>OY728146.1:1344886570-1346136570 GCA_963277665.1 Viscum album
TATCCCCATGGTTTTGGAAAACCGTGGGGATAGACCCCCCTATACCCACAGATTTGGAAAAAGAAGACACTTTTAGAACTTATTACACTTATTATCCAAGTTGATAAAGATATGGGACTTGAAAAACCTATTATCCTTATTGTTAATAAGAAAAGGAAGAATAAGGAAAATGTGTTGAAGACTCATTCCAAGTACAAGCCTTCAGAGAACCTTCCTTCTAAGAAGAAGAAGATCTTGAGGTAAATAAAGGAACTTGATGTGGTATGTTTTTTATTGTGGTAAGCAGGGCCACTTTTTAATGCTTTATTTGATACGTATACAATGGCATTTTTTCACAACTCTTTAACTTTCTGAAAGAATTTTGGATAATTTTTAAGTTCATATTCAACTATTGTTTTCATTTCCTTAATATTATCTTAATCATAATTCACACTTGTAATTATATCATCAATACGATCTTCATATTCATTCACACTTATAATTATATAAAATGATTCATAAAACACAGTGTTATCCCAGTTGCCAGAAAATTTATTTCTTACATGTGTTTAGTACAATATTAATAAATTTGATCTATTCTATGATAGATCAAGTGTTCTTCTAACTCCTATGGACTAATGAACCTTGAATAATGACAAGATAAACATATAAAAAGGATTTGATAAGGTCATATGAATGATATTTTACAAACTTGATGAAAATTTTAGCCTCATCCGAATAATATTTTTTCATAGGATTGGAATCTATCCATTTTTGATTCATATTTATTCAATTTGATTCGTTAATATTTATATTTTTAAAAAATAAAAATATGGTATGAGTATAGAATTATAAAAGGCTATTCTTTATATATACACACATATTGTCATTATATTTGATATCAATTTTTATTGCATCAACAACATTCTATAACATATAAAGATGAAGAATTATATGAATATAAATTAATATAACACTTATTTTTTTATTAAAATAAGTCACATATCATAAATAATTCTATTTTTTGAAATGGATTCATCAAGGGAGATAATTCACTCCCTATTACTATCAAAATATATATCAAACCAAATTAATTATTTTTATCAATGTTTTCGTAGTGTTCAAAACAAAGTAATCACATTGATTATGGTTATTAAATTTTTAAATTTAATATCATATTCAAATTATTCATTTGATAATAATCAAAATAATAATTTTAATATGCCATGAGATTTTGAAAATAATTATAATTGTGGGTAGAATTGGAAAATGAATTATTTAACCAAAATAACCCAAATTTTCAAATTTCAAAATCATAAAGATGGTTTATTTAATAAAAAAAAGAGTAATGTATTTTATAAAATAAAAAACCTAGTTATTAAAATTTTAAAAATTAATTTTTTGAAAATTTTTAGTTCTTAAAAAATTTGGAATTTATAAATTTTGATTTACCACTAATTGAAAATATTATAATATTTTAAAATTAATTCTAACAATATTAGGTGAATTATATTAATTATAATGGGAAAAAATAATTTTTATATGAATTTTGTAGAAATTTTGAATTGAAAGATCAATGAAATAATAATTTTTCATTTTTTCCCCAAGAAAATTATGAAATTTGTATAGAAAAAATTGATATTATTTTTCATTATTTAAATAAAATTATAGATGAAATTCAAATAAAAATAAACAAAATGAATCATAGTTCTACACAAAATACATGTGAATCAAAGAAAAAATCTATTAGAAATAGAAAATGCTAATTAGAGTTTTTAAAATTCATAGAAAGTGAAATTTTTCATAAATTATTATGAAAACAAGACAATATAATGAATATATGTGAAATGAAAATTCCAAGTATTTTTTTGAAATTTAAGTATAGATATATATATGAATAATAATAATGGAAGATAAAGTCGATTTAGAGATTGTTTTTGAAGAGTTTGTGAAAATCACGAGGGGCCAAAAATTTATTAGAAGAGAAAAACCAAAATCATGAAAATAAAAACCAAAACATCAAGCATACGTGAAGAAAAAAAATTAAGAAAAAATAGAAAATATTGATTAAACACGAGTTAAAATAACATACATTTTATTTAAGGGTCAATTTATAAGCAAGATTCGAAGGAAGTGACAACAAGATTCAAATTCCGTGACAATTTGAATGATGTGAGCAGGGGTGATCTCAGTTAGGGTTCTTTTAAAATTGGGGAAGTGGTTTTATCATCACTAGTAAATACAATTATAAAATATACATTTATCAATGCTAAAATTTAAATTACTTATAAAGGTTTGATTTACCAATGCTCTTTTAGCATCGATAGAGCCACAGATTTATCAATGCTAAAAATATTTGAGTTGGTTTTCTAGAACTAACTATTTTTATTTCTCATTACATGTATATTCAAAGACTTTATTATTAACAAAATCATCTTATTAAATATTGGTCATTGTTCTACATGAATTTAATATAATAATGTCTTAGAGTATCTGTCGCATTGATAAGGCCATAGTAGCTCCCCAGTATGATGAAAACCTTAAAGTTCTGTGATGATATACTTAAATATAGTTATATGGTTGGATAAAATACTATGATGATACAAATAGAATGTTGACTGTTAGGTGAGAGTACTCATTAGATGATGCGACTTATTCTCATAATATTTTCACTAGGTAATCTTCAAGATGGTGGATTTTGAGAAGATACCTGCCTATAAGAATTTTGCATGTTTATGAATCACTGAATCTTATTATCTATGAGCATGTGTAATGGTCCTTAGAATTTAATTTTATTATTAATGCATGTTATGAATCATACACTTAGATGTATTTCCTAAACCATGATGAAAACAGTTCATGTCAAATTTTGATATGTTGGGTGCTTCATGAGTGATGTGTTATTAATTAATAAGTCAAGGAAGGATTTGTCCCTTACATTTTTATGGAAGATGTTATCTATAACGTTTTATTCAAATAGAATATTCACATTAAATTCGATTTCTATGGTGTAATGATGTGTTTATTTCATATAGTCAAATAAAGACATATCAATCATAGAGGTTGATGATTCAAACATGAAAGATGTTTGATGAGATATATAACAAAGGTATTATAGTACACAACGATAGTTTGTATGTGGTTTTCAATGTTGAGAAATTAAGTTCTTTCACTTGGGTGTGTTGACCTATTACTAGATAGTAATCTTGGACTTTAGGTAATCCTGCCAATTCCAATGAGAAAGAATCCTAGAGGGTCACACACTATGTGTTTCTGTTGATCTCGATTAAATTCTATTTGAATTTAATTAATGGAATAAATATTATTCTTAGTATCGAGGAATAATTTTATTCATGTTTTATTGATCATGAATATTATATTTAATATTTAAAAAATATTTATTGACAGGATTGTGAATAAAATATCTATTTATGAATTATATATTTAATTAAATATTTATTTAGGTATTCAATAATTGTCGAGGAGGGAGAGTGGGACAATATTGTGTCTGGGGATAAATATTAATTTACAAGCCAGTAATATAATATTTATCATTACAATAGTTAGAAAATATCATAAAATAATAATAATAATAATATTATTATTATATGGAATGAGATTTGATAAAGATTATTATATTATTTAAAGTCTGGTACACAATTAAATTATATTTTAACCTAAACCCTAGTTCTATAAATAGATGGTTATGTCTATTGTTTAGGGTTAATCAAGAATCAAATATTGATAATCGTTGTGCACAATAGACTTCTCTCTTGACTCTTCCTTCTCACATCTTCTCAAGAATAAGAAGAACTTATTCAAGCTCAAAGGATCATGAGGAAATCAAGACAAACAATTCAAGATGCTCGATCTTCCATGCTTGAATCCAACATTCCATCGATGTTTCTCATATATCAAAGGAGAACATATGGATCACCACTATAAGGATTATATAATTGGATCATACCTACGCAATAAAGGTAACCTGAAAAGAGTTTTTAAAGATAAAAAATATCTTCATCAAAGAAAGATCCAAAAATTATGTATTCTTTATTCAAATATAATATAAGTTAATTATAAATTAAACATGCAAGGATCCACTCCAGGTTCTAGGATCTCTTATATCAATATTCGATAGAAAAATTTTAGTGGTCATGACATATGCATTATGAAAAATTTATGACTAATCCATCTAATTGAAAAAACCTTTTTGGTTTATCGACCACCAAGGCACTTCCGCTGCACCCGGAACCTTCAAGTTGTATCGAGCTGTCACATTTTAAATTTATAAATATTTATTTTATTGTTGATCTGTTATGTACAATAGTGGTTAGATATTTTATTTTAGAATATTTATTCCTTAATATGATGTTTTATTAACTTGATTTTGACATTTTAATTTCATTTCTCAGGATTCATATTTTCTTAAAGGTCTAAGAACACATAAATAATGATCGGAGGTTCCATCAGGAAGTGACAAGAATTGTAGATGGTAATACTGGGTTACACAATGTGTAGCTAGAGTTAATTTCATGTACCCAATTTCACTACACATGGATTTGTCATGGGATATACTAAATTCTAAGCAGTAACTATACATGGTGCATTTACTGTAGACCATGTAGAGATCAGGCCAACCTAGAACACAACTTGTTTGATTATGTTAGATTTGGTGGCCTAGAACCGACTTTATTAGTACTTGATTACATTTTTAATGAATATTCTTATTGCATCATTATTGTTCCTTTTTATTACTCATGCATGTGCTAATTTCCTAGGAATATTTTTCACATTGAAAGTACATGATATTTCCCCTCTGATGAGATCCTAGAGGTTCCATGACATAATTATTGAATATATATTCTATATATGGATGATATTGTATTATGGGACATAGAAAATATAGGATATTAGGGGTAGGAGGCTCATAAGACATTGAGAGATCATCTCAGGGTGTCCACCCTTGGTAATCTCAAAGATAAGAGGTTATGAGAACAAAACTGTTAATAGGAAATCCAAATTTCCATATGTAAACTTAATGAAACCTAAAAGATTAATAATTATAGTTTATTATTGAATTAGTTACATTACATAACAACTTAAAATAGTTAAACATCATCTTTATTGAAAACTTCTTTAACATGCTCATACTTGAAACTGCATGGGATAACCCGAGGATATAGATAATAAAGGGTTAATATATAAATCCTAGTAATGGAATAAAAATAGAATAAGGTGATACATTTTATAAAATAGGCATATTAATGGGGAATAAAAATAGTAGGAATCATAAACATGAACAATGAGACATGATATAGCATGATAATCATTACATGGGAAATGTGGAAACAACTTAAAACACTGTATCATAAACATTAGTCAAGTATAAACCGCCAAGAAAAAATGGTGTAAAAGTCCCATAAACTAATCAGGTTCACTCCCTATCCCAAAATGATGTCTCAAGAGACTAAATATTACCCAATTCATTGAATCTCTATATAACTTCGAGCGAACTCATCACTTTCATTTCTTCCTCATTCTTAAGTGTGTCACATAGATAATACAACATGTATTCATTCATCATCATATTTTATTCTATGATGAAAGAGTGTGAAATAAATACATATAATTACCAATTAAAATAGTTATAAGTGTATAAAGGTTAATACCCTTGATAATAAATGGGTATGTTATTCACTATACAATTATTTTTTCATGCAAAATCGTGGTGAAATTTCGGCAGCATAACGATGTCACATAAAAATTCATAGAATAGGTTTATTAGAGAAAAATGAGTATATTATCATTTGGAAATCAATTAGAAAGTAAGGGTGATATGTAATAACATATATCTTTATAATGAAATAAAGATAAAATATATAAGGTAAAGAAGATACTTGAATAAAGAGGAGAAAGGAAAAGATCCCTTACTTGAGTGTGTAACTCTAAATGCTTGGGTAGGGCTTCTTGAGAGATTGGTGGGAATTTGTAGGACTTTAAAGAGTTTAGGTAATAGTATTTATTCCCTCAAAAAAGTTTTAGTGAATACAAATGGGAGCTTGGGTGGGTTTATATAGGAAAAGAGGGGTATTTCTTTATTATTTAGGTTTTAGACTCTACAGAATAAAATAACTAAAACGACAAACCATCCCATGGTTTCTTCCAAATGGGTTTGGTTTTCATTATTTTATAAGTCCAAGTTATGAAACTAATAAAATAACACCCTTTCATATGTGGAGGTGAGCCATAATCTTAAATAAATGGTTTTAAAACTTTAAAATATATTAATGGTTTGGAGGATTTATAATGAATTTATAAAATAAATAAAAAAAACTTAAAATAAAATTATTTTAAATATAAAACATATATTTTTTCTTGGATACAATTTAATGTATTTATTACATCACTTTTATTTCCTTATGATTTCATAATACATAAATTAAATTTATAGGGTATTTAATTATTACCTGAAAATTTAACTGTCTTAGAAAACTATGAAAAATTAACTATTAGATAATTTTGATGTTATGATTCCAAAAATAATATTCATTTTATCTAAACAATTTTATAAATATTTGAATTTTCAATTTTAAAATAAAATCGACATTTGTTAAGAAATGTTGGTTTTTTTACAATAGCAATTTTCGAACCCTTACAAAAAAAATTACATTTCACTTCATAAAAATTATATGATAATTAATATTTGATAAAAAATATTTAATAATAATGTTTTATTAAAATATTATTTATTTCAAAAATACATTAATTCATCAAAATAAATTCCTTAATTGAATTTGAATATTACATAAAAATACTATTTGTGTTTTCTTATATAAAATTAATTTATAAATTAAAAACATAAAAAATAAAGATAATATTTAATGAAAATAAAATATAAATATTCATACTATTAGGGTTAATTTGTTTCAATTTTTTTTAAATTATTTTTACCCTTAATTAACTGATTTTCCTTTTATCATGGTAATTAATATTTACTATAATTACTATTCATATTGTTCAAAAAATAAGTTAACCTTATTAATTAACTTTATTTATAATGATTCAAAATATGGAATAAATTTATTAAAAATCAATCCATATATACGGAATAATTTAATTTTATAGAAAACACGCAAGAACAATGGAAACCGGTTTTTTGAAAAATACATTTTTTTAAGAAAAAGATGATTTTATGTTAACACTATAAATAATAATCTTTATTATATGAATTTTAATTCATAAATACTGATATATAATCTAAAAATTTCATTTCAATAATTCCTCATTAGGGTCTATTTTAATTAATTAAAATTAAGATACATTAATCATTTTAAAACAGATTTTAGAAAAACACATTTTAATAAAAAATTAAACTTATACTAAAATATGTTATAAAGATGATTAAAATGTAGTTAATTGAATTAAATATAAATAAATAATACTTATTTTAAATTTAAATAAAATTAAAATAATAATTTAACTTTAAAATTAATTAATTTATCAAAATAAATAGCAATTCTATAAAAATCATAACTTTCACTATTCACTGAAAAAACTATATTTTTTGAAAAATCCCAAAATTTCACAATAAGTTAATGTTGATACTCTGATATAAAAAATATAGTTCTTTTTATTAAATACATTTTTTTAACATTCTATAAAATAAATATAATATTTATAAAAAGAAATAAAATTCATTTTTGAATAAAACATATTTTTAAGAAGGGAAATCCATTGTCAAAAATTGATTGATTATTTACTAAAATTTATTAATATATGAGACATATATATATTATAAATTATTTAATCTTACTTATATCTGAAAATTTAATGGAAAGGTTAAAAAAATCATATTTTAATAATAATGAATTGTTTTGGTTCGGTGTTACGTATCACATACGCTATCAAACATAGTTTTCTCTTTAAAAAACCGAGGACGTTACAGGATTTTCCTATTTTTCGAATGTATGCATTTATCGTTAGAATTTAAGATAATCATTAATGGATATATTGACTCATGTAATTTGATGTATTGATGAAAAATGTGGTGACATATTCTTATAGTAAGGTATGATATGTTGGGTGAGTCATGAGTGATATTTCATCAATGGATAATGTGAGAAATGATTTATCCCTTTTATCCTATGAAAAAAGTTGATATCTTAGGCCCTTTTATGGGAATAAAACTACCTGAATAAATATCTATCCATGGTATTCAATGGTTGATTACATTTATAGAAAGTCAAAGAAATATAAATTGAGAATATAGGTTGATGACACCATTATGCAACCTGTTTGATTAGAGTTACCACAATAAGAGATTATATTATACGATAAGAATTTGTGGAAGGTTGGATTTCATTGCAACATTAAATTATTTCTCTATGGGATCCTTTTCATGTTTCTAGATTCTAACCTTAGACTTTAGGTGGTTATGGATAATTCCATTAAGAAATAGGTCTATAGGGTCACACATTAGGTGTATCCACAATCTTAGTTAAATTTAATAAATGAATTTAAAAAATTAGAATAAATAAAATTTATTAGGGTTTGTTTGATATCCATAATTTAATCACAAGTTATTCAAAATAATAATTAATTTAAATATAAATAATAATAATTTATTTGAAAGTTTTGAAAATATAATATTTATTATATTTATCATAGAATAATGTAGTGACATTTATCTATTAAATTGTCATTATTTTAGGATTGGTAAATGTCAATGAAGGAAAGCGGTTCGAACTTAATGGTCCTATTGGAAATGGTATAAATGATATTTATTTATATTCTTAATGTGTTGCACATGTCAAGTGATTATTATTATTATTATTGGACGTGTGGTTAACAAATAATATTAAAGATGGTTATGGGATTGTGTGCGATTTGTCAACCCAAAACTTGCTATAATAAATATCTAATTATATCACTTTCCATAACTCACTTTTGGTGCAAAAAATAGATAAATAGAGATTTAGAGATCTAAAATGATCTCTCTATTCCTCCTATCTCAATCCTTTGAGAGATAATCAAGAGTTCTTCCTCCTTAGAGAAGAATACTTCTGTGATAAATCGTTAACAATGAAAGCGATCGAGATCAGTCATGCTAGCAATCGATGATTCTTTATAGATGTTCATAGATTATGGTTCACATGTGGATCATCTTTATATAGATTATTCACTTGGATCCTGCAATGTAACCACAATATGAAAAGATCTAGTCATCTAGTTTATCAATGAAATCATAATTACAAGTTGCGTTAATTCTATATCTACTCATAAATTAATTATAAATTATATGTGAAGATCCTTCTCTTATGGTTCCAACATTTAATTCAGTCAATTAATCTATGGTTTTTTTGGACATGAATTTTTAATCATGTTTAGAAAAGATTACATGTAAATTAAGATTAAAATCCAAGTTGGTCATACCCTCAAAGTATGCTTATGCTGCACTTAAAAATACTTGTGGTATAATATAGAGGTTACATGTTTAATTTATAATTATTTATTATCCAGCAATCTGTTAATGATTTGAAATGAAGAAATATTTTATATATACCATTTTTAGGTGTCAAAGGCTCTACCTGGACAAAACCAGAATATACGGTGTGCACTTCCCACAGAAACACTGTGTAATTTTGTTTTGGTATTCGTATCTTGTGATAAAGTTAGATAGATCCCCAAAAAATAAGATCTATGTGCAGGTCAAAATAGGTTCAAACATGGATTTAAGTACTAAACACTGTATAAAAATAGTACACAACATGTAGTCCCTATTTTCTCACAACTGATAACATGGGGTGTCCTATCATTCTGTGTATCAGATACACAACACGAGGACATAAATTTCATGAAACACTACGGTTGCATTCCATGTAAGTTGTACAACACTCCATGTACCTTCAACTCACCCACAATAGGTGACACACCCAGTCCTAAGGCATTTGTTGTAGAAATAAGTAGAAGACAATGCATTTCATGTACTTTTGTACACGCCATGTAGCCTGTTGTAGAAAGTGTTTCCAATTTTTCATGGAGAAATATTAAATATATAATCAAACCTATTCATGTGTATTATCTGTGTCATTTATTTTATAAAGTACATTCCATGTCACAGGATTGATAGTTTATATATTAAATCAATTCAATGTTAAAATTTTGGTTAAGAATGTGAAGTTTTATCCAAGTACACTTGTATAATTTAGTAATTTTAAATGAAATTAATTTTGTTTAAAATTATAGATGGTGGTGGGTTATTGATTCTTTAATAGAATTAAGATAAATTTAATTAATTGGATTAATTTGTGGTGAGATATCTTAATTAAAGAACTAATCAAAGTAATTGATAAAAAGATTGCAAATGTATGATTTTTTCTAGATATATGAATGATCATGATATTAGAACAACCCTTTGTATGTGATTGGTTTATTTTAATTTATTTTGATTAAATTATTATTGATGGACTATGAGTCATCCCCTCCCCTTTATTATGTAAGGGATTGAATTCCCATGGTTTATTTTATATAAACCCCCTTTATCCAATCCATTAGATCCCCAAACTAACATTTGAGTAAAAGCTAATATAAGGATGGAGATCCTAATTAAAATTAGGTGGTCCAAGTTTAGGAGTTGAGGTGAAACCAATCAAGGTGATATATAGGATTCAAGGTATAATTCTTCAATATTAACCAAGTATTGTTTAAGATATTTTACCCTAGGGTAGAGGGTTAGTTTATCATCCACTAGATAAACTAACCATTAGAGAATCTCATGATCATCACACTTATGTTTTATTTATGTCAATTTCATGGTTAATTATTTATGTTTGTGAATTTTGTACAATAACCTACTAAATAAATTAAAAAGCATGAAATATGGAATAGAATACAACCAGATTATGCATAAATGTTTTATCATACATGGTTAATCACTTAAGTAGAGTCACTTTATATTAATAATACACATGAAAAGATAAAATGGTATTTATTCATAAAGATAAAAATCCCTCAAACTAAAATATTAAGACAAAATAGCCTTCCATTACTTAAGTTAGAAATAACCTCATAGTTCAAAGTTCTTGACCAACCCAAGTTGCGGATGATTCAATTATCGTTGATATTTTAGCTTGATGTTTTGGGTTGAATTAACTTAGTTTACACCAAGGTTAGAATAACCAAGAAGGACTTGGTGTAACTAAGAGGAAAAGGTTGAGGAAATATTAAAAATAGAATTTTAGGATTTGGGATCCCACTCAACAAATCAAGGAACTACAAGTTAATGTAGTTGGAAAGTTACACCTACCTAAATTCTTACAAATATCTTATCTGGACAAAGTCTGGGTTATTAGATGGGGAATATAGATACTTTCCATTATAATATATAAGAAAAAAGATATTTTTAAATTGATGGTGAGGGATATTGGGTTTCAAAAAATAGTGGGATATTAATGGAATTTAAATTGTTTTAAATTTATTAATCTGTTTTTGTAATCAAAACAATTACTAATAACCTGATCTTAATTTGTAGAAATAAAAAGTCAAAAGACTTCAAAAATATCACTATGATCCATACTAGAGAATAATAACCTTCTCACTAGTGTAAATTTCTTAGAATGGTGTAGATTCTTAGATGTTATACTACACCATGAATAGAAATTGTACGTGCTGGAAACCCCACTTCCTGATTTCATTTCCAAAAAGGCTAATGAGGAAGGGGTATCTCTCTATTTGAATCATGTAGATGATTCTATATATTTTTAATTTTTTATGAAGTCTTCCATGTATAATGATATTATAAATCAATACAAGTATATGGATTCATATAGATTCATTTATCACCTTTGGGATCCCTATCATGAGAAGGGGAGATCAGAGATATATGAGATATCTAATTCACTATTCACAAGAAAGATTAGAGATTCAGTGACAACTGGGGAACATTTAGTAAAGATTCCCTACTGGAAAAATGGCCTATACCCACGGTTCAAAACCATGGGTATAGCCCCCAAAACCGTGGGTATAGGCTATACCCACAGTTTTGGGAACTATGGGCTGGAAAGGCATATGTATAGGTCCCCAACCTATACCCACAGTTTTCCAAGACCGTGGGTATAGGTGTTCTTCCACTGTGTCAACGAAATATACCCAATTTCCACGGTGTCAAAGGCTTTTACCCATGGTTTCAAAACCGTGGGTACAGATCCTAAAATAATACAGGCGGCGGGTTTCGATCCCGCAACCTCTTCACTGCAAACACTGCGTCTAACCACTACCCTAACATCACTTATGTGTATATATATTTATATTTAGTTAAATATAGTTATATAAACAGTGGGTATAGAGGGAAGAACTGTGGGTACAGGACTGCCGCCAAAAAAAATTTTCCTTCCCGCGGAAAAAAAATTCCCACACACCCACGGGAAACCTATACCCAGGGTTTTTCATAACTGTGGGTATATGTATTTAAGCCCAGACCTATCCCCATGGTTTTAAGGAAAACCATGGGTATAGGTACCCCTATACCCACAGTTTTGAAAAACCATGGGTATAGGTGACTTTCCAGGACCTATCCCCACGGTTTTGGAAAACCGTGGGGATAGACCCCCCTATACCCACGGTTTTGGAAAAAGAATACACTTTTAGAACTTATTACACTTATTATCCAAGTTGATAAAGATATGGGACTTGAAAAACCTATTATCCTTATTGTTAATAAGAAAAGGAAGAATAAGGAAAATGTGTTGAAGACTCATTCCAAGTACAAGCCTTCAGAGAACCTTCCTTCTAAGAAGAAGAAGATCTTGAGGTAAATAAAGGAACTTGATGTGGTATGTTTTTTAATGTGGTAAGCAGGGCCACTTTTTAATGCTTTATTTGATACATATACAATGGCATCTTTTCACAACTCTTTAACTTTCTGAAATAATTTTGGATAATTTTTAAGTTCATATTCAACTATTTTTTTCATTTCCTTAATATTATCTTAATCATAATTCACACTTGTAATTATATCATCAATACGATCTTCATATTCGTTCACACTTATAATTATATAAAATGATTCATAAAACACAGTGTTATCCCAGTTTCCAGAAAATTTATTTCTTACATGTGTTTAGTACAATATTAATAAATTTGATCTATTCTATGATAGATCAAGTGTTCTTCTAACTCCTATGGACTAATGAACCTTGAATAATGACAAGATAAACATATAAAAAGGATTTGATAAGGTCATATGCATGATATTTTACAAACTTGATGAAATTTTTAACCTCATCCGAATAATATTTTTTCATAGGATTGGAATCCATCCATTTTTGATTCATATTTATTCAATTTGATTTGTTAATATTTATATTTTTAAAAAATAAAAATATGGTATGAGTATATAATTATAAAAGGATATTCTTTATATATACACACATATTGTCATTATATTTGATATCAATTGTCATTGCATCAACAACATTCTATAACATATAAAGATGAAGAATTATATGAATATAAATTAATATAACACTTATTTTTTTGTTAAAATAAGTCACATATCATAAATAATTCTATTTTTTGAAATGGATTCATCAAGGGAGATAATTCACTCCCTATTACTATCAATGTTCATAAGAAACCTATGGATTTCTAAAATTTGATAAATATTAGGGTATATGTAATAAGAATTTACTATCAAAATATATATCAAACAAAATTAATTATTTTTATCAATGTTTTCGTAGTGTTCAAAACAAAGTAATCATATTGATTATGGTTATTACATTTTTAAATTTAATACCATATTCAAATTCTTCATTTGATAATAATCAAAATAATAATTTTAATATGCCATGAGATTTTGAAAATAATTATAATTGTGGGTAGAATGGGAAAATGAATTATTTAACCAAAATAACCTAAATTTTCAAATTTAAAAATCATAAAGATGGTTTATTTAATAAAAAAAAGAGTAATGGATTTTATAAAATAAAAAAACTAGTTATTAAAATTTTAAAAATTAATTTTTTGAAAATTTTTAGTTCTTAAAAAATTTGGAATTTATAAATTTTGATTTACCACTAATTGAAAATAATATAATATTTTAATATTAATTCTAACAATATTAGGTGAATTATATTAATTATAATGGGAAAAAATAATTTTTATATGAATTTTGTAGAAATTCTGAATTGAAAGATCAATGAAATAATAATTTTTCATTTTTTCCCCAATAAAATTATGAAATTTATATAGAAAAAATTGATATTATTTTTCATTATTTAAATAAAATTATAGATGAAATTCAAATAAAAATATACAAAATGAATCATAGTTCTACACAAAATACATGTGAATCAAAGAAAAAATCTATTAGAAATAGAAAATGCTAATTAGAGTTTTTAAAATTCATAGAAAGTGAAATTTTTCATAAATTATTATGAAAACAAGACAATATAATGAATATATGTGAAATGAAAATTCCAAGTATTTTTTTGAAATTTAAGTATAGATATATATATGAATAATAATAATGGAAGATAAAGTCGATTTAGAGATTGTTTTTGAAGAGTTTGTGAAAATCACGAGGGGCCAAAAATTTATTAGAAGAGAAAAACCAAAATCATGAAAATAAAAACCAAAACATCAAGCATACGCGAAGAAAAAAAATTAAGAAAAAATAGAAAATATTGATTAAACACGAGTTAAAATAACATACATTTTATTTAAGGGTCAATTCATAAGCAAGATTCGAAGGAAGTGACAACAAGATTCAAATTCCGTGACAATTTGAATGATGTGAGCAGGGGTGATCTCAGTTAGGGTTCTTTTAAAATTGGGGAAGTGGTTTTATCATCACTAGTAAATACAATTATAAAATATACATTTATCAATGCTGAAATTTAAATTACTTATAAAGGTTTGATTTACCAATGCTCTTTTAGCATCGATAGAGCCACAGATTTATCAATGCTAAAAATATTTGAGTTGGTTTTCTAGAACTAACTATTTTTATTTCTCATTACATGTATATTCAAAGACTTTATTATTAACAAAATCATCTTATTAAATATTGGTCATTGTTCTACATGAATTTAATATAATAATGTCTTAGAGTATCTGTCGCATTGATAAGGCCATAGTAGCTCCCCAGTATGATGAAAACCTTAAAGTTCTGTGATGATATACTTAAATATAGTTATATGGTTGGATAAAATACTATGATGATACAAATAGAATGTTGACTGTTAGGTGAGAGTACTCATTAGATGATGCGACTTATTCTCATAATATTTTCACTAGGTAATCTTCAAGATGGTGGATTTTGAGAAGATACCTGCCTATAAGAATTTTTCATGTTTATGAATCACTGAATCTTATTATCTATGAGCATGTGTAATGGTCCTTAGAATTTAATTTTATTATTAATGCATGTTATGAATCATACACTTAGATGTATTTCCTAAACCATGATGAAAACAGTTCATGTCAAAGTTTGATATGTTGGGTGCTTCATGAGTGATGTGTTATTAATTAATAAGTCAAGGAAGGATTTGTCCCTTACATTTTTATGGAAGATGTTATCTATAACGTTTTATTCAAATAGAATATTCACATTAAATTCGATTTCTATGGTGTAATGATGTGTTTATTTCATATAGTCAAATAAAGACATATCAATCATAGAGGTTGATGATTCAAACATGAAAGATGTTTGATGAGATATATAACAAAGGTATTATAGTACACAACGATAGTTTGTATGTGGTTTTCAATGTTGAGAAATTAAGTTCTTTCACTTGGGTGTGTTGACCTATTACTAGATAGTAATCTTGGACTTTAGGTAATCCTGCCAATTCCAATGAGAAAGAATCCTAGAGGGTCACACACTATGTGTTTCTGTTGATCTCGATTAAATTATATTTGAATTTAATTAATGGAATAAATATTATTCTTAGTATCGAGGAATAATTTTATTCATGTTTTATTGACCATGAATATTATATTTAATATTTAAAAAATATTTATTGACAGGATTGTGAATAAAATATCTATTTATGAATTATATATTTAATTAAATATTTATTTAGGTATTCAATAATTGTCGAGGAGGGAGAGTGGGACAATATTGTGTCTGGTGATAAATATTAATTTACAAGCCAGTAATATAATATTTATCATTACAATAGTTAGAAAATATCATAAAATAATAATAATAATAATATTATTATTATATGGAATGAGATTTGATAAAGATTATTATATTATTTAAAGTCTGGTACATAATTAAATAATATTTTAACCTAAACCCTAGTTCTATAAATAGATGGTTATGTCTATTGTGTAGGGTTAATCAAGAATCAAATATTGATAATCGTTGTGCACAATAGACTTCTCTCTTGACTCTTCCTTCTCACATCTTCTCAAGAACAAGAAGAACTTATTCAAGCTCAAAGGATCTTGAGGAAATCAAGACAAACAATTCAAGATGCTCGATCATCCATGCTTGAATCCAACATTCCATCGATGTTTCTCATATATCAAAGGAGAACATATGGATCACCACTATAAGGATTATATAATTGGATCATACCTATGAAATAATGGTAACCTGAAAAGAGTTTTTAAAGATAAAAAATATCTTCATCAAAGAAAGATCCACAAATTATGTATTCTTTATTCAAATATAATATAAGTTAATTATAAATTAACCATGCAAGGATCCACTCCAGGTTCTAGGATCTCTTATATCAATATTCGATAGAAAAATTTTAGTGGTCATGACATATGCATTATGAAAAATTTATGACTAATCCATCTAATTGAAAAAACCTTTTTGGTTTATCGACCACCAAGGCACTTCCGCTGCACCCGGAACCTTCAAGTTGTATCGAGCGGTCACATTTTAAATTTATAAATATTTATTTTATTGTTGATCTGTTATGTACAATAGTGGTTAGATATTTTATTTTAGAATATTTATTCCTTAATATGATGTTTTATTAACTTGATTTTTACATTTTAATTTCATTTCTCAGGATTCATATTTTCTTAAAGGTCTAAGAACACATAAATAATGATCGGAGGTTCCATCAGGAAGTGACAAGAATTTTAGATGGTAATACTGGGTTACACAATGTGTAGCTAGAGTAAATTTCATGTACCCAATTGCACTACACATGAATTTGTCATGGGATATACTAAATTCTAAGCAGTAACTATACCTGGTGCATTTACTGCAGACCATGTGGAGATCAGGCCAACCTAGAAAACAACTTGTTTTATTATGTTAGATTTGGTGGCCTAGAACCGACTTTATTAGTACTTGATTACATTTTTAATGAATATTCTTATTGCATCATGATTGTTCCTTTTTATTACTCATGCATGTGCTAATTTCCTAGGAATATTTTTCACATTGAAAGTACATGATATTTCCCCTCTGATGAGAACCTAGAGGTTCTATGACGTAATTCTTGAATATATATTCTATATATGGATGATATTGTATTATGGGACATAGAAAATATAGGATATTAGGGGTAGGAGTTTCATAAGACATTGAGAGATCATCTCAGGGTGTCCACCCTTGGTAATCTCAAAGATAAGAGGTTATGAGAACCGAACCGTTAATAGGAAATCCAAATTTCCATATGTAAACTTAATGAAACCTAAAAGATTAATAATTATAGTTTATTTTGGAATTAGTTACATTATATAACAACTTAAAATAGTAAAACATCATCTTTATTGAAAACTTCTTTAACATGCTCGTACTTGAAACTGCATGGGATAACCCGAGGGTATACATAATAAAGGGTTAATATATAAATCCTAGTAGTGGAATAAAAATAGAATAAGGTGATACATTTTATAAAATAGTCATATTAATGGGGAATAAAAATAGTAGGAATCATAAAAATGAACAATGAGACATGATATAGCATGATAATCATTACATGGGAAATGTGGAAACAACTTAAAACACTGTATCATAAACATTAGTCAAGTATAAACCGCCAAGAAAAAATGTTGTAAAAGTCCCATAAACTAATCAGGTTCACTCCCTATCCCAAAATGATGTCTCAAGAGACTAAATATTACCCAATTCATTGAATCTCTATATAACTTCGAGCGCACTCATCACTTTCATTTCGTCCTCATTCTTAAGTGTGTCACATAGATAATACAACATGTATTCATTCATCATCATATTTTATTCTATTATCAAAGAGTGTGAAATAAATACATATAAGTACCAATTAAAATAGTTATAAGTGTATAAAGGTGAATACCCTTGATAATAAATGGGTATGTTATTCACTATACAATTATTTTTTTCATGCAAAATCGTGGTGAAATTTCGGCAGCATAACGACGTCACATAAAAATTCATAGAATAGGTTTATTAGAGAAAAAATGAGTATATTATCATTTGGAAATCAATTAGAAAGTAAGGGTGATATGTAATAACATATATCTTTATAATGAAATAAAGATAAAATATATAAGGTAAAGAAGATACTTGAATAAAGAGGAGAAAGGAAAAGATCCCTTACTTGAGTGCGTGACTCTAAATGCTTGGGTAGGGATTCTTGAGAGATTGGGGGGACTTTGTAGGACTTTAAAGAGTTTAGGGAATAGTATTTATTCCCTCAAAAAAGTTTTAGTGAATACAAATGGGAGCTTGGGTGGGTTTATATAGGAAAAGAGGGGGATTTCTTTATTATTTAGGTTTTAGACTCTACAGAATAAAATAACTAAAACCACAAACCATCCAATGGTTTCTTCCAAATGGGTTTGGTTTTCATTATTTTATAAGTCCAAGTTATGAAACTAATAAAATAACACCCTTTCATATGTGGTGGTGAGCCATACTCTTAAATAAATGGTTTTAAAACTTTAAAATATATTAATGGTTTGGAGGATTTATAATGAATTTATAAAATAAATAAAACAAACTTAAAATAAAATTATTTTAAATATAAAACATATATTTTTTCTTGGATACAATTTAATGTATTTATTACATCACTTTTATTTCATTATGACTTCATAATACATAAATTAAATTTATAGGGTATTTAATTATTACCTGAAAATTTAACTGTCTCAGAAAACTATGAAAAATTAACTATTAGATAATTTTGATGTTATGATTCCAAAAATAATATTCATTTTATCTAAAAAAATTTATAAATATTTGAATTTTCAATTTTAAAATAAAATCTACATTTGTTAAGAAATGTTGGTTTTTTTTACAATAGCAATTTTCGAACCCTTACAAAAAAAATTACATTTCACTTCATAAAAATTATATGATAATTAATATTTGATAAAAAATATTTAATAATAATGTTTTATTAAAATATTATTTATTTCAAAAATACATTAATTCATCAAAATAAATTCCTTAATTGAATTTGAATATTACATAAAAATACTATTTCTGTTTTCATATGTAAAAATAATTTATAAATTAAAAACATAAAGAATAAATATAATATTTAATGAAAATAAAATATAAATATTCATACTATTAGGTTTAATTTGTTTCAATTTTTTTTTAAATTATTTTTACCCTTAATTAACTGATTTTTCTTTTATCATGGTAATTAATATTTACTATAATTACTATTCATATTGTTAAAAAAATAAGTTAACCTTATTAATTAACTTTATTTATAATGATTAAAAATATGGAATAAATTTCTTAAAAATCAATCCATATATACAGAATAATTTAATTTTATAGAAAACTCGCAAGCACGATGGAAACCAGTTTTTTGAAAAATACATTTTTTTAAGAAAAAGATGATTTTATGTTAACACTATAACTAATAATCTTTATTATATGAATTTTAATTCATAAATACTGATATATAATCTAAAAATTTCATTTCAATAATTCCTCATTACGGTCTATTTTAATTAATTAAAATTAAGATACATTAATCATTTTAAAACAGATTTTAGAAAAACACATTTTAATAAAAAATTAAACTTATACTAAAATATGTTATAAAGATGATTAAAATGTACTTAATTGAATTAAATATAACTAAATAATACTTATTTTAAATTTAAATAAAATTAAAATAATAATTTCACTTTAAAATTAATTAATTTATCAAAATAAATAGCAATTCTATAAAAATCATAATTTTCACTATTCACTGAAAAAACTATATTTTTTGAAAAATCCAAAAATTTCACAATAAGTTAATGTTGATACTCTGATATAAAAAATATAGTTCTTTTTATTAAATACATTTTTTTAACATTCTATAAAATAAATATAATATTTATAAAAATAAATAAAATTCATTTTTGAATAAAACATATTTTTAAGAAGGGAAATCCATTGTCAAAAATTGATTGACTATTTACTAAAATTTATTAATATATGAGACATATATATATTATAAATTATTTAATCTTACTTATATCTGAAAATTTAATGGAAAGGTTAAAAAAATCATATTTTAATAATAATTAATTGTTTTGGTTCGGTGTTACGTATCACATACGCTATCAAACATAGTTTTCTCTTTAAAAAACTGAGGACGTTACAGGATTTTCCTATTTTTGGAATGTATGCATTGATCCTTAGAATTTAAGATAATCATTAATGGATATATTGACTCGTGTAATTTTATGTATTGATGAAAAATGTGGTGACATATTCTTATAGTAAGGTATGATATGTTGGCTGAGTCATGAGTGATATTTCATCAATGGATAATGTGAGAAAGGATTTATCCCTTTTATCCTATGGAAAAAGTTGATATCTTAGGCCCTTTTATGGGAATAAAACTACCTGAATAAATATCTATCCATGGTATTCAATGGTTGATTACATTTATAGAAATTCAAAGAAATATAAATTGAGAATATAGGTTGATGACACCATTATGCAACCTGTTTGATTAGAGTTACCACAATAAGAGATTATATTATACGATAAGAATTTGTGGAAGGTTGGATTTCATTGCAACATTAACTTATTTCTCTATGGGATCCTTTTCATGTTTCTTGATTCTAACCTTAAACTTTAGGTGATTATGGATAATTCCATTAAGATGTCTATAGGGTCACACATTAGGTGTATCCACAATCTTAGTTAAATTCAATAAATGAATTTAAAAAATTAGAATAAATAAATTTTATTAGGGTTTGTTTGATATCCATAATTTAATCACAAGTTATTCAAAATAATAATTGATTTAAATATAAATAATAATAATTTATTTGAAAGTTTTGAAAATATAATATTTATTATATTTATCATAGAATAATGTAGTGACATTTATCTATTAAATTGTCATTATTTTAGGATTGGTAAATGTCAATGAAGGAAAGCGGTTCGAACTTAATGGTCTTATTGGAAATGGTATAAATGATATTTATTTATATTCTCAATGTGTTGCACATGTCAAGTGATTAGTATTATTATTATTATTATTGGACGTGTGGTTAACAAATAATATTAAAGATGGTTATGGGCTTGTGTACGATTTGTCAACCCAAAACTTGGTATAATAAATATCTAATTATATCACTTTCCATAACTCACTTTTGGTGCAAAAAATAGATAAATAGAGATTTAGAGATCTAAAATGATCTCTCTATTCCTCCTATCTCAATCCTTTGAGAGATAATCAAGAGTTCTTCCTCCTTAGAGAAGAATACTTCTGTGATAAATCGTTAACAATGAAAGCGATCGAGATCAGTCATGCTAGCACTCGATGATTCTTTATAGATGTTCATAGATTGTAGTTCACATGTGGATCATCTTTATATAGATTATTCACTTGGATCCTGCAATGTAACGACAGTATGAAAAGATCTAGTCATCTAGTTTATCAATGAAATCATAATTACAAGTTGCGTTAATTCTATATCTACTCATAAATTAATTATAAATTATATGTGAAGATCCTTCTCTTATGGTTCCAACATTTAATTCAGTCAATTAATCTATGGTTTTTTTGGACATGAATTTTTAATCATGTTTAGAAAAGATTACATGTAAATTAAGATTAAAATCCAAGTTGGTCATACCCTCAAAGTATGCTTATGCTGCACTTGAAAATACTTGTGGTATAATATAGAGGTTACATGTTTAATTTATAATTATTTATTATCCAGCAATCTGTTAATGATTTGAAATGAAGAAATATTTTATATATACCATTTTTAGGTGTCAAAGGCTCTACCTGGACAAAACCAGAATATACGGTGTGTACTTCCCACAGAAACACTGTGTAATTTTGTTTTGGTATTCGTATCTTGTGATAAAGTTAGATAGATCCCAAAAAAATAAGATCTATGTGCAGGTCCAAATAGGTTGAAACATGGATTTAAGAACTAAACACTGTATAAAAATAGTACACAACATGTAGTCCCTATTTTCTCACAACTGATAACATGGGGTGTCCTATCATTCTGTGTATCAGATACACAACACGAGGAAATAATTTTCATGAAACACTAAGGTTTCATTCCATGTAAGTTGTACAACACTCCATGTACCTTCAACTCACCCACAATAGGTGACACACCCAGTCCTAAGGCATTTGTTGTAGAAATAAGTAGAATACAATGCATTTCATGTACTTTTGTACACGCCATGTAGCCTGTTGTAGAAAGTGTTTCCAATTTTTCATGGAGAAATATTAAATATATAATCAAACCTATTCATGTGTATTATCTGTGTCATTTATTTTATAAAGTACATTCCATGTCACAGGATTGATAGTTTATATATTAAATCAATTCAATGTTAAAATTTTGGTTAAGAATGTGAAGTTTTCTCCAAGTACACTTGTATAATTTAGTAATTTTAAATGAAATTAATTTTGTTTAAAATTATAGATGGTGGTGGGTTATTGATTCTTTGATAGAATTAAGATAAATTTAATTAATTGGATTAATTTGTGGTGAGATATCTTAATTAAAGAACTAATCGAATTAATTGATAACAAGATTGAAAATGTATGATTTTTTCTAGATATATGAATAATCATGATATTAGAACAACCCTTTGTATGTGATTGATTTATTTTAATTTATTTTTATTAAATTATTATTGATGGACTATGAGTCATCCCCTCCCCTTTATTATGTATGGGATTGAATTCCCATGGTTTATTTTATATAAACCCCCTTTATCCAATCCATTAGATCCCCACACTAACATGTGAGTAAAAGATAATATAAGGATGGAGATCCTAATTAAAATTAGGTGGTCCAAGTTTAGGAGTTGAGGTGAAACCAATCAAGGTGATATATAGGATTCAAGGTATAATTCTGCAATATGAACCAAGTATCGTTCAAGATATTTTACCCTAGGGTAGAGGGTTAGTTTATCATCCACTAGATAAACTAACCATTAGAGAATCTCATGATCATCACACTTATGTTTTATTTATGTTAATTTCATGGTTAATTATTTATGTTTGTGAATGTTGTACAATCACCTACTAAATAAATTAAAAAGCATGAAATATGGAATAGAATACAACCAAATTATGCATAAATGTTTTATCATACATGGTTAATCACTTAAGTAGAGTCACTTTATATTAATAATACACATGAAAAGATAAAATGGTATTTATTCATAAAGATAAAAATCCCTCAAACTAAAATATTAAGACAAAATAGCCTTCCATTACTTAAGTTAGAAATAACCTCATAGTTCAAAGTTCTTGACCAACCCAAGTTACGGAGGATTCAATTATCGTTGATCTTTTAGCTTGATGTTTTGGGTTGAATTAACTTAGTTTACACCAAGGTTAGAATCACCAATAAGGAATTGGTGTAACTAAGAGGAAAAGGTTGAGGAAATATTAAAAATATAATTTTAGGATTTGGGAGCCCACTCAACAAATCAAGGAACTACAAGTTAATGTAGTTGGAAAGTTACACCTACCTAAATTCCTACAAATATCTTCTCTGGCCAAAGTCTGGGTTATTAGATGGGGAATATAGATCCTTTACATTAGAATATATAAGAAAAAAGGTATTTTTAAATTGATGGTGAGGGATATTGGGTTTCAAAAAATAGTGGGATATTAATGTAATTTAAATTGTTTTAAATTTATTAATCTGTTTTTGTAATCAAAACAATTACTAATAACCTGATCTTAATTTGTAGAAATAAAAAGTCAAACGACTTCAAAAATATCACTATGATCCATAATAGAGAATAATAACCTTCTCACTAGTGTGAATTTCTTAGAATGGTGTAGATTCTTAGATGTTATACTACACCATGAATATAAATTGTACGTGCTGGAAACCACACTTCCTGAGTTCATTTCCAAAAAGGCTAATGAGGAAGGGGTATCTCTCTATTTGAATCATGTAGATGATTCTATATATTTTTAATTTTTTATGAAGTCTTCCATGTATAATGATATTATAAATCAATACAAGTATATGGATGCATATAGATTCATTTATCACCTTTGGGATTCCTATCATGAGAAGGGGAGATCAGAGATATATGAGATATCTAATTCACTATTGACAAGAAATATTAGAGATTCAGTGATAACCGGGGAACATTTAGTAAAGATTCCCTACTGGAAAAAAGGCCTATACCCACGGTTCAAAACCGTGGGTATAGCCCCCAAAACCGTGGGTATAGGCTATACCCACAGTTTTGGGAACCATGGGCTGGAAAGGCATATGTATAGGTCCCCAACCTATACCCACAGTTTTCGAAAACCGTGGGTATAGGTGTTCTTCCACTGTGTCAACAAAATATACCCAATTGCCACGATGTCAAAGGCTTTTACCCACGGTTTCCAAACCATGGGTATAGATCCTAAAATAATACAGGCGGCGGGTTTCAATCCCGCAACCTCTTCACTGAAAACACCGCGTCTAACCACTACCCTAACATCACTTATGTGTATATATATTTATATTTAGTTAAATATATTTATATAAATAGTGGGTATAGATGGAAGAACTGTGGGTACAGGACTGCCGCCAAAAACAATTTCCTTCCCGCGGGAAAAAAATTCCCACGCACCCACGGGAAACCTATACCCAGGGTTTTTCATAACCGTGGGTATATGTATTTAAGCCCAGACCTATCCCCACGGTTTTAAGGAAACCCATGGGTATAGGTACCCCTATACCCACAGTTTTGAAAAACCATGGGTATAAGTGACTTTTTAGGACCTATCCCCACGGTTTTAGAAAACTGTGGGGATAGACCCCCCTATACCCACGGTTTTGGAAAAAGAATACACTTTTAGAACTTATTACACTTATTATCCAAGTTGATAAAGATATGGGACTTGAAAAACCTATTATCCTTATTGTTAATAAGAAAAGGAAGAATAAGGAAAATGTGTTGAAGACTCATTCCAAGTACAAGCCTCCAGAGAACCGTCCTTCTAAGAAGAAGAAGATCCTGAGGTAAATAAAGGAACTTGATGTGGTATGTTTTTTAATGTGGCAAGCAGGGCCACTAGAAGAGGAATTTCACCCATGAATTATGAGATGGATTCCATATATCAAAACCAAGTTTGGGTTCTGATCAATCCACTAGTCGATGTAAAGCCTATTGGGTGTAAATGGGTATTCAAGAGAAAACTTCACATGGAAGGTAAAGTAAATACCTATAAATCATGGATTGTGGATAAAGGGTTTAGAAAATTTTGAGGCATTGATTATGATGAAACCTTTTCTCTAGTTTCTGTGTTTAAATAAATTAGTATTTTTTTATCATAATAGTTTACCATGACTATGATATTTGGAAAATGAATCTAAAAACTGATTTTCTTAATAGGAACCTTCAAGAGGATGTGGATATGATACAACTGAAATAGTTTGTGACTCTAGAAAATACCAAAAAGGTATGTAAGTTACATAGATACATTTATGGATTAAATAAAGCATCTAGGTCATGGAATATTCAATTCGATGAAGCCATAAAAAAATTTGGTTTCATTTAGAATGAATGTGATTCATGTGTTTACAAGATATTTAGTGGAAGTATAGTAGTTTTCATAGCATTATATGTTGATTACATATTAATAATTAGAAATTATATACTAGACTTATAAGAGGTTAAGTCATGGTTGAGAAAGTGCTTCTCCATGGGGGACTTTTGTGAAGTCCCATACATTATAGGGATTAAGATCATGCATGATAGATATAAGAGACTGCTTGGGCTAAGTGAGAGTACTTTTATTGGAAAGATATTGAAGAGGTTCAATATGGAATAATCTAATAGTGGATTAGTTCTAGTGTCACATGGAATACACATTTATAAGAAAATGTGTCCTAAAACACAAGAGTAAAGAGAGAGGATGAGTAAAATCCCATACACTACTATGATAGGATCCATTATGTATGCTATGTTATTATGAGGCTTGATGTTTCCTATGATTTGATCATGGTAGTCAGATATCAAGAAGATCCAGGTGAATAGGTTTAGACTACTATTAAGGCTATACTTAACTATTTGAGGTTAATTAAGGATATGTTCCTAGTTTATGGAGGAGATGAAGATATAATCATTAGGATTTATACAAATACAATATTTTAGACAAATTGGAATGATCTTAAATCACAATCTAGATGTATATTTTATCTCAATGGAGGACATGTGAGCTGGAAGAGTTCAAAGAATCTAGTTATCATCGATTATACAGTGGATTCTAATTATATTTTGGTTTTTTATGCCACTAAAGAATCTGTTTAGATTTGTGACTTTGTATAAGAGCTTGGTGTGGTACATAGAAGTAAATTCCCTATCACAGTTTACTATGATAACACTGTTGTAGTAGATCTCTCCAATAGATGAGGCCGCTCCAAAGGATAAAGAATATACTTCACAAGTTTTATATTTTGATATATTTTTCTCAAATAATTGAAGTTACGGTGATTAGAGTATCCATGGAGTAAAACATGGTGGACACTTTGACCAAGGATTTATCTCAGTAGAGGAATGAGTATCATGTGAGAGATAATGGACTTAAAGTTATTGTTAGTTGGTTCAAATACAAGTCAAAGTCTGTTAGATATGGTTCCCTAGAACCAAATTTATTAGTAATTAATTACATGTTTAATGAAGTTTCTTATCATGAAATGATTGTTCCTTTCCATGAATCTTACATGTGATAATGTCATAATAATATATTTCACACTGAAAGGTCATAGTAGTTCCCTACTATGATGAGAACCAAGAGGTTACACGAAACCATTCTTGAATATATTATATTTTTGGATGCTGTTTTCTAATAGGGAATAGAAAATACATGATATTAGGTGTAGTAGTCTCATAATACATTGAGATACCCTCTCATGGTGTTTTATCTCGGTAATCTCCAAGATATGAGGTTATGAGAACACATCTGTTAATATAAAATTCACATTTCCATATGCCATTGGATGTTTCTATTTGAATACATATGTATTGAACCTTATAATTAGAAATTACCATTAATGGATATCATGAATCCAATAATTTGATGTATTGATGAAAATCGTGGTGACGTATGATTGCGGCGTGGTAGGATATGTTGGGTGCATCATGAGTGATATTTCATTACTGGATAATGCGAGAAAGGATTTATCCCTTTTTTTCCTATGATAGTATTTGATATATCATGATATTTTGATGGGAATGAAACTAACTACATAAATCCATGGACATGTTGTTCAGTACGTGTGTTTATTTTCACAAAGTCAAAGAAATAGAAATCGAGCATATAGGCTGATGGCATCGATATGCAACCTTCTTTCTTAGTGATATTGTGATAAGGTATTATATTACATAGTAAGAATTCATAGAAGGTTGGATGTCATTGAAACATTAACTTATTTATCCATGAGAGACTTGGAGTGTTTCTAGATGCTAACCTTGGAATTTAGGTAGTTATAGCTAATTCCACTGAGAAACATTACTAGAGGGTCACACACTAAGTTTATTTACAATCTCAGTTAAATTCAAATAATGGATTTAACATGTTAGAGTAAATAATTTTTATTCAGGTTTAGTTTATTTACATAATTTAATCATGATTTATGTAAAATAATAAGTGAGTTAAATGATAATAATAAAGATTTATTTTAAAGTTTTTAGAATATAATATTTATTATATTGATCATAAAATAATGAAATGAAATTTATTTATTAAATTGTCATTATTCAAGGGCTGGTAAATGTCAATGAAGGAAACCAGTCTGAGCTTAATGGTATGATTAGAAATATTATAAATGATATTTATTTATATTATTAACATGTTACACATTTCAAGTGATTAATAATAATAATAATATTATTCAACATGGATTCAACTAAGAATATTAAATATGGTTAGGGGCTTGTGTGTGATTTTCCAACCCAAAACCCACAATAATAAATATCTAATTATATAACTTTCTATAACTCACTTTTGGTGTAAAAAATGTATGGATAGAGATCTAGAAATCTATAATGATATCTATCTTCATCCTCTCTTAATCCTTCAAGATAGTATCAAGAGTTCTTCCTCCTTCGAGAATAATACTCCTATAATCAACCATGAAAAATGAAAATGATTAGGATCGGTTTTGCTATCACCCAATGATTCTTCGACGGTGTTTGGATATTGTGGTGTGCATTTGTATCACCACTAGATATATTCGACACTTGGATACTATGGAATAATGATAGTACAACAAGATCTAATAAACCAGATCATCAACAAAAGTGGAATTACAAGTTGAGGTAATTCTATATCTTCTCATAAATTTATTATAAATTACATGTTAAGATCCTTCTCTTCTGGTTTTAGTGTTTTAATATAGTCAAGTAATCTATGATTTTAATTAGATGTGACATTTTAATCATGTGTTAAAATTATTATACATAAATTAAGACTAAAATATGAGTTTTTCATACCCTCAAAGGACACTTATACTATGCCAGGAACCTATAGATTGCATGGAGTGTAGTTGCCGTACACGTCATCTAGTCTACATTGTTTAATGGTGAAATTATTTCTAACTGTGTGGTAAAATGCATGGTTAAAACCATGTGATACTGACATACTATAACATTAATGATATACATAATATGTATCCATCATACATTGTGTGTAGTTCATTAATTTCTGTATTCAAAGTACATTCTAAGCCATTCGGAAAGTCAAGTGGACACACGGTTAGAGGAACACATGTCACATATCTAGAGTTTACATCATGTGGTCCCACATCCAAAGGACATGATAATTCCTTCGATGGGTTGTACAGACACACGACATGTGTGATATATGATGTGTATCTAGCAAGTACATACTATGTAGTGCTGCCAAGGTACATGTCGAAGCCCCATGTGTTTATCTTGGGTTTAAGGTGTGTAGCACATAAGTTCACACCATTTAGTATCCCAATAAATAACAGAGTTAAATTGAATTAAATCACGAATTTCACCATTAAAACCTAATTACATTGATTAAAACCTCATGTGTTTTACAATTTAATAAAGGCTTTAAATAATTTAAAATGATCCATTAATTTATTGTAATTATCTATAATTATTGATTATACCATTTATTTTCCTTGAATTAATTTATGATAGGCATCTCTAGTGAATTTTTATGGTTATTAAGAAAAAATAGAGTTAATTAATTAATTAATCTATGCAATCTAGTTTATCTTAATACTAAAGAATGAATAGAAATGAATTTTAACAAGTGTTCTTTTGTGTATTTGTTACATGTGTATGGCTGTTCATGACCTTGAAAAATACTTATGTATGCATTGGTTTAATTTAATTTAATTTATTTCATGGGTCTGTGATTATTTAATATTGAATTAAATATAGTGGATTGTGAGTCATCCCTCCTTCCTTTATTATGTAGGACCTGCGTGTCTAAGGTGATTTATGTAATTCTATTTAACTAGTCCTTTGGATCCTGTCACCAAAGTGTGAGTTATAAATACATGTAGTTAAAGGAGTATCCCAAGGAATGTGGAGGTGGTTTAATATGAAATCGATATTATACTAACCCAGGTGATACACTAGTGGATTGGTGGAATGATACAACTCATGCCAAGACCGACACAATGAGTTTTCCCCTAGACCATAGGTTGATTTATTGTTCACTCAATAAATAAAACATTTGATAAGCTCGTGATTGGGTCATTTATTTATTATGAATTATTTATCTTATGTATGCAAGATCATAGTCACATAAATAAATGAACCAATATGAAAAGATGGAATTTAAATAAATGGATTATGTGTAAATGTTTTACCAAAATATGGTTAATCACTTAAATAAAATACTCATAATATTAAAAAAACATGTAAATGATGAAATAAGAAATATTTATGCACAATAAAACAAAATAAATCAAGTTAATATTAAGTCGTTAAGCCTTCCATTGTCTAAGTTAAGATGAAACCATAGTTAAAGTGTAGGTCCATGCCATATTCAGGGGAAATTTTAATTACCGAGGAGTATTAACTAAGATGTTAGGTTGAATTAACTTAACTTGTATTGAATTTAACGACCATAATATGTTCTATAAAAATTTGGAGAAAAGAATTGAGAAAATACCAGTTTGGATTTTAGGATTAGGGATTCCACTCAATGGTTAAAGGAGATTTTAGTTTGTATTTGGAAAGACCTCCAATATAAATACCTTATTATAGTTTACATGGAAATATTATGGATCATAAATAAGGGAAATATGGATCCTTTACACTAGAATGTATTGATTGTTGGGACATTCCAAGTTCAATAGTGAGGGCTATTGAGACTTGAAAAGATTGTGGGAGACTAAAAAATTAAATATTTATTATTATGTCTCATATAATTTATAATCATGAAAAGTACTAATAATATTCTCTTTTAATATTATAGAAAAATGGAAAGTTAATCATTCACATTATACCTATGATAAATATTTGATAAATTATATCTCTTTACTGGCAATAACTTCTAGGAATGGTTTATATGATTTCGGGTTGTGCTGTTTTGTGAACTTAAATCTTTTGTTCTAGAAGCCTCAATGCCTAATCTGCCTACAAAAGAGGATAGTGATAAAGAGTTAATTTTCTATGATAAACGTATGAGTGATGCAGTTGATTTCTAGTGTTTAATTTTATCATCCATGTCTGGTGAACTCATGAAGTCTCATTAAAACATGGATGCTTATATCATGCTTGAGAATATCAATGGATTATACCAGTAGAGATCTAGAAAAGAACAATTTGAGATATCCAAGGTGCTCTTTTAGAGAAATATTGAATAAGTTACACCATCTGAGCCTCAAATATTCAAACTAATTGGATATATTGAGCACCTAGAGGTTCTTAGGTTTAAATTTTCTAAATAAATTTGCACCGATATCATTCTTAAATTGCTTCATCATAGATTATCCAAATTTTTTGTGAATTTCAATACGAACAATTGGGAAGTATCTTAAAAATATTATCACATTACTTTTCCAAGTTGATAAGGAGGCGAATCATGAAAATCCTTCTATAATTGTGGTAATCAAAAGGGAAGGCCAGGTGAAGAGGTCTTGATATAAATCTTCATTGTAACACCCTTCCAAGAAGTATAGAATCAAGGTACAAGCAATGAAATAGGATGTTTCTTATTTCACATGTGGTAATAAGGTCCATTGAATGAAAAAGTGAACCCAGTAAAAGAAGCAAGGGGAAGTTTTAGGTGTGTTTTTTATTGAGTGAAATTTAACTGTTTCTATAAATTGGGTATTAGATGTAGAATTTGGTACACATATATGAATTTAAATATAAGAACCAATTAGATTCAAGAAAATTGACTGAGGGGAGATAGATCTACGAGTAGCCAATAGAGATAGACTTTTTGTGGCTATCAGGGACTACGAACTCACATTTTTTATGGGAAGGATCTTGGTTTTAAAATATTGTTATTATGTACCATACATTACCAAAAAATTATCTCCATATCCAAAATTGATATAGGTGGATTTATTTTCAAATTTGGGAATAAATGTTTTTATTTTACAAGGATAACATTTTTTATGGTAAGGAATGTTTAAATAATGGTCTTTATATATTATATTACATGAAATAAGTAATAGTAATCAATAAAAAACTAACTCACAAGACTCATACCACACCCAAGTTTGACATCTCTGACTAGGTCATGTAAATGAAAAGTGTTTTACTAAATTATATCAAGATGGATATTTAGATTTCTTTGAACTAAAACCACTTGGTGTATGTCATGCATGTTTATAAGGAAAAATGAAAAAATCCCCATTTTGTGGAAATGGTGAAAGGGACAAAGAGATTATTGAATTAGTTCATACAGATGTGTGTGTGAAATTTCTTGTCGAAGGAATGGGTGGGTACTCATACATCATAAATTTTATTAATGATTTTTTAGATATGGATTTGTCTACTTAATGAGGTATAATTCAGATTCCTTTGATCGATTCAAGGAATATAAGAATGAATTTGGAACCTGCTTAGTAAGAATATTAAGAACATATACTTAGATCATGGTGGATAATATCTTAATAAATACTTTATTGATTATCTATGGGAGTTGGAGATTCAATCTTAACTTTCTCCTCCTTATACACCTCAGTGGAATGGTGTAAGAGAAAGGTGGAACCACACCCTGTTGGACATGGTGAGATGAACGATGAGACATGCGAGTCTTCAATTATCCTTTTTGGGATACACGTTACCAACATCAACATAAACACTAAACCAATTAGAAACTAAAGTAGAAACTGACATTCCATATCAGCTTTGCTATGAAAATAAACCCATGTTACCACATGTATGAGTGTAGGGTTTTGAATCATTTTTAAGGATATTTTTGGAAACATAATTTCACCCCTAGGAACTAAGTGTATCATTATAGTGTATCCTAAATAAACTAAAGGATATTACCAATATTATCCTAAAGAAAAAAGTTGGGGTTAATAGATATACCACATTTCTTGAAGGATATAACATCTCTAAAAGAGATAGTGGGAGCGATATAGATTTTAATAAAGTCCAAGATCAAGATACACAAGAGTTTACACATGAAAAAAATTCAACAAAACCTCATGGAAGAATATGTTATAGAGAAAAAAGTAGTGTGTACGGGTACAAGATAGGTTAGAGAACCATAATGATATGGTTTTCTAGTCACTGAGGTTGGTAAATAATTATTAGGTGATAATATTGATATGGTAACCTACAAGGAAGCGGTAAGTAGAACAAAATTTTCCAAATGTTAATAAATTATGAATTATAAAATGGATTCCATGTACCAAAATAAAGTTTATATTTTGGTAAATCCTCTAGTGGATGTAAAGACCAATGGTTAAAAATGGATATTCATGAAGAAACTGAACATGTATAGACATGTAAATACTTATAATGCATGGATGGTTGCAAAATTATTTAAACAAAATCAAGGAATAGACTAAGATGAATTTTTTTTACCAATTGAAATTCTAAAATTCATTATAATTTTTCTTTCCATTAAATATTACCATGACTATGAGATTTTAAAAATGGATTTCAAAACAATCTTCCTTAATGGGAACCTTCAAGAAGATGTCTATATGACACAAATAGAAGGGTTTTTAACTCAAAAAGATTCCAAAAAGATATGAAAATTACAAAGATCAATTTATGGATTGAAATAATAATCCAAGTCATGAAATATTTATTTTGATGAATCCATGCTAGAATTTAGTTTCAGAAATAAATAATGTGAGAATTTTGTTTACAAGTGGTCTACTGGGAGTGCGATAATTTGTGTAATAGTTTATTTAAATGACATATTACTCATTAGAAACGAAATAATAGTCTTAAAATATGTTAAGGACTTTCTGAATCAATAATTATTCAATAATGAATTAGGGGAATAAACATATATTCTCAGGATCAAGATCCACCGTGATAGGTCCAATAGGATGCTCTTCCCAAGTCAAGGTAAGTATATTTACAAGATAATGATAAGATTTAGTATGGAACAATAAATAGGAGATTATTTTCAATCTCACTTGGAATTTATACTTCTAAGAAAATGTGTCCTCATAAACATGAAGAAAGATAGATGATGTAAAGTAATCCATATGCATATGAAAATGGGACAATCATGCATATTATGCTATATACTCGGATAAATGTCACCTACACCTTGAGTGTGGTAGGAAGATATCAAGATGACTCAGATGGACAACATTGGATGATATTCAATACTATCCTTAAGTATTTTAGGCATACCATGGATATGTTTCTGGTATACGGAGGAGAGGAGGAACTAGTCATTAGAGGATATAGATATGATAGTTTTCAAATAGATCAAGACGATCAAAAATCCCAAATGGGGTACATATTCATTCTAAATAGAGGTTCTATGAGCTATAAGAGCTCAAAGAATGTTATGTCCGAAGATTATGTAGTAGAGACCGAGTATATTATGGATTCTGTGGCAAATAAAGAAGAATTATGGATACAAAACTTTGTCTAAGATATTTATGTGGTGCCTAGAAGTAAATATCACATCACACTCTATTATGATAATACTGTAGTAGTGGCCCTTGAAAAGGATCTAAGGTCACATCAACAAATGAAGCACATACTTCATAAGTATCATATATTGAGGGATTTTTCTCAAATAGGTGAAGTCATAGTGAGATGGATATCCATGTAAGAAAATATGATGGAACCCTTAACTAGATCCTTGACTCAAAAGAAACAAGATAATCATGTGAAGTCTAGTAGAATGAAATTCATAGGTATTTGGATCTATCCCAAGTGGGATTTTGTTAGAGTTATTATTCTAGAACCAACTATTTTTACTTTGGATTACATGTATTTTCAAATATTTTAATATCAATAAAAAATATAATTATATGTTTTTTATTTTTATGCCTGACTGTAATGTAATAATGTCCTTGAGTATTCATCACATTGATAAGGTCATAGCAGTTCACTGGTATGATGAGAACCCTAAAGTTCTATGATGATATTCTTAAATATAGTTCTACAGTTGGATAACATACTATGATCGTATACATAGAATGTTGATTTTTGGATTCGAGTACTTATAAGCTAATGAGACTTCTTATCATAAAGTTCACACTTCGTAATTTATAAGATAGGTGATTATGAGAAAAGACCCACCAGTATGAATTCTTCACGTTTATGTTTCATTAGATATTCTTATTTTTGATCATGTTCAATGGTCCTTATACTTTAAGATTATTATTAATTCATGTTATGACTTGAAAAATTAGATGTATTTCATAAAACATGATGATAAAAATTCATGGAGAAGTTGGATACATTGGTTGAGTCACAAGTTATGTGTTTTTAATTACTAATTTGAAGATGGATTTGTCTCTTCTATCTTTATGGAAGTTGATATCTCATCCCTTTGATTGAAATAGAACTATCACATTAAATTCTATGGCCACAGTGTAACAACATGTTTATTTCAAATTGTCAAAGAAATACATTTCAATCATATAAGTTGATGACATAGATGTGTAATGTTTTTGATGAGATATTGTGAAAAATTTATTATATTACACATCGATAATTCGTATGTGGTTGTTGAATTTGTGACATTATGTTTTTTCTTTTGGGTTCCTTGACCTGTTGTGAGATAGAAATCTGGGACTTTAGGAAAGATAGCCTAATTACAATGAGGGAGAATCCTATAGGGTCACATACTATGTATTTCTATTGATATTGATTAAATTTTATTTGAATTTAATTAATGTAATAAATATTATTCTCAAAACTAAGGAATAATTTTATTCCTGTTTTATTGATCATAAATATTTTATTGAATATTTAATAAATATTTATTCACCAGATTGTAAATAAAATATTTATTTATGAAATAAATATTTAATTAAATATTAAATTGGGTATTCAATAAATGTTAAAGAGGATGAGTGGGTCCAGATCATGTCTACTGATAAATATGAATTTATAAGCTGGTAAGATAATATTTATCATTGTGTCAGTTAGTGAACACCATAAAATAAAAATAGTAATACTATTATTATTATATGGAATTAGGTTTGATAAAGATTATTATATTATTTAATGTATGGTACACAATTAAATAATATTTTAACCTAAAACCTAGATTTATAATTACATGGTTATATCTATTATGTAGGGTTAATTTAGGATCAAGGATATATAATAGTTGTGCACAACAGACTTCTCTCTTGAGTCTTCCTTCTCTCATCTTCCCAAGAATGAGAAGAACTCCTTTAAGCCTGAAGGATCTTGAGGTGATTAAGACGAATAACATAAGATGATTGATCTGCCACGCTAGCACCCAAAATTCCATCGGTGTAGATCAGAGAACAAAGGAGCACATGTGGAGCACCGCTAGAGGGTATCTACACCTAGATCCTCCATACAAAATGAATGTAATCTGAAAAGATTTTTGGATGATCAAAAATATCTTCATCTAATAAATATCCTCAGATCAAGTATTATTTCTTCATACATAATATAATTTAGTTATAAGTTTAATGTGAAAATATCCTCTCAAAGTTTTGGATTCTCTTATTTCAATATTTAGTGGAAAAATTTCATTTTTCATAGTGTTTACATTGTGAATAATTTTTGAATGATTTATTGAATCGACAAAACCTTTTTGCTTTATCACCCACCAAGGCACTTTCATTGTGCCTGGAACCTTCAAGTGGAATCAGAGCGATCACATTTTAAATTTATAATTATTTATTTTATTTTTCATATGTTATGAGAAATAGTGGTTATATTTTTAATTTCATAATACTTATTCTTTAATATGATCTTTAATTAACACATTTTCGACATTTTAAGTCCATCGTTAAAGATTGATATTTTATTAAAGTTTTAAGAACACATAAAGATCTACCAGATATTCTATTGGGAAGTGCCAAGAATTTTGGCTAATAAGACTAGGTTGAATTGCATGTAACTGGAGTAAAAACTGTGTACCCAAGTGCACTAAATTTAGATGTGCTACAGGATACATGATATGTCAAGAAGTTACTACAAGTGGTGAATTTATTTCAAACCGAGTATATATCGGGCCAACCCAGCACATGGATTGTCAGATTATATGGCATGTAGCTGGAATACACTACTTATAGTCTATATGAATTAGAAGTGAAATTTGTGCTAACTGTGTGGTCAAATACACATTCAAAACCGCATGAGACTAATAGAAAAGAACATTAATGATATACATGATGTATAGACTATGTACATATTGTGTTGTTCATTAATTCATTTATTCAAAGTACACATCAAGATATTTAGTGATTCAAAAATACACATGACTAGCAGAACACATGTTGTGTATCCGGAGTACACGTCGTGTGGCTCTACATCTGAATAACACACTGAATCCTTCAATGGGTTTCATGAACACAGGAAAAGAACCATACACAACATGTATCTTTCTATTACACACCGTATAGTGCATCCAAGTTACACACCAAAGCCCTGGGTTTTTATCCCAAGTACACAAAAATCTAGGTACGTGGCGTATAGCTTATAAGTACACATCGTGTATTCTGTCAATAAATGATATAATTAAATTACATTAAATTACTAATTTTGACATTAAAACATCATTATATTGATTGAAACATGATGAGTCCAACAAATTAATAAAGGTTTTAAAGAATAAAAAATTCTCAATTAATTTATTATAATTATATTTAATTATTGGTTATTTTATTTATTTTCCATGAATGTATTTATGATGGGTATATCCAAGAGAATTTCAATGATCATTAAGATAAAATAGAATTAATTAATTAAAGAATTAATTAATTAATTAATTAATTAATAAATGCAAGCATATTTATCTTAATAATAAATAATGAATAGAAATGGATGTTAACTAGAATAATTTTGCATATTATTTTCATGTGTACGATCGTTCATGAGCTTGAACAAGACATGGGTATGTGTTAGTTTTATTTAATTTAATTCACTACATGTATTTATAATTATTTAATATTAAATTAAATATTATGTCCTACGATTCATCCCTCCCTCATTTATTATGTAGGACTAGAATGTAAAAGGTGATTTATGTAGTTCTCCTTAACCAATCCTTTGGTTACCCTCACCCGCATGTGAGTTATAAATATACATAATTAAAGGAGTATCCCAAGGAACATGGAGGAAGTTCAAGATGGATTTGAGATGATTCCAACCTAGGTGATACATATGTGGAAAGGTGGAATGTTTCCACTCATTCCAAGACTAACACAATGAGTTTTCCCATAGGTCATTGGTTGATTTATTGTCCTCTCAATAAATCAATCATTAGATAAGATCATGATTAGGTCATTTATTTATTTCTATCTTATGAATTATTTAGTTTATGTATTTAAGACCGTGATAACATAAATAAATAAACTAATATAAAAATGTGAAATTTAAATAAATGAATTATGTGTACTTTTTTTTATCAAAACATAGTTAATCACTTATGTAATATCCACTTAATATTAACATGGTATGTAAAGGATAAAACAAGAAATAGTTATTCATAAAAAAAAATCCATCAAGTTAATATTGAGTCATTAATCCTTTCATCCTATAAGTTAATATGAAACCATAGTTAAAGTGTTGGTTCAGGCTATAGTTAGGGGCACTTTAAATTATTCAGGCTTCTTAACTAAGATGATGAGTAGACTTAACCGAACTTGTATTGAATTTAACAAACATAGTCTATTCAATATAAATTTAGAGGCAAGTGTTGAGGAATTGGTAGTTAGGATTTCAAGATTGGGGAGTTCACTCAATGGTTCAAGGATCCTCTAGTTTTCAACTGGCAAGGCCGCCTACCTAAATACCTTCTTAAGGTTAAAATATCTATAGACTAGACTTAAAGAAGGAAAATTTGGATTATTTCCACTGAAATATCTTGAGTGATGGGAAATTACAAGTTCAATATTTAGAGCTATTGAGACTTGATAAAATATTAGTATACTTAATAAAATTAAATATTTATTATTATGTCTCATATAATTTTTAATTATGAAAGGTGATAATAAAATTCTATTCAATATTATAGAAAAATGTAAATTTCATTAGCTACATTATCTTTATGATCAATATTGAAGAAATTCCATATTTTTATTAGAATTAACTTCTAGTAATACTCCAGATACCTTCAGGTTATGTTGTGCCATTAATGGAAATCTTATATGTTATGATCCTTACAACCTAATATGCAAGCCAAGGAGGTGGGTGATGAAGAGTTCTTAGTCTATAATAAACACATGAGTGATGTGGTTAACATTTAGTGTTTAATGTTACCATCCATGTCTACTGAACTCATGAAGTCTCATGAAAATATGGATACGTATAGTTTGCTCGAGAATCTCTATGGATTATACTAGGAAAAATCTTGACATGAATGGTTTGAGATAATCAAGGTTCTCTTTCAAAGAAACCTTGGAGAAAGTGAACAAATTGAGCCTCATGTAGTTGAACTCATTGGATACATTGAGAACCTATAGGTCATTGGGTTTAAATTTCCTAAATAAATATTCACTAAACTCATTCTTACATCACTTCCAAACAACTTCTCTTACTTTTTTGTGAATTTAACTATAAACAACATTTAGAATTCTCTTCTAGATATTCTCACATTGATTCACCGAGTTGATAAGCATACAAAGCCTAAAAAGCCTTTTATCCTTTTATTGAACAAAAGGAAAGGTAGAGAGAATATCCTTAATTGGAAATATTATTCCCAATTACCTTACAATACTAGAATAATCAAGGGACGAGCTAATAAATAAGATGATATTTTTTTTGCATGTGGTAAGAAGGGACACTAGAAGAAAAAATGCACCCAGGAAAATAAGTAAGGGGAATATTCAGGTGAGTTTTTATCGAGTGAAATTTATTTGTTTCTACAAATTGGGTATAATATATAACTTTTGGTACTAATATATGTGTTAAAATATAGGAACTGAGTAAATTTGGGAAAATTGGATGAGGGGAGATAGATATAAGAGAATATAATGGATCTAAACATACTATTGTGGCTATCGGGGACTAACATCTTACATTTCCAATGATAATGATCTTGGTTTTTAAATATTGTTATTGTGTACCATCTATTACAAAAATAATTTCTATATATAGACTTGATAGGGATGGATTTATTTTAAAATTTGGGAATACATGTTTCTTATTTTGTAAGGACATAATTTATTATAGTAAGGAATATTTAAATAACGATATTTATGTGTTGTATTACATGAACCAAATAATGGAAATTAATAATGAAACTAAATCACATGTCTCATACCATACCCAACTTTGGCATCACCATCTATATTATGTAAATGAAAAGTGTTTGACCAAATTACAATAATATGGATATTTATATTCCTTTAAACTAAAACCACTTGGTGTATTTCATGCATGTTTACAAGAAAAAATGAACAAATCCCCATTTAGTGGAAAAGGTGAAAGGAAAAAATAGATGTTTGAATTAGTTCATATTGATGCATGTGGACCATTTCCAGTTGAAGCAAGGGGTGGGTTCTCATATTTCATAACTTTTACTGATGATATTAGTATATATAGATATATCTTCTTAATAAGCTATAAGTTTTATTTATTTGATGTATTCAAGGAATATAAGAATGAAGTTGAGAACCAGCTTGGTAAGAAGATTAAGAAACTTCAATCATACCATGGTGGATAATATCTTAATCATGACTCCATTGATTATCAATAGAAGTTTGGGATTCGATTTCAACCCACTCATCCTTATATGCCTCATTGTAATGGTATAAGTGAAATGATGAAACACACCTTGTTGAAAATTGTGAGATCAATAAAGAGTTATGGGAGTCTTCCTTTATCCTTTAAGGGATACAAATTACAAACAATAGCATAAAAAATAAAACGAGTGTCAATTAATGTAGCAATTGGAATTCCATATCATATTTAGTATGGAAATAAACCCATGTTTTTACATATTCGAGTGTGGAGTTATAAATATTTTTTATGGATATTTCTAGAAAAAAGTTTACACCTCAAGGCACTATATGTATCTTTATAGGGTATCCTAAGGAAACTAAAGGATATTATCAATATGAACCTACGGAAAAGAAATTTTTGGTCGATAGACATCCCACATTTCTTGGAGGGAATCACATATTTAAAATAAAGAGTGGGAGTGAGATAATATTAGATGAAGTCTAAGATCAAGATACACAAGAGTTGGAATAGGAAAAAATCCCAGAAATACCTATGAAAGAAGATGTTATGGAGACACAAGAACTATACAGAAGTACAAGTGTGTTTAAAGAACCACAACAATATGGTTTTCTAGTTATCGAGGATGATGTCTCATTATTAGTTGATAATAATGATCCTGTAACCTAAAAGTAGTAAGTGGAATAGATGTTTCAAAATGGAAAGAATCTATGAATTTTGAAATGGATTCCATATACCAAAACAAAGTATAGATTTTGGTAGATCCTCTAGTGGATATAAATACCATTGGTTGTAAATAGGTATTCAAGAAGAAATTGAACATGGGTGGAAAATTCAATACTTATAAGGTATGACTAGTTGAAAAAGAGTTCAATAGTGTCATGGAATAGACTATGATGAAACCTTTTCACCAGTTTCAATGCTAAAATTCATCATAATACTACTTACCATTTTGGTTTACCATGACTATGATTTTTGAAAAATGGATTTAAAAATAACCTTATTTAATGGGAACCTTTAGGAAGATGTATATATGGTAAAACTTAATGGGTTTGTGGTATGAAAATTATAAAGATCCATTTATGGATTGAAATAATAATCCATGTCATGGAACATTCAGTTTTATGAATCCATAATAGAATTTGGTTTCATAAAAAAATGTGAAAATTGCGTCTATAAGTGATTTAGTGAGTGTGCGGTCATTTTATTAATAGTGTATCTCACTGAAACATTACTTATTTGAAATGAAATACTAGTCTTACAGTATATTAATACCTGGTTCAATAAATATTTCTCCGTGAATGACTTTAAAAAATAAGCACATATTATAGGGATAAATATCCATCATGATAGATGCAAGAGGCTGCTCAACCTTAGTCAATGTACATATATTGAAAAGATAATGAAGTGATTTAGTATGGAACACTCCAAGAGGGGATTGTTATCAATATAACTTGACATTCATATTTCTAGAAAAATGTGTCCTCAGACACATGAGGAAAGAAAGAGGATGTAAAGGATACCATAAGCATCCGAGGTTGGGTCAGTCATGTGTTTTATGTTATGTACTAAGATAGATGTTGCCTATGTCTTGAGTTTAGTAAGAATGTATCAAGATTACCCAGGTGACTACCATTATATGGAAGTCAAGACTGTCCCTATGTATCTGAGGCATACAAAGGATATGTTGCTGGTCTATGGAGTAGATGAGGAACTAGTTTTCAGATGATATGCATATTCTAGTTTCCAAATAGATCAAGAAGATTTGAAATAAAAAATGGGAAAAATCTTCATTCCTAATGGAGGTCCTGTGAGCTATAAGAGATCAAATAAGGTTTGGTTGCAGATTATATAGAATATTCCAAGTATATTTTGGATTTTGAGGTAGATGAATAAGTAGTATGGATATGAAAGCGTTTAAAGTGATTGATTTCATACCTATAGGTAAAGAACCCATCACACTATATTGTGATAATACTGTAATGGTGGACCTTGCAAAGGAACCAAGGTCACATCAACTAATGAAGCACATAATTCCTAAATATCATCTCTTGAGGGACTTTTCTCAAAGAGGTGATGTCACAGTAGTAGGATATCCATGGAGGACAATGTGGTAGACCCCTTGACTAGAGCATTAACTACACAAAAACATGATCATAATGTGAGGTTTAGCAAACTAAAATTTATAGGCAGTTGGATCTAGTCCAGGTGGGAGTATTTTGGAGTTGATTTTATAAAACCAACTGTTTGTACATTGGATTACATGTATATTCATATATTTGAATAATAATAAAAATATCTTATTATATATTGTACATTGTTTTGCATGAATTTAATGTAATAATGTCTTTGATTATCTTTCACATTGATAAGGTTATATTAGTTCAGCACTATGATGATAACCTTGAAGTTCTATGATGATATTCTTAAATATGGTTCTACAGTCAGATAACATACTATGACGAGACACATAGAATGTTGAAATTCAGGCATGAGTACTCATAAGATGATGAGACTTATTATCATGAAGTTTTCACTTGGTAATCACCATGATGAGAGATTATGAGAACAAATCAGATAGTAGGAATTCTATATGTTTTTGTGTCATCAGATATTCATATTTGTGAGCATGTGTAATGTCCCTTAGAATTTAAGATTATTATTAATTCATGCTACAACTCATTCACTTAGATGTATTTCATAAACCATGATGATAAAATTTTATAGCGAATTTGAATACTTTGGGTGTGTCCCGAGTGATGTTTTATTAATTAACAAGTTGAGGAAGGATTTTTCCCTTCCATATTTATGGAAGCTGATATCTTGGCCCTATGATTTAAATGGAATCGTCACATTAAATTCCTTGGCTATGATGTAACGCCATGTTTATTTCATATAGTTAAAGAAAGACATATCAAGAATATAGGTTGATGACATGAATGTTCAAAGTGATTTATGAGATGTTATGAAAAATAGATTATATTACACACCGAGCATTTGTATGTGGTTTTTGATGATGTGACATTAAGTTCTTTATTTTGGGTGACTTGACCCATTGCTAGATAATAATATTGGACTTTAAGCAAGACTGCCTAATGCCAATGAGAGAGAATCCCAGAGGTTAACATACTAACTGTTTCAATTGATCTTGATTAAATTCTATTTGAATTTAATTAATGGAAAAAATATTATTCTCAAGACTAATTTATTCATGTTTCATTGATCAATTTTTTTATTGAATATTTAATAAATATTTATTCCCAGATTTTGAATAGTATATATTTATGAAATGGATATTTAATTAAATATTTATTTAGGTATTCAATAAATGTTGAGAATGATGAGCAGACCAAGATTGTATCAGGTGATAAATATTAATTTATAAGCTATTAAAATAATATTTATCATTACACCAGTTAGTGAACTCCCTAAATAATAATAATAATATTATTATTATATGGTATGGGTTTTTTATAAATATTATTATATTATTTAAGGGTTGGTAATCCCTAGCTTTATAATTACATGATTTTTTCTTTTGCGTATGTTTAATCTAGGATCAAGATTTGAGAATAATTGTGCACAACAGACTTCCATATTGATTCTTTCTTCTCTCATATTCTCAAGAATGAGAAGAACTCCTTCAAGCCTGAAGGATCTTGAGGTGATCAATATGAATAACCTAAGACAATCGACCCGCCACGCTAGCTCCTGATGTTCCATCAATGTTTCTCAGAGATCAAATAAGCATGTGTGGATCACTACTAGAGGGATTCTAAATTTGGATTCTCTCTATGAATCAAAGGTAATTTGAAAAGGGTTTTAGACAACCAATAATATCTTTATTTAAGAAATATCCTGACATCATGTATTCTTTCTTCAGATCTAAAATAAATTAATTATAATTTTAATGTGAAAAAAATCCTCTCTTAGTTCTAGGTTCTTTTATTAGGTGGAAAAATTTCCTTGGTCATGATGTTTACATTATGTATAATTTACGAATGATCCATTGAATCAACGAGTCCTTTTTTCTTTATCACCCACCAACATGCTTCCACTGTGCTTGATACCTTCAAAAAATGAACCGATAAACCAAACCTTTATTAATAAGAACTCATAAGCATTAATAAATGCATCTTTTACCAGTGCTCAATATAGTGTTGATAAATACCATTGAAAAATAAAAATAAAAATAAAAATTAAAAACTACAGTAAATTACTAATTATATAAAAATGAATATTAAAAAGTAATTTATAATAAAAATAAAAAATATTAAAAATAAATAAATTACAAAAATATTAAAAATAAATAAACAAAATTATTTATATTAAATGTATTAATAAATGTGATGATATTATAATAAATGGAGATAGAGGAACAAGAGGAGAACCCTATGAAGATCCATGGAAATAATGATGGTCATGATCATCCAAGGAATCTTAATTTATTCTCCTATGTGTCGAATCATCATGTTGAGCATTATGGGATGATCTCCAAGGTTCATGATAGTGATAACTCAAAGGGTTTTTCATTATTGTATGGCTTCTTGGGTGTTTCCTTTGCATTCCTCAAGGATTGTGTCGCATAAAGGATAATTAGAAAAGGAAATACTACCCATGTTTAGGCCTATTATGGTGCTATTTCTGAGTGAATTGAGTTTATTTAAGTACTCCTTCACCACTCATATTTCATTGTCGAAGGGTATCAAACCATGGAAGGTCACTGACCTTGTTTCTCAGTTAGCTTAGATTTGAGGATTTTTTGATTTCAAATGTGTATACCTCAGTCATGGATTATTCAAAATTATTTTTCCTTCTAATAAAATGAAAGGGAGTGCCTGGAGTGTGGGTTTGATTAGCCTTAGTTTAATTATCCTCAAGATTCATGACTAAAATTTGAGTTTCAATATTAACGAGTTTAAGGAAACATGTTTAGAGGTTTGGGTCAAAATCCATGGCCTGAATTAGGTCCTATGGCATCCATAAATACTTTTTTACATAGATTCAGTGATTGATATTCCAATACTAATGGAAAATGTAGAAAAAATGGTTAGTTTTGGCCACTTTGAAAGGATACTAGTCGAGATTGATCTAAGTTTTGTATTAATTGATCTTGTGGTTCTTTCGACCCCATAGGATGATGTTAGACTTAGAATCAAGTATGAAAAGGCTCCCCCCTCTATGATTATTGTGGTATCATTGGATAATTGATGTCTAACTACAGGGGTAATATTGTTTACTCTAATTACCTCTTAAATGGGCATGAATCTCTCCTTTGTCGAAGGAGGAAGAATGATGGGACTTTCCATCTTAATTTCCAATCTAATGATCAAGGAAGAGATACTATTGAGCAGTCTTATAAAATTGGAATAAAAAATACCACTGTGATTTAGAATCCTAATTTTGAAAATGGACCTTTTTAGGATCAAGAAAATGCGGGGGTTATTAAGTGTTTCACAAAGATTTATTGGTGTGTAGGGAGGGCTCCTCAGGATACTCTCATCCTTCCTTATGATGAATCTTGGTCAGTGACCTCTCATGACCATTTTAATATTAATAAGACTAAAATGTCTTGGGATGGCCTGGTAAATGAGTCTCACCTATCTAAATATTTCAAAGAATCCTCTCACACATGGTCAGGTGATGAGCACACTAAAGAAGAGTCTGATGATATTCAGGGTGCTAAGGAAATATATATTCAATATAATGTTAGTTTTGAATTGTGGAAGGAACATAAATTGATTCCCTCCAAGGATAAAAAAGGTAAGGGTAAAACTAAGGTAGCTACCTCATTTAAATCCAAAAATAAAAGGGATCCTACTTCTTCTTTACATGAAAAAATCAGAAAGTGTAGCTCTGCACCTGAAAAAGGTAAGGAGAAGGTAGAGGATGTAGTAGATGAAGTTCAAAAATTAGAGATGAATATCTCAAATAGGATGGAGTATTTGGATAGTGGTAAATAGCTGGCTAAGAAATTTCCCATTAATGGAGGGATGGCTAAAACTAATCATGGAAGGGACCCACATGTTGCTGATGCAACATCACTAGCCTCAAAATTGAATAACTTTGATGTGATTTGAGAAAATGATGTGTGTAATATCCATGACATGAGTTTGGATCATAATTATTTTTTTAAGTAATATTTTGTTCCTGATGTTTATGGTATGAAGATCCCTACTATCTCATATCATTAGTAGGGAAATGATTCTGCCTCAGAATCTATTCAGAGAAGAGGTTTAGAATCTGTTCATAGAATGGATGTGTAAAGGGATGCTACTGTTAAATACCTATCTAGGTGGGAGGTTGATAATGAAACAAGATCTATAGAGGCACCCTAAAAGTAACATGTTGACACTAATCATAGCTCATGTGGATTGCAAACCCCTGATGTTACAACGTTTCAGCCAACTTTTGGCTTGGGTTATGAATCTTCTAAGGGAAGGGATATCCAAAATGAAGATATAACTTATTTAAATACTCGTGCTAACATTCAACAAGTGAAAAAAAATTAATTTTAAATTTCAGCATGCATAACTCTTTTGATATTCTTGCATCTAGAAGCAGTGAGGAGAATGGTCAAGGCAATGATCTTGCATTTGGAGAGGAAGAAATGAAGGAAGTTGTGGGTGTTTGACTCCCAGATGATGGAGGTGGGCCATGGATGAAGGTTAAAATAGAGAGAAGAGGTTGAAATCCTTATAGTAGGGGTGGATGCTCCTCTCACCACACCATGAGCACCCGATCTTGAGCTATGTGAGTTTTCATTGCTTCTTTTATTTTGTTTTTCTCATTGGACATCTTATGCTTACATGTTTCTTCTCTGTACTTATTTTTCTTTATTCTATAAAGGGAAAGTTGAGCCTCAACCTTTTCAAAAAAATTTATTAATATTATGATAAATAAATAAGTAATATTAATTATGTAAGCCGCAAAAATATTAAAAATGAATAAATAGTATAAATTAAATATATTATAAAAAAGTATAAAAGAATAAATATTAAAATAAAAACAAATAAATACTAAAAAATGCATTTAAATAAAATATTTAAAAGAAATTAATAATTAAAAATGAATAGATAATAACTATATAAAGGTTTAAATAAAAATTTTTAAAAAATGAATAAATATTAAATATGAAAATTAAAAACATATTAAAAATATTTAATATTAGTAAAAAAATGTATAAATGGATATTAACAATGAATAAATTAAAAAAATATTAAATGAATAAATATTAAAAATGAATAAATTACAATAATATTAAAAGTTAATAGGTATTAATAATGAATAGATAATAATAAATTAATAAATATTAAAAATGAATAAATTGCAAAAAAACATCTAAAAATGATTTAATAATCCAAATTATATAAATTTATGAAATATTAAAATGAATAAATATTAAAATAACTATTAAAAATTTTACAAATTAAATATAAAAACAAGAGATTTATAATAAAGTAATGATTATTAATAAATAAATAATAATTGTATAAACATTTCAATATAAATAAATTAAAATAAAAATGAATAAATATTAATTATATAAATTACATACATATTAAAAGTATTGAATTTTAATATTTAAAGATGTTTAAATTATTATAAAAATGAATATATTACAAAAAAATTTAATTGATAAATATTGAAATGAATAAATATTAAAAATTAATAAATAAAAAAAAATTAAAAATTGAGAAATATTATAAATGAATAAATATTATTAAATCTTAAGTCCCGAAGGATCAACCAACAACTGAGAAGGGGGGGGGGGGGGTTGAATCAGTTGTTCACTTTTATAAGTTTTAATTATTTTCACAACTTAACCCTTATAACCTATTAAGATTTATATCCTTATCAACTTCTAATAAATACTCATGCATGAAATTGTAGGAAATCAAGTAAATCGCACAAGATTTACAAGGTTTGACAACACTGTGAGAACCTACATCCTTTCCATAGCCACTCTCATGGGTCTATTGAAATCCACTATTAAGAATAAGTGAATATAACTTATTCCAACTCCCATTAGAAACCTTCTATCTCTCGATTGGAATGATTATACTGACTCTAATCAGTTTACAAGGTTTAATTATAAAAAAGTTGAGCCAAAAATAATAATAAAGACTTTGTTGAATCTTCTCCAGAATTGCTCACTCCGAATCCTCAGTCCGATTTGGATGGATCTGATTTTCTCTCAATATAATGATGTTGGATTCTAGATCTGATTTTCTCAAAACAACAAGGCTAGATCCTGAATTTGATTTTCTTAAAACAATGATGTTAGATACGATTTCCTAAATATGATAATTCTAGATCCAATTTCCTGAATATGATAACTATGGATCCGATTTCCTGAATACGATATTGTTGGTTCTGATTCTTTAAATACGATAATGTTGGATCCGATTTTCTCAGTACGAAAAATTCAATCTCAATATTAAAAACTCAAACTTTGTTAGAATACTCAATTCAATTATTCTTTTATCAGATGGTAAATTTCACTTTTGAATTCTCTAGTGCTCTACCTTGTGTGTGTGTGTGTGAAAGTTCCAAATGGATGAATGATCTCTGGAATTATTTATAAGCAACATAGAAAAACAAATATGGGAAACTTGAAAACTTTCCCTACTTCCTCAAATCTCAAAATCTTTGAAAATATCTCTCATTTAAAACTTTAAATTTGACTTCTTCAAACCTATTTAGATTTCTCAGAGATTTACACAAAATTAAAATTCAGTTTTGACCACTTCAATTCATTATACCTTTCTAAGATCATTACGATCTATTTCTTTCTCAGCTTCATTACTATTTGTTTCTTTCTCAGCTTCATTACGATCTGTTTCTTTCTCATCCCATTATTATCTTTTGATTGGACTGGTTATAATTTTTAGTATCCCTTCCTCTTTCCATCTAGATCCGATCAATTTGGGTATGATTATTCTAGATACGAAAGTTTTATAATTGATATGATGGATATTGGATGCTACAGTACCTGATGTCGATCAACCTCAATATGATGTAAATCTTATTATGATGGAATTATCATTACGATGAAATCCTCATTATGATGGAATTCTCATTATGATAAAATTCCCATTACGATGGAATCCACATTATGATGAAATTCCCATTACGATGGAATTCCCATTACGATGAAATTCCCATTACCATGGAATCCTTCACTCTGAAATTTTGAATTTATTAAAACCTCTCCACCATTTCTTTAAAATCTTTTATCATAAAAATTTTCATGTTTTGTGAGAACTTCTTAATCATCAAAGCATCATCTGTTTTTTAGAAATTATAAAAACTTTCTGACTCATAACTTCACATTATTCTTTCAAAATTCTTTAGCAAAGAAGAAAATTCTTCACTCAGCATTTTAGATATAATTATCTGAATCTGATGGACCTTTGTACAATTCTTCTGAATATGGAAAAGAACTTTCAACCCCTTTTTGTTTGGATCCAAAATTTCAGCATTATTTATAAAGAACACAGTATGATTAATCTGAATAAAATTTATTAAAAATGAAAAACATTCTTTTACAAAAAGGTTAGTTATCAAAAAAATATAAAACTTTGTTTAAAACAATTTAACCATAAAGGTTATTCAATATCACCCTTTGGATTTGTTGAAAAACCTTGATAATTAATTTTCCGACTCAGAATGTTTTCACAACTCAACTTTTGAATTTTATCAAAACATAGTCTTTCTCAAAAGAGAATGTCCTGACACCACACTACTAGATAAAGTAATGTTTTTGAAGGATTTCTATACCTTGATGGCAAGAAATTTTTACAGCCATGTAAATATAAACTCTCATCACTTTTCTTTTGACACTTTATTTATCTCTCCCCTGTTCTTTTATTTCTTTTTACACTTTCTTTTTCTCTAACTTTTCCTTTTCTCTCCCCATCATATGATAACCATAGATTCAGATTTATAAAAAAAGATAAGTAAAAACTTATTATAAAGAAAAAATTTGTTACTTTCTCTCCCCCTTTGTTAACACAATCCAAAGCATAGTGGAGGTTCTTCCTTATAAGATTTTAGGAAGACATGGGAGGAGTTTGAACATGAAGTTGCATCCTCAATTCCATAAACCTTTCTTTCAGCATTACCTTTTTAAAGATATCAGAAATCTGATACTTTGTGAAATGTATTCCAGAAAAACATATTCAGCAGAAAATTTCTCTTTTATAAATTGAAACTTTATATCAATTTGTTTTGATCTTTAATATTGGACATGATTCTTAGAAAGATCAATTTCACTCTAATTATCATAAAGTATCTTCAATGGTTTAGAAACTTTTACTTTCAAATCTTCTAGCTGAAATTTCATCCACAATATTTGAGTACAAGATTGAGTAGCTTCAATGTATTCAGATTTAGTTATTCTCAAAGTTACTGAAATTTGTTTCTTATTATTCCAACTCACATAATATTCACCCAAGAAAAATGTTCCTTCTAAGGTTGGTTTTATATCATTACAATCTCCATCCCAATCGGCATCAGTATAACCATGAAACTTCATATCACTATTTCTTTTTTATAATAACCCATGTAATGTTGTTCCTTTGACATATCTCATAATCCTCTTTGCTACCAACATATGTAATTATTTTGGATTACTTTGATACCTATCACACAAAGTCACAGCATAAACAATATCAGGTCTTGAGGCTGTAAGGTAAAGAAGACTTCCTATTGGATTTTGAAAGTCTTTTTGATTCCCATTTATTTCTAATTCATCTTTACTCAACTTTTTGCTCACTGAAATAGGATTTGAAACTTCTTTGGATTCTGTAATCTCAAATTTTTTAACAATTCCCTGGAAGACTTTTCCTAAGATAGGAAATATATTTTTCCTTTTTTTGAACTTGTAATCCAAGAAAGAAAGTTAATTCTACCAATATAGACATTTTGAAATTATTCTTCATTTCCTCAGAAAATGTTTTTAAAAAATATTCACTATCTCTAGAAAAAATTATATCATCTACATAAACAATTATAATTAGAGCTACAAAGTCAAAATCTTTCATATATAAGTTTCTATCAAATTTTTCTTTAGAAATGTTCAACATTCTTAAAAAAAATTGAGTTTATAATAACAGGCAAGTGGAGCTTGTTTCATCCCATGAAAAAATTTATTCAATTTACAAACTTTGTTTTCATCCTCATCAAGTAGAAACCAACAAGGTTGTTCAATGTAAAATTCTTCCTCAATCTCACCATTTCAGAAAGACAACTTTACATCCATCTAATAAACTTTATAATTCCGATGTGAGGACACTAAAAGAAACATTCTAATAGTTTCTAGCCTTTTAACAGGGGTAAAGGTTTCATCAAAACACACACCTTCCACCTGTGAATATCCTTTACAAACAAGCCTTGATTTGTTTCTTGAAAATTATCCATGCTCATTAAATTTGTTTCTATAAACACACTTGGTTCTAATAAATTTTTTATTTTCTGGATGTGAAACAAGTTCCCATGTTTCATTCTTTTCAATCTGATTTAATTCTTTATTCATAGAATCCACCCATTCTTTGTGTTGAATAGCTTCTGAAACTAATTCTGGTTCAACTTTTGAGATAAGTGAAGTATGATGATATAATATCAACTTTATTCTTATATGAACTGGAGCCTTCTAATTCCCAATAATGTTTTCTGATTCAACATGTTTTTATAAGGTAGGAAATTTAAAAGTTTCTTTCCCAGCTATTTTTTTCATCACACGATTCTTCTGAGTCTTGATAAGGATATTTTGGATAACATTCACTATTGTTGGAATTATCCAATGTATCCTCCTTAGCATTCTCAAAAAAATTTGTTAAGGAGCTATGATTCTCAATTACCTTCACATCATATGAGTCCAAAAACTTTTGTAAACATATGTTCCAACATTTTTAACTTCTTCCCTTTGGTGAATAACCCATAAAAGTTCCTTCCTCATCTTTCCCATCAAACATTACAAAATTAATATTTTTGATTTTGAGAAAACATAGACTTCCAAAAACTTTGAAGTATTTCAATGAAGGTTTTTTGTTATAACACATTTAATAAGGAGTCATGTTATTTTCTGGTCTCAACAAGAACTTATTTTGAACATGTACAATGGTACCAACAACTTCTCCCCAATAGAATTTTGAAAGTTTGTATTCAGCTAATATCCTTCTTCCAATATCCACCAAGATTCTATTATTTCTTTATAATAATCCATTTTGTTATTGATTATAAGTAGAACTCTACTAATATTTGATACCATGCTTTCTCAAATAAATTTTAAAAGTATTGCTTGTGAATTCGGTACCATTATCTGTTCTCAACTTCTTTATGGAAACCCCCATTTATTTCTCAACATACTTTCTAAAGAATTTGAAAATTTCAATTGTCTCTGACTTGTGTTTCATAAACATGATTTTTTTCATCTGAGTTAAATCATCAATAAAATTGATAAAGTATAAGTATCCTTTTCTTGATTGATGTCTCATCGGCCCACATAAGTCAGAATGAATAAGATCAAGTGCTTTGGTAGATTTAATCTCAATTCTCTTATGAATTTTGTTAGTCATCTTTTCTTTCTGGTAAGTAATAAAAACATCTTCATCTCTTATTTTCAATTCTATGAAATTCCAAACAACATCAACTTTAGAAATTTTATTCATGTTTTTCTACCAAAGGTGGAAAATACTTTGGCACCACAATTTTTTTTTGTCTTCAGCACTCAAGTAATATGAGTTATTGAATTCTCATGTTTGAAAGATATTTCCACTGGTTATTTTTCCTTTTATAATGAATTTCCATATTTCACACTTTTGATGATACAAAAATATTTTCTAAAAACAAATTCATTTCCACCATCACAAAGTTAACTTACACTGAGTAGGTTATGTTTTATCCCATCAACAAATAAAACTCCCTTAGATCTAAAATTTTCCACTTCAGTCTCATCCATTCTAATTCCTCTGATTTTTAAGGAACCATCGTTCCCAAAGGTAACTGATGTACCACCCCAAACATTTTATGTTATTTTTCTCTTAAATACATTGTATTAATTAGATAGCCTATATTTCATGAATCACTAAGCCTCTATGGAACAAAACATGGTTACTTATAGGTGATGGCCATAACCTAGCCATTAAACTTAAATTAGCCAACTCTTTGATTTGAATTTTAAAAATCTGACATACACGGTTGTATTCAAGATGCTATTTAGAGTATGATAGAATTAACTTAATTTTTGGTGAATAGTAACCTACCCTTATGAATAGTAACCTACCTTTATGAATAGTAACTTACTCTTATGAATAGTAATATGAATCTTATGAATGGTATCCATACCCATGAATGTATAAATAAATTTAGGCACCTTTAAAAAAAGATGAATATTTTAAGTGTATATATTTCTATTAAATAATGATTTAATTAAATATTTTATTAATCATATTTAATTAAGGCACTCGGTGGTGGGTGACGGCCGACCTATACCATGTAAACCCTTGGGCCTGAAAATCCAGTGTACATTTTGAGGTTCAGGGCTTGAATCCAGGGATTCTGCTTTCGGGGCAAGCCTCTCCCCCGGGATCCACCCGTCTTGCCGGGTCACTCGGTCTCAACTGGGCGGGCAAAATGAGGTGCAACCCAATGTTCTGATGGATTTCTTTGATGAACCATCACTGATCAGGATGTCATCCTCTGGGATGCTCTCCCATCTCGGCTGGCAACAGCTCCTTCCCCGGCTGGGGCTCTACCTTAGGGTAGTGACCTCTTCGTGGGGGAGGGGGGTTACCATGTGTGGAGGGTCCGAAAAGGCCACACATGGGAATTCCCTTTTTTAAGAAATATAAAATAGATATTTAGAAAATTATTCTAGAAAAATGGACTTCATTTTTGGATTCTGCACATCAAAAAATGGTTAGGGTAAATTTTTTGTATTTTTCTGAAATACTTGAATTTTTGGTGAATAGTAAATTATATTAATTTACCATATAAATACATTATAATTTAAATAAACTATTAATAGCATCATGCGTAATGTAAGTACCCAAATTTCTAACTCACGTGCATATATTACTATTCTTGGTCATGGAATATTCACTATTGATTGTCTTGAGAGGAAATAAAAAATTAATGATTATAATATTAAGAAAACTCCTCTCCCCTCCACTATATAAACCACCCCTCACCCCCTCTTCCTCCCACACCACTCAAGATTAAATACTTGCCTAAATTCTGCCAAATACTTTTCCCAAGACCTCTTCCCATGTCCAAGACCTTCTGGTATAACCAAAAATCCAAAAACAAAGGCCTTAAGGAGTTTCTCAAGGAGTACTCAAGAGGTGAACCTCTCTTCCTTTTTCTTTCAATTCTTTTTACAAGTTCCATTATTTTTTTATATCTTCTCACCTCACCTCATCCAAATGCCATGATAATTCCAGTACCATAAATGTAATGGGTTTTCATTATGCTAATGTAATACTTCATCATAATCTCTTTTCTTCCTTTCCTTTTATACAATAAATGCAAACACTATCCAACATGTGTTAATTTATCACTCTCAAGGAAGATGAGTTTTCAATTTGCATTACTATCTTTAATACTGGTCATTAAACATTTTTCAATGGTCGATCCAGATAATAATATATGTATTTTATCTTTTTTAATGTTCTATAATCCTTACACACTCATAGTATGGAATAATAATACAAAACAAGTTTATTGTGCACAAAACCGCGGAGCTAAATCCAAGCTTTTATCAATAACTTTTAAATAATGATTCATCCTCAAGTATATAAAACAGAATCATTATAAGATCATTTATATCTCTTTTAATGTCACTAATAATTTTTATTAAAAATTATGGATGTTTAACCATATTTCAAACAAACATCCATTCATGAATAAAAGTAAATGGATCATGAAAACCAAAGAAGAAAATGCTACCAAAATAATAAAATTAAATCTCTTAAACCATTAGAAAGGCCATTAATAAACCTAATAAGGTCATAAAATATCAATTAAATTTTGATGAGGTTCTGGAATTATTAATTAATGAACATAAATTTGATTATTCAGGTCGTTAAGAACAATCAAGAACACATTCAGACATAAGGTAAGGGATATCTTAACTCAATTTCCATTCGTTGAGTTAAACATCAATGTCATTAGTTTTGTATTTTCCTAGAATATGTGTGAATTACCTATGATTTTTTTATTCTATATATCCAATTTTATTGTGTGGGTTTATGTTTGTCACACATAATTATTTCATTGATTTTTCCTCAATCTAATGATGTGTTCTTAGTAAGGGATCCTCTCTCTCACTTTTGTTCAAGAATCTCCCATATGTTGTGCTCTTTTATTTTTAATACCTAATGATGGGGTATGTTTTTTCACCTCCCCCATACAGACCTTATGACATATAAATAATGTTATACCCTTTTACCCCTCATTAATCCCTCGCAAGAATACTCGTTACCATGCCGAAATGTTTGTAAGGGGTTTTCTCATCTCACTTTCAATTCTGTGGGATTTCCATTGTTTTCCTCTTATTTATTATATGTGGTATAGTTGTATTGAAATTTGATATATATTATCATTATTATATTTATATTCATGGTATTATTTTATTCATTTTGTGGTTATTAACTCTTGGTCATACGACTCAGTTGATTACAACATGGTAACGAGCTTTGTCTATTTTCACTTCATTGTGAATTGATTAGTATTGTGAACCTAATCTTTCTTATGTGGTGTACCTACTGCACATTTGAGATCAATTTTAAATTGGAATTATATTCCATTTATATTTCCATATTCTATTATCATGGATATGATTATTGTCTAAGCCGTATAACATTTTACATACGGTATTTATTTTGAATGTAGTTTTGACAGTGGAAATATTGATGAATTCGTATCCTATATTCTATACGGATAATGTAAAGGCATATTGATATTGTGTTGAATCTATGTATAAAGAATTATTTGGACATGAAGCAGTGGGTGTGGCCCGCTACATCCCCTCGATGCATCGGTAGGTCTCATGAGACAAATCTGGTAGCGACAAACCCTTCGAGTTTTTTTCCAAAAATTAGACGGGTTTTTACCCATAGAACTAAACCATTTTTACAGTATTATGGTATCATGTGCCAGATACACGACGTCTAATTAATAATCATTCTCTTTATTCATTATCAGTTATTATTGTCCATGAGGATTTCACTATGACAAAATCTATGGATGCAGTTTCATTCTCAGTTTATTAATGGAATGAGTTTTTCATTTATTCCCCATGCCATATTGATTATGTAAAATTGTTTACAATTTAGTTATTATTAATTCATTCTTCCCCCATTTGTAACCCTTACTAATCTTTTGAGATCACCCCTTTCATTTTTTACTTTCAACAGGTGAAGAAGAGGAGATCATTTATTGAGTTATTGTGGATGCAGTTTTTAGTTTTTGTTATGTATCGTATTTTGTAACCTTTTCCAATGTAATTTTGTGTTATATCTATGTATCTAGTTTCTTCAAGACTAATAAACTGATTGTTATTTTGGGATTTTAATTCCTTATAACCATGCCAATGTACTTAGTAATGCACTGACTCTGATCTAGAGGGTTTCAGGCATTACAGTTGGTATTAGAGGAAGTTTAGTAGCAAACTTGGAAAGTAGATTAGAAAACATAGATTAGGGAACAAATACCTAAGGTAGTATTTGAGGATGAACATACAATAACATCCTGTTATTTTGGTAAGTAATATATTATGTTAATATTTCTAGAAAATACATCCCTTTATGGATATGAGCAGGTAGAGGTGGCTCTGGCACAAATGTACCTAGGAGTGAAAGCTCCGACAAGGAGTTTCGGGCTTGACCCAGGGTATCCTGGTACACGAAAAAGGGCCTTGTTGCACTCTTGGTTATGAAACTCCCGAGGGATATGCTTAGGATAATTCATATTTTCTTTACAAGCCATTATGAAGGATTGAAATGTAAATTATTCCTCAAGAAAACCATTTTTCTGATTATGGGATTTTCCATGCGTAGGATCTCAATTTATGCTAAGTATTTTGTTAAGTTAAGATTATACATTTTGATTCATACCCTAATCTAGTGTGTGCCATTATTTAGAAATGGCATCGAATGGAATAAGGGGAATCAATACTTGTGGGAAATGTAGGGATCTTTCCACTAAGCAAGTCAACACAGTCAATGTTGGAGCAGATCAGATCCTGACCATATTGGGACAACTTACTCAGGTTGTAACGAATAACCATTCCCCACCTATGTTGGACCGTTTCATGGGAAAAAAGCCCCCATATTTCATCGGGACTACTAATCCAGTGGTTGCTGATCAGTGGATCAAGTCCCTTGAAAAGATATTCATGGCATTAAGATGCAATGAAAATGAAAAGGTAGTACTGGTAGTATATTGTCTCAAGGGAGATGTTGATCAATGGTGGTCCTTGATTCAGAATACCATGAAGGAAGAAGAAATAGAAGATATGTAATGGTGGAGTTTTAAGGAAATAATCTTCAAAAAATATTTCTCTCGTGAGCAACGAACCGAAATGAAGAGGAAATACCTTAGCTTAAAGAAAAGGGAAGAAGACAGTGTTATAGAGTATGAGGATACCTTCACAAGTCTAGTCAGGTATGCCTTAGATTACATACGTGACTCGAAAGACAAAATTGATCATTTCTTTGAAGTTCCTAATCCAATTATTTTAAGGGCACTGTCTTTTCAAACATTTTCATCATATGATGAAATTGTATCAAGTGCCATCAAAACAGAGAAGGAATTTTCTAGATCAAAATTTTTCAAGGGAAACCAAGATAAAAATCAGTACTCTGATAACCAAGGGAAATGTGAGGCACCAAATAAAAATAAGGGAATGAAGAAATTACAATTATGTGAGAACTATGGAAAGAATCATCTCGAGAAATTCTTGAAAGGCATGGGAGTTTTCTATAAGTGTGGAGAAAAAGGTCATCTATCTCACGAATACAAGGGGAAGAAACAATTTGATGATGTTCAATGCTAAAATTGTTGAGATTTGGGACACTATTCAAATGAGTGTCCTAAATGCGAGGGAAACATGCCTTAGGAAAATCCAAGAGAGAAAGGGAAAGCTTATGCGATTACAACTATGGAAGTTGAAGTTCCTAATGATGTGGTGGCAGGTACTTTAATCATTTCCTAAAACATAGCCAACACATTATTTGATTCTGGATCATCGTATTAATTTATATCTTCCCAGTTTTCCAAGAAAATTAGACATGTCCAATTTGATTTAATAAAGGTGTTATCATTCAAAACTCCTAGGGGGTGCATCATTGTAACAAAGACATTTCAACTAGTCCCCCTTGTGACACATAAATGTGCTTTAGTTGCTAATATTATTATCATACCAATGACTGACTTTGACATAATTCTCAGTATGAATTGGCTATCAAACTATGATGCGAAGATTTATTGCAAGAAAAAGGAAGTTAATTTTTTTGAAAATGGTGTAGAATCTCTTATTTTTAGAGCAGAGACCTCGCCACCCGATTCTTATCTAGACCCCCCCAGTAGCTCTATTGAATGCAATTATTGGAGAGGAATAGAACCCAATATCTATGGGTGAGGAAATAAATCTTCAAATTGTTGATGTGTATATAGTGAAAGAATACATTGATGTATTTCTAGTGGATTTACCTGGACATCCTCTAGAGATGGAAATTGAGTTTTCCATTGACTTAATTCCTAGTGAAAGATCTATATCAAAGATTCCCTATAGAATGACCACTGTGGAATTGGTGGAGCTAAATAAACAACTAGAGAAATTAAGTGAAAAGAGATTTATTCTACCAAGTGTTTCTACATAGGGAGCCCATATCCTCTTTGTCAAGAAGAAAGATGGATCCATGAGGCTATGCATTGATTACAAGGAAATCAATGATATTACAATAAAGAATAAGTATCCTCTACCTCAGATTGAGGATTTATTTGATCAACTTCATGGAGCTCAATACTTTTCAAAGATTGACCTTAGATCCAGATATCATTAGTTGCATGTGAGGAAGAAAGATATTCTTAAGAAAAATTTTTGAACCAGGTATGGGAATTACGAGTTTACCGTGATTCCTTTAGGATTGAAAAATGAACCCTCTATTTTCATGGATTTAATGAATAGAGTTTTCAAGTAATATCTTGATAATTTTTTTGTAGTATTCATCAATGATATCCTGGTATACTCAAAAAGCTATAAAGACCATGAAAATCACTTGTGGATTATTCTGAAAACTCTTTGAAGAAATGAATTATATGGGAAGTTTAGCAAGTGAAAATTCTGACATCAATCAATTTCTTTTCTAGGCCATATTCTCTCTAATTATGGAATCCTAGTTGATCCTACAAATACAAAGGTAATCCAAGAATGTCCAATGCCAACAAACATAACCGAGGTATGTAGTTTTATTGGTTTAGTAGGTTACTATCGACATTTTGTTCAGAATTTTGCCCGACTGGCTAACCCACTAACCAAGCTCACAGGTAAAGGAGTTAAGTTTATGTGGATAAAAGAATGTACATAATGCTTCAAGTAATTGAAAATAAGATTGGTCAATGATCCAATTTTGACTCTTCCATCTGGAAGTGATGGATTTTCAATATACAACGATACATCAAAGAATGGACTAAGTTGCGTCCTTATGCAAAATAATAAATTTATTTCTTATGCATCAAGACAGTTGAAGAATCATGGGAAAAATTATATAACTCGTGATCTTGAGTTATCATCCATAATATTTTCTATGAAAATATAGAGACATTATCTCTACAGAGAAATATGTGAGATTTATATGGACCATGAGAGTTTGAAATACATTTTCACACAAAAATAACTCAACATGAGGCAAAGGAGATGGCTTGAGTTACTCAAAGATTATTCTTGTTCAATACACTACCTCCTAAGGAAGGAGAATAAGGTGGCACATGCATTAAGCATGAAAGATCATGGACTTCTGACTCAAATGAGGATTGAGAGAGATCCTATATTCATGGATCTAATAAAGATAGATATGGGAATTGTTAAGGAAGGGGAAACATATTTCCTCTTTCAAATGATTGTTATACCATCTTTACTAAAGAATATAAAAATATCTCAATATGATGATGAAAATCTACACAAGAAAATTACTGCTGTTAAGGATGGGAGATTGGAAGACTTCGTGTATGAAGAAGGAGTTATGAAATTTGAGAAGATGTTATGTGTTCTATCAGTACCTGAGCTAGAAAGGGAACTATTAGACGATGCTCATAGCTAAAATTTCTCTATACACCTAGGTAGAACAAAGATATTTAGACATCTGAAATAACATTTTTGGTGGGATAATATGAAGAGGGAAATTGCTGACTACGTGTCAAGGTGACTAATTTTTCAACAAGTGAAGGCATAGAGACAACATCCTAGAGGGGTGATGCAACCTATACCTATTACTATGTGAAAGTGGGATGAAATTACGATGGATTTTGTCATAGGACTACCGAGGACTCCTAGAAGGAATGATGCAATATGGGTAATTGTTGATCGTCTCTCAAAATCTGCACATTTCCTTACAATAAGGGAGGATTTACCACTTGAACTCCTAGAAAGACTTTATATTAATAAAGTTTTAAGACTTCATGGTGCACCTATATCGATTGTGTCTGATCAAGATCATCGGTTTACATCAAAATTCTAGAAAAGTCTCCAGAAGGCTTTGAATACTGGGCTTCGTATGAGTACTGCTTATCACCCCCAAACTGACGGACAGTCTAAAAGAACAATTCAAACTCTGGAAGAGATGCTGAGATCATGATATCTTGACTTCCAAGGTATGTGGGATCAATACCTGCCTTTGGTGGAATTTTCCTACAACAATAGTTTCCATTATAGTATTCAAATGGCTCCATATTAAGTGTTATATGGAAAGAGATGTCGAACTCTAATTTGTTGGGACGAAGTTGATGAGAGGAAACTTATAGGCCTGGAACTTTTTGAAGAGACCACGGTAAAGGTGAAGACAATCTAAGCCAATATCAAAGTATTCCAAAGTAGGTAGAAGAGTGATGCTGACAACCAGAGAAAGGATTTGGAATTCCAAGTGAGAGATCATATCTTTCTGAAAGTATCTCTATAGAAGGGTGTCTTAAGGTTCGGTAAGGAATGGAAATTGATCCCCAAGTACATCGGACCAATTAAAAATTTGGAAATAATCAGATCTATAGATTACCGTTTAGAAATGCCTCCAAGTCTCTCCAAATTTCATGATGTGTTCCATGTGTCATTATTGAAGAAATACATGCCAGACCCAACGCATGTACTCACCTATGAAGAAATAGAAATAGAACCTAATTTTTCATACTATGAAAAGGCTATAGGGATTCTTGACACAAGGGAGTAGGTATTCAGAAATTGGACAACTTTTCTAGTAAAGGTTCTTTGGAGAAACCAGAATATGGAAGAAGCAACATGGAAAACTGAGGATGTTATGAAGAATAACCACCCACATATTTTTGGTGGGCTTTATACATAAAATTTCTAGGATGAAATTTACGAAGGAGGGAATAATGTAGCACCTCAAACATTTTATGGTATGTTTCTATTAAATACCATGTATTAATTAGATAGCCTATATTTCATGAATCACTGAGACTCTATGGAACAAAATATGGTTACTTATAGGAGATAGCCATAACCTAGCCATTAAAATTAAAATTCCCAACTCTGTGATTGGAATTTTAAAAATCTGACATATACGGTTGTGTTCAAGATGATATTTAGAGTCTGATTGAATTAACTTAATTTTCGGTGAATAGTAACCTAACCTTTTGAATAGTAACATGCCCTTATGAATAGTAATTTACCCTTATGAATAGTAATATGACTCTTATGAATGGAATCCATACCCATGAATGTATAAATAAATTTAGGCACCTTTAAAAAAAGATGAATATTTTAAGTGTTTATATATTTCTATTAAATAATGATTTAATTAAATATTTAATTAATCATATTTAGAAACTTATTTTAGAAAAATGGAATTCATTTTTGGATTCTACATGTCGAAAAATGGTCAGGGTAAATTTTTGGGATTTTTTTGAAATACTTGAATTTTTGGTGAATAGTAAATTACATTAATTTACCATATAAATACATTATAATTTAAATTAACTATTCCTAGAATCATGGGTGATGTAAGAACCCAAATATCAAACTCACATGCATATATTACTATTCTTGGTCATATAATACTTTCTATTTCTTGTCTTGAGAGGAAATAATAAATTAATGATTATAATATTAAAAAAACTTCTCTCCCCTCCACTATAAACCACCCCTCACCCCCTCTTCCCCCCACACCACTCAAGCTTCAAGACTTGCCTAAATTCTTCCAAATACTCTTCCCAGGCTCTCTCCCCACGTCCAAGACCTACTGGTCTCACCAAAAGGCCAAAAAAAGGCCTTAAGGAGTTTCTCATGGAGGAGTACTCAAGAGGTGAACCTCTCTTCCTTTTTCTTTCAATTCTTTTTACAAGTTCTATTATTTTATTCTCTCTTCTAACCTCACGTCATCCAAATTCCATGATAATTATAGTACCATACATTTATTTGGTTTTCATTATTCTAATTTAATATTTCATCATAATCTTTTTCCTTCCTTTCCTTTTATACAATAAATGCAAACACCGTCCAAGATGTGTTAATTTATCACACTCAAGGAAGACGGGTTTTCAATTTGCATTACTATCTTAAATACTGGTAGTGAAACCTTTTTAAATTGTTTAAAAAGATCATAATATATGTATTTTATCTTGTTTAATGTTCTTTAATCCTTACACACTCATAATATGGAATAATAATACAAAACAAATTTATTGTGCACAAAACCGCAGAGCTAAATCCAAGCGTTTATCAATAACTTTTAACTAATGATTTATCCCCAAGTATATAACCTAGAATCACTATAAGATAATTTATATCTCTTTAATGTCCCTAATAATGTATATTAACAATTCTGGATGTTTAACCATATTTCAAACAAACATCCATTCATGAATACAAGTAAACGGATCATGAAAACCAAAGAAGAAAATGCTACCAAAATAATAAATTGAATCTATTAAACCATCAAAAAAGCCATTAATGAACCTAATAAGGTCATAAAATATCAATTACATGTTGATGAGGTTATATATTTATTAATTAATGACGCTAAATTTGATTATTTGGGTCGTTAAGAACAATCAAGGACACCTTCAAGCATAAGGTAAGGGATATCTTAACTCAATTTTCATTCGTTGAGTTAAACATCAATGTCATTGGTTTTGTATTTTCTCAGAATATGTGTGAATTACATATGATTGTTTTATTATGTATATCCAATTTTATTGTGTGGTTTTATGTTCGTCACACATAATTATTTCATTGATTTGTCCTCAATCTAATGATATGTTATTGGTAAGGGATCCTCTCTCTCACTTTTGTTCAAGAATCTCCCCTATGTTGTGCTCTTTTATTTTTAATACCTAATGATGGGATATGTTTTCACACCTATCCCATATTTCCCTTATGACATATAAATAATGGGATACCCCTTTACCTCTCATTAATCCCTCACAATAAAACTCGTTACCATGCCAAAATGTTTGTAAGGGGTTTTCTCATATCACTTTCAATTCTGTGGGATTTCCATTATTTTCCTCTTATTTATTATATGTGGTATAGTTATACTACCATTTGATATATATTATCATTATCCTCTTTATATTAATTTTATTCTGTTATTCATTTGGTGGTTATTAAATTTTGGTCATACGACTCAATTGATTATAACATGGTAACAAGCTTTGTCTATTTTCACTTCATTGTGACTTGCTTAGTATTGGGCACCTACTCTTTCTTATGTGGTGTACCTACTGCCCATTTGAGATCACTTATAAATTGGAATTATATTCCCTTAAAATTTCCATATTCTCATATCATGGGTATGAATATTGTCTAAGTCATATACTATTTTACATACGGTATTTATTTTGTATGTTGTTTTAACTGTGGAAATATTGATGAATCCATATCCTCTATTCTATACAGATAATGTAACAGAATACTTCTCTTGTGTTGAATCAATGTATAAAGAATTTTTTGGACATGCAGTGGTGGGTGGGGCCCTCTACATCCCCTCGCTGCATTGGTAGGTCTCATGAGACAAATCTGGTAGCGACAAACCCTTCGAGTTTTTTTCCAAAAATTAGACGGGTTTTTAACCATAGAACTAAACCATTTTTACAGTATTATGGTATCATGTGCCAGATACACGACGTCTAATTAATAATCATTCTCTTTATTTATTATCAGTTATTACTATCCATGAGGATTTCACTATGACAAAATCTATGGATGTAGTTTCATTCTAAGTTTATTAATGGCGTGAGTTTTTCATTTATTCATCATGCCATATTGATTATGTCAAATTGTTTATAATTCAGTTATTATTGATTCATGCTTCCTCCATTTGTAAGCCTTACTGAGTGTTTGAGCTCACCCCTTTCATTGTTTACTTTCAATAGGTTATGAATAGGAGATCGTTTATTGAGTTATTGTGGATGCAGTCTTTAGTTTTTGTTATATATTTTATTTTGTAACCTTTTACAATGTAATTTTGAGTTACATCTATGTATATAGTTTCTTCAAGACTACTAAACTAATCATTCCTTCGGGATTTTCATTCCTTCTAACCATGCCAATGTACTTTGTAATGCACCGACTCTCGTCTAGAGGGTTTGGGGCGTTACAACTGATCCCCCATCATAAATTTCAATATGTTTCAATATTTTTATATCTCCTATCATATGTGAAGAAAAAACACTATCAAGTATACATGGTTTGTTCCTTTTACTTTCTTTCAAAGCTATTTTAACAAAAAAAGCTCTTTCCTAAAATTTCTTCTTTGAATATTTTATTTCTTTTCTATCATAAGAAACTTGTTCTAGAAGAAGTTTCATAAATCTATAGGCATGATGAAAAACTTGATCACATCTTCCCCAAACTTCTTCCAGACATTTGAATTGATTTCTTGTAAGAAAGTTTATAACATCTTGAGAATTCACTTTTTCAAATTTTTGTAAGTTAGGAAAGTATCTCATTCTACTTTCACTATTTCTTCCACTTTTCTAAAACCTTCTTATGAGTAAGGATAATTTGTGCCAACAATTATAAGCCCTACTCCCATAAATTCCACAACACCAACAATAACAAAAAAATCTTGATTTTCTATTGTAATAAGATCTTTCTCTGTTAAAACTTAGTTGAGGTTGGTAACTTCTTTCATCTCTAACATACTCAGGATGTGGACCATCATTTATTTTGAGTGAGTTTTTTACTTTTGTAGATTTGATAGGTTCCTCACATCCTTTTTCCAACCAATCTTCCATAATACTTTTTTCTGAAACCTGAAATGTAAAATGAATCAAATGAAACATTATTTTTGGTAAGAGAATATTTCACCCAATTATTCTATTGAGCCTTCCCATCAACTTTAGAAGTATCAGCTTTTACTTATGAAGCTTTGTTGAATTTTTCATTCATCTTCCTCAAGTTTCTTTTAGACTCAAGTAGTTTTTATTGAAACTTGTTAACTTATTCTTCCCTACTTTCTAGCTTCTTACTAAGATATTCAATTATCTTTACATGTTCAAAAATTATAAGTTTTGTAACTTAAAATATCCCCAATGTATTCTTACTACTAATTGATAACATCATTTATTCCGTTAGAAACTTCTTGAAAATATATCTTCATAACTCTAATTTCTTTTTTGAGAGTTTTGTTTTACTCAAGACATGCAACAAGTTCTGTTTTAATATGATACTCTATATAAGATTCTTTACCAACTTCTTCACTCTCTGAGGAATATTTTGTTTTCTCTAATTTTGAAATGAAGGTTCTGAATTGTTATGAACTTTCATCTTTAGAATAATTGTTGTCAGTTGAATACAATTCATCTTTCTTACTCAACATATTTCTTTTTTTTTCTGTAAACTTCTTCTTGTATTTGTTGGAAGACTTTTCTCATTTACCATTTTGTTCCACTTCTTCCCTCAAGGTTTTTCATTAGAATCATCTTAATATTATCCAAATTTATTCTTGGGGAAATTCATATAGAAGTGTATTATTACACCACACTCAAAACATTTGAGATTAATTTTATCTTCATTTTTTCCTCTTCCTCTTCGATAGTTCTTAGATATGAGAGACATTATTTTTTCATTTATCTCATCATCTTCATTTTCATTGGACTTACAAGGATTGACTTCATCAACATATTGGATTTTCATCTTTAAAATAAATTTCATCTTTCATATTATTTTTAAATATTGGATATTTCCTCATTTCATAAGTAATATGAAAGTTATGCAATTCATCAAGAGATAAATCATCCTTATCTTCTAAAGAAGAAATTTTAGAATCAAACATGTCTGGAAAGTTTCTCATATGTTTCTTCACAATTATAGAATCTTCTAGGACATCTCCAAATCCTATGATGTTGCAAAAAAATTAATTTACTATAGTGAAGTATTCATAAATTGTTTATTCATCCCTCATTATAATGTCTTCATACTTAATAAACTAGATTTGTAGCTTTTCTTCATTGAATTGAGTATTTCCTTTAAAAAAAAATTCCAGTTTGTCCCACATACTTTTTGAAGTTTTGAGATCCATCACCTTCTGATAAAAATTCCCTGATAAGGACATAAGGATTTAATTTCTATCCTTTATTTCAACTTATATATTTCTATTATTAGAAAATATCATTGGATAATATTTCAAAATGTGTGGAAAAACAATAGTAGTAGCATCAATAACTTCAAGGTCAAGAGGTAGGAAATAAGGAATCATCCAATTTTTCTATACATAATAATTTTTTTCACCAAATATAGGAATTCGTTTACTGTTGGAAGAATTGATATTATCCATGATAAGGATTCAATAAGGGACCCTTCCCTATGATGAAAATTGATGTTTTTAAGGATCGAATAACAACTGAGATGGGGGGGGGGGAAATTGTTTGTTTTTATAAGTTTTAATTCTTTTAAAAACTTAATACCTAAAACCTATTAAGATTTATATCCTTATCAACTTTTAGTAAACACTCATGCATGCAATAGTAGTAAAGTAAGTAAATCACAAAATATTTACAAGTTTCGACCTTAGTTTGAGAACCTACATCCTTTCCATAGCCACTCCCATGGGTCTATAGAAATCCACTATTAAGAAGAAGTGAATACAACTTGTGCCAACTCCTGTTAGAGACCTTCTATCTCCCTATATGACTGATTATACTAAATCCCAGTAGTTTTAAATGTTTTCTTATAAAACAATTGATCCAAACATAAGAATACATAATTTGTTGAATATACTCCACAATTACTCAGTCTGAATCCTTAGTCCTATTTGGATGGATCCGATTTTTACTCAATACAATGATGCTAGATTTTGGATATGATTTTCTCAAAACAATGATACTGGATTTTGGATCCGGTTATCTCAAAACAATGATGCTGGATCTGATTTCATAAATATGATAATTCTGGATTCAGTTTCTTGAATACAATAACTTTGGATCCTATTTCACAAATATGATAACGCTATATCTAATTCTCTAAATTCAATAATGCATGATCTGATTTTCTCAAAACGATGAACTCACTCTCAATTTGAAAAACTAAAAATCTACTACAATACTCAATTCAATTATTCTTCAATCAGATGGGAACTTTCACTTTTGAATTCTCTAGTTCTCCACCTTTTATGCATGTGTGAAAGTTGTAACTGGATGAATGATACGAGGAGGTATTTATAGGTGACTCAAAAAAACAAAGGTGGGAAACTTGGAAACCTTCCCCACTTCCTCAAATCTCAAAATCTCCGAAAATCTATCACATTTAAAACTCCAACTTTCACTTCATCAAACCTCCTTAGATTTCTTTAAGATTTATGCAAAATTGAAATTCAGGTTTGACCACTTCAATTAATCATATGTTTCTCATCCCATTGCGATATGTTTCTTTCTCAGCTTCATTATTATATGTTTCTTTTTCAGCTTCATTACGATCTGTTTCTTTCTCAACACATTATGATCTTTTGATTGGCCTGTATACAATTGTCAGTATCCCTTCCTCTTTCCATCTAGATCTGATAAATATAGGTATGATTATTCTGGATAAAAAAGTTTTATTATTGATATGATGGATATTGGATGCTACATTACCTAATGTCAATCAGCCTCAATACGATGTAATTCACATTACAATGGAATTCTTATTACGAAGAAATCTATGTTACGATGGAATTCTCATTATGATAAAATTCTCATTATGATGGAATCTTCATTAGGACGAAATTACAATTAAAATGGAATTATCATTACAATGAAATTCTCATTACGATGGAATTATTCACTCTACAATTTTGAATTTCTTCAAACCTCTCCACCATTTCTTTAAAAGATTTTATCGCGAAAGTTTTTATGATTTGTGAGAACTTCTTGATCAACAAAGCATCATCTGATTTTGTTTATAAAGTATGATTTTTTTAACTCTTGACTTCATATTCTTCTTTCAAAACTATTTAGCAATGAAATGACTCCTTCAGTCAGCATTTTGGATCTGATTATCTGAATCTCATGGACCTAAGTACAATTCTTCTAAATATGGAAAATAAATTTCTCCCCCTTTTTGTTTTGGATCTAAACTTTCAGAATTCTTTAAAAAGAACTCATTATGATGAATCTGAATATGATTTTATAGAATATAAAAACATCCTTTTACAAAAAGGTTAGTTTTCAACAAATATAAAAAAAAATTTAAAATAATTTAACCATAAAGGTTATTCAAAATCAATAGATGTTAAAAATGAATAAAACAATATAATTAAAATTAAATCAAATTAATTATAGAAAATATTATAAAATGAATAAATAATATTAATTATAATAGTTAGAAAAAGTTAAAAATGAATAAATATTAAAAATTACATGTAAATACAAGATATTCATAATAAATTACTAATTAAAAATTAATAAATAATAATTGTATAAAGATTTATATAAAAAAAATGTATTAAAATAAAACAGAATAAATATTAATTAAATAAATTAAAAAATATTAAATAATATTAAATAATAACAACTAAAAATGAATAAATAAATATTAAAAATTAAATCAATTACAAAAACATTAAATTTGCGCGCATGTGTGTATTTATATATAAAATTGTATTAATTACATTTGAAAAACTAAATGAATTTTCTTGTGATTGTATGTATGTATATGTGTGTGTATATAGGTATACATATACTATAATGAGATATGTCAAATTAAAATAAACAAATGGTTTTTCTTGTAATATAATGACATATACATATACATATACACAAACATATACATTACATACATACACATGCACACATACATACAAATACACACACACACATACACATGCATACACATACATACACATACATGCATATACATGAATACACACACACACACACACAAAAATAAACATACATAAAATTTAATACACATGCATACACATGAATACACATACATACACATACTATATAAACATACACATACATACACATACATACATACATATACATCCACATGCATACACATACACATTCATACGTACACATACACATATATATACACACGTACATACACATACTCTCTATCTCTCTCACACACACACATATATACACATACACATAAACATACACATACACAACACATACATTGTATCATCTCATATTTTCCATGTTTTATTTTTGGATATTATATGGATTATTTTTTAGACTAGTTATTGAGACGGTGTACAATTTTGGGGTATGATGTGCCTGAAATCATTTTTTGAAATATGTTACATATATTAAATAGAACATGCATGTAGTTTTCCTAAAAAATGGAATAACACCCAAATGGGGGCCCATATTAGAAATTTGAGGACACTGTTGAGTTCTGAATGCGATTTTTACCCTTGGAGTGACATGTCTTTGTTGGTGCAGGCCATTTGTGAAAAATTCATCGCGAACGTAATTAAATGAAATAAATTTAGTAATTAATTTATTTTATTTTATTCAATGCAGTGACCTAATTACTATTTTAATATACAACTATGGATTTTGTCTTGGGGTTGGCCACTAAATCCTAGAGACATAGGACTTGTTGAAGGAGAGCATTCTTGGAAAACGACGATGGATTGGGATCAGATTGTGGATCATTGCGCCAATGGAGTTTTTGGATCTCATCAATGATAGAAACACAACCATTATTCATCAACAATCGATCCAAACTCTAGGTCAAACATTTTTTTGATTGTATTTGTTCCTCTTTCTTGATTTCTTTGACAAACGTGAATCAATCAATTAACATATTGATCCACAGTTCGGTCGTCTTATGGGATGGGTTAAATTAATCGGTTTTTGGGATAATTACTTTTTAATTGTTGATTTCTTCATTTTTGTTCTCATTTAAATGAATATATATCAACAAAAAAATTGATTTAGGTATTTTCCTCTTATTTGTTCTTTTCTTTTATCCCCTGGTTCATCGTTCACCATGAGCGTTCTTTGTTTAGCCTGAGGCTCGACATATCTCGATCAATCGATCGTTGCACACCCATTTCTTATTAAAATGATCCAAAATCATAGATATGGGATCAAAATGATATGATGGTGGTGAAATGATGGAAGCGATGACGAATCAGATGGTTTTGGGAACCCTATTTCATGTTCTTCAGCGTGCAATAAAGAATGATGTGTTGATCCGTTTTCCAAATACATTTGATGGAGGAACACATTGTTCAATGAAAAAAAGTCTTGGATGATATTGGATCTTGATTTCCCTAGGGAAATAGTTATCAGATCAGTAGATAGAGGATCGGCTGAAGGTGCGTGCAACAGATCTTAGTTTATTGAATTTTCAGAATGACATAGCATGTAACCCGGATCTACACACAGCGTGGAACCTCTTGGATGTGCCACTAGGGTTTTGACTAGATTTAAGGATTAAATGTAAAGTGACCCATATCACATGGTTTTTGACCCTTTATTTGTGACTCAATTTCTACTTCAGAGAGTATATGGAAGTGGGTAAAAAGTACACATCCAGATGGAATTCTATGTACTTGAACATGGACATGAATTGCCGTACACATGCCACTACACAAACACAACCACCACACATAGACACAACCAGGAAACACGAGCATGATACCATGTGTCTCTACACATCATGTACTTATTTTCATGCCGTGTATATGAAGACTACATGTCTTGTGATGATCTTCTACATGGACATACATGGGGATAGTTGGAAACATTTTATACCCCTTGGTACACGTCATATACCCCTTTCAAGAGTGATTTTGGTTCTTTGTTTTCTTAGTTTAGACCGGCATAGGTTAAGTGTGTTTCCATTGGTTAGTGTATTATTACATCCATTTCACTAGATTGTGATCCCCTCCAGAGGTCGAGTCTCAGATAGAGTTGTGGTGTCTCTCCATGAGACTTAAGTGAAATCCTCTATCATCATTTGTTATTTGGGTAAAGTTTGTGGAATAAGCATGAACTCCATGAATAGGGTGTTGATCCACCATCTAGTATACCATATTGGTAGGGTTTGTGGTATCATTGAAATACGATCCCCTACATAGCGGGTTGATCCAGATTGGGTTCATGGATTCCACCAGTGGTTCTGAACATGACCCCCTATCTGTGTATGAGAGTATTCTTAGACTAGAAAGCTTTCATTAGGTGGAGCCCAATGAGATATACCTTTTTGTCAAGTGTATTTGATGATAGAATGGCCCATGGAGTGGGTTCTCCTGGAATGGGAATTTATTTGAGTATAATCCTATAGATGACAGTTAGTTATGACCTCGTGGTGGCATGGTGTTATTCCTGAGTATATCTATGTGTTTCTGTTATACATTTATTATTATATCTTATATTGAGATGATTGTTCTTGTTGTTCTGTGTTTTTTGTTTTCAGGGTGTCCTACTGAGTATTGTTATAGACACCCCTGCATGGGATTTTTCCACACGTGTTGTGTATTATGCAAAAAATGACCCTTTTATGGTGTTCTGGGAGGATAGGGAGCAGGTGGAGCATAACTCGATCTTGAAAGACAGACGTATTTTACAATGATATTTTATTTGACTTAGTTCTCTCCCTTGAAGTATGTTAGAATTTCAAAGTCTTTTGTTGGAATTGTATTTGGACCTTTTTTCCGCTTTTAGTACTTTTAATGTTATACTATATTGTGTGATATTTGATGTGTGCATGCATTGTTTTTTTGTTTTACATTTTAGTGTTCTGTGAGATTGGAGATGTGCATGTGTGTATAGGTAATTTAGGATAATGCCTCCCATTTGTGGGATATTCCCACTTGGCACTGGTCTCCAGCCCCTAGCCTATTGGATGTGGGATTGGGGTAGTCACAAGTTGGATTTTGGTGGGTTGAGTTGTGACTGAGTGGTATCAGAGTATTCAGTTCTACCTTTGTACCATAGTTAGTGGGATTGGTTTGGGGAAATAGTGTTTAGTGTTTGGAGTTCAGATTTTAGGACAAGGAATCCAGTTCTGGTGTGGCAGTTGATGTATCTATACATGAGGACTCTGATTACCTACCTTTCGACTCAGTACATGTAAACACTGGTTGTAGGGAATTTTTTTTGGTACATGCATCATATTGGAATTTTTGTTTTTTCCATATACTTCTTGAGTCATCTCCCCAGATATAATATTTTGACTATGGTGCATCTTGCTTTATTTTAGGATTCCTCCATGCAAAGAGCCATCTAGGATTCCACTGCATGATCATGAGGATTATCCTCTTAGTGAATAGGCATCAGTATACAGGCATGTGTCGAAGATAACACCATCGGGTGGTTTACCAGCTATACCACCATCCGTTGAATGGAAGCTAGAGATGGTATTACTAGATGAGGATGAACGTAGGTTTTCATGAGTTTTATAGGTATTTATCTCCTAGGTTTCTGGGTGATCCAAACCCCAAAGTGGATGATTAATAGCTAGATATATTCACTCACATTTTTTTCCTTGTGAGGACACCAACAGATCATATGGTAGTCCTCATGATGAGTCTTCTTCAGTGCTCTACTGGGTGATGGTGGAGCTTGGGGACTCAGTCACATAATGATACAACTCTCACCTGGATAGAATTTGAGTGTCTCTTCATAGAGGATTTCTATCCAGCCACATTGTGATCAGTACGCATACAAGATATTTTTCATCTTTAGTAGGGTAGTATGACCATGGCGGAGTACTCAATGTGGTTTACTGATCTCTCATGTTACTCCTTGAATATGGTGTGGGATCAGTTCTTCATAGCTCGTACCTTTGAGTAGGGATTGCACTGGGACATTAAGGCTTCAATAATATACCTTTTCATTCCCCCTATGTTGGGGTGCTTGATCATGCATTTTTTGTGGAGAGATTTCTAGAAAAGAAGACACCGGTAGTGGGAGATAGCAATGAGAACCCAGTAGCTGATACCTCAGCAGTAGGTAGATGAAAATAATCACAGGGATCCAAGCATGTAAGATGCTTCAAGAGGTGAACCCATGACACAAGGCCAGTAGTGCAGGGGTCTTAGGGTGGCCTGAATCAGTCGAGGGGGAGGGGGAGTTTCTTCTACAATGGTTGGGAAAATCTAGCTTTAGATTTTCTGACCCATCGTACAACTGATCATGAGGCAGTTGAGGGACTATTGAGATTTAGATAGAGGTAGGAGAAGGGTGTTATATAGGTTGAAGGGCTTGGATGAGGGGATGTAAGGGTAGTAGGAGGTGGTTGATGGATAGACATATTACCATCACCACCCCCATGTGGTCAATGATTAGCTTTGTGAGCTGGTGGGAAGGTATCTGGCCAGCTACTGAATATGGAAGCCTATGACCTTGAGGCTCTAGGGATGATATGAGGTATTATCGATGTATTTTCTATTTTAGAAACATTATTGATAAACAAAGTTTCTAGAAATTTCTTCTTTGCCAATTTTTTTTGTTTGAGACTTAGAGATTCCAGTTGAACCAATGGCTCGACCCTTATGGTTGGAGGCTCTGGTAGGTGGTGAATCAGTGATTGTTTACTTGTGTCGACAGTGGTATATGATACTTGGAGGTGAGTTATTTTAATGGGATCTCTTCATTATAGCAATGAGGCCTTACAACGTCATCTTAGGTGTGGACTGGCTATCCCCAGTTCATGCCCAGATTGACTATTTTATGCAGATGATGTAGTATTTCTGCAGTGAAAGAAAGTGGTTTTCCATTTTGGGTGAAATAGAGACCCTAGGAGAGTAGGATGAGCTTATGTATATAAGATTACAGATGATTACTCATCAGTTGGATAGCATGGATCTTGGAGTTGTGGATGTGTAGTGCTATTCATTTCTTACAGTAGTGGTGGAGTATGATGATGTTTTCCAGAGGACGTACTAGGTTTACCTCCCCACCGAGAGATGGAATTATGTATCAAATTGCATATCGGTATGATATATATATCTTAACCATCATATCAGATGGATCTCATAGAGCTTAGAGAGATGATAGTGTTTTTGGAATACTTACATAAGAAGGAATTTTTGAGACCCAGTGTTTCACCCTGGGCAACCCCAGTGTTGTTTTCCAAGAAGACAGATTGGAGTATAAGGTTATGTGTGGATTACAGATGCTTGAATCAGGTGACCATGAAGTATTAGTATCCACTATCAAGGATCAATTACCTATTTTTTTATTTTAGTGGTGTGATTATTTTGGAATATTTTCCTCAGATCAGGCTATCACCAGCTGTGAGTACGAGATGAGAATATATCGAAGACGTCATTCTGATGCCTCTATGGTCACAATAAGTACTTGGTGATTTTTTCAGCATGAAAAAATCCCTATTAGTGTTCATGGGACTCATGAACTAGATATTTCAACCCTTATTAGATCATTTCATGGTGGTCTTCATCGATGACATCCTAGTGTATTCAGTATCCAAGAAGGAGAATGTGAGACACTTGAGGATGGTCCTGGACACACTCCGAGAGAACCAGATTTACAAGAAGCTCTCTAAGTGTTAGTTCTAGATTTAAGAAGTCTATTTTATGGGAAGCATCAACTTATAGGGTGGAGTGGTGGTGGAACCTATGAAGGTTAAGCCATTTCACTCTTGGGATCCACCCAAGAGTGTTACTAAGGTGTAGAGTTTTCTTAGGTTGGTAGGGTACTATCACGAGTTTGTACCCAAGTTATCTAGATTTGTAGTACCCTTGATGACTTTGAATTTAAAGGAGAATAATTCTGTGTGTACATAATGGTTCCAACAATGCTTTCATGAGATGATACATAGGTTGATGAGTGCTCTTATCTTGATATTTCTGGAGGAGGGTGTTGAGTGTGTAGTATTCTATGATGCATCAAGGACCATACTTGGTTGTGTGCAGATACAGAGGAAGGTGCTGATTGCTTATGGTTCATGATAGTTAAGACCACATGAGAAGAACTATGAAACCCATGACTTTGAGTTAGAAGCAGTAGTCTTTTCCTTGAAGATCCGGCAACACTAATCGATGGGTGAGCAGTTTATCATTTAATCTAGCCGAAAGAGTATCAATTATATATTCTCTCAATAGTATCATAACTTGACACAGAAGTTATGGATAGAGTTTCTCTAAGACCATGTCTTTGATATTTTCTATGATCATGGGAAGGGGAATGTTATGGCATATGCTCTGAGTAGAAGATCCTATTCTCAATTGTTGGTCGAGGGGTCAGATTAGTTAGCCTCATTGAATTTTTTATTCAGGGACAAGGATAGTTCTTCATATCTTCAGTCGATGGTGGTTACCCCACCACTTTTACAGCATGTTAGAGATACTTAGTGTGGAAATACTGATTGTGAGACCTTACATGCTCAGATATCCACTGTACATTCTCTTGGTGGATATTCTAATGATGGGTAGCATGTTATCCTTTTTAGAGTGTGGAAAAATGTACCTATGATGTTGTAGGAGGAGGTTTTGTGGAGTTTCATACATACCCTTTTGAATTAAATCCATGTTTGTAAAAGATTTACCATGACCTCATACTTCAATTTGGGTGTCCAGGTATGAAGAAGGGAGTTGTAGAGTTTGTCTCTCAATGCCTCACTTGTCAGCAAGTGAAGCCTAAGCACCAAGTTCCAAAGGATTTAGCTCAACCCCTTGAGGTGTCAAAGAGGAAGTGTAATGGGATATCCATGGAATTCATGATGGTATTACCACAAATTTATAGGATAAATGATGTTATCTGGGTGATTGTAGATTGACTCAATAATTCAGACTTCCTAGATATCTGAGAGAAGAGTTCAGTAGAGATCTTGGGAGGCCTCTACCTGAAAGAGATTTTTTGACTCTATGGAGTTCCCTATATGATCATCTATTACCATGATGTTCGCTTCACATCTTGGTTATAGAGGGGATTACAAGAGGATTTTGGGACTCAGTTTCATTTGAGCACAATGTTTCATACCCAGACTGAGCGAACCATTCAGGTCTTGCAGGACATGTTGTGGGATTTCATGTTGGACTTTGGCCATAGTTGGGTGGATCATCTACCCTTAGTAAAGTTTTCCTATAGAAAAAACTATCATTACACCATTTTCATGACACCATTTGAGGCTTTTTATGGGTGACCCTACAGGTCACCACTTTGTTGCACTGATCCAGGAGAGTCCGCACTCAAGGGCCCAGAGTTATTGCGAGCTACTACAAAGAAGGTGAAGATCATCCAGGAGTGAATGAAGACTTCACATAGCCATCGCAAGTATTATGCAGACCAATGAAGAATAACTCTATAGTTTGAGGAGGGAGAACATGTGTTCTTGAGAGTCTCACATCGATGTGGATTGAGGAGATTTGGCTGTGGCGGAAAGTTATCTCTAAGATTCAATGGTCTATTCCAGATACTACGCAAAGTTGGAGAGGTGGCATGATACTTACCTCTATCACTTTAGTTGGACCAGGTATATGACGACTTCTACATGTCACAACTTAGGAGGTACATGCATGACCAGTCACACTTTACTGACTAGGGAGAGCTGGACATCGAGGATGGAGTAACATTTGCAGAGTATCTAGTGGAGATTAGGGAATGGCAGGAGAGGATTCTTTGTGGGTGATCAACTCCCCTTTTGTATGTCTGGTGGTAGCATGGGAATCTTCAAGAGAGAAAATGAGAGTGGGAGGCTCAAATTCATGCTCAATACCCACATCTCTTTGTGTAGCCTTTGATTTGATTTTTCAGGATGTAAAGTATTAAGGTGGGGAGAATGCAATGTCTTGATTTTCTATGTATTATTTTCAGATATAATATGGATTATTTTCAAGACCAGGTGTTGAGACAACATAAGATTCTGAGACCCAGTGTGTCTGAAATAAATGTTTGAAATATATTAAATATAATAAATAGTATATGTGCATAGTTTTCCATAAGAAGTGGAATAACTCCCAAATAGGAGGGGGGAATTAGAAATCCAAGGGAACAATTGTGTTTAGAATGTGAGTTTTATCTTAGGCATGAAATAATATTTGTGATCATGGGTTGTTTGTAAAAAATTCATCGTGGATGTAATTAAATGAAATAAATTATTTACTTTATTTTTTTAGCATATAAACCTACCCACTCTTTAAATATACAGCTATGGATTTTGTATCAGGGTTGGTCGCTAAGACCTGGAGACCTAGGAGCTATTGGAGGAGAGCATTATTAGAAAACTACGATAGATTGAGATCAGATCGTGGATCATTATGCCGAAGGAGTTCATGGATCTTGTCAATGACAACAACATAAATATTCTTCATCAATGATTGTTCCAAACTCTAGGTAGAATTTTTTTTTGATTGGATTCATTTACTGTTCTTGATTTCTATGATGAACAAGAATCAATCAATGAACATATTGATCCATAGTTTGGTAGCCTTGAAAGATAGGTTAGATTAATCGGGTTTTGGGATAATTACTTTGTAATTGTTGATTTCTTTATTTTTATTCTCATGACAACGAATTTATATCTACACGAACATCGATTGAGATCCCTTCCTCTTATTTGTTCTTGTGGGTTTCTCCCTTTATTCTTCATTCACCACAGGTATTTTTCGTTTGGTCTGGGGTTTGATATATCTCGATCAATCGATCACTACGCACCTAGTTCTTGGCGCAACAATCTAAAATCATAGATGTGGGATTGGAATGACACAACAGTGGTGTGATGATGGAATCCGTAGTACATCAGATGGTTTTGTGTACCCAATTTTGTGCAACTGATTTTATGTTCTTCAACATTCTTCGGTGTGCAATGAAGAATGGCATGTAGATATGTTTTCTGAATGGATTTTATGTATAACAATTTTTTTGACGATGATGAGCCTCAGAGGAGATAGGATCTTGATTTCCACAGCAAAATTTTCATCGGATTTTTGGTCGGAGGATCAGTCGAAGGCGCTTGCAACTGATCTGAGTTTCTAGAATTTTTCGCACTACACGACATGTAATTCATATCTATATGTCGTGTGGGACCTACTCATTGTTGTTTTAGGGTTTCATCTAGAGTTAAGGATCAAACAACATGTGACCTCTGTCACATATCATGTGACCCCTGTCACATGTCATGTGACCCCTTTTGTGTGACTTGGTGTGTACTTTAGAGAGTACACAGACATGGGTAAAAATTACACAGCCATATGGCACGCCATGTACTTGAACAGAAACATGGATTGTCATACATGGGTTGGTACACTGGCACGACTATCATACATGGACACGACCAGGTGACATGGGCAGGATATGATGTGTCTCTACATTCCATGTACTTCTTCTACAAGCCGTGTATATGGATACTAGAGTCGTGTGAGGCTGTTCCACACAAGCATACATGGTCATAGATGGACACGCCATGTAACCCCTAGTACACACTATGGACCCATTTCAAGATTATTTTCAGCTATTCGTTTTATTATTTTAGACCAGTATAGGTTGAATGTGTTTCTCTTGGTCCTTTACCTTGAAGGTAGAGTGTGATATTACATCCATATCACTAGATTGTGATCCCCTCTAGAGATTGAGTCTCAGATAGAGATGTGGTGTCCCTCTGTGAGACTGGAGTGAGATCCTCTATCATCATTTGTTTCCTGGGTGGAGTTTGAGGAATCGGCATGACCTCCACGAATAGGGAGTTGATCTCTATTTTACAAGTCATATCGGTAGGGTTTTTTTTATCGTTGACATACAATCCCCTACGAAGTGGGTTGATTTATATTAGGTTAGTGGAGTCCCCCAATGGTTCTGGGACTGACCCCATATATGTGTATAACAGTCTTCTAAGACCAATAAGTTTTCACTAGGTGGGGCCCAATGAGATGGTCCTTTTCATCGAGTGTCTCTGATGGTAGCTTGGAACATGGAGTGGGTTCTCCCGGAATGAGCATTGCTTCAAGCAGAATCCTGTAGTTGATAGTATTATTTTATCCCGTGGAGGAGATGAGGTGGCTAGTAGATGTTCCAAGGTGGACCAACAATGATTCTTGGGGATAAAAGTGAGGGTAGAGGAGGCTTGTAGTCAAGACAGAGGGCAGGTAACATTTTCAGTCAATGAGTTAGAGGAGCCGACCCAACAGAAGCTGTTTCAGTATACTTGGGGGGGAAAACATGTGAATCGATTTCCCCTAGGCTACAGTGTCTCATCCAAGGATTTTAATGAAACAATATAGGTAGTTTTTGTTATTTATTTCCATTGGTTCGACAATAGGGTTATGATGGGTTAGTACTCCTCTAGTGATGTATTTGGGTTAGGAAACGGGTTACTTGCATCTAAAATTGGGTATAATACCCCCCATACAGTCAAGGAATGGGTCCTATATATTTGGATTCGGTATTCTCCCATCCAAGAGCTTAAGTGAAGTATCCTCAACTGGGTTGTTACTCCCTTAGATGAAACTTACTATTTGATATAGCTTAGGTCTCCCACTACTATTTTAGTGAGGTTGTATGGGTTATTGAATTAGAGTGTATGGATTATCGAGTAGTATACTGATTTTATCTATATTTGGAACTGATAACTAGGGCTTTTATATCAGTCATGGTTTTACCTTTTAAACATATTAGACCTTCTTTTGTTGGGTTATACTTTCCCTTCCTATTTTTTAGTTGATAAGACTGGTTTTTATAATTATTCCTTTGTGGTTTTCAAGACGTCCTACTACATTTGTTTATAATCACCCCTATATGAGAATATTTTCAAAAATGTGCCATATCTTATATAGATTACTTACAATTCAGAGGAGATCTTCATGGGAATGGTGTTGGAAAATCCCGGGGTTCTCTAGAGGTGTTTTTACCAAGTGGTGTTCATATAAGAAGATTGAAATCATAGGTAATTTTATACTCTTGATTAGGTTGGTGTTTTTCCATTTGGTTATTTTTGAGTGTGTATTTTCTCATTTTTAATTTTTTTGGTTTACACTGGATATGTCCTTGTGAATTCTAGAGGTTATTTCATGCATTATATATATTGTTGTCACTATATTTTACTTACCTAGAATTTGATATTATGTCATGTGTGGGGATGTGGATTGTGTACAAGTGTATTAGGAGAAGGTCTCCCATATTAAGCAATGTTTCTACTTGGTGCAAGTCACTAACCCCTTCTTATTGGAGGCAGTCTTTGGGTGGCACACTCAGTTTTACGCCTCCTTGGAGGGGTGTCACTGGGTCTTGTTGGGTCAAAGTGGTATAAAAGCAATGTTGTTTCCTAATGATAGAGCTTAGAGTTTGGAATCAAGTGAGTATTTGGTTTGGGAATTAAGGAAATGGTGTTAAAGCATCTCAAGTTTATATCTTAGGATAGAGAACCCATTGGTGGTGAAATGACTAACGTATCCATTCACCAGGGCTCTGATAACCTTTTTGTCGACTCAGAGCACCAATTAAACTATTTTACGGAATAATAACAATACATGAATCATATATAAATGTATCTTGTTTTATTATATCTTTGTCGAGTTAACTTCCCAGATATATTGTATTGATCATAGTTCATCTTGTTTAAGTTTTAGTATGTCGTCATGCAAAAAGATAGGTAGGGTTCCTAGGTAGGGTTTTTATATGCTTGGGATAGTGACTAATCCCCTTGTCGCTGATCGATTGAGCAATAATCTACCATTTAGGGGCATATTCATGACGTGTTTCCAACAAGTTTGATAGATGTAGTACCGCCACTCATTATGTATCAATTGGACCCACCTCCCTCTTTGTGGTAGGACGTATCTCTCTATGTTGAATAGTTGGTTATTGCTATGGGAAAGGATGATGATGTGAATATGCTGAGAACAACATATGAGTTTTAGAAAAAGAGGTCACCTAGGCTTTGATGTGAACCTGAACCACAGGTGGTAGAGGATTGAATAGAGATTGTGGTTCATGTTTTTTTGTCTTTTATTGGATGCATATCGACCATATGGTAGTGCTAATTTTAAGTCACCTTTAGGGTGAAATGAGTCCCTAGTGGTATTTGATCATCCTGACTCATGATGAGGCAATGATTTTTTGGAAAGAGTTTAGGCATCTCTTTTGTGAGGAGTACTTCCTAACAACACTGAGGTCCATTCATAATCAGGTTCTATTAGAGTTGTAGTAGGTTAGTATGATGACTTCTAAGTAAATGTATAGATTCATAGATCTCATGTGATACTTCCTCATCATGGTACATGATAGATTCTTCCTAGCATATAAATTCAAGTGAGGAATCCAAAGAAATATTCAAGTAGGTGTTGTTCCATATGTATCCCATTTTATGTTAGGTCTTGTAGTGAGCCTTAGTGATGGAGAGATTCTCGATGGAGGGGTAGTAGGTGACCCTTTTAGGTTGGGTCTTCGAGTGATCCTTAGTGATGGAGAGCTTCTCGAGGGAGGGGCAGTAGGTTGCAAGTGCTGGTAGTGGTCACCCAAGGGTAGAGTCATAAACTCTTGTCGGCTGAGGAAGGGTATCAGATTCATGATGCAATATCCATACTCATGTATAGTCTCAAACCCAAGGTCTAACAACTTATGGTTCACATAGGGGATCTAGTCAGTCGATGGATAGGTATTGTTTTTCCTGTGGGGGTGGTGTTATCTTGCACATGCCTATCCGACATGTCCTATTGTTACAAGAAATCAGGCAGTGGACTTTCCCTCGCATCAGTGGCAATGGTGAAACTAGGGACCGCCCTGAGGTGGACAGGGGGACCTTAGAGAGGATGTCTTAGTAGAGGAGGTAGTAATTCATCAGGAGGAGGATCTGTAGGAGGATGATGCTATGAGACTCTCTCACTAGTGCCACCACTATGCAGTGTTCACCATGTTTAAGGGACTCATGGTCAGGGACATGACCAGATTCAGGCTATGGAGGGGTACGGTTATGTGGTGCCCAATATGATCTGAGGTAAATTTTGTGTCTTCTCTACTTCGGAACCTATACTAGTGGACATTGGCATGGGACATTCCTTTTTTACTGTATCCTTAGTCTGAGAGTGAGATATTATAGTTAACGCCTTAGTCCAACCCATGCAGCTAGAGATGCATAATAGAGGCATACCCATTATCACTCACACTTATTAGTGATGTGAGCTAACATTTATTGGATAGAGGTTCTAATGGGACCTCATGATGGCTATGATGAAGCAGTATGATTTCATTTTCAGTATATACTAACTATATATAGTGCATGACTATATAAATTATTTCCATTAGATAGTGAGGTCTTCTTTTGGATTGGTGTAACATTAATGTAGCTCTGTGGACTTCCAACCACTAACCACTGTAGTGTCTTAGACTTGTATGGTCATGACATTATAACAATGCATACTTCTAGCTGTAATTCACTATAGCAGTGAAAACTTTATGTGTGGTTGGTGGAATAGTGCCTCATCTTCTTTGTTATCCCATTTTAGTATAGGGTTTTTGTGTTAGAAACTTGGAGATACTCCCTGTAATTGTGCTCCTGAAACAAGTGAAATTTCAGACTCTCTATGGATGTAGGGATCATTTCTTGAACCAAATAAATTTTAGTGTCCTTTTAGATTCTTTATTTTGTCTTTTCTTAATCTAAAAACCAATTCTTTCATTGTGACTCCTGATGTTTCCACAAAAGATTCTGGGCAGATAGATCAAGATTAAATTTCTTGGGTTATTGGGACTTTTAAATGAGTCAAGCATGGCCTTTTCAAAAGAACTTTCAACCGATCACCCATTAGTTAGTGAGTTTGTCTTTTTCATAGTAGGTATATTGTGCGATCTAATTTCAGTGTTAGTGTATGAGTACATGGATGTTTTCCCTAAGAATGTACCGGGATTTTCTCCTCATCGGTTATGGTTTATATGGGGTTTATCTTATGAACTTGGCAGTTGAAACAAACTCATATTTGTGTGATCTATCCTATAGAGAATCAATATTTATTTGAAATATAAAGAACATAAAATGTGTACCTATATATCACAAGTAATGAAATCCATATTCTTATTGAAAGAGAATGCTTGATGTAGATCACTAAAGCAGTAGAACAAAAGCCACATGCCTCTGACAGATTACACCGACCGTTGAATCCATGATCACATTTTGAGGATTCTCATATCTTGAGAGGGGAGAAAGTTCTTTCATTGAATGAGATGAACGATGCAATGGGAAGGAAAGAGCCTTAGGAATACTTTCATGATACTAATGATCATTTTTCACTAGAAATATGAAGGATCACATCCTTTTATATATCCATACTTAAAGTTCTATATTTAATGAAATGTGTCGTCCATATTCAACGAATCATGTGTATAATTAACTTCCCATTTAAGGAATCCATCAAACCCATTCAATGTAAATTTAATCTATAATTAATCAATTAATAATGAATTAAAAACTAAAAAGAATCTACATGGGAAGGAGGTGGCAGATACATGCACTCAACCTACATGGTGGAAGATGTAAGCACTTAGCTTGAATTACATTGATAGTAACATGTTTTTTCATGTGGATCATATACATATGTTTTTTGTAAAAATATAAAAATCTCCCACTTATACCAATTTCTATAATTAAAGACTTTGTAATTATTTGTGAATACTTTCAAAACTCCTTTTGGATATGGTTTCATTAAACTCTCTTCATTTTGGAACAAAAACTTTGTTAAAAACCCAATCCTTATCCAAAGTCTTAGTCGTGTGACCCTAAAGGCCTTAATAGTATTTGAAAAAATATGAAATCCATTTTTCATTGATGTAATCAAAGAGAACCCTTTGGAAAATAATTATTTCTACTCAATCTATTAAGGGGTCTAGTGTGATCTTCATCAAGCATACTCATATATCTATAAAAATATGTCCCCCATAAGATGAATAATATGAATCATATGTACAATTTATACAAACCATTTTTCCTTTTCATCGTGTGACCATTATACATGGAACACATCAATCTAGTATAGTTTATATCATAATTTTCTTGATTATCCAAAATATACTGACCAAGTCAATGAATGCATCACATGTCATTTATCTAAAAGATAAGTACATAAAATGTACATCATCTAGGTACCTATGCACATCATATGTGACCTATCTATGTTTGGTCATTCATTTCATCAATATAATTCAATCAAGGTCCATATGTATTTACTTATCATACAAGTGGGAAAATCTCATCTTGGTTGTGCTCCAACTACTGAATTGATCAAAAATATACCAAACCACCCTTTGATTAGATAAGTCTCTTTTGAATTTTGTAAGAAAGGTATAAAAGTATGAATTTTCTCATGTTTATTATCTCTCTAAAATTTTGGGAAGAAGGATTAATGATAAGAATATACCTCTAAGTATATTGATGCCTGTATGACATTACATTTGATATACTTTAGTGGGTTAGTCTAAGTAATAAGTCTCTACTTATTAGCTCATGAATATATTCTCCGTAACTCATATACAACCCTTTTAAATGGGTAAAATATTCTATTCATGCTAATATTTACATATCATTACAACCCATACCAATCTATGATGATTATCGACTAGGGAAAACTTAAATTTGAACTTTTAGGGGATATTATCATTTGACTGTTCATGTAAAGTAAATTACATCACATGTGAATGAGTGTTAAATGAATATTTCCTTTCATTATAAAATTATGGTACATTATATATCCATTACATAAATCTTTCAAGAATCGAATACCTAGAGACCTAACATAACCCTCACTTTTTTGTTGTAGTAATGAATTCATCAAAGGATCTCTCACGTTGTCCTCTGTAACCACCCAATATATCTTATATCACCCCTCTCAATGATCCCCCATATAAGATAGTATTTTCAAAGGATGTTTTTGGTATTTTGGTGAGACTAAGGTTCCTTATCCTGAGTGATAACTCCATTATTATTATAGTAGAGTTTGATTTCTCCTTGAATGTTAGGAAACACTTCAAGTCCAAAGATGAACTTCTTGATCCATACAACTTCCTCTGTAGTATGTGATGCAACGATGCACTTTACCTTCATTCTTGAGTTCACCATGGTGGCTTTTTTGGAACTCTTCCAACTAATAAAACCACCATTTAAGAAAAACATAAAACTAAACTAAGATTTCATGTCAAATTTTTTAGACTGGAAACTAGAATCTGTGTAACCTTTTACTTAGATCTCATCCTCTCCTACAAATATTAATAGCATATCCTTAGTCCATATCAATTAATTAAGGATATTATTCACAAAAAACCAATGACTCTCAGTAGGATTGGATTAGTATCTAATAGTAATGTTAAGATCATAGATGACATCAGGTTAGGTATACAAACATATGCAATAGAACCTATAGAAGATGTATATGGAATTCTATCCATCCTTTCTAACTATTTAGAATAATCTCGATTCTTCCTAAGATTTGTGGCATGTAACACTCGAAAAGACCCCATTTTGGAGATCTCGATGATAAACCACTTAAACACTTTACCAATGTAAGAATCCAAGATGAGTTTTAGTAGCCTCTTAGATCTATCTCTATAGATATTCAAACCTTGTATATAGGAAACTTCACCCATGTATTTCATTGAGAAGTGTTTACCCAGCCATATCTTCATGGAGTGAAGAGTCATGATATTGTTTATAATAAAGGGTATTCCATCTAGATACAATATTAGAACTTCCACTATAATCCCTTTAATTTTCTTGTATACATAAGAATAATATGTGTTCTTAATGAAACCTAACTCTTTGATTTCATCATCAAACCATATATTCCAACTTCAAGAAGTTTGCATTAATCCATAAATGGATCATTCCATCTTTCATACCTTAGAAGTATCATTTGGATCTTCAAAACCTTTAGGTTGTATAATATACACATCCTTAACTAAATTTTCATTAAGGAAAGTGATTTTAACATCTATATGAAATATCTCATAATCATAATGAGTTGTTATAGCTAGAAAAATATGAATAGGATTTGTCACTACAACAAGTGAAATGATTTCTTCACAGTCAATACAATGAATTTTGTGTAACCTTTCACCACCAAGAATGCTTTATACGAAAACACTTCACCATCCATGCCAGGTTTCTTGTAGAAACACCATTTTTACCCTATGGGTTCTACACCTTTAGGTGTATACACTAAGTTCCAAACATGATTAGTGTGCATAGAGTCTATTTCAAATTCTATGGATTTTAACAATTTCTTATAATAAAAACTCTCAATGGAATCCCAATGGGTAGTAGTTTAATATCTTATGAATGTTACTTCATCATCATTTTCCATGAGAAATTCAGATCTTTAAAGTTATTAATGAATATTATCATACCTTAGATGTTCTTATGTAACTTGAGTCAGTTCTTCTACAACAACTCTTTATGAATCTGAATCAACCTCTATCTCAAGTACATTTTTCATTCGTTGATCTTGAACTTATCCAATTTCAAATTTCCTCCCACTGACTCCTCAAATTATATATTCCTTCTTAATGAATACACTAGTTCAAGACACAAACACTTTTTTTAAGTAGGATTATGGAAATAACCTCCCTTTGTTTCTTTGGGATAACCAAAAAATATGAATTTATCTGATTTGGAGTCAATTTTATCAGAATCCAATTATCATATGAATTCCTCAAATCCCTAAATATTTATAAAAGACATAATGGGGAAATTACCAGTCTATATCTAATATGGTTTCTTAAATACTACTTTAAATGAAGCATATTTTCGTAAAAATACAACAACTTCAAGAGCATAACCCCTGAATGAAATTGGAAGGTCACAATGAATCATCATTGATTAAAACATGTTTAATAAGGTAAAATTCCTCCCACAAAACACGCAAATCCATTGTGGTGTTTAGTTATAAGTGAGATGTGAAATAATTCTGCAATTCCTTAGGCAATTAATGAATTCCTGGCTTAAGTATTCACTATCCCGATCTGATCGAAGAATATTCTAACTAAGGAAAATCAAGGGGTACCCAAATTTGGAATGACCTACTGAAATGGAAAATAATTAAAATAATTTTAATTTTAATTTCAATGTTTTAATCCCACCAATGTTTTATTTTAAGGGAATTTTTTACATTTTATGGTTTTAAAAGTATTTTTATCTTAATTTTGAAAATGAATTATTTTTGGAATTTTAATTATTTTAAGTCGGTTTTGTATTTCGACCAAATATAATTCTACACTAATCCAAATTTAAAATTATTTTTTACAGACTTCTATATTCATTGGTATTCATTTCATTCAACTATACCAAGATCCAAATCCAACATTTTAATACTCAAATAAATATCACAAATAAGACCTTGGAATCTATGCCCAGATGTGAAGAATTATAAATATGGGCATATTTATCACAAATTTAAAACCCAATTGAGCTGAAATTTTACATGTAGAAAGAGAACATATAGAGAAACAACTTTAATTACTATAGAAATACATATTTTACCTCTTTTAAAGGCCATAAATTCATAAGAAACTAGAGATGGGGAATAAAGTTTTAGTAATATTTCAAGAAGAAAAACTTTCTCAATTCCATCATTTAATGAGTCTACCACGCATAATCTTTTATAGGAAAAATTTGGATTAAAAATTTTCCACTCTTTTGCCTATAAAAATGTATCTAATCATTATTTCAAAAGTTTTAGCATTTCGGTTATCCATTTTTTTAGTTTTTTAGTTTCTTTATTTTTGTAACAGTATTATTCTTTTTAATATATATTTGTCTTCTTATTTATCCCATCCTCCCATTTTTATATTTTTTTATACCCCATTATTCTCCAATATGATCTCTAATACTCATTATCATGAGTAATTAACTCAAGGAATATTCAGGGGGTGAATTAGTGTTGAACCCAAGTATTTTCACATTCATTATTATTATTTCTTATTTTCTTAGAGTTAGACTGAGGGGGATCTTATTGGACAAAGTGAATTTTTGTCTCCACTTTCCACTCTAAGTTTAGCCTTTTCTTCTGAAATATTATCCATCAATCAAGGAGGTGGATGTGTGGTGTACTTTACGATTGTTTAGTGAACACATATTCACAACATGGGCAGAAGAGGATATTAACACATATGATGAAGTATGTTAATTATGTAAATTTGAAACTAATAATGAGACAATTAAGGATCATTATGAGTGTTCTCCTGGGATGATATCATTTCTCTCTAACATCATTCATTCTATCTGCATTTTTTATTGTGTGTTTACTTAATTTTTACCTTGAATAGATTTAGTTTTCATTGAAAATTTTCAAACCCTCCTATTTATATTATTTAGTTTTATATTAATCATAATATAAATAGTGACCATCGAAATTTGGTGTTGTGTGAGATGCCTCCTCGTGACTGATCCTTGTGTGTTCACTATATTTCATGTTTAGGTAAATAAAATATTGACCTGGGATCCCTAAAAATCACCACACATCAATTTGGTGCTATTTTTGGGGAGGCTCAGCACTTTTACACATCATTTTTCATAAAAAAGTAAAAAAATTATAAATTTTAAAAACTAAAAAATATATATATTCATGATGTATTCAAATTGATATTATTATGCATGGAATGAATACTCTCAAGTGTCACTTGAGGAAAAATTTAAGAATGAAATAAAATATCAACTATAAGGAATTAAAGAGGATATATAGGACATATAGAGAAAAATTGAATGGATAATTGAATATTTCCATGAATACTAGGAGAAATAACTGAAACCAATAGTGGAAGAAGTGGCTCTACTTATTTTTTTAAGTTGAATAATCTGAGGAGGCCTGAAAAAATTCAATGAATATCCACATAGTCTTTCTTGACCATTGTTTAAAGAGGTTTCTAAAAAATACATGCTTGATGATATACACATGAGAGATCAATATGTTTTGGATGAGTATTGGTCAAATTTTGTAGAAGGTAAAAAGGTATGTGATTATTCCATATATGATAATGAAAACTCAGCACCTCTATACCTATCTCTTTCTTTGAAAGTTGATGATAAAGATTCACCTATTGATACTGAGTTACCAGTGACCCTACCAAAAGAGATAAATTTCCAAGATGACTTACTTGAAAGGGAATATTTTTTTTTTATTCTTCATGTTTCAATCTTATTCAAGTGGAATTGTTTTCTTACTTCTCATTTTCTAAAATTTCTAACACAACACAAATGGAGGAGGCCTTGGATATTAATGAATAATTCATACAAGTTTTTGAATAAAAGAAATAGTTTTATGAGCATGTGGTGATGTGACTAAATCTTCTACAAAAACTTGTATATCATGTGGAGGAGGACATCATAGACATCAATAGGGATCTCCTTTTTCTCCTTTACCTCCCATTATGGACCTAAAATTCTCTCTTTATTTTTTATTGGGGTTAGGAATTTTCTTCTATTCTTTAGGGGTCCACATTCTTGATTCCTACTGATGGATACCAATAAAATCCACATTTTTTGGTTAATCTCAAGTAAACAACACCCACTATCTGATTGGGTATAAAATTATAGAACTACTTGAATGGGGGTGGTAAAAACATAGCACCCACCTAAAAGTCTAAATCAATATTTATCCCTTTTATTTTATATTTAATTCTTTATTTTTATTATTTTTTTCCTTTATTTCTTTTAGTTTTAAATTTTTAGTATCTTGGAGATTATCTCAAGGATTCCACTTAAAAAATTCAGTTTGTGTCTCTCCTTTTTATTATTTTATTTTCTGGCCAATTAAAATTATGTATGCAAAGATTTATTAATCTGATTTGAACTAAAAAGAGGGTAGTAAATTTAATAAGTTTGAGGGAGGGATTTCAAATAGTTTTTGTTAATTTTTTGTGTGCTTCCATTTTTTTCATGTTTTTCTTCTATTTTTTTGTGCTTTTATTTTTATTTTTGGTGTGTTTTTGGGATTATTGAGCCGGAATCGAATAATTTGGAAAATTCAAACCATATTGGTATTTTTATAAAATTAATTGATTTTAATATTTTTTTATTTAAATGATTACTGAATATATTTTATTTCCTGATTTCTAATCTTTTTATTTGATGTAGTTTGATTGAATGTGAAATGCATGTGCACCAGTAGTGTCTAAATTGAAAATCTTTCCCAATCCGAGAAGTTTATAAACATTTTTAACATATTATTTACATTTTTATTTTTATTGAGAGTCTTGATACATGTTGTGTGATTCAAAACTCTTTTTTATCCTTTTCAAAGTTTTTAGAGTTCTTGAAATGTGTTAAGTATAATTGAGGCACCACTTTGAAATACCTTTTTATATTCATCTCTAATTTTGGACTAAATTTACATCCAACCTTTATTAAGACCCTAGTATCCATGAAATGATTTGTTAAGAATCCAAATTATAATCCATTTATACCTTTAAAACCCTATCTATAAGTTAAATTCATGATTATTATTGAACTCAAGTGTATATGAGTTCTTTGGTTGTGTTTTGTTGATTAAAGAATCTGTTTGAGTTGAATTGAAAGTGATATCATATATATTGAAAATTTATTAGATGAAATTTCATGATGTAAATACAGATGGGTGACCCAAAATATCATTACAAATATTTACTAGGTTTTCACTAATACTTAATTATCAATAGTTTCCTCTCTTTTCCTCAAAAATATGATTCAGAAGAGAAATTGCATATCTGAATTTAATCTGAAAAATGAAACAAATATGGGAAAAGAGGGAAGAAAATTTATTATTGCTTCTAAAATGATAAAGTGTGAGATACTTGAATATATCAATAGGTTTTTTGAGGTGATTCATTTTCTAGTTTATTGAGGAGCACACCATTCTTGAGAAAAATTGTTTTCATGCATTTAGTTCACTTTGGAGCTTAACCCTCCTCATTCTACCTTAGATGTTTTTACATTTATAACCTTCCAACCCTAAACCTTAGAACAAACCATGTAAAATACATCATGATTGAAAATTTTTTATCTATATTAATTAGAGATACTATGAAGATAGCAATCCTACGGAGATCATGCATTCCTTGAGAATGAGAAAAGCTTCACAATAAAAATCCTTGAGTGAAGAGATATGCATTTCCAAGGAGGTTGGTACGACATGTACATGAGGATTAACATGGGATTTAATGTATTTTTATGATCTTTTAGTATTTAGGGAATTTTTATCCATATATTATATGTGATATTTTTCTTTTCTTTGATAATTTAGTAATGTTTCCATTTATGTTTTGGAAAGTTTGTTTTGACCTTGTTATTAGATGATTGCTGAGGAGTGAAAATTTTAATTGTGGGGGGATAGATAGAACCAATATTTTCAATAATATTAATTTTAATTTCAATTTTTTAATAAAAAAAATGTGTTATTTTAATGTAAATTGTTACATTTTATGGTTTTAGAAGTATTTTGAGATTAATTGTGAAAATGGATTATTTTTGGAATTTTAATTATTTTATGTCAGCTTAATATTTTGGCCACAAATTTTTCTACACTGATCCAAGTTGAAAAATTGTTTTTTTACCCTTATATATTCATTGGGATTAATTTTATTCAACTATACCAATATTTTAATCCAACATTTTATTGCTCAAAAGAAGATCATAAGTTTGACCATTGAATGTGTTCCTGTATTTGGGGAATTTTACATATAGGACCATATATCAAAAAATACAAGACTATTTGAGATGAAATTTTACATAGATAAAGATTACATCTATAGAAACAACTTTTATAATTGTGTCCATGCAGGACTCTACCTATTTCAAATGCCATAAATTCATGGAAAATAGGAGATGGGGAATACGAAGAGTCAGTCAGGAAAAAATAAATTTCCTGATTAAATTAGCTATAACTCTTTCTAAACATGACCAATGAAGTGAAAATTTGGTGGGAGAACAATAAATGCATAGGGAAACAATTTTAAAAAATAAAACTTTTCCCAATTCTGACATTTAATGTGTTTTCCGCATGTGAACATTTAGAGGGAATATCTGGATTGAAAATTTTCCACTCTTTTGCCTATAAAATTGTATCTCCTACCCATTTCAAAAAGGTTGGAATTATATTTATACATTTTTTTAGTTTTATATTTTCTTTTCAATTTTAATATTATTATGTATTTTTAATATATATTATTGTTCTTATTCCTCTCATTATTTCATTTTATCTTTTGTGTGCCTACCCATTTCTTTTTCAATGTGATCTCTAATAATCATGATCATAAGTAACAAACTCGAGGAATCTATTAATGGGATTAATTAGTGTTTAAAAAAAGTATTTTAATATTCATTATTACTGTTTCTTATTTTCTAAGAGTTAGGATAAGGGGTGTCTTAGTGGTAATGGTGCCTTTGTGTCTCCAATTTCCACTCGAGGTTTATCTTTCTCTTCTACAATATTTTCCATCAATTGAGGAGGTGGATGTACAATGTATTTGAAAATCATTGCGTGAACAGATATTCAGAAATTGGCAAGAATATTATGTTTATACATATTATGGAGTGTGTTCATTAATCAAATTTTAAACTAATAATGTGACGATGAAGGTTCACTCTGGGTGTTCTCTTAGGAAGAAATCATTTCTATCTAACATCATTCATCCCATATTTATTCTGCATTGCATGTTTAATTTTTTTTATCTTGAATTTATTTAGTTTTCATTGAAAATTTTCAAACCCTCCTCTTTATATTATTTAGTTTTATATTAGTTAGAATATAAATAGTGACCATAGAAATTTAGTGTTGTGTTAATTGCCTCCTCGAGAACGACCCCTGGGTGTGCACTATATTGAATTCTTAGTTAAATAAAATATTGACTGGGGATCTATGAAAAATACTCACACATCACCTACCCAATAAGACAATCCATAGTTACTTATTACTTTATTTATTTACACAAGATAATCCAGGGTCACCTGACTTTGGCATGACCAACCCGGTTGGATGATCAAGGTCTTGAAAAGTGTTGTTTTAGAAGGGATTTTACACTTGGTATTTTATAGGTGTTTCCTTATTAAAAGTCTCACCAAAATAATATAAATAATATGAATTTTAAATTTATAACCATTTTCATCCAATTGAAACTTTATTTTCTCATTTTTTTCCCTTTTGCATACACACTTCTTACAATTTAGTTTTAGAATCTTTATTTCATCCACCAAATTAATGTATTCATACCACATTAATGTGTAACCATTTACACAGTCTATAGTCTATGTTAATCTTCAAAATATATAATCTAAACATATGTATACATACATATGTATATATGCATATTATTTATAAGTTATATGAACACTTCATGTAAAGATTTAGAACTATATGATATTGATAAACTCTATATGAGTAAGCCTAGAGCAACTAATTACTAACCCCACATTTATAGAACAAGACATAAGCCTCCATGCTAGTGGTAAGTTTGACCCAAAGTCCCTCTACATGATAATACTTTACTTAAGAGAGAATTCAATTCAGAATAATTATAAAACCTAATATGTATAAATTATTCTCAACAACTAAATCTAAGATAATAAATTCATTAACAAACTGACGTCAAGGTAGATAAAAACTAAATTTTATATAGTTGAACCTATAATGACATGAAAGGATCTATCTATTAGAATTAATTTATCACATAAAATTTTCATAGAAAATATTCATATTTCATAAACAATTTACTAAACAAGAATATAAACATAATTTAACAAATAAATAAACATTTTATTTATTTTCTAAAACATGAAATAAAAATATGAACTTTTCATATTTTATTTAAAAATAAAAAATAATTTTTATATGACTAACAATAATCATTTATAAACCATAAGAAAAATCAGATAAATATAAAAATCTTATTTTATTTTATTTTATATTTCCACTGGACAATACGTTGGGCCAACATATATTCAAGTTTTATCCTCACACTATGTTTTTGTACAATTTAGTTTCATGCTAAATAAAAAAAAGGATACATTTTTTCATAGTGAGGATGAAAGTTACATTATTCTATAACATAAATTGTGCCCATAATCCATATTATGTTGATAGCTTAACATTATGCCAAGTTCCCAATGCACATTGCATTTTGTTATTAATGTGATGTTAGACGCAAGAACATGATACATTATCACAAAAACATATCCTCAAGTTTTACTTGAGATTACTTTGACACAAAACATTGTCTCAAAAGGGAGTTTCTTAGGTTACATTGACACTCAACGTAAACTTAAGTCGCGAACTTAATACTATGTAATCTAATAACATAATATCAAATGGGGACTTTCGATATATTTTTTATAAAAATTTTCTCCATTAAAAAAAGGTAAGAAACATGTTGATTTTTTAAACAAGGTGGACATGATACCACTTATGGGTTTTATGGGGTTCATATTATGAACTTTTACGTGGAATAAACCCTATATTTTTGTGAACTATCCTTGATAAAATCAGCATGTACATGAAATGTGGAGAACCTGAAAATTCTTTCCTATATATCAAAAGTTTTTGGGTGGTAAAATTTTCATCGTTTTTCACACCAAGACCAATTATATATCTTTCTAAACTTATCATATAGACCTTGATGATCTCCGGGAGCTGAAGGTACAACGATATGATCTTTTTAATATGATTTTCATCAGACCTAGTATGTATCCTTGGGCATCTCTGATTTTTTTTCAATAATTTGAATGATATATTGAGTCTTTGTATTGAATATTGTTACTTGAATTAAGTGAATTCCAAGAATAAGTCTCCTATAAATAGGATTGACAACCTCTTTGAACTTATTAAGGGTGAGAAGTGATTTTAAAAGATTAAACTTTGGTCCATATATCACTAGCTTTAGGTTTATGAGGATGACATCCCAAAAACACCTTTATAATTATGTTATAGTCATTATGAGTTCCTGGTGATTCCATTTAGCATAATGAACACCATAACTATGCTCATGTTACTCATGAATCTAATATTTTAGCCTTTATTAGACTGGTTTGTGGTTGTCTTTATGGATTACATCCTCATATATTCATCATCTTAGGATGAGCATGCATAGCATCTGAGGATGGTCTTGGACTAACTTCAGGTGTACCATTTTAATGGTAAGATATCTAAGTGTCATTTTTTGATTATAGAGTTTCATTTACTATGTAATGTTATCTTAGAGGGTGGAGTGTTTGTATACTCTAGGAATATTGAGGTAATTTTAGCATGGGATCCACCCAAGAGTGTGTTTGAGGTGCGTAGCTTTTGAGATTTGGTGGGATACTACTATATATTTTCGGATTATTTCTGTAGGGTAGTGGTCCCATAAAATGACCTTACCCAAAAGGGTCAACCTTTCATCTAGTCTAAGAAGTGTTAGAGAGTTTTATAGGCACTAAAGTAGATATTGATTAGTGATATAGTTTTGAGGATTCCATAGGAGGGGGTTACGTATGTGGTGTTTGATAATACTTATGGAGCTGGTCTTGGGTGTGTTTTGATATAAAGGCAAGCATTGATTGCATATGATTTGATCTAGTTGAGACCACATAAACAAATTTATGAAACCCATGACCTAGAGTTAGTGGTGGTAGTGCTCTCCCTAAGTAATTAGGGGACTCTCTTCTAAGTTTGAGGTTTGTAGTCTATACAAACCAACAGATTCCTAGGTATATATTTTCACATAGGGATATGAAATTTAGTAAGAGGATCTAGTTTAAGTTCTTATAGTATTATTAATTTGAGATAATATATACTTTTGGAAAGGTAAATGTGGTGGTTTACTCCCTTATTAGGAAGTATCGCTATCATTTATTGGAGTAGGCATCAAAGAAGTTGGACACACTGCAAATATATTTAATGGATGAGGGAGGGAGGGATTATTTTTTATCAATTGTAGTACCCCCCCCCCCCACTTCTTCAGTGTGTCAGGAAGGCCCAGCTGGGGGTACTGATTGTAAGATTTTAAATGACTAGATATTCTTAGGGGATTCACCTAATGGGTTTTCCAAAGGCGGAGAGAACATCATCCTATCCCAAGGATTGACAATGGTGTTGGTCATACAAAATGGGGAGGTGTTGAGGGAATTCCATATTTCACGTTTAGTAGTACATCATGGTGTGATAAAGATGTACCGAGACCTTAAGAAACACTTTTGGTGGGAAGTTATAAAGTATATCATTGCTGAGTTTATATCTCTATGCCTCACTTATTAGTAAGTGAAGGTGGATCACTGGGTCCCAACTAGTTTGTATCTACCCATTGGGGTACTAGAGTGAAAGTGGGATGTTTTATCAATGGATTTTGTAATGGGGATTTCATGTTTATCAGGGGAATATGATTTTATTTGTGTGATCATTTTCTAAAAAACCAATTTGGGCCACTTCCTTACCATTTCAAAGCAGAGTTCAGTAGAGAGGATGGGATAAGTTTGCATGGAGGAGACCATCTAATTACATGGGGTATATTCGATGATAATTTCTAACTGAGATTCTTAATTCATTTCTCGGTTATAGAGATGATTGCAGGAGGAAATTAGGACCCAGTAATGGATAGGTACAATGTTCCACCCTCGGATAGATATCTAATCCAAGTAAACAATTCAGGTTCTTAAGGACATGTTGAGGGATTGCATGTTGGACTTCAACTGGAGCTAGGAGGATCACTTTCCCTTTTTGGATTTTTCTTAAAACAATAGTGATCACTCCACCATTGGAATTGAACCTTTCAAGGACCTATACAAGAGACCTTGTATATCACCCCTATGTTGAAAAAAGATGGGTGAGTCATCTCTAATGGGGATGAATTTGGTGTAAATAGAGATAAATAAGGAACAAGTGATCTAGGAGTGTATGAGGACCAATTATAGTCATTAAAATCTCCATAAAAATCAATAATGGAGGGCCTTAGAGTTTAATGTGGGAGATTATGTTTTCCTAGAAATCTTTTCATGATGTGAATTACCGAGATTTGCTCATGGGGGGAAGTTATCCAAGAAATTAATCCATTTTTTCTTGGTCCCATGTAGGGTAAGAAAGTTTTCATACCACTTGGAATTGAGATTGTAGTTATATTAGGTGTATGAAATCTTCCTCGTGCCTCAAATGATGAGGCACATGGAAAATTAGTCATATGTTATTGATTGGGACAAGCTGGACATTGAGGATTAAACCTCATTATCAAAGTACCCAATAACGATTAAGGACCGATGGGAGAGGACTCTTCTTAGATGAGTTATTTTATAAGTACAGATCCATAACTGTATGATTATTTTTAAAAGATTTCATATAAGTGTGAGACCCAGATGTGGGTCCAATAACCCCACCTTTTTTAGTAGGTTGAGCTTTTGAAGGTAAAAATACATGAAATTATGGAGGATGTAGTGACTCTGTTTTTCCCTTTTAAACCCTTTGTATATTTTAATGGATATTTTGGATTTTTTTGTGGATCTGGAGTTAATTTGGGTGTGTCTTAGATCCTTTATAGTGATTTATTAAAAATAATGTATTATTTTTAGCTCTTGCATGTGCATTTGCAATAAAAATTATTTTTCTTAAAAATGGAATCCCTTAAAGAAAATATAAGAATATGGTTGCATCTAGAATGAGGGTTTTGTCCCAATTGAGGTATAATTTTCATTCTCATTGGAAACATTAGGATATGTTTTAATGGGTGATGACTAGATAAAAATTAATTAATTAATTAATTAATGGAAACCCTAATTATTCCCTCTATTTAATCATTGTGATACTCTCTAATTAGGGTTAACTGTAAACCCAAATTATATAAGGGAGGAGTGTGAGCTTCAGAGGATTTTGAGAGTCATAGAAAAAATTGACCAGCATGGGCATGATATTTATCAACAATCAAACCTAATCTAAGGTAAGTATTATTGTTTCATTTTGTATTATCTATAATTGTGATAATTTTTATTCTAGGTTTTTGTTTCATTATTCATTGTTGAATTGGGGTTTTGGTGGTATGTTTTTTGGGTTAGGATTTTGTTACTAATTTTCATTTGGTTTTTGTGATGAATTTGTGATTCAATACGTGGTCGTCAGTGAGAGGTCTAGTGGTATGATTTCTTGGTTAGGGTTGTGTTCCTAATTTTCATTTGGTTTTGGTCATGAATTTATGATTTTATGCAGGGTGACCAAGGAGAGTTCCAGTTGGTGGTTCTTTTTTTATTCTCCATAGTCGAGTCATGCACCTCCTTGGCATGGCTTAAGGATGAATGTGATGGTGAAGGGTGTTCATGGCATGTGTACAATTGTGATGGATTAAAGATACATAGGTAGGGGTGGTAATGTGGGGAAATTGATATTTTCAGAGCACATAGGGAGGTCGGAGGTACAAAGGTGGTCAGGGGAGGTTCCAAGTTGGCCTGACAGTGGGGTATGGGGATGATAGTAGGGGAATAGGAGGTTGTTGGTTGCGGGCACCGATTGGTGGAAACAACAGAGGGTCGACCACATTTTTGGATAGTGAGTTGGATTTTACAACCCAACACATGGTTGGAGAAGCAAGAGGCGAGAAGTTATCCTCCCAAACCATTTGATCCCATGAGATCAGATGACATCGGGCCCTCCACATGGTGAGAAGGAGTGGAATGAATATTGGCATGTGACACCCATGGGAACTATGCACATATGAATGTAGTCTAAACACACTCACTCAGCAGGTTACACACGTGTGCACCATGCATGTTCCTAGTAACTCCACACGGATCGTTCTTCACCTTTATGGAATATTTTATCAACTTCTTATCAAGTTTCAATTCTGTAAAAATAAATAGCTCATCTTGAGTATTTTTTCACATAGATCACAATATTGTAGTTTTCTTGGTCATATGAGGCCATTTGTGAGGCGATATAGTCAATTTGTTGGTTTTAGCTTCATTCGTCCAATGACGGGGTCAGACATGACATTTAGCGTGTTCTATAAATTTGTACTCCCCTGGTGGTGTATTTGGTTCATGGTGCATCCCCCCCCCCCCACATCTCAGATAGGGTTTGATACTCCCCACAAACACTTGGAGCATTGGTCTTCGATCTTCGAAGTCATCACTCTTCTGTCCAATAGCTCAGGTTGGGTGTGAGTCATCCACATGGGTCGATACTCCCTTGACTAAAGCTTAATCTTTGGTGAGGTGTGGTCACCTCATTATAGATTTAGTGAGGCTTCATGGGTTGTTGAATTGGGATGTATGGATTCTTTAACTACGTGATAATTTCATAAAGAGCTATAATTGATAAGTAGGACTTCATTCTAAGTCTTGGGTTCACACTTTGAGTATATCTGAGCTTCAATCTATAGATTATACTTTTCCTTCTTGTTTTGTGGTTGAGGTGACTGGTTTTTATTATAATTATTGTGTGGTTTTGGGGACTTCCTACTGGATATGTTTATATTCACTCTTACATGAGATTATTTTCCCACACATTTAGTATTTTATGTAGACGATGTTTAGTTCAAGGTGATCCTGTTGGAAATGGTGTTGGTTCCCAAGGGTGTTTTTAGGTGTTTATAGTAGTTAGTGTTTGTGTTAGGATTTTGGCATCACATAGAATTCTACACTACCACTGATTAGGCTGGTTGTTTTTCCCTTAGCTTATTTTTGGGTGTGTATTTTTCACCTTTGTACTTCTAGGTTTATAGGGGATATATCATTGTGGATTCTATAGGTTATTACATGAATTATATATATTGTCACCACTTTATTTTACTTGCCAGGAATTAGATATTTTATCCTATGTGGGGATGTACGTTTTGCATAGGTGCACTAGGCTAAGACCTCTCATCTTGAGTGATATGCCTAATTGGTGCTTGTTACCAGCCCTTGGCCTATTAGAGGTAGACTTGAGGTTTCACACTTGATTTTACACCACCCATAAGGGGTCCCTATGGGTTGGGTCATGTTAGTGATACTATAGTGGCTCTAGAAATTTTTCTCCACCTGGATTTGAACTTGAGTTTCTTGTCTATCAGCGCACCACCCAATACCTCTGGACTACTGATGCACCGGTAAATAAAACTAAATTTATAATAATAAATAACTATTAGTATGTATATTTACAAATATATTATAATTTCTTATAATTATTCTCAATATATATATTTTTTAAAATTATACACTGAAATAAATATAAAATAATCAATAATAACTATTATAATTACGTATTCATCAATTATTTATATACTCAATTTCATATACATGTATATTTTGTATATATTTTTTATAAATATTTAATTTAAATATTATATATATTTACAAATGGACCCTGGTGGGGGATTACAAAGAAACAAATAAAATCTATCGTACCTACAAAGTACTCGAGGAGACCTCCCCATGACCTTACAGGGATGTAACAACTAGGTTTCACACCTAGTTGCGGTATATGTATCATTGGGAATATTTTCAAATATTGTTGCATACACACACACGTACACACAATTTTAAGTATTTAAAAATGTGTATTCATTATGTGTTTATGTTTATATATACATGAAATTAAATAGTATACATGTTGTGTAGGATATATATACTGATAATTTTAACTAAAAAATTTCAGTGTACATTTGCATGCATGCATGCATGTATATATGCATTAAAGATTTCTAGTGAATTTTTTCACTAAAAAACTACATTTAATATTAATATTTGAACATATATATATGGGGGGGTAGGTTCATTCATTCAAATATACATTAGAAACTTTCACTTTATTTTTTTATGTAAATTTTCATTGTAAATTATCACTGCAATTTTATATTGTTTTTCTATATTAATAATTTTGTATGTGTTTATGTATAGTGAAAATTTACAATGTAATATTATTGTATGTATTTATATCTTTGCGTGTGTGTGTGTGTGATTTTAACTGAAAATGTATGATGTTTGTAATGTGTAGTAAATATAGATTTAAAATTTTTAGTGTGAATTTCCAAATTTTACATGAAAAATTTTTAGTGTCAATTTGTTATGAAAATTCGTGATATAAATTTCTAGTGAAAAATTCCAGTTCAATTTTAAATGTATCTATGTTTATATGTATTAATAATTTAAAGTTTAAGTTTTCTCTGAAAATTTACATTGTATAATTATATCAGTAAATATACATATATGTAGGTATGTATATATTTATTCAAATATACACTATAAACTTTCACTTGAAATTTTCGGTGTAAATTTTCATTGAATATTTTCAGTGAAAATTTACATTATTTGTTTATTTTCATAGAAAATTTGAACATGTACTTATTTTATAATTTTGATCATTAAATTTCGAATGTAAAATTACAGGGAAAATTTTTAGTGAAAACTTACATTGGAAACGACATGACATTTTTACTATAAAATATTATCTAGAAATGTGCACTATTTTTTTATTTTCACTCTAAATTTTCACTATGAGTTTAAAATGAAAAATTCTATTGGGATTTTGAAAGTTTCATTGAAAATTAAATTTTGAGTGGAAATCTCTACTGATAACTGGAAATTTCCATTGTGATATATTGAAAAATTTTAGTGTAAATGTGCAGTATAAGATTACATTGTATACTTATATTTTTATATATATAAATTTTATGTATCTGTATATTCATTCAAATACACACTAGAAATGTTCATGTATAATTTCAAGTGTAAATTTACACAACAAATTTTCTTTTCAAATTTATTTTGTTTTAAAAAATTTATGTATGTATATATGTATTGTAAATTTACAATGTAGATTTGTAATAGAAATTTTCAATGTAATATTTTAGTGTATATTTATATTAGTGTGTGTTATTTTCAGTACAAATTTTCATTGTTCATGTTGTGTGGTAAATATATAGTATAATTTTCCTGTGTAAATCTCCATTAAAAATTTTAATAGAAAATTTTTAGTGTCAGTTTGGATTGAAAATTTTCAATATAAATTTCTAATATAATTTTATACAATATTTATATACACAGGAAAAAAATTCTATTGATAATCGAAAATTTTCAGTGTGGATTTTCATTGAAAATTTTGATTTGTGTTTTATAAATTTTTACTTAAAAGTAAAAAATTTCATTTCTAACTTAAAAAGCTCACTGTAAATTTTCATTGATAATTTATATTGAAATTTTTGAAGTTTTCATTTGAAATTAAATTTCATATAAAAATTTATACTCATAAACATGGAAAAAACATGATAGAATGGTTAAATATGTTGGATCAATCATACATTTGTGTTATACATAATCTTTAAATGATCCATTGAATCAACAAAAGCTTTTTGGTTTATCACCCACTAAGGCATTTATGATGTTTCTAGAACCTTCAAATGGTATCAGAGCGGTCATTTTTAAATTTAAAATTATTTATTTTATTATTAATCTATTCTGTGAAATAGTGGTTAGATCTTTCATTTCAGAATATTCTTCCTTTAATCCAATGTTTAATTAACATGATTTTGACATTTTAATTCCATCATTCACTATTCATATTTTTCTAAAGGCCTAAGAGCACATGAATATGTACGGAAGATTCCATTGGGAAGTGCTAAGAATTTTGGCTGGTAAGACTGGGTTACATGGCATGTAGCCAGATTACATGCTATGTACCCAAGTGCACTGCACCCGGATGCACGACCGAATACACGACATGAAAAGTAGTAAGTATAACTGGGGCAGTTATTTCACACCATGTGCATAATATGACAACCTAGAACATGAATTATCAAATGGCATGACATGCAACTAGCATACACATTTTTGTATTCTACATGGTTTAGATGTGAAAATTGAACTAACCATGTGATCAAATACACAGTTAAAACCACATAAGACTAAAAAAAATAGAACATTAATGATATTCATGATGTGTATCTGGTGTACATGGTGTGTATTTCATTAATTCACATATTAAAACTACACACCAATCCATTCAAAATGTCAAGCATACACACAGCTAGCAGAACACGCAACATGTATTTGGAGTACAAGTTTTTGGTATCATGTCTAAATAACACATAGATTCCTTCAATGGATTTTGAAAACAAATGAAAAGTATGATACATAGTGTGTTGCTTCCTAGTACACATCATGAAGTGTAACCGAGGTACACACCAAATCATCATGCATTTATCCCGGGTACACAACAATCTAGGTACAAGATGTGTAACTCGTAAGTAAACTCCATGTAGTCTCTTAATAAAGGATAGAATTAAATTACATTAAATTTATAATTGCAACACTAAAACATTATTAAATTGATTGGAACCTGACATGTTTAATAATTTAATAAATTTTTTAAATAATTAAAAATTCTCAATTAATTTTTTATAATTGTATGTAATAATTTTTTATACTGTTTATTTTCCATGAATGCATTTATGATAGGTATATATAATAGAATTCAGATGATAATTAAGACAAAATATAGTTAATTATTTATTTAATTAATCAATCAATGCAAGCATGTTTGTCTTAATAATAAAAAATGAATAGAAATGAATGTTAACCAGTTTCCTTTTGTATATTCGTTTCATATGTATGATCATTCATGAGAATGAACAAGATCTGTGTATGTGTTGGTTTTATTTAATTTAATTTATTGTATGGGTTTTCAATTATTTAATATTAAATTAAATATGATGGCTTATGATTCATCCCATCCTAATTTATTATGTAAGATCTACATATTCAAGGTGATTTATGTAATTCTCTTTAACCAGTCAATTGGTTCCCCTTACCTTCATATGAGTTATAAATATATGTAATTAAAAGATTATCCCAAGGAACATGGAGGCAGTTCAAGATAAAACCAGTATGATGTCAACCTAGGTGATACATAGGTGGATGGGTGGAATGTTGCAACCTATACCAAGACCGACACAATTATTTTCCCCTAGGTCATAGGTTGATTTATTGTCTGCTCAATAAATCAATCATTAGATAAGATCATGATCAGATTATTTATTTATTTCCAACTTATGCATTATTTATTTTATGGATAAAAGACTGTGATCACATAAATAAATTAACTATTATGCAAAGAAGGAATTTAAATAAATGAATTATGTGTAAATGTTTTATCAAAACATGTGTTAATCACTAAAGTGAAATCTACTTAATTTTAACAAGATATGTAAAGGATAAAACAATAATATTTACGCATAAAAAAATCTATCAAGTTGATACTAAGTCATTAAGCCTTCCATAATCTAAGTTAAGATGAAAACATAGTTAAATTATTGGTTCAATCCATAGTTAGGGGAAATTTTAATTATTAGGGTGTCTTAACTAAGATGATGAGCCAACTTAATCAAACTTGTGTTGAATTTAATGAACATAGTCCATTTAATATAGATTTGGATGAAAGTTTCAAGGAAATACTAGTTAGGATTTTAGGATTGGGGATTCCACTCCACGGTTCAAGGAGCCACCAATTTGTAGTTGGAAAGACCGCCTACCAAAATACCTTGTTATGGTTTACATAACCATATTTTAGATTATAAAGAAGGGAAATATGGATCCTTGCCACTGGAATTTCCTAAGTTATGGGACATTTTGAGTTCAATGTTGAGATCCTTTGAGACTTGATAAAATCTTGGGATACTTAATAAAATTTAATATTTATTATTATGTATCATATATTTTTTAAATAATAGAAGTACTAATAATATGTTATTATAATATTTTAGAAAAATGGAAAGTTCATTATCTGTATTATTCATATGATCAATATTAGAGAAAAACCATATTTTCACTAGTAACAACTTTTAGGAATGGTCCAGACACCTTCAGGTTTTTTTGCAACATAAACAAAAATCTTACATGTTAAAATCCTCACTGCCTAGTTATATTGCAAAAAATGTGAGCAATGAAGAGTTTGTGGTCTATGATAAACACATGAGTGATGAAATAAACATTTACTACTTAATATTATCATCCATTTCTAGTGAACTCATAAAGTCTCATGAAAACATGCATGCTTATAGTATGCTCAAGCATCATTGTGGATTATATAGGGAGATAGATAGATGAGAACATTTTGAGATATCCAAGGTGATATTTTAAAGAAAGCATGTAGAAGGATCACTAGATGAGCCTCATGTAGTCAAAATCATTGGGTGCATTGAGCGCCTAGAGGTTCTTGGGTTTAAATTGACTAAATAACTATGCATTTATCTCATTATTGCATCACTAACTCGGAGATTCTCCTGCTTTATTGTGAATTTCAATATGAAAAACATTGACAAGTCTCTTCCAGATCTTATCACATTGCTTTTCCAAGTTGATGAGGAGAAAAATCACAGAAATTCTTCAATCCTTTTAGTTAACAAAAGGAAAGGCCAGGAGAAGATATTTAAATAAAAATATTCTTCCTAACACCCTTCCAAGAAGATAATAATCAAGGTATATGTTATGAAACAAGATTTTACTTGTTTCATATGTGTCAAGAAGGTCTTCCGCTTTAGCGGTGGCGTAGTGATATCAGAGGTGGTACAAAACACACTATCCTTTGGGAGGTGCAGGGTTTGATTCCTGGGAGACCTCTCTTGGGAAAATTTCTCCTTCCCCAAGCCCTAATCATCAAGCTGGGTCACCTGGTCCTGACTGGGTGGGAAAATGAGTTTTAACCCACCCATGCTGACAGATTGCTATGTCGAACCATCACTGATTGGGATGTCACCCTTAGGAATGTTCTACCATCTGGGATGGAAACAGATCCTTCCTGGTTGGGGATCTCTCCGATGTGACCTCTTCATGGGGAGGGGGTTTCCTTGTATAGAGGGTTTGAAAAGGACACACCTGGGAATTCCCTTTTTAGAAAGAATAATATGTGTCAGGAAGGTCTAATGGAAGAAAAACTGAACCCAAAAAAGAAGCAAAGGGAAGCTTCAGGTGAGTTTGTTATCGGTATATTTAATAAAATTGACCATGGGGAGGTATATCTACAAGTACCCAACAGAACCATACTTAATATTATGGCTATTGGGGACTACCACCTCACATTATCAATGAGAATGATCTTGGGTCTGAAAGATTCATATTATTGAAAGTGGTTTCCCTATACCCAACTTGTTATAAACTTTAATTTCCATTACATGTATACAATTTCATATATATATATATATATATATATATATACATCTGTTTATCTTACCATAATAGTGTCGATACTTCTACGCCCACTATATTTATGATAATTTCCTTAGATTACGTGTCATATAAAAGGGTTATATATGATCCCATGATATAATGAGAACCTAGAGATAATATGTTGGTAATATTAAAGTAATTTCCTATAGTCCATATACATCATACTGGAAGGACACAGATGATGTGACTATCAGGTGTTGAGGGATTATGATCATTGAGACTTCTCACGAAGTTCACACTTAGTGATCTCTGGTTGTTGAGATCATGAGTACAAACCCGCCAATAGAAACACCACATGTTTTAGGTGACATTGGTTGTTCCAATCTATAGACATGTGTATTTTTCTCTTGAGTTGAGATCATTATCAATGTGTTTCATTTGACCGCGTACTTTGATGTAATGGAAAAACCATGACAATGAATCCATGGAGAGGAAGTTTGTGTTGGGTGCGTCACTTGTGGCATGACATTGGTTGAATGATCAAGATAGGATTTCTTGCTTCCGAGTTGAGGAAGATATGTCTTTGTCTAGGTTGATCATGATGGTAGTACCTTCATAAATCCATGTCCATAGTAGTTGAGGGTAAATCTATCTAAAGAGATCAACAAATAATAAAGTAAGAATGAGCGTTGACACAAGTGTGCATCCTACTTTATGATATATCATATAAAAATATATTATATTACACTGTGTGTGTTTGTAGGTTGGTTTTCATTGCTATAATTATTACTTATATCTTTAGGTACCTTTATGGGTTGCTAGACTCTACTCTTTATTTGTAAATATCATTCACTGATATCGAGATAAGGGTCTAGAGGGTCACACACAATATCACATTCAAGAATCTACCATATTCTGTTGAATAGGAATACAGGACATGGTGGGCCCCACCATGAGGTTCGAGTGTAGTCCAAGTTTTATTGATCACCAAATAAATAAATAAATTCTTTATTATTCAAGTAAAGAATAATTGGGCTGAAATTATTTATTACATGTATTTTCAAGTGATTAAGTAAATACAAGGATTAATATTATATGAATGAATATTATTTTAATATTTCAGGTTCATTTAATATTATGATGAGTTATAAGTCGATTTAATGGATCAGGACTATCACATAATATATTTAATATATTTTAAAGTTATGTGATAAAATATAAATAATTTTTATGATGCGGTTAATTTTTCATAATTAATTATTTATATCACTCATTTAGTGGACTTTTATTGCACAGGGGGTAGGGAACCCTAACTAGGTATTTTGAAATCCACAATATAAGTGGATAGAATCTCATTACAATGGACTATTAACTTAGTTAGAATTGATAGCTTCTCTCTTCTCCATATTTCTAGAGAGAGAATCACTCAATCTGAGTGTGCAATCCAAGTTTGCATTCGTGGATCAAAGGCATAGGATCATGGTGATCGACACGACATCGAAGTGATCCTTGAAGCTCCATGTTAGCACCAGGAATCAAACGAATGGCATACACACAAATTCAAGAAGACTATGTGGATGATCTAGAGGGATTTAGTGTTCGATCCTTTGAACAATGGATGTTTCCAACTTGCGAAAGATGTGTGTGAGTCAAATCGGAATGAGGTATTTGTTTGTTTTATTTATTGTGCTATGATTAAACAACACAGTATCCTCATATTTCACCAGGGATGGATTGCCAAAGGTGAAAATGTTTAGTCACTCCGATGATGAAAAAATGTTAAATCCCCAGCTCACTAGCTTCTCTTGCATGTCCTGGTACGTATAGTTGGTATTAGAGAGAGCACATGGTTTTTATAAGACCAGTAAATTATTTTTCTTTAAGATTTAAGTAGTGGGTATTAAAATGGTCCTAATAAATCTGACTTCACATCGATCTGATCTCAGATGGCCAAGTTATGTCCATCCAAAAACATTTTTATGGATCAAAATAGAATTTTTTGAATTTATGTTTTTTGGATATTAATTTGTTTTTGAAGAACACGTTTTATAAATATATATTCTTGATCATGTTCTTACATTTGTCAGAAACTGGCCAAGAATCAACTGGAATCCGGCTACCAGAGCTCTATCGTCCGGTGATTCATTTTCCACCGGGTGAATAATTAAAATATAATATTATTTTAATATTATATAATTTTTTTGTTTTTTATAGTAAAACAAAATTTATCTTCTTACCATTTTCCTTTGTCATTAAGACTTTGGAGATGGGTTTTTGTTTTATTTTGGTATTTATTTACCCCATGGGACCTGGCGGCTTGACTCTTGTGATGATGGGACAAACACACAAAAAAAAGAGATGGAAGACCCATTCGAAAGATCCCACCAGGGTCTTCTCCTTCCTCAAACTTCTCCAAGTTCGGTCGGCCTTTCCCCTCTTATTTCAAGTGAATAGTAGCCCATCCCACTCATTACTAGGTTCGTGAGCTCCCCTCTGTTTGGGAAAGGCTGCGACCAAGGTCCCACTAGTGCCTCCTCTACAGGACGCCCTGTCGAGCCAAACCCCACTGGTCGCCTTCTACCGTCTTGGCTGAACCCCGCCCGGTGAGGGCCGCACCCTATTGCCGTCATCTATGTGCTATTGGCTATCCCCATTTGCCCCCTCCTTTTTCCTGAGGTCCAGTCGTCGATCATCGCTGCTCCTTTCTCTAACCGACATGCCACACCTGCTCAGGTCCCGAGCTCCCTATGCAACGCCTCTCTCGCTGTCAGATACCTTTCACAGTTGCTACAAGTTCTTCTGAATCCAATTTTCCCTACCATGGGCTGGGACCCAAAAATGGGTCGGGAATGGCCTGCCCCACCCAGAATACCCCTGTACGAGGTTTGATTGGCCCAAATAGGTCTGCGAGGCTACGACTGAGTTCTCAAAGGGCCTGGGTGGGGTTTTTGAGGCCCTGATTAATTTTATTTAGTCAAAATTAATTAATTAGATTAATTTAATTTTAGTTTTAAATTTAATTAATTAAAATTAATTTTGGTTTGAAATTAATAATATTTTAATAATCCTAAAGATTAATTTAATTTTAATATTAAATTTTAATTTTATTTTTGTAATTAAAATTAAATTAAACACGATACCAAATATAAATAAATTATTTGAATTTATTTAAATTCATTTAATTTATTTAAATACCCTTATACTTCTAAATTTATCACAATTTAATTTTTATTGCATGTTTATTTATTATATCGACTGGTCTTGAAGTAGTGACTGACCTGTGTATGTTTGGATTATTTAATTATTTATGGAATGCGATGATTATAATAAGTAGGTAATTAAATGGTGGTATACACATCGTCTTTTTTTCATTCAAACATGTACAAGGGTCTACGCATGTAATTCACTTTTTGTACATTGTACCCCTAGACCCTCTTATCTACGCACGAGTATATCTGTATACAGATGATGATGCCTTAAGACACGGACCCCACCAAGTTTAGGTATTACTCTATACAAGAAGAAAATACATTGGATTCAGGGTGTACTGTGACATAAGTCAAGAGTCGACTCACGCATGAATCCCCCTAGGTCAAGATTGATCTTTTATTTTAAAATAGATCAATCAGAATTCAAAGCTCAAGACGAGTCGGGTAGATTAATTTCTTTTTTTGCATTGTTTTTTATTTTGTGTGTGTGCATGTTTAGTGCGAGATCATGTAAAATAATAAATAAGATAAAATTCAGAAGGATGTGATGCGTTTTTTTGGTTAATACATGTTTAGTTATGAGAACGACCACCTAGATTGAACATATTTAATATAAATGGATTACATTTGTCAAGAAATATTAAAATCCCTCAAAGACATATCAATTTGTAAATCCTTCCATTGCTCAAAATTGATCAAAACTGAGTGTTTTTGGTTCTCGTCATCTGAATTTGAGGGTGCCTCCTACTACTGGGGAGTTATTATAAGCGTAATGGGTTGAATTGACTAAAATTGGTAGAAAATAAGTATCCAAAGATATATTGATATCAATTTAGAGTAAAGGCGTTGAGTGAATCAACTTACGGTTCTAATAATATGAGAATTCACTCAATATTTTAAGGAACAATGAGTTAATGTGGTTGGCCAGCCTAAATTCTACCTAGAAACTCTCCAAGTAGTGGTGTAGCCAAAGCTTGTACACTATGAAGGGATGTTTCTATGATCCTTGTAACTAGAATACTCAAGTGATAGAGTATTATGAATCTAATAGCGAGGACTATTAAGGTTTGATAAAATAGTGGAAGACATTTAAATGACATAATACTTAATTAATCAAAAATTTATAATTGGAAATCAAGATAAAGTAGTGTCTGCTAAAATTTATTTTTTTTCTAAAATGGAAATCACCAACACCATTGGTACATTATCTATACAATCAATATTGTATAAAGAAAATATACTCACTGGCCATAACTTCCAAGAGTGGTATAGGTGCTTGCGCAAAGTACTACACCAAGAAAGGAAGCTATATGTGATGGAGTCCTCACTTCTTGTTGAGCCTCCTCAGGGAAAAAGAAAGGAAGATAAAGAAAAATGGAAAAGGCATATAGATGATTCACTATATGTTTAGTGCATCATGTTGTCAACTATGTCTAGTCAATTTCATAAAATTCTTGAGGATGAAGACGCCTAAAAGTTGTTAACATATCTCCAAGAATTATATAAAGATATATCTAGGCAAGAAAGGTATGAGATTTCTAGTTTCTTGTATAGGTGTAGGATGGTATAATAGAATCAATCAATACCTTATGTACTCAAGATGATAAGGTACATAGAGAGTCTTTAAACCCTTGGGTTCAAACTGAAACAAGAACTAGTGACAAATCCCATTCTTTCCTCTTTACCATCAAGCTTCTCGAATTTTATTTCTAATTATAACATGAAACGTGAAAAAATTTATCCTGGATCTTTTGGATTTAGTTCTCCAAGCTAGTAAGGATACGAAAAATACCAATTCTCTAGTCCTTATGGTGAATAAGAGAAGGAAGAGAAAGGATAAGGTGTCTAAGGCCAAGTATATGCTGAAGAAACCCATTCATTGTCCTTCCAAGAAGCCAAGGATATAGAGGAAGGGAAATGAGTAAGAGGTTGTCTATTTTTTATATGGAAATAAAGGCCATAGGAATAAGAATTGCAGAGCTAAGAAGAAGAATCAATGTGATGCTTCTACTTCAAGTATTTTTTTCATTGAATGTAATCTTTAATTATCTATAAGTAGGGTATTGGCTACGACATGTGGCTCACACATATATATTCACATACCGAAACCAAGTAGATTTAAGAACATATCAAAGGGAGAAGTTTAACTTCGAGATACAAATGGTTAAAGTATAACAACCTTATCATTAGGGGATTATCATCTAGCTTTGCCTAGTGGTTTGGTTCTTGTATTGAATAATTGTTATTATGTACCATCGATTACCAAAAATATAACCTCGGTGTCAAGTTTGGACGCTATGGGATTTTATTTCAAGTTTGGAAATAAATGTTGTCTATTTTATAAGTATAACATGTGTTATGGTATGGTTCATCATAAAAATGGTTTATATATACTTGAACTCGAAAACTCGATAATTACAATTAATGACAAAGTGAGTGAACATGACTCTTATATCACCCTCCTATGGTTTTTTAGGCTAGGTCATTTTAATGAAAAATTATTACAAAAATTATAACAAGCAATTTATTTTTACTTGGTTGAGTTAAAACCCTTGGATGTATGTCATGCTTGGTTACAAGGGAAAAATGACCAAAGCACCCTTCTCTGAGAAGGGAGAAAGAGCCATTGGATTATAGGAATTAATTCATACTGACATATGTGGCCCATTTCTAGTAGAGGAAATGGGTGGGTTTTTATACATAATTACTTTTACTAATGACTATAGTAGGTATGCTTTTATCTAATTAATGTGGTATAAGTCAAATTCCTTTTGAATTTTGATTGAATACCAACATGAAGTACAAAACCAGTTTGGTGAGAAGATTAAGGTGTTCTGCTAATACTAAGGAAGAGAGTATCTTAACCAAGATTTCATTGATCACTTGAAGGAGTGTGGGATAGAATCCCAACTCACTCTTCCTTATACACCATAATTAAATGGTGTTGGTGAAAGGAGGAATATGACCTTACTAGACATTTCCAGATCAATGATGATTCAGACAACTCTTCCATTATCCTTTTGGGGACACACCTTTAAGATAATGGCATATACCCTCAATTGAGTACCAACGAAAGCTGAATATGGGATTCTATATGAGTTATAGTGTGGAAACAAAGAAAATATATCTCACTTAAATATATGGGGAAGCAGGGCTTTTGTAAAGACTATACCAATTAAAAAAATAGCATCCAGAAACAAGAAGTTCATCTTTATAGGTTATCCTAAAGACTCTAAATGATATTACCTTTATAACCCTTCATATAGAAGAGTGGTTGTGGAAAGAAAATCTATATTTCTAGAAAGGTAACACATTTATAATAGAAATAGTGGGAGAAATATTGACTTAGATGAATTTAATGCTCTATATGCATGGGAGTTTGTATGGGAATAATCTTCACAAGAGATGGTGGGAGATAAAGATGTTTTCGAGACACAAGTACTATGTAGGTCTACTTGATAGGCTAGTGAACCAGAGCATTATGGTTTTATTGTCACTGATCTAGGTGACACATTACTCCTTGAGGATGATGAACCTCTAATATATAAGGAAGTAGTAAAAGGAAAATATGCTACTAAATGGAAATATTCCATGCATTTTGAGACAGAGTCCCTGTACCAAAATCAAGTTTGGATTTTGGTAGACCATCTAGCTGATGTAAAACCCATTGGGTGAAAATGGGTATTCAAGAAAAAGATGTAAATCGACAGTGAGGTTAATAACTATAAAGAAAGATTGGTAGCGAAGGGTTTCATACAATGTTAAGGAATCGACTATGATAAAACCTTCTCACCAGTAGAAATGCTGAAATCCATTAGAATATTGCTTGAAATAGTATCCTTCTGTGATTATGAGATTTGTAAAATGGATGTGAAAACTGATTTTATCAATGGGAAGTTGGTTGAAGATGTCTATATAACTCAACCCGATGGGTTTTTTAGGTCAAAGAATTCCAATAAGGTGTGGAATCTATAGAGATCTATTTATGGTTTGAAACAGGCATCACGATCATGGAATGTTAATTTTGGTGAGGCCATAAGAGAATTTGGTTTTGTCAAAAATGAATGTGATCCTTGTGAATATAAGAAGGTTGATGAGAATTGCATCATTTTTCTAGTATTATATGTTGATGACATATTAATTATAGAAAAAAAGTTCAAGTCTTACATACAGTTAAGACTTGGTTAAATGAATTCTTCTCCATGAAAGACTTAGGTGAAGTGGCCTACATTCTGGGGATGAAGATCTATCAAGATAGATCTCAGATGATGCTTGGGATAATTCAAGGTATATATTTTGATAAGTTTCTCAAAAGGTATAGTATGGAACAATCCAAGAGAGGGTTGTTTCCCATGTCACATGGTATCAATATCTCCAAGAAAATGTGTCCACAAACATAGGAGGAAATTGAAAAAATGAATAGAATCCCTTATTCCTTGGTAGTGGGATATATAATGTATGTCATGATGTGTACAGTGTTTAATGTTTCTTTTTCTGTAAGCATGGTGGGTAGATATCAAACTAATCTAGGAGAGATGCACTGGGAAACTATTATGACATCCTAAAGTACTTGATATGTATAAAGGATATGTTCCTTTTATATAGAGGAGATAAGAAACTAGTAGTGAGAGGATACGCTGGTGCTAGTTTCCAAATAGATCATGATGATCAAAAATCATAGTTAGGCTCTATATTTTTTCAGAATGGTGGTGCAGTGAGCCGGAGAAGCTCAAAGCAACCAGTGATATCTGATTATACAATAGAATCTAAGTATATAGTGGATTCGGATGCATCTAAGTAGGAAGTTTGGATACACATCTTTGTCTTAAATATTGGTTTTGTGACTAGAATTGCATACAATGTTTCAATTTATTATAATAATACTACAACAATGGTGTTTTCCAAGGATCTCGGGCCACACTAGAGAAGAAAGCAATACTTTAGAAGTTTCATCTCTTGAGGGGTTTCACTCATAGAGGTAAAGTCATAATTAGCAGATTAGACACAAAATAAAATGTGGTAGACCCACTAGAAAATCCATATCTTATCATAAGAATTATTTTCATGTGATAGAAATAAGATTGAGACTTGTTAGCAGTTGGCTCTAGTGCAAGTGGGAGTGTTTAAATTGAGTTCCCTAGAACCAACTTGTGATGTGCTTTTATTACCACTATATGTATAAATTTTGATATATATATACATGTGTTTATCTTACCATAATAGTATTGATATTTTTTCATCTGCTATATTTATGGTAATTTTATTAGATTACATGTCGTATCAATGAGTTATAGTAGATCCTAGGATATAATGAGAAACAAGAGATACTATGATAAAAATCTTAAAGTAATTTCTTATAGTCCCGATACATGATACTGATAGAAAACATATGATGTGTGACTATCAGGTGATGGGGGATCATAATCATTGAGACTTCTTCTCATAAAGTTCACACATGGTGATCTCTGGTAGTTGATATCATGAGGACAGACCCACCAATATGAAAACCACGTGTTTTAGGCGTCATTGGTTGTTCCTATCTATAGACATGTGCATTGGTCACCTGAATTGATATCATTATCAATGTGTTATATTTGATCATTTAATCTTATGTAAGGATAAAAACATGATAATGAAGTCACAATGAGGTATTTTGCGTTGGGTGCATCATTGGTTGAATGATCAAGATATGATTTTTTGCTTCCAAGTTGAGGAAGAGATGTCTATGTCCAGGTTGATTAAGATGGTAGTACCTTCATAAATCTATGGCCATGGTAGTTGAGGGTAAATCCATCCAGATATATCAACAAATAATAAAGCGTGAAAGGATGGTGAAACAAGTGTGTGTGTCCTGTTTTATAAGATATTGTATGACAAAGAGATTATATTACACTATGTGTGTTCGTAGGTTGGTTGTCATTTCTATGAATATTCCTTATCTGTTTAGGGGGATTTATGGGTTTCTAGACTATACTCTTGGTCTATGAATATTATTCACTAATATAGAGATAAGGGCTTAGAGGGTCACACATAAAAGTGCATTCAATAATCTTCCATATTCTGATGAATAGGAATATAGGACATGGTGGGCGCCACCACGAGGTTTGAGTGTTGTCCAAGTTTTATCAATCACAAAATAAATTAATAAATTCATTATTATTCAAGTAAATAATAATTGGGTCGAATTTATTTACTATATTTATTTACAAGTAATCAAGTAAATACAAGGATTAATATTATATGAATGAATATTATTTTAATATTCTAGGATCGTTTAATATTATCAAGAGTTACAAGTCGAATTAATGGCTTGGGTTTATCAAATAATATATTTAATATATATTAAAAGTATGTAATAAAATATAAATAATGTTTATGATGCAGTTAATCGATTATAATTAATTATTTATATCACTTATTTAGTGTACGTTTATTGCATGGGGGTTGGAGAACACTAACCGGGTATTTTGACATCCACTATATAAGTGGAGAGAATCTCATTCCAACAGACTATTCACTTGGTTGAAATTGATATATTTCCTCCGGATTCCTAAATTGAGAATAACTTAATCCAAGCATGTGATTTAAGTTATCCTTTTCATATCGAAGGCATAAGATCGTGGTGATCGATCAAGCATCGAAGTGATCATCGGTTTTCCACACTAGCACTCAGAATCTAAAAAATGGTGCACATGCAGATTCAATAACTATATGTGGATGATCTAGAGGGATTCAGTGTTGGATCCTTCGAGCAATAGACATTGGAAACTTACAATGGACATGCGTGCATCAAATCAGAATGTAGTATTCATTCATTTTATTTATTATACTTCAATTAAATCATGCGGCATCCTCAGATTGTAATAGGGATGGATCACAGAATGCGATGAATCTTCATCATTTTGGTAATGGAATTTTTTTGAAGCCCCAGCCCACCAGCTCCCTCTATGCACCCCAGTACCTACAGTTATTATGTACCATCCATTACCAAAAACATTATTTATGTATCCATACTTGATAAAAATGGATTTATTTTCAAATTTGGGGATAAACGTTTCTTCTTTTATAAGGATTTCATTTATTATGGTAAGGAAAATTTAAATAACATACTTTATGTATTCAATTACACAAACCAGGTAATGGAAATTGACAAAGAAACTAACTCTCATGACTCATACCACACCCAATTTTGGCATCATTGACTATGTCATGTAAATGAAAAGTGTTTCCCTAAATTACAACAAGATTAATATTTAGATTCATTTAAACTAAAAACAATTGGTGTATTTCATACATGTTTAGATAGAAAAAAACTAATGCAAATCCATCCTTTAACAGTGCTAGTAAAACTGATTTATCAGCAGTATAGAATCCCTAATAATGTGATCGATGTTAAAGGGTTTCCTTTAACAACACTCGTAAAAAGCGATGATAAAGGCCCCACTGAAAAAAGTGATAAATTTTTACACCCCACCATTTTATCAATACTCCCCCACCTATGTTATTGCTTCTATCCCCTTTATCATCACTTTATATAATCCCACCCTCCCGTGTGCGCCCCTTCCTCCAGTAATTTTCGAACCTGAGACCTACATTTTATACACTGACACCTTTTCCACTCCCCTATATTGTTTTTTTTGTATTTTATGATATATCTATATATTTATATATTTTTTCATAACATTTTTTTATCCATATATTTATATATATGTTTATATATATGTTTATATATATATATATTTATATATATTATTAAATACATATATAAAATATGTTTGTGTGTGTGTGTGTGTCTGTTTATAAATACATACAAACATAGATATATATATCTATGTGTGTGTGTGCATCTATAAATATAATTATATAGGTTTATATTTATTTACATATATTATATATTTATATTTATATTTATATACATATATTAGAATATATAGATAAATATATATATATATATATCTGTGTGTGTTTGTCAATACACACACCCAAATATATATATATAAACATTATATATACATTAATTATATAGGTATATAAATATTCATACATTTTTATTTTAAATAAAATGGATATTAGTTTTTATTTAGATTAGGTTTTTATATTCATAAACATATTTCATATGTAAATATGTTTAAATATTTATTTAGAAAATTAAATTGTTATCTGTGAATATATAAAAAATGTATATTTTGTTTTATATTTGATTATAAAAAACAATACAATATGAAAAATGATAAAAAATCAAAATAATAATATCAATATGAATGTAATCCCAAAGAATAAATTCAATCCCCACTAAAAAAGGGGAAAAGACCCCCTTAAATGAGGCTGAAATTTCATTAGATTTTAAAAATTGGGTTACCTTGAATAAAAACTCAATTTTGGAGGCCTTCTGGGCCTTTCTTGGCCTTGAAAATGCAACTAGCATACCCTTGGTTGCCAGTATGTAGATCTCATCGCAAGATTTGATTTGATATGTGGAAGAGCTCAAACGGACACCTGGATCAAAATTTATGTCAATTTGAAGTTTGAGTTATGTTTTCAACTTATTTTAGATCTTTTATTTGTCACGACCAGAACCTACTGGTCTCGAGCCGCAACTACCCCAGGCCCACCTCCATAGGCCAGGGGCTGGCGACAAGTGCCAAAGGCGTAATGATCTTGGGGAGGCCTTCACCTAAGTACCTGTACACACACACACACACATCCCACTCGATGCAGAAGTGCAGAGTAAAAAGAAAACTGAAGGACAAACAACTATAACCCAACCACAGTCATGCATCAACTTCTAAATAGAACAAGTAAAGTGCTGAAAAGTACTAACAAGATAACTGAACAGAATAAGGGAAAAACACGCGCCCAACTCGAAAGGTGCCATAACCCAGCAACAAGTAAACAAAAGTAAACAGTTGGTGAGTCTCACACCTGAAAGTCCTGATACGACCACTGAATGCATCCCAAGATCATGTGTCCTCTACGCTCCTCCGTAGTCTCGATCGACTTGTCTGTCATCTGCAAGGGCACACCACGTGCGGGCAAAGCCCAAGCAGGGGTTAGTATAAAGATACTCAGTAGGATGTCCCAAAAGCTAGAGGGAGCAACAAAGGAGGTACTAAAATGGTGAGTAGTAGACAGAACAAAGAATAGTGTAAGAGTACAATAGAGAGAGTGCAACTCAACCCAAAAGAAGGAAGGAAGTAGAGTCATCCAACCAAGAGGAGCTAGACACGGAAAGCACGTGGCATACCCCGCACGTCTTCACACCTCCTAGAAGGAAAGTAATTGAACCCAAGGAATGGGAACAAAAGTGGTGTGTATAAATATATATATGCTCAACAAGAAACCTGAACGAGTGCGTAAGGGGATCTCCATCTCCAAGCTCAGCCCAGAAAAAGTCACCAACAGTTCTAAGGATATCCATCACTGATGCCCAATAGTCCCGCACGTCAAGTTATCTCATCGCTAAACCGTACAACCAAGAGTCCCGCTCTGGTAATCACAGAGAAGAGTCCCTGACTAGCCACATAGAAAGGGCTGATTTTGGAAGAATTCATCGCGTAACCCACTGCCCAGCCCAACTGGAGGGTAAACCCTAAGAGGTCGTCGGGTAACCCACTGCCGAGCCCAGCTGGAGGGTAAACCCTAAGGTCACCGGGGAACCCACTGCCCAGCCTCGCTGTAGGGTAAACCCTGAGGTCAACGGGTAACTCACTGCCCAACCTCACTAGAGGTTAAACCCTGATACACCAGTGGGTAACCCACTACCCAGCCCCACTAGAGGGTAAACTCAGAACTGGTCCGATAATTCCGCACTGCTCGTGCCATCATTTGGGGTCACTAACATCACTATCGTGCATTGGTTCGGAGCGCGTAAAAGGAACCTCCGACCAATGCCCTTTCATGTTTCCACATTTAATGAGATATCAAACGAGGTTCTGCATGCCCAACAGATTACACCGTTGCAATTCTCATGGAAAAACATACGAGATAGAATATTTACTCGCTTGAAACGGACTCCCGACGAAGAAGTTATTCAACACCTCTCTATGCCCATACGACGTCTCGTGGGACCCACACCTCGGTCTCGAAAAAGGGAGGGCGAACTACACCATCATGATGCTCTCATAAAAACACACCAAATCGACTATTCATTCGCCCCGAATGGGTGTCTGAGGAAAAATTCTCAAGATTCTACACATAGCTTAAAAGATGGCCCGTGGGGCCCACACCTCAACTCTGGTTTCAACACCTGAAACCAAACCCCACTGGTCGCCTTCTACCATCTTGGATGAACCCCGGCCGGTGAGGGCCGCACCCCATTTCTGCCATCTGTGTGCTATCGGTTATCCCCATTTTCCCCTCCTTTTTCCCGAGGTCCAGTCGTCGATCGTCGCTGCTCCTTGCTCGAACCGACATGCCACACCTGCTCAGGTCCCGAGCTCCCTATGCAACGCCTCTCTCGCTGTCAGATACCTTTCACAGTTGCTACAAGTTCTTCTGGACCCAATTTTCCCTGCCATAGGCTGGGACCCAAAAATGGGTCGGGAATGGCCTGCCCTGCTCAGAATACCCCTGTATGAGGTTTGATTGGCCCAAATAGGTCTGCGGGGCTACGACTGAGTTCCCAAAGGGCCTAGGTGGGGTTTTTGAGGCCTTGATTAATTTTATTTAGTCAAAATTAATTAATTAGATTAATTTAATTTTAGTTTTAAATTTAAATAATTAAAATTAATTTTGTTTTGAAATTAATAATATTTTAATAATCCTAAAGATTAATTTAATTTTAATATTAAATTTTAATTTGATTTTTGGAATTAAAATTAAATTAAACACGATACCAAATAAAAATAAATTATTTGAATTTATTTTAATTCATTTAATTTATTTAAATACCCTCATACTTCTAAATTTATCACAATTTAATTTTTATTGCGCGTTTATTTATTATATCGGCTGGTCTTGAAGTAGTGATCGACCTGTGTATGTTTGGATTATTTAATTATTTATGGCATACGATGATTTTAATAAGTAGGTAATTAAATGGTTGTATACACATCGTCATTTTTTCATTCAAACATGTACAAAGGTCTACGTGTATAATGCACTTGTTGTACATTATACCCCTAGAACCTCTCATCTGCGCACGAGTATATTTGTATACAGATGATGATGCTTTAAGACATGGACCCCACCAAGTTTAGGTGGTACTCTAGACAAGAAGAAAATACATTGGATTCAGGGTGTACTGTGACATAAGTCAAGAGTCGACTCACGCATGAAGCCCCCTAGGTCAAGATTGATCTATTATTTAATAATAGATCAATCAGAATTAGAATCTCAAGACGATTCGGGTAGATTAATTTCTTTTTTTTCATTGTTTTTTATTTTGTGTGTGTTAATGTTTAGTGCGAGATCATGTAAAATAATAAATAAGATAAAATTCAGAAGGATGTGATGCGTTTTTTTTTGTTAATACATGTTTAGTTATGAGAATGACCACCTAGATTGAACATATTTAATATAAATGGATTACATTCGTCAATAAATATTAAAACCCCTCAAAGACATATCAAGTTGTAAATCTTTCTATTGCTCAAAATTGATCAAAACTGAGTGTTTGGGGTTCTCATCAGCTAAAGTTGAGGGTGTCTCCTACTACTGGGGAGTTCTTATAAGAGTAATGGGTTGAATTGACTAAAGGTGGTAGCAAATAAGTATCCAAAGATAGATTGATATCACTTTAGAGGAAAGGTTTTGAGTGAATCAAGTTACGGTTCTAATAAGATGATAATTCACTCAATAGTTTAAGGAACCATGAGTTACTGCGGTTGGCCAGCCAAGATTCTACCTAGAAACTCTCCAAGTAGTGGCATAGCCAAAGCTTGTACACTATGAAGGGATGTTTCTAGGATCCTTGTAACTAGAATACTCAAGCAATAGAGTATTATGAATCTAATAGTGATGAATATTAAGGTCTGATAAAATAGTGGAAGTCATTTAAATGATATAATACTTAATTAATCAAAAATTTATGATTGGAAATCAATATAAAGTATTGTCTGCTAAAATTTATTTTTTTATCTAAAATAGAAATCAGCAACACCATTGGTACATTATCTCTACAATCAATATTGGATAAAGAAAATATACTCACTGGCCATAACTTCCAAGAGTGGTATAGGCGCTTGCGCATAGTACTACACCAAGAAAGGAAGCTATATGTGATGGAGTCCTCACTTCTTGTTGAGCCTCCTCAGGGAACAAGAAAGGAAGATAAAGAAAAATGGAAAAGGCATATATATGATTCACTATATGTATAGTGCATCATGTTTTCATCTACGTCTATTCAATTTCATAAAATGTATGAGGATGAAGATGCCTACAAGTTGTTGACATATCTCCAAGAATTATACCAGGATAGATCTAGGCAATAAAGGTATGAGATTTATAGTGTCTTGTATAGGTGTAGGATGGTATAACAAAATCAATCAAGACCTTATGTACTCAAGATGATAAGGTACATAGAGAGTGTTTAAACCCTTGGGTTCAAACTGAAACAACAACTAGTGACAAATCCCATTCTTTCCTCTTTACCATCAAGCTTCTCGAATTTTATTTCTAATTATAACATGAAACGTGAAAAAATTTATCCTGGATATTTTGGATTTAGTTCTCCAAGCTAGTAAGGATATGAAGAATACCAATTCTCTAGTCCTTATGGTGAACAAGAGAAGGAAGAGAAAGGATAATGGGTCTAAGTCCACGTCTATGCTGAAGAAACCCATGCATTGTCCTTACAAGAAGCCAAGGATATAGAGGAGGGAAACGAGTAAGAGGTTGTCTATTTTTTATATGGAAATAAAGGCCACAAGAATAAGAATTGCAGAGCTGAGAAGAAGAATCAAGTCGATGCTTTTACTTCAAGTATTTTTGTCATTGAATGTAATCTTTAATTATCTATAAGTAGGGTATTGGCTATGACATGTGGCTCACACATATGTATTCACATACAGGAACCAAGTAGATTTAAGAATATATCAAAGGGAGAAGTTTATCTTCAAGCTACAAATGGTTCAAGTATAACAACCTTATCAGTGGGGGATTATCATCTAACTTTTCCTAGTGGTTTGGTTCTTGTATTGAATAATTGTTATTATGTACCATTGACTACCAAAAATATAACCTCGGTGTCAAGTTTGGATGCTATGGGATTTTATTTCAAGTTTTAAAATAAATGTTGTCTATTTTATAAGGATAACATGTGTTATGGGATGTTTCATCATAACAATGGTTTATATATACTTGAACTTGAAAACCCGATAATGAGAATCAATGACAAAGCCAGTGAACATGGCTCTTATATCACCCTCCTATGGTGTTTCGGGCTTGGTCATTTTAATGAAAAATTATTACAAAAATTACAACAAGCAAGTTATTTTGACTTTGTTGAGTTAAAACCCTTGGATGTATGTCATGCTTGGTTAGAAGGGAAAAATGACCAAAGAACCCTTCTCTAGGAAGGGAGAAAGAGCCACTGAATTACAAGAATTAATTCATATTGACGTATGTGGCCCATTTATAGTAGAGGAAATGGGTGGGTTTTCATACTTCATTACTTTTAATGATGACTATAGTAGGTATGCTTATATCTACTTAATGTGGTATAAGTAAAATTCCTTTTGGATGTTGAATGAATACCAACATGAAGTACAAAACCAGTTTGGTGAGAAGATTAAGGTACTCTGCTAAGACTAAGGTAGAGAGTATCTTAACCAAGATTTCATTGATCGCTTGAAGGAGTGTGGGATAGAATCCCAACTCACTCTTCCTTATACACCATAATGAAATGGTGTTGGTTAAAGGAGGAATATGACCTTACTAGACATTTCCAGATCAATGATGATTCAGACAAATCTTCCATTATCCTTTTGGGGACACACCTTTAAGATAATGGCATATACCCTCAATTGAGTACTAACTAAAGCTGAATATGGGATTCCATATGAGTTATAGTGTGGAAACAAACCCAATATATCTCACTTAAATATATGGGGAATCGGGGCTTTTGTAAAGACTATACCAAGTAAAAAAATAGCATCCAGAAACAAGAAGTTCATCTTTATAGGTTATCCTAAAGACTCTAAAGGATATTACCTTTATAACCCTTCATATGGAAGAGTGGTTGTGGAAAGAAAATCTATATTTCTAGAAAGGTAACACATTTATAATGGAAATAGTGGGAGAAATATTGACTTAGATGAATTTAATGATCTATATGCATGGGAGTTTTTATGGGAATAATCTTTACAAGAGATGGTGGGAGATAAAGATGTTTTCGAGACACAAGTACTGTGTAGGTCTACTTGATAGGCTAGTGAACCAGAGCATTATGGTTTTATTATCACTGATCTAGGTGACACATTACTCCTTGAGGATGATGAACCTCTAATCTACAAGGAAGTAGTAGAAGGAAAATATGCTACTAAATAGAAATATTCCATGCATTTTGAGACAGAGTCCATGTACCAAAATCAAGTTTGGATTTTGGTAGACCATCTAGATGATGTAAAACCCATTGGGTGAAAATGGGTATTCAAGAAAATGATGGAAATCGACAGTGAGGTTAATACCTATAAAGCAAGATTGGTAGCGAAGGGTTTCACACAATGTTAAGGAATCGACTATGATAAAACCTTCTCACGAGTAGAAATGATGAAATCCATTAGAATATTGCTTGAAATAGTAGCCTTCTCTGATTATGAGATTTGTAAAATAGATGTAAAAACTGATTTTATCAATGGGAAGTTGGTTGAAGATGTCTATATAACACAACCCGATGGGTTTTTTAGGTCAAAGAATTCCAATAAGGTGTGCAAGCTATAGAGATCTATTTATGGGTTGAAACAGGAATCACGATCATGGAATGTTAATTTTGGTGAGGCCATAAGAGAATTTGGTTTTGTCAAAAATGAATGTGAGCCTTGTGTATATAAGAAGTTTGATGGGAGTTCCATCATTTTTCTAGTATTATATGTTGATGACATATTAATTATAGAAAAAAAGTTCAAGTCTTACATACAGTTAAGACTTGGTTAAATGAATTCTTCTCCATGAAAGACTTAGGTGAATAGGCCTACATTCTGGGGATCAAGATCTATCAAGATAGATCTCAGATGATGCTTGGGATAATTCAAAGTATATATATTGACAAGGTGCTCAAAAGGTATAGTATGGAACAATCCAAGAGAGGGTTGTTTCCCATGTCACGTGGTATCAATATCTCCAAGAAAATGTGTCCACAAACATAGGAGGAAATTGAAAAAATGAATAGAATAAATTTTTCCTTGGTAGTGGGATCTATCATGCATGTCATGATATGTACAGTGTTTAATGTTGCTTTTTCTTTAATCATTGTGGGTAGATATCAAACTAATCTAGGAGAGGTGCACTGGGAAACTATCATAACATCATAAAGTACTTGATATGTATAAAGGATATGTTCCTTTTATATGGAGGAGATAAGAAACTAGTAGTGAGAGGATATGCTGATGCTAGTTTCCAAATAGATAATGATGATCAAAAATCATAGTCAGGCTGTATATTTTTTCAGAATGGTGGTGCAGTGAGCTGGAGAAGCTCAAAGAAACCAGTGATATCTGATTATACAATAGAATATAAGTATATAGTGGATTCTGATGCAGCTAAGTAGGCAGTTTGGATACACAGATTTGTCTTAAATATTGGTTTTGTGCCTAGAATTGCATACAATGTTTCAATTTATTATGATAATACTACAACATTGGTGTTTTCCAAGGATCTCAGGCCACGCTAGAGAACAAAGCAATACTTCAGAAGTTTCATCTCTTGAGGGGTTTCACTCATAGAGGTAAATTCATAATTAGCAGATTAGACACAAAATAAAATGTGGTAGACCCCCTATAAAATCCATATCTTAGCATAAGCATGATTCTCATGTGAGAGAAATAATATTGAGACTTGTTATCAGTTGGCTCTTGTGCAAGTGGGAGTGTTTAAATTGAGTGCCCTATAACCAACTTGTGATGTGCTTTTATTACCACTATATGTATACATTTTGATACATATATACATGTGTTTATCTTACCATAATAGTATTGATATTTTTGCATCCGCTATATTTATGGTAATGTTATTATATTACACGTCGTATCAAAGGGTTATAGTAGATCCTAGGCTATAATGAGAAACTATAGATACTATGATAATAATCTAAATGTAATTTCCTATAGTCCCGATATATCATACTGATAGAACACATATGATATGCGACTATCAGGTGATGGGGGATCATAAACATTGAGACTTATTCTCATAAAGTTCACACTTGGTGATCTATGGTAGTTGAGATCATGAGGACAGACCCACCAATATGAAAACCGCGTGTTTTAGGCGTCATTGGTTGTTTCTATCTACAGACATGTGCATCGGTCACCTGACTTGATATCATTATCAATGTGTTCTATTTGATCATTTACTCTTATGTAAGGATAAAAACATGATAATGAAGTCACAATGAGGTATTTTGTGTTGGGTGCATCATTGGTTGAATGATCAAGATAGGATTTTCTGCTTCCAAGTTAAGGAAGAGATGTCTCTGTCCAGGTTGATTAGGATGGTAGTACCTTCATAAATCTATGTCCATGGTAGTTGAGGGTAAATCCATACAGGGATATCAACAAATAATAAAGTGAGAAAGGATGATGAAACAAGTGTGTGTGTCCTGTTTTATAATATTTTGTATGACAAAGATATTATATTACACTATGTGTGTTCGTAGGTTGGTTGTCATTTCTATGAATATTCCTTATCTCTTTAGGGGCCTTTATGGGTTTCTAGACGATACTCTTGGTCTATGAATATTATTCACTAACATAGAGATAAGGTCTTAGAGGGTCACACAAAAAAGCGCATTCAAGAATCTTTCATATTCTGATGAATAGGAATATAGGACATGGTGGGCGCCACCACGAGGTTCGAGTGTTGTCCAAGTTTTATCAATCACAAAATAAATTAATAAATTCATTATTATTCAAGTAAATAATAATTGGGTTGAATTTATTTACTATATTTATTTACAAGTAATCAAGTAAATACAAGGATTAATATTATATAAATGAATATTATTTTAATATTCTAGGATCATTTAATATTATCAAGAGTTACAAGTCGAATTAATGGCTTGGATTTATCAAATAATATATTTAATATATATTACAGGTATGTAATAAAATATAAATAATGTTTATGATGCAGTTAATCGATCATAATTAATTATTTATATCACTTATTTAGTGTACGTTTATTGCATGGGGGTTGGAGAACACTAACCGGGTATTTTGACATCCACTATATTAGTGGAGAGAATCTCATTCCAACAGGCTATTCACTTGGTTGGAATTCAGAGATTTCCTCCTGATTCCTAAATAGAGAATAACTTAATCCAAGCATGTGATTTAAGTTATCCTTTTCATATCGAACGCATAAGATTGTGGTGATCGATGAAGCATCGAATTGATCATCGGTTTTCCACACTAGCACTCAGAATCTGAAAAATGGTGCACATGCAGATTCAATAACTATATGTGGATGATCTAGAGGGATTCAATGTTGGATCCTTCGAGCAATAGACATTGGAAACTTACAATGGACAGACGTGCATCAAATCAGAATGTAGTATTCATTCATTTTATTTATTATACTTCAATTAAATCATTTGACATCCTCATAATGTACTAGAGATGGATCACTGAAGGCGATGAATTTTCATCATTTTGGTAATGGAATTTTTTTGAATCCCCAGTCCACCAGATCCCTCTATGCACCCCCGTACCTACAGTTATTATGTACCATCCATTACCAAAAACATTATTTCTGTATCCATACTTGATAAAAATGGATTTATTTTCAAATTTGGGAATAAATGTTTCTTCTTTTATGAGGATTTCATTTATTATGGTAAGGAACATTTAAATAACATACTTTCTGTATTCAATTACACAAACCAGGTAATGGAAATTGACAAAGAAACTAACTCTCATGACTCATACCACACCCAACTTTGGTATCATTGACTATGTCATGTAAATGAAAAGTATTTCCCTAAATTACAACAAGATTAATATTTAGATTCATTTAAACTAAAACCAATTGGTGTATTTCATGCATGTTTAGATAGAAAAAAACTACTGCAAATCCATCCTTTAACAGTGCTAGTAAAACTGATTTATCAGTAGTATAGAATCCCTAATAATGTGATCGATGTTAAAGGGTTTCCTTTAAAAACACTCATAAAAAGTGATGATAAAGGCCTCATTAAAAAAAGTGATAATTTTTTACACCCCACCATTTTATCAATACTCCCCCACCTTTATCATTGCTTCTATCCCCTTTATCATCACTTTAAATAATCCCACCCTCCCGTGTGCGCCCCTTCCTCCATCAAGTTTCGAACTTGAGACCTACACCTTATACACTAACACCTTTTCCACTCCCCTATATTGTTTTGTTTTGTATTTTATTATATATCTATATATTTATATATTTTTTCATAACATTTTTTTATCCATATATTTATGTATATGTTTATATATATGTTTATATATATATATTTATATTTATATATATTATTAAATACATATATAAAATATGTTTGTGTGTGTGTGTGTCTGTTTATAAATACATACAAACATATTTATATCTGTATGTGTGTGTGCATCTATAAATATAATTATATAGGTTTATATTTATTTACATATATTATATATTAATATTTATATTTATATACATATATTAGAATATATAGATATATATATATATATATATCTGTGTGTGTTTGTCAATACACACACCCAAATATATATATATATAAACATTATATATACATTAATTGTATAGGTATATAAATATTCATACATTTTTATTTTAAATAAAATGGATATTAGTTTTTATTTATATTAGGTTTTTATATTCATAAATATATTTCATATGTAAATATGTTTAAATATTTATTTAGAAACTTAAATTTTTATCTGTGAATATATAAAAAATGTATATTTTGTTATATATTTGATTATAAATAACAATACAATATGAAAAATGATAAAACATCAAAATAATAATATCAATATGAATGTAATCCCAAAGAATAAATTCAATCCCCACTAAAAAAGGGGTAAAGACCCCCTTAAATGAGGCTGAAATTTCATTAGATTTTAAAAATTGGGGTACCTTGAATAAAAACTCAATTTTGGAGGCTTTATGGGCCTTTCTTGGCCTTGAAAATTCAACTAGCATCCCCTCGGTTTCCAGTATGTAGATCTCATCACAAGATTTTATTTGATATGTGGAAGATCTCAAACGGACACCCGGATCAAAAGTTATGTCTGTTTGAAGTTTGAGTTATGTTTTCAACTTATTTTAGATCTTTTATTTGTCACGACCTGAACCTACCGGTCTCGAGCCGCAACTACCCCAGGCCCACCTCCATAGGCCAGGGGCTGGCGACAAGTGCCGAAGGCATAATGATCTTGGGGAGCCCTTCACCTAAGTACCTGTACACACAAACACACAGCCCACTCGATGCAGAAGTGTATAGTAAAAAGAAAACCGAAGGACAAACAACTATAACCCAACCACAGTCATGCATCAACTTCTAAATATAACAATTAAAGTGCTGAAAAGTACTAACAAGATAACTGAACAGAAAAAGGGCAAAACACACGCCCAACTCGAAAGGTGCCACAACCCAGCAACAAGTAAACAAAAGTAAATAGCTGGTGAGTCTCACACCTGAAAGTCCTAATACGACCATTGAATGCTGCCCAAGCTTCTGTGTCCTCTATGCTCCTCCGTAGTCTCGATCGCATTATCTGTCATCTGCAATGGCACACCAAGTGCGGGCAAATCCCAAGCAGGGGTTAGTATAAAGATACTCAGTAGGATGTACCAAAAGCTAGAGAGAGCAACAAAGGAGGTACTAAAATGGTGAGTAGTAGACAAAACAAAGAATAGTGTAATAGTACAATAGAGAGAGTGCAGCTCAACCCAACAGAAGGAAGGAAGTAGACTCGTCCAACCAAGAAGATCTATACAAGGAAAGCACATGGCATACCCTGCACGTCTTCGCCCCTCCTAGAAGGAAAGTAACTGAACCCAAGGAATGGGAACAAAATTAGGGTGTATAAATATATATATGCTCAACAAGAAACTCGAACGAGTGCGTAAGGGGATCTCCATATCCAAGCTCAGCCCAGAAAAAGTCACCAACAGTTCTAAGGATATCCATCACTGATGCCCAATAGTCCCGCACGTCAAGTTGTCTCATCGCTAAACCGTACAACCAAGAGTCCCACTCTGGTAATCACGGAGAAGAGTGTCTAACTAGCCACATAGAAAGGGCTGATTCTGGAAGAAGTCGTCACGTAACCCACTACTCATCCCAACTGGAGGGTAAATCCTAAGAGGTCGTCGGGTAACCCGCTACCCAGCCCAGCTGGAGGGTAAACCCTAAGGTCAACGGGTAACCCACTGCCCAGCCTCACTGGAGGGTAAACTCTGAGGTCAACGGGCACTACTACAAACACGGCCTTTATCAGCGCTAAAAATGGCCTTTATCAGTGCTAGAAAAGCGCTGATATAGGACCCCTTTATCAGCGCTAAAAAAAGCGCTGATAAAAGGGGTCTTTTATCAGCGCTAAAAAAAGTGCTGATAAAAGTACCCCTTTATCAGCGCTTTTTTTAGCGCTGATAAAGGGGTCCTATATCAGCGCTTCCTTTATCAACGCTTTCGTTTTAGCGCTGATAAAGGACCCTTTTATCAGCGCTTTTAAAAAAGCGCTCATAAAAGTTAAAAAAAATTAAAAAAATTAAAAAAAAAATTAAAAAAACTGCCAATCAGGGGGGGATTTTATAGCGCTTGAACCCCCCCTTTTACAGTGCTTTTCGGCCCCTATACAACACCCCACGCACCCCACGCACCCCCCTCCACCCTTTAACAGCGCTTGCTCCAATATTCCCCATGCGCGCGCACCCCTGCCTCCACCAGGATTTGAACTCGAGACCTCCCCCCTGCGCGCCTAAGACCTTACCACTACTCTATTTTGATTTGGTTTCCAATTCATGATATCTCTATATATGTATATTTATATATTTAGTTATATTTATTCATATAGTAATATATATTTATATTAATATATATATAGTGGTATTAATATATATCTATATCTATATATATATATATTTAGTTATATTTATTCGTATAGTAATATATATTTATATTAATATATATATATAGTTATATTAACATATATATATTTATATTGACATATATATAGTTATATTAACATATATATATAGTTATATTAACATATATATAGTTATATGAATATATATGAATATATATTTATATAGTTATATTAATATATATATAGTGGTATTAATATATATATTTATGGTGATATTAATATATATATTTATAGTAATACTAATATATATATATGTAGTTATATTAATATATATATAGTTATTAGATTAATTTATATATAGTTAGATTAATATATATATAGTTAGATTAATATATAGGTATATAAATATTCATATATTGGTATTTTAAATAAAATGGATGTTAGTTATTATTTAGATAAATCTAATATATTTTATATGTAAATATATTTTATTATTTATATTTATAATTAAATTTTTAGGTGTGAATATTTAAAAAATATGAATATATTGTTATATATTTGATTATAAATAGTAGTGCATTATAAAATATGATGAAATTTAAAAGTCATAATATCAATATGAATGTAATACCTTGGAATAAATTCATACCCCACCAAAAAAATCCAATAATACCCCCTTAAATGAGGGTGAAAATCCACAAAATGTTAAAAAATCGGGGTACCCCGACTAAAAACTCAGTTTTGGAGGCCTTTTGGGCCTTTTTTGGCCACTAAAATCTCTTGATAGGGGTCCCCCTGAGTCATAGTGACGTAGAGCTCATCGCAGGCTTCGATTTCATATGTGGTAGAGCTCAAACGGACACCCGAATCAAAAGTTATGGTCGTTTGAAGTTTGAGTTGTGTTTTCAACATATTTTGGATCTTTTTTTAATTTTTTTAATTTTTTTAGTCATCAAATTGTTATTAAATGACTATTACTCCATAATTATTATCAAAATATTAATTAAAAATATTTTTTTAATTTTTTAAGAAGTCATTTTCACTAAATATCTTATATATTAAGTATAGTAAGTGTAAATGTACATTTATACTTATCTAAAATATATTTAAAAATTATATATTATATTTATATAACAATATAATTATATTTATATATTAATATATTAATATATGTTTTTTTTTTTGAATCCGACCCTTTATCAGCGCTAAAAAAAGCGCTGATAAAGGCCCCCCTTTATCAGCGCTACTAAGCAAGCGCTGATAAAGGGGGGCCCTTTATCAGCGCTTTTTCGTTAGCACTGATAAATGGGGACGCTGCGAAAAACTGTTTTTGTGGTAGTGGGGTAACTCACTGCCCAACCTCACTGGAGGGTAAACCCTGATACATCGGTGGGTAACCCACTACCCAGCCCCACTAGAGGGTAAACTCGGAACTAGTCTGATAACTCTGCACTACTCGTGCCATCATTGGGGGTTACTAACATCGCTACCGTGCATTGGTTCAGAGCGCGTCAAAGGAACCTCCGACCAATTCCCTTTCATGTTTCCACATTTAATGAGATCTCAAACGAGGCTCTGAATGCCCAACATATTACACCGTTTCAATCCTTTTGGAAAAACATACGAGATAGACTATTTACTCGCTTGAAACAAACTCCCGACGAAGAAGTTATTCAACACCGCTCTATGCCCATACGACGTCTCATGGGGCCCACACCTCGGTCTCGAAAAAGGGCGGGCGAACTATACCATAATGACGCTCTCTGAAAAACACGCCAAATCGACTATTCATTCACCCCGAACAGACGTCTGAGGAAAAAGTCTGAAGACACTACACATAGCTTAAAAGACTGCACGTGGGGCCCACACATCAGCTCTGGATTCAACACCTGAAATCACCTTTGACAACTTCATCTTGACGCCAGGGTCACAACGCCGCTGTCGGAACCTAAAACAGACTCCATCTGTGCTCGCGCCACCCGAAAGAAGAATCCCGGCAAGGCCCTAAATGACACTTAACAGGTGTGTCGCGCCACTGAGCCCCCATCTCGGGATTTAAAAAATCCCCGTAACTATCTCAAAACCTCTGTCTTAATCTGAGGATCGCGTTTCCGTAGAAGGCACACAATTCCAATACTTGTTTTCAGAATTAGAGACGTTTTAACGTCATCGGACGGAGACGGGGTGGGCCGGACCGGTTCGGCCGGTCCACCCCCTTCAGACCGGTGGTCCGCAACTCGGCTGCCCGAACCGCCCAGTCCACTGCGGACCACATTTCACCAGGAAAGCCGCGCGGATTTACCCAGACTGGCACAAGCAGGTCCGAATCCTTTTCCATGAGAACCGCGCTTTGCGGGTCTCAGTCGGCTCTTGGGGTCGCGACGACCCCAGTCCCACGCTCCGCACGCCGACCGGCGCGCTCCCACGGCCCAGATCACCGGGTTGTCATCCCTCTCACCCGTTCCGACCACCGAAGGGCCACTCCACCACCCGAGGAAGCCCGTGCCGCCGTTGTCGCCCGCTGGATCGGCCTGGAACCACTGGAAACGGGGGTTTTTGGCTGGAAAACTTCCCAGGGTCACCCCAGACACCCCGGGACTCGAAAATTCGATCCGAAAGACTTGTTGTAAATCTTAGATCAATCCCTACTCAAATGTTTCCTTAGCTCAAAAATTAAACAGCATATAAACACTATAATTTTAGTTCAAAGTAGATTTGGAATTAAAAAAACGAAACACCCGAACCTACCTCGCAGGGCGTAGCCCGTCGCTTCACGAACGGTCCACCGGGGGCGCAAACACCTTGATAAGGAGGAGTAGGAGCTTGAAGAAGGTTTACCCCTTATTGGGAGAGCTTCTACCAGGGAGAAGTGAAAGGGTAAGAAGGGGGAGGGTTGTGTATGTGTTTAAGTAGAGAAACACACTTAAACACCCACCAGTAGGCCCGTACCCGAACTTTCGATGGGGTCAGGGTTAAGCCACCCCTAGGGTAAAATCCACATTCTGAGCGCAACAACGATCTCAAAATTTTAATCTGATCCTCTGTTTAGAAGTTATAAAGTTCACGCCCGAGGCCGCTAAATTACAAAAACGCACCTGGTGTCGTTTTCCACAGAAGGGTCACGCCCGCAAAAGTTACACCCCTCTTAGGGTAAACGAAACGCTCCAGACTCAAAAGTGCCCTCTGTTTTCCATCCGAGCAACCGTTTAGGAGTTATTCTGTTTATTTCATGTGTCTAGTGTGAACACACTTAAAATTTAATTCTGGCCACATCGGGGCTTGGAATCACACGTCGTCTGAACGCCCTGCTCTAGAATAACATCAAGAAAATTTCAAAGTCTTACAGGCTCAAAACCCGGGTTCTTACATCATTCCCTCCTTCAAGTTTTTCATCCCCAAAAAACAAAACTATAGAAACAACTCGGGATACTGATCCCACATCTGGCTCTCCCATTCCCAGGTTCTATCCTACATCCTCCCGTGCTGCCACAGCGCACGAACCAAAAGAATGGTCCGTCCACACAGGGTTCGCTCCTGCCGGTCCTCAATCACCACCGGGTGCTCCGTAAAGGTGGATCTATTATCAATGTTCATCTCACCCCAGTCGATAACGTGCGTGGGTTTGTGCACATATTTCCTCAGCTGCAACATGTGGAAGACTTCATGCACCCTCTACAACTGTGGGGGTAGAGAAAGATGGTTGGTAACCTCACCAACCCTATGCACGATCTCAAAGGGCCCAATGAACATCAGAGATAGCTTGCCTCCCCAACCGAACCTCCATGTTCCACACCATGTGGAGACTCTCAAAAATACATGGTCCCCCTATTCGAACTCCAAATTCCTGGGATGAAGGTCTGCATGGGACTTCTGTCTGCTCTGAACCATCCTCATCCGCTCACGAATGACCTACACCTTCTCCGTCGTCGCCCGCACCAACTCTGGGCCCATGAGGGAGGTCTCCCCAACCTCCTTATAGCACAAATGTGACCTTCAGAGTCTCCCGTAGAGGTCCTAAAAAGGTTCCAAGCTGATAGTAGAGTGGTAACTATTGTTATACGCAAACTACACCAAGGGCAGGTGATCCTCCCAGCTCAGGACAACGTCTAACACGCATGCCTTGAGCATATCCTCCAACACCTGGATTGTGCGCTTGGTCTACCCGTCTGTCTGGGGGTGAAAAGTTGTACTCATCCGCAGCTGAGTCCCGAATGCCTCCTGTAGGCCTCGCCACAATCGCGACGTAAACCGCGCATCACGGTCGGAGACGATCGTCGAGGGTACTCCCTGAAGGCGGATGATCTTCCGAACATACAACTGCCCTAGAATCTCCACCGAAATCTACTCCCTAATGGAAAGGAAGTGTGACGACTTCGTGAGTCGGTCCACTATCACCCAAATGGAATCGTGGCCCTTCGCTGTGTGCGGAATCCCTATGATGAAGTCCATAGATATGTCATCCCACTTCCACTCCGGGATATCAAGGGGCTGCAACAACCCTGCCGGAACCTGATGATCTGCCTTCACCTGCTGATAGGTAAGACACTGAGAAACAAACTCATCTAAGCTCCGCATCATGTCAGACCACCAAAACTGCCGCTGAAGGTCTCTGTACATCTTCCCCACACCGGGATGTACATCCAAGGGAGATGTGTGGAATTCCCGCATCACCTCCTCCCTCATCTCCATTGGCACAATAGATCACCCCTGGAATAAGATCTCATGATTCCCTCCTTCATAATACCCATCAGGTGCGTCTCCCATGGATATCTGATCACGCAGTACCTCGCTGTCGACATACCCCAACTGCGACTCTCTCACATGCTCAAGGAGTGAAGGAGTCAACACCATCGACTGTAGAAAAGTCGTACCCTCCTGCTCCACCAAGTTCAGCTGTAGGGAAGCCAACTTCTCTGAAGCTTACCGCACTAGTCGAGCCTGGGACTTCCTACTAAGGGAATCTGCTACTATGTTACCCTTCCCTGGAGTGTAGACTATCTCTAAATCATAGTCCTGCAGAAACTTCAGCCAGTTCCTCTACCTTAGATTCAAATCCCTCTGAGTGAAGATGTACTTGAGGCTCTGGTGGTCTGAGTAGACCACAAAATGCTTACCCAGAAGGTAGTGTCTCCATAGCCTCAAGGTGAAGACTACTGCTGCCAGCTCCAAGTTGTGAGTCGCATAATTCTTCTCATGGGGCCTCAACTACCTCGACCCATATGCAATCACTGCCCATTGCTGCATCAGCACACACCCGAGCCCAGCTCCTGAAGCGTCGCAGTATACCACGCACTCAACGCCCTCCTTTGGAAGCCTCAACACTAGAGCACTAGTCAGCCTCTTCCTTAACTCCTCTAAGGACTTCTGGCACTAATCAGTCCAGGTGAACGGTCATCCCTTCTGTGTCAGTGCGGTCAAAGGGGAAGCAATCCTGGAGAAATCTTCCATGAACCTCCTGTATTACCCTGTCAAATCAAGGAAGCTTCACACCTCTGACGCATTCTTGGGTGGTTCCCAAGAAAGCACTGCCTCTATCTTTGAGGGATCTACAGCCAAACCTTGTTCCGAAATGACATGCCCCAGAAAGTGAAACTCATGAATCCAGAACTGACACTTCGAGAGATTCCCATATAACTGGTGCTCCCGAAGTAAGTCTAGGACCATCCTCAAGTGCTCTGCGTTCTCCTCCTCCATTGCAGAGTATATGAGTATGTCTTCAATAAATAAAACCACAAACCGGTCCAAGTACAACTGGAAGATCTGGTTCATCAAATCCATGAAAAAGGTGGGGGCATTTGTCACGCCAAAGGGCATCACCAGAAACTCGTAATACCCATAACGACAACGGAAATCCAACTTCGGGATGTTAGCCTCACGAACCCGCAACCGGTGGTAGCCGAATCAAAGATCAATCTTGGAGAACCACTTCGCACCTCTCAACTAGTTGAAGAGGTCATCAATACTCAGTAAAGGGTACTTTTTCTTTATCATGGCCTGATTCAGGCGACGATAATCCACACAAATCCGCAGACTCCCATTTTTCGTTTTCACAAACAAAACCGGAGCTGCCCAGGGGGACACACTGGGCCTGATGAATCCCTTCTCACAAAGATCCTCCAACTGAATTCATAGCTCCCGAAGCTCTATGGGTGCCATCCAATATGCTACACATGATATCGGTGCAGTACCTGGCTGCAAGTCAATGCAGAACTCCATCTCTCGCCTTGGAGGTAGTCCTGGGACATCCTCGGGAAAGACATCCATATAGTCCTCTACAATGGTAGAGATCCAGGTTCCTATAGCGTCTGCTGCTCTGAGAGACATGCTCTCCAACTAGTGATAAAAAGGTCATGGTCTCCTACTCATAGTACCCGTCTACTCTACCACAAGGTCTCGTTTACCAAGGATGGTGAACCTCGTCCCATCAGAATGCACGCATCTGACTCATTTGTGCCGACAGTCAATCTGGGTGTAAACCATGGAAAGCCAATACATTCCCAAGATGACTTCATAAGGTTCCATATTGATGATGAGTAGGTACCATGTGAAAATATCTCCTCCGAACGATAGTTCGCACTGTCTATAGATAAAGGTCACCAACGAGGCACTTCCCGTAGGAACCTTGAGGCTAAGCGCAGGTGTCAGTGCCTCTACTAGGAGCTCCAACTCCCATACCAAAAGGAGCGATATAAAAGAGTGGTTGGAGACTGTGTCTACTAGTACCGAAGAAAGTTTAGAGTAAACACAAATCATACCTCGGACCATCTCATGTGTTGGGGGGTCACGAAACCCATAGATTGAAGCTGCCTGTGGCCCCTACCACCAGCTCCCTGATCCTGGCGTGGGTTTCCCGGTGGTGGTAGTGGAAGGACCTCGAAACGTCGTCCCCCACCTCCAGGTATTGTCGCTCTACGTTCGATGCCTCCTTGAGGACCACATTGTCCTCGCCTGGGATATCCCTGGTCACAGTGCTGCCTCTGCCACTGCGGTGCACCCACTGCCTTCCATGGTTGCTCGGTACACCTGGTCGGGCAGTCCCGTGCTAGGTGACCCTATCCATCACAAGCATAGTACCAACTCTCTCCTGGATGTCCTGGTGCTCTATAGTGCCACTGCAGTGTACGACCCTTCCCCTGAGCCTACTCACGGAAGGGTCTCCTCGACTAAGGCTTTAATCTCTGTCGCTTGCCTGCTACTGAAGACTCTGCTCTAAAGCGGCCACTGCTAGGCCCTGCCAGCTGGCGTCCCTCAGTAAAAAATATCTCTATCATGAGTGCCCTCTCTAGCACCCCGGCATAAGTAGGGATGCACAGGGCACTACACTAGCATGAATCTCCCTGCAAAGACCCTGTTCAAACTTCCGCGCCTGAAAGTAACTATCGCGGACCATATCCTGCGAGTAGCATGTCAGATCGGTAAACTGGGCCGAGTATTGCACCATATTTATCCCCCCTCCTTCAGCTCCAAAAGCTCCTGAATCTGAACAGAGCATAAACAAGAGGGGGAGTACTCCTCCCGGAAGAGCTACGGGAAGCTATCCCACATGAGAGACGACTCGTTGTGGGTCTGCGTAACCAACCCCCACCAATGCTCGGTAGTCCCAAGGAAAAGGCTGGAAGCTAGGGCTACCATATGGTCTGCTGGTGTCCATACCCACCTGAAAATCCAGTTAACAGACTCTAGCTAGTGTTTAGCTGCTTGGGGATCCAGGTCCCCATGGAACTTCTACGGCCGCTGACGCTGGAAGTCTCAGAGCGCACTCAGACTGCGCTCAACCTCAGCCTGTGTTGTCGGTACTAACTACCGCTCTCCATATGGAGGAGCTATGGTTGAGCCACTAGGTGGAAGGGGATCACGTGAAGGTCCCTAAAATGACTCCTCATCACTTTCCAGGTTTTCGTCATGAATTGGAGAGGGTAACCTGGCTGGATGCTTTCGTGGGGGCATCCTGAAAATTATCAATGATTACCGTGATCAGATGAGCATATATATATATATATATATATATCAGTAATAAAAAGGGGAGATGACTAAAAAATGATATTCAAAGACTCAATCCTACCAGATGCATGTTCTAAATTCCCTGCAACAAGTGTCTCAGTGTGCCGAGTCGACAAGCGGGTTATCAGGGTCCTGGTTAATGGACACATCGGCCGTCCGTACCATCACTAGACTCTCTGTCCTAAGAGACACTCTCGAGACACGTTGAAACTATTTCCATAAATCCCAACAAATTCCTTTTTAGGGATGTCCGAACAATGCCCTAAGGAATGAACCACCTCTGATACCACTTTGTCATGACCAGACCCTACCAACCTCGAGCCACAACTACCCCAGGCCCACCTCTATAGTTCAGGGGCTGGTGACAAGCACTAAAGGCATAAAGATCTTGGGGAGGCCTTCACCTAAGTACCTGTACAGACACACACAACCCTCTCGATGTAGAAGTGTAGAGTAAAAAAAGAAAACTGAAGGACAAACAACTATAACCCAACCACAGTCATGCATCAACTTCTAAATAGAACAAGTAAAGTGCTGAAACGTACTGACAAGATAACTGAACAGAAAAAGGGAAAAACACACGCCCAACCCGAAAGGTGCCACAACCCGACAACAGGTAAACAAAAATAAACATTTGGTGAGTCTCACACCAGAAAGTCCTACTACAACCACTGAACACAGCCCAAGCTCCTGTGTCCTCTACGCTCCTCTGTAGTCTCGATCGACCTGTCCATCATTTTCAAGGGAACACCAAGTGCGGGCAAAACCCAAGCAGGGGTGAGTATAAATATACTCATTAGGATGTCCCGAAAGCTCGAGGGAGAAACAAAGGAGGTACTAAAATGGTGAGCAGTAGACAGAACAAAGAATAGTGTAAGAGTACAATAGAGAGAGTGTAGCTCAAACCAACAGAAGAAAGGAAGTAGACTCGTCCAACCAAGAGGATCTAGACACAGAAATCACGTGGCATACCCCCCGCGTCTTTTCCCCTCCTAGAAGGAAATTAACTGAACCCAAGGAATGGGGAAAAATTAGGGTGTATAAATATATATATGCTCAACAAGAAACCCGAACGAGTGCGTAAGGAGATCTCCATCTGCAAGCTCAGCCTAGGAAAAATCACCAATAGTTCTAAGGATATCCATCACGGATGCCCAATAGTCCCACATGTCAAGCTGTCTCATCACTAAACCGTACAACCAAGAGTCCTTCTCCGGTAATCACGGAGAAGAGTCACTGACTAGCCACATAGAAAGGGATGATTTTGGAAGAAGTCATCAGGTAGCCCACTGCCTAGCCCAGCTGGAGGGTAAACCCTAAGAGGTCATCGGGTAACCCACTACCCAACCCAGGTGCAGGGTAAACCCTAAGGTCAACGGGTAACCCACTGCCCAGCCTCGCTGGAGGGTAAACCCTGAGGTCAACGGGTAACCCACTTCCCAGCCTCGCTGGAGGGTAAACCCTGATATGCTGGTGGGTAACCCATTGCCCAGCCCCACTGGAGGGTAAACCTGGAACTAGTTCGATAACTCCGCACTGCTCGGGCCATCACTTGGGGTCACTAACATCGCTATCATGTGTTGGTTCGGAGCGCGTCAAAGTAACCTCCGACCAACACCCTTTCATGTTTCCACATTTAATGAGATCTCGAATGAGGCTCTGCATGCCCAACAGATTACACCATTACAATCCTCACAGAAAAACACGTGAGATAGACTATTTACTCACTTGAAACGGACTCTTGAAGAATAAGTTATTCAACACCGCTCTATGCCCATACGGCATCTTGTGGGGCCCATACCTCGGTCTCAAAAAAGGAGCGAAAAATACGTCATCGTGATGCTCTTGAAAAAACATGCCAAATCGACTATTCATTCGCCCCGAACGGATGTCTGAGGAAAAAGAAACAAGATGCTACATACAACTTAAAAGATGGACCATGGGGCCCATGCCTCAACTCCGGCTTCAATTCTTGAAACCACCCTGGACAACTTTGTCTCAACGCCATGGTCAAAACGCCGCTAACGACACTAAAAACGGACTCCAGATGTGCTCGCGCCACCCGAAAGAACAATCCTGGTGAGGCGCTAAATGACACTTAACGGGCGTGTCGTGCCACCGAGCCCCTGTCTCAGGAATTAAAAAATCCCCAAGACCATCTCAAAACCTCCGTCTCGATCCGAGGATCGTGTTTTCATAGATGTAATGAAATTCCGATACCCGGTTTAAGAATTAGAGACGTTTTAACGTCATTGAACGGAGACGGGGTGGGCCGGACCGGTTTGGTCGGTCCACCCCCTTCAAACTGGCGGTCCGCAGCTCGGTCGCCCAGACCGCCCGGTCAACCGAGGCCCGCGGTTCACCGCGCAAGCCATGTGGCTTTACCTGGACTGGCATGATCCAGTCTGGCTCCTTTTCCACAAGACCCGTGCTTTGCAGGTCTCGGTCGGCTCCCGGGGTTGCGACGACCCCGGTCTCGTGCACCGCACGCTGACCGGCGAAGCCGGCCAGTGCGCTCCAGCGGCTCGGACTGTCGGCCCGCTGTCCCTCTCGCCAGCAAAGACCATCGAAGGGCCATGCCGCCACCCGAGGAAGCCTGCGTTGCTGCCTGGAGAAGCCCACGCCACCGTCGTCGCCCGCCGGACCGCCGCGTGGAGTCGCCGGAACGGCCCGGAACTACCGGAAATGGGGGTTTTTGGCTGGAAAACTTCCCGGGGTCACACCAGACTCCCTGGGACTCGAAAATTCGATCTTAAAGACTCATTGGAAAGCTCGGATCGAGTCCTACTCAAATATGGACTTAACTCGAAAATCAAATAGCATATCGATGCTATAATTTGAGTTCAAAATAGATGTGGAATTTAAAAAAAACAAAACAGCCGAACCTACCTCACAGGGCGTAGCCCGTCGCTTCACGAACGGTCCGCCGGAGCGGCAACCACCTTGCTGGGGAGGAGGAGGAGCTTGAAGAAGGTTTCCCCCTTGTTGGGAGAGCTTCCACCAGGGAGAAGTGAAAGGGGAAGAAGGGAGAGGGAGGTGGATGTGTTTAAGTAGGGAAACACACTTAAACACCCACCAGTAGGCTCATACCCGAACTTTCGACAGGGTAGGGGTTAAGCCACCCCTAGGTTAAAATCCAAATTTTGATCACAATGGAGATATCAGAATTTTAATCTGAACCTCCATTCAAAAGTAATAAAGTTCACGCCCGAGGCCACTAAATTATGAAAAGGCCCCTGGTGGCGTTTTCCACAGAAGGGCCGCACCCGCGAAAGTTACACCCCTCCTAGGGTAAACGGCACGCTTCAGAATCAATGGTGCCCTCGGTTTTCCCATCAAAGCAACTGTTTAGGAGTTATTCTACTTATTTGGTGTGTCTAGTGTGAACGCACTTAAAATTTAATTTCGGCCACACCGGGGCTCGGAATCACACACCGTCTGAACGCCCTGCTCTGGAATAACATCAAGAAAATTTCAAAGTCTTATAGGCTCAAAACCCATATTCTTACATTATTATTTTTTTGATTTTTTATCTTCAAATTATTATTAAATTACTATTACTCGATAATAATTAGTAAATTATAAATTAAAAATATTTTTTTAATTATTATTTAATCCATTTTCACTAAATATCTTATATATTGTGTGTAAATGCATATTTAGCCTTATTTAAAACATATTTCAAATATATATATTATATTTATATCAATATAAATATATTTATATATTAACACATTATTTGTAATGGAATATTTTTTTTGAAATAAACCCTTTATCAGCCCTAGTAAAAAAGTGCTCATGAAGGGGGAATCTTTATCAGAACTTTTTTATAAGAACTGATAAAGGCCACCCTTTATCTGTAATCTTTACAAATGCTGATAAATTCCCCCCATTATTAGTGCTTTTTTACAAGTGATAATAAATCACTACAAAAAATGTTCCAATTAGAAGGGGCTATTTTTGTGATTAGAGGGGGTTATAACCCCCTATAAACACATTAGTGGTTGTTAACCATAACCACCACTAATGTGCTCGCAACAGGTGTTTAGCATAGGTTTTCGGTAAGTGCTGGTAAAGTAGATCGCAACAAGCGGAGGTTAAGTTAGAGGGGGTTATAACCCCCTCTAATTTCATAGGAAAATGTCAAATTAGATGGGGTTTTATCCCCCTCTAATCTCAAAATCAGTTTAGAGTTGATTGTAAACCACCTCTAATTGATCCGTTATCTCCATATTAGGGGTATTTTTTGAAACCACTTCTAATTGATTCTCATATTATAGGCAGTTTCAAAAACCGCATATATTATTTTTTTAAAATAATATTGAATTTTTTAATATATCATCCCTTGTCTCTGTTCCCTAGCCCGTAACCCATCCCTATTCAGTTCCCCCCTACTGTCTTGTTCCCTAGCCCTACCCCATCCATGTTCCCTGACCCATAACTCGTCCTCATCGTATGCTTCGATTTGATATGTAGTAGAGCTAAAATGGACACCTAGATCAAAATTTATCATCGTTTGAAGTTCGAGTTATATTTTCAACTTATTTTAGACCTTTTATTAATTTTTTGATTTTTTTTCTTCAAATTAATATTAAATGACTATTAATCAATAAAAATTACCAAATCATTGATTAAAATTATATTTTTAAATTATTTTATAAGTCATTTTCATTAAATATCTTATATATTACATGTAAATTCCTATTTAGCCTTATCTAAAACATATTTAAAAAATATATATTATATTTAAATCAATATAAATACATTTATATATTAATATATTATTTTTAATGAAATGTATTATTTTTTAAATATACCCTTTATCAACCCTAGTAAAAAATTGTTGATAAAGGGGGGTCTTTATCATCACTTCTAAAAAATCACTGATAAAGACCTTCCCTTTATCAGTTCTTTTTTACTAGCACTAATAGTGTTTTTTAGCACTATTAAAGACCCTCTTAAATAGCACTTTTTCTATTGCTTACAAAGGGGATTTTTAATAGCACTTTTAGCTAGCGTTGTTAAAGCCCTAGCACTGGATAAACCCAAATTTGTAGTAGTGAAATGACCAAATCCCTATTTAGTGGAAGAGGTGAAAGGGAGAAAGATATTCTTGAATTAGTTCATATGGATGTGTGTGGACCATTTCTAATTGAATCAAGGGGTGGGTATGTTTGTTCATGTGCATTATCTTTTGTTTGATTACTTGTTTGATTACTTGGGGAGATTATTTTTGCAAGTGCATGCTTTCTTTTGTTTGATTACATGTGGTTTTTTGTTTAAAAACCTTTCTATTTTTTGATTATTTCTTAATATATATTGTATATATTTATATGATTCTTATCAAATTGTATAGATAATATATTTATCTACTTTTAATTATTTTATGAGGAAGTTTGAAAATAAATTTTTATTACTCTAAAAATTCAATTAAGTTGCTTCTGTAGTTTTAGAAACTCTACAGTTTTCAGTTTTAAAAATATTTATGTATTTATTTCACTGTAACATCTAAAAATATCAGTTTTTCATGAAACTTGATTTTATAGAAATAAAATATGTTTATCTTGATTTAATTAGTGTACATAAAAGTCAAAAAAAGTCATTTTAATGGTGATTATATTGTTTGAAGTTCTACTTTGATTTTTCAGAACTTCTATTTTCCAGAATATTGTTGCTTTTGTTTTTTTATTATATTTTGAGCAGTAGATATCAGATTAATTTGATTCTTAATTCATTGTAAACATAATAAGTTTTTTCTATAAATAAATTTTTTTTACAAAAGTCTGAATCTACTATTTAGATCCCTTAAAAATTCATTTAAGTTTGTTAAAGTATGTTGTCTAGTTTTTCACAAATTATGGGTAACCCTACTTTTGCTATTGTGAAAATTATGGTTCATCAACCCTATGTTATTGTTCATTTCCTATGTTATGTTATTGTTCATGAATAGTGCAAAGTATGTTTCATCAACCCTATGTTACTATTCATTATACCTATACTATATTATTGTTCATCATCCCTACGTTACGTTATTATTCATCATCCCTACGCTATGTTAATGTTCATCATCCATACATTACGTTACTATTCATCATCCCTACACTATGTTACTATTCATCATCCCTACGCTAAGTTACTGATCATCATCCCTATGCTACATTACTGTTCATCAACCCTACATCGCATTACTGTTCATTCTCAAAGTTACTATTCATTCTGTGTGTTTTTGCTGGAAATTGATTTTATATATATATATGGATTGTTTTCAAAGGTTTTTCTGATGAATAAATTCACATTAAATCTAAGGATTATAATCAAAGAGTTTTTAATGTTTTTGGTGGAATATTTAAATATAAAAATTAATAATTTATTTCAATAGTTTTTTCTAATAAATTCAGTGGTTTCAAGATTATTTAAATTCAAAATTTTGAATTTACTTTTGGTTTTTACTGCTACTTTCTAGAAACTATTTTGACTAAATTTAAATTGGTTTGAATGGATTTAAATTGGAGTTTTAAATATTTCAACGCTGCTATTATTCAAGATATATCTTTGGAAGACTTATTCAAATTATTTTAAATTCTTTTTAAGATTTATTCTATAGGAATAAAGAGGCAATGGTGCTGCATTTTTATGGAGATATTTATGAATGCTCTTAACTCAATTTATTTTGAAAATATGAAGGAAGCGGAGCTGCTGTAACTATTGAATATCTACTCTATATATATCTTTCTATTTTTTAGTTTAAAACAAGATAGCAAGATAAAAATTTCAAGACATACGTTAACATTTTTGATACTCTATTTTTTCAAAGAGAAAGTGTTGTGAACTTTGAATCTACTGTGAATTTGCAACATCCTACGACACTCTGTTTCATCATCTACGTGATCTATCTAGTGCTGAATATTTTATTCTTCAACTACAATTTAATTGACAGTATGTACCAATCAAAACCTCAACAACCAGTACCTATGATTTAATTTTTTATCTTCTTTTGTCTAGTTCTGAGTCTTTAACACTTTTTCCCACCTCTCACACGCACTCTATTTTTCTGTTTATGCTTTTACTCACAAAAGAATTATTTGTTATTCTATTTTCTTGGGTTGTGAATCTCAGATTCTAAAGTCGGGATCTAAGGGTTGTGACTCCCTGTATCAAAAGTCAGGACTGTTTGGGTTTTGACTCTTAGTGTCAAAAGATATTTTGTAACGGTTGTGACTCCCTATACAAAATTCAGTGTCATGGTTATCCCACCACTAGAAAATGATTCTATAACTGGGTTATGATTCCCCTATAAAAATCAATTTTAGTGAACATGTATCTCTCACTGAGTAGATAGGTATATGAGTAGAGTAGGCCCACTTCGGAGCAAACTAATATAAAAACATCCTTGAATTATTTACTTTTTCCGCTGCTAATTAACCTCAATAATTAACTTTGATCAATATTTTAATTAATAAATTTATTTATTTAATTTTTTAATCTGGTATATTCACCCCCCCCCCTAGACCATCTACCATTACCCTATTTGAGCTAATAATTGGTATCAAAGTGAAATACTTTTTAGAATTGATTAGTTTTATTATTCTCTTTCTGATATCTTTCAATTTGTATCAAAAAATTGTTCCTTTTGGAATTACCAATCTCTCTCTAGAGTCTTATTTGATTTTAATTATGCTAACCTATTCCTAGACCTCATAGTATAAGGATACAGATCTTATAAGATGGTAGGATTGAACCCAAATGATGCTTGGATACCTCAAAATCCACCTCACTTTGATGGTAATGATTATGGCTACTAGAGATCTAGAATGTAGGATTACCTCAAATAGTTGAGAATTGAGCACTGGTCTATCATGTCAAAATAGTAAACACTACCTAAAGCTGACCCAGATACTCTTACTAGAATTGATACTGGTAGATATGTTTTAAATTACAAAGTTGTTAATATTTTATATTGTGATATTAATAGAAGTGTTTTTAGTCATGTGTTTACTTTTAAGATAGCTCATGAAATTTGGAAGATTCTATAAGTCACTCACCTTGGATCTGACAAATTGATCGGAACCAAGCATAGAATGCTTCATGATAAGTACCAAGACTTCAGTATGGGTGAAGATGAAATCATAAACCAAATGTTCCACATATTCACAAGCATTTTGAATGGAATAAATTCACTTGGAGAAGCTTTGGAAAACCCTATACTTATTGAAAGAGTTCTACGATCCTTACCAAATAAGTGGCATGCCAAGAAGGTTTCCATTGATGAAAGAAATAATTTCAAAGAGTACACACTTGATGAATTGATTGGATCACTCCTTCAGTGTGAATTGGTGATGAACAACATAGTTGATGAGGAGATAATAAAAAGAAAAGGTGTAGCTTTTAAATCTATGAATGTTGTTTTTACTGACTCTTCTGATTTTGATCTACAGGATTGTGAAAAATAATATATGGCTCTGATTGTTACTGTAGTTTAGAAAAGAATGAAAAAGAAAGGATTCAATAATTGGTTTAGAATAAACCCTAAAAAATAAAAATATAAGGGAGATAAGAAAGGTGATATGAATTATAATGCTTTAGTTGTAACTTGGTATGAGTGTGGGAACAAAGGGAATATCAAACCTGATTTTCCTAAACTAAAGAATAAATAAAAAATAACAAAAAGGATTTGACCACTAGCTGGAGTTGTACAGAAGAATTTGATTCTAGGGAACAATATGGAAATGAAAAAGAAATTGATAACTTGTGTTTAATAGCATCACTGGATAAGGTCAGTAATTCTTATTTTTATTCTGAATATTATAATTTTGAAAGTGATTCTGAAAACCCTAATGCTTTTGAATTAAATAAAGAAATTAAAATATTAATAAAAGATATTTTCAAAGCTTCTGATTTATATAATAATCTTAAATAAAACAATGAGAAACTTTTTTTTGAAAATAAAATAATTTTTCATTAGAATAAAAAACTAAGTAACACTGCTTCTAGTTCTCATTCAATAGTTTATGAAAATTTGAAATATTCTCAATATTTGAATGAAATTTTGAGAAAGTAATTCGACTGTCTTAAACAAATTTTATCTTCTTTTATTCAAGGTCATGAAAAATATCATGAGATTATGTCTTTGAAAAAACTGATAAAAAAAGATGGTTTTGGATATGATAGAAGATTATCCCAAATGTATAAAACTCATTTTGTTAAAAGTAAAAATGGTTTTACTTATACCGTTACTTGTTTTAAATGTGGCACGAAAGATCATTATGAAAATTAATGTTCTCTTAGATTTAAACAATCCTTGGGATTTACAAAAACTAATATTTATAAATTATTATTTTCTAGAGTACCTTAAAATACATGTTTAAATTCTGTTTGGGTACCTAAAAATTGTATAAATAATCCTATTATACCCAAAGTATATTGGGTACTAAAATTGTCAAGTAATTGATTTTTTATAGGAAAAAATGTCTTGGATATCTCAAGAACGACATATGGTACATAGATAGTGGATACTCTAGGAATATTACCAAAGACCCGTCAAAGTTTACCACTTACAACACATGTGATGGAGGCACTGTTACTTTTGTAGACAATTCCAAAGGCAAAGTAAAAGATTTTGGTAAAGTTGGTATTTCAAATTATACTTTTATTTCTAAAGTTTTATATATTAAAGGTTTAAAACATAATTTAATTAGTATATCATAATTATGTGATGATGTAAAGGAAGTTAAATTTCAAAATGATAAATGTTTAGTTTTTAAATATGATTCCTTATTATTTTATGCTAATAAAAAAGATAGTATTTATACTATTGATTTTTCTGAACTAACTATTAAACATGTAAAGTGTTTGAATGTTGTAAAGAATGACAACATCCTTTAGCATCGTCACTTAGGTCATGTTAATTTTAGAATGTTGCATAATATCTCAAAATATGAAAATGTGTTATAGTTTCCTTTCTTGAAGAAAGAACATCTTCATGTTTGTGATGCTTCCATGAAAGGGAAGCAGTAAAAAATTTCACTTAGACCCATCAATCAGATAAGTACTAATAGACCTTTATAGTTAGTATATCTTGATTTATTTGGCCCCACTCAAATTTACATCCTTGGTGAAAATAAATATACGTTAGTTATTATTGAATATTATAGTATATTTACTTGGGTATATTTTCTTTCTCATAAAAATGATACTTTAAATAGATTTACTAATTTTTGTGAATTAGTTCAAAATGAAAAATGGTGTGTGATAATATCTATTCATAGTGATAAAGGAGGTGAATTTTATAATTTATATTTTGAAAGTTTTTGTGAAAATAATGGTCATTCTCATAATTTTTCTGCTCTTAGAACACCATAACAAAATGGTGTTATAGAATGGAAAAATAGAACTCTTATTGAAATGGAATGAACTATGTTAAGTGAATATAATTTTCCTAGATATTTTTAGGCTGAGGCCATTTTTTCTGCATGTTATATTTTAAATATAATTCTTAATATAACTTTATTAAAGAAAAATATTTATAAATTATTGAAAAATAAAAATCCTAAAGTTGGTTACTTTAGAGTTTTTGGTTGTAATATTTTTATTTTAAATTCAAAGGATAAATTTGATAAATTTTATTCTAAGAGTGATAAAGGTATTTTTATTGGATATTCTAATAATAGTAAAGCATATAGAGTTTATAATAAAATAACTATTATTATTCAATAATTTTTATGTTAAAATAAATTTTTATTCTAATGTTATTGATAAAGAGTTTAGAGAATTTAATTTTGATAAATAAATTACTCAAGATAAGAATGAATCAATTGAGGGGGGGCATACTCCTACTTAACCAGATCCAAAATCCTGGAAGAATCACAAAGATCATCCTATTTAAAATGTAATTGGAAATGTTAATTTCGGTGTTAAAACTAGAAATTTTATTTTAAATTTTTGTGCCCATTCTGCTTTTATTTTTTATTTTGTTCCTTTTAATGTTAATGATACTTTTAAATATGAAAATTGGATTATTTCTAGGCAAGATGAATTAAATCAGTTTGTTAGAAAAAATGTTTGGACTTTAGTAGAATTTCCTAAGGATAAATATGTAATTGTAACTAAGTGTATATTTAGAAACAAACTGGATGGATCTAGATAGATTGTCAAAAATAAATCCAGTCTTGTTGCTCAAGGATACTCTCAAGAAGAAGGTATAGACTTTGAAATTATTTTTCACCTATTTCTAGGTTAGAGGAAATTATAATTTTGTTATCTTTTGCTTGTTTTCAAGGTTTTAAATTATATCAAATGGGTGTAAAAAAGTGATTTCTTAAATGGTTTTATAATTGAAGAAGCTTATATTTCTCAACCCCCTGGTTTTGAAAGTTTTTCCTAACCTTGTTTTTAAATTATATAAATCTTTGTACAGTCACAAAGAAGTACCTCCTGCATTGTATAAAAGGATTTCTTTGTTTTTATTAAATAATGATTTCAAGAAAGGAAATGTTGATCCAACTCTTTTTATTAAAATAACTTTCGATGATATTTTAGTTGTTAAAATTTATGTTTATGATATATTTTTTGGTTCCTCTAGTTAAATAATTTGCAATAATTTTTCTTATTTTATGTCTTATAAATTTGATATGGGTTTATCAGGAGAATTAAAATTATTTCTTAGACTTAAAATTTTTCAAAGAAAATATGGAATTTTTCTTAATCAATATAAGTATTCTAAATAGTTAGTTAAAGGATTTGGTCTTGATTATGCTAAATATATAAAAACTCCTATGGGTAATGATTGTAAATTAGATATTGATGCTTCTGGTAAATCTATTGATTTTAAAGTTTACAGAGGCATGATAGGTAGCTTGCTATATTTAACTACATATAGACCCGAAAACATTTTTAGTGTTTGTTTATGTGCTAGATTTAAATTAGATCCTAAATAAAGTCATATTAAAGTAGTAAAAATAATAATTAGATAGGTTAAAATAACTGTAGATTATAGTTTATTTTGTCCAAAATATAATTATTTTGATTTAACATCTTGATCTGATTCTGATTTTGGAGGATGTACAATTGATAGAAAATGCACATTAGGTATGTGTAATTTTTTGGGAAAAATTTTAATTTCTTGGTCATATAAGAAAAAACTATATGTTTCTTTATCTACTGCAGAATCTGAGTATATCTCTGCTACTAATAATTATGCTCAAATTTTATGGATTAAGAAAACATAATGTAATTTTTCTATTTATCTTGATAAACTGTCTATTTATTGTGATAATAATTCTGTAATTTCTATTTCTAAAAGCCCTTTAAAGCATTCTAGGAAAAAGAATATTGATATTAGATTTAATTTTATTATAGATCATGTGAACAAGGGTGATATTGTTTTAGAATTTATTCCTTCTGAAAATCAGCTAGCAGATATTTTTACAAAGCCTTTAGACTCTTCTCAGTTTGAAAAAATTAAATTTGAACTTGGTATGTTGAAATTTTAATTTTTTATTACTGCATTTGTTTAAGGGTTTTTTTTACTTTTTTTATTTATAAAAGGGGGAGAGATATTTTGGGAGAGATATTTTGAGAGAGATATTTTGGTAGAAAATGGGGAGTAATAAATGGGGAAAAATAAATTGGTTTTAAATGTTTTTAAAATTAGTTTTAATTGTTCAAAAGTTTTAGTTTTGTAATCAAATAAAAAGAGGGAGATTTTTTTTGTGTGTGCATTGCCTTTTTTTATGACTTGTTTGATTACATGTGGAGATTATTTCTGCATGTGTATTTTTTCTTTTGTTTGATTACATGTATTTTTTCATTTAAAAAACCTTTCTGTTATTTTTATAATTTATTAAAATAAAGTGTATAGATTTATATGATTCTTATAATATTGGATATATAAGATATTTATCTACATTTAATTATTTGATAAGGAAGTCTGAAAATTCATTTTTATTGCTCTAAAAATTCAATTAAGTTACTTATGCGGTTTTAGATACTCTACAGTGTTCAGTTTTAAAAACAATTTTGTATTTATTTTATAGAAACTTCTATATATATTGGTTTTTTATGAAACTTGATTTTATATAAATACAACATGTTTATATTGATTTCATTATTTTACATCAAAGTCTAAAAAAGTTTTTTGAATGATGATTAAATTGTTTGAAGTTCTACTTTGATTTTTCAGAACTGCTATTTTCCAGAATGTTGTTGCTTATTTTTTTATTATATTTGGAGTAGTATATGTTGGATTAATTTAATTCCTAATTCATTAGAAAGATAATATATTTTTCTACAAATAAGTATTTTTTACCAGTCTGGATCTACTGTTTAGAACCCTTAAAAATTCATTGAAGTTTGTTGAAGTATGTTATCCAGTTTTTCACAAAGTATGGGCAACCCTACTTTCGCAATAGCACAAAGTATAGTTCATCAACCCCACATTATTGTTCATTCCCTATGTTATGTCACTATTCATGAATAGTTCAAAGTATGGTTCATCAACCCTATGTTATTTTTCATCATCCCTATGCTACATTAATGTTCATCATCCCTACGCTACGTTACTATTCATCATACATACACTACATTACTGTTATCATCCCTACGCTATGTTACTATTCATCAACCCTACGTTACATTACAGTTCATTCTCGAAGTTACTGTTCATTTTCTGTATTTTTTTCTAAAAATTGATTTTCTGCATATATATGGATTATTTTCAACGGTTTTTCTACTGGATATATTCACATTAAATCTAAGAATTATGATATAAGAGTTTTTAATGTTTTTGGTGGAATATTTTAAGAGAAAAATCAATAAATTATTTCAATGTGTTTTTCTAGTAAATTTGGTGGTTTCAAGATTATTTAAATTCAAGTTTTTGAATATACTTTTAGTTTTTTCTACTACTTTCGATGTACTATTTTGAATAAATCTAAATCGTTTTGAATGGATTTAAACTAGAGTTTTAAATATTTCAACGCTGTAATTATTCTGGAGGTATTTTGGAATACTTATTCAAATTATTTTAAATTCTTTTTAAGATTTATTCTACAGGAGTAAAGAGGCAATGGTGCTGTATTTTTTATAGAGATATTTATGAATGCTCTTGACTCAATTTATTTTTAAAATCTGAAGGAAGAAGAGCTACTTTAACTACTGATATCTACTCTATATATATCTTTCCCTTTTACAGGTTAAAACAATATAAAAAGATACGAATTTCAAGGCACACGTTAACATTTTTGATACTCCAATTTTTCAAAGAGAAGGTGTTATGAACTTTGAATCTGATGTGCATTTACAACATCATGTGACACTCTGTTTCATCATCTGTGTGATCTCTCAAGTGATGAATCTTTTCTGCTTCAACTACAGTTGCCTTGAAAAGACATGTCAATCAAATCCTCAACAACCAGTACTTGTGTTTTAATTTTTTATCTTATTTTGTTTAGTTCTGAGTCTATAACTTTTTTTCATACCTCTCACACGCACTATATTTTTCTATTTATTCTTTTACTCATAAAAGAATTATTTTTTATTCTATTTTATCGGGTTGTGACTCCTGGATTCTAAAGTCAGAATCTATGGGTTGTGACTCCCTGTATCTAAGGTCAGGACTATTCGGGTTGTGACTCCTAGTGTCTAAAGTCAGGTTGTAAGGGTTCTGACTCCCTATATAAAATTCAGCATCGTGGTTATCCCTCCACTAGAAAAGGATTTTATAATTAGGTTAGGATTTCCATATAAAAATAATTTTTAGTGCACATGTATCTCTCACCTAATAGAGAGGTATAAGAATAGAGTAGGCCCATTTTGGACCAAAATGCTATAAAAAAATATCCTTGCATTATTTACTTTTTCCACTACTAATTAACCTTAGTAATTAACTTTGATAATTATTTTATTTAATCAATTTATTTTTTTAAATTTTTAATATGGTCTATTAACCCCCCCCCCCCCTCTATACCATCTACCATTACCCTATCCGACCTAACAGGGTACTCATACTTCATAACTTTTATTGATGATTTAAATAGATATGGATAAATCTGCTTAATAAGGTATAAGTCAAATTTCTTTGATAGATTCAAAGAATATAATAATGAAGTTCAGAACTAGATTGGTAAGAAGATTAATAAACTCCACTCAGACTATGGTGGAGAACATAATAATCAAGAATTCATTGATTATATATGGGAGTTTTGGATAATATCTCAACTCACTCCTCATTATATGCCTCGATAGAATGGTGTAAGTGAAAGGAGGAACCACACCCTGTTAGACATGGTGAGATTAATGATGAGTCATGTGAGTCTTCCACTATCCTTTGGGGGATATATATTATAAACAACAACATAAAAAGTAAAATGAGTGTTAACTAATGCATTAAATGACATTCCATATCAACTTTAGTATGGAAATAAACCCATGTTGTTGCATATATGAGTGTGGGGTTGCGAAGCATTTGTTAAGGCCATTTCTAGAAACAAACTTTCACCCCAAGGCACTAAGTGTATCTTTATATGGTATTCTAAGGAAACTAAAGGATATTACCAATATAACCCTATAGAAAATAAAATTTTGGTTAATAGAAATCCTACCATTATTAAAGGGGATCATGTCACTAAAAGTGATATTAGGAGTGATATAGACTTTGATGAAATCAAGGATCAAGATACCCAAAAGTTAACACATGAATAGATTCCAAAAATCCCTATGGAAGAATATGTTCTGGAGATACAAGAACTATATATGAGTATAAGAGAGGTTAGGAACCACAATGATGTGGATTTCTAGTCATTGAGGATGGTGAATCGTTATTAGTTGATAATAATGATCCTGTAACCTACGAGGAAGTAGTAAGTGGAAAAAATGTTTCCAAATGGAAAGAATATATGAATTCTAAAATGGGTCCATGTACTAAAACAAAGTCTAGATTTTGGTAGATCCTCTGATGGATGTAAATCATGTTGGTTGTAAATGGGTATTCAAGAAGAAACTAGTCTTATATGGATTAGTCGTTATTTATATGGCATGAATGGTTGAAAAAGGGTTCAAACATCATCATGGAATATACTATGATGAAAAATTTTCACCAATTTCAATGTTGAAATACAATAAACTACTACATGCCATTACAAATTACCACGAATTTGATATTTGGAAAATAGATATAAAAAAATAATTCCTTAATGTAAAACTTCATAAATATGTCTATATGGAACAACTTGAAGGGTTTGTGACTCCAAAAGCTGCCATAAAGGTATGAAAATTACAAATATTCATTTATGGGTTGAAACAAGAATCCAGGTCATGGAACATTCAGTTTGATGAATCCAAAACAAAATTTGGTTTCATAAAGAAAAAATGTGAGCCTTATGTCTATAAACATTTTATTGGGAGTGTGGTAATTTTTTTAATAGTGTATATCGATGACATATTACTTATAGGAAATGAAATAGCAATATTACAGTCTATTAAGGACTGGTAGAATAAATTATTATCCGTGAAGGACTTAGGTGAAGCACTGTATATTCTTGGGATAAAGATCCATCATGATAGATCCAAGAGGCTATTCGGCCTAAGTCAATGTATGTATATTTACAATATACTAATGAGATTCAATATGGAATAATACAAGAGGTTATTGTTACCAATGTCACATGACACTCATCTTTCCAAAAAAAGGTTTCCCCAAACACATGAGGAAAGTCATAGGATGGAAAGAATACCATACACATATTAGATTGGTTCAGTTATGTATGTTATGTTATATACTAAGATAGATGTATCCTATGCATTGAGTGCGATAGTAAGATATCAAGCTAACCTATGTGATTTCCCTTGGATGGTAGTCAAGACAATCCTCAGTTATCTGATGCATACTAAGGATATGTTCTTGGACTGTGGAGAAGATGAGGAACTAGTCATCAGAGGATATGAAGATGCTAGTTTCAAAATAGATCAAGATGATCTGAAATAAAAAATGGTACACATATTCATTTTGTGAGATGGAAGAGATTAAAGCAGGCTATGGTCACAGATTCTATAGTATATTTTGATTATATTGTGGATTCTAAGGTGGATAAAGAAATAGTATAGATACGTAACTTTGTCCAATAGCTTGACGTGGTACCTAGATGTAAAGATCATATCACACTATATTGTGATAATACTACAGCGGTGTCCCTTGCAAAGTAACCAAGGTCACATCAATGGCTGAAGCACGTACTTATCAAGTATCATCTCTTGAGGGAATTTTCTCAAAGAGGTGAAGTCATAGTGATCAGGATATCCATGGAAGATAATGTGGGAGACCCCTTTACTAGAGCCTTGACTTAGTAGATACATGATCATCATGTGAGGTATAGTAGGCTGAAATTCATAGGCAATTGGATCTAGTCCAAGTGGGATTATTTTGGAGTTAGTGTTCTAAAACTAATTGTTTATACTTTGGATTACATGTATATTCGAATATTTTAATATTAACAAAAACATATTAATATATATTGTTCATTGTTCTATATGACTTTAACGTAATAATGTCCTAGAGTATCCATAACATTGATAAGGTCGTATAATTTCACCACTATGATTACAACCTTGAAGTTTTTTGATGATATTATTAAATATAGTTCTACGGTCAGATAATATACTATGATGGGATACATAGAACATTGACTGTTAGGTGCGAGTACTCAAAATACGATGAGACTTCTTCTCATAAAGTTCTCACTTGGTAATCTCTAAGATGGGAGATTATGTGAATAGACCTGGCAGTAGGAATTCCTCATGTTTATGTGTCATTATATATTCCTATTTTTGAGCATGGATAATAGTCCTTATACTTTAATATTATTATTAATGATTTATATGAATTACGCACTTAGATGTATTTTTTAAATCATAACGATAACACTTCATGGTAAATTTAGATACATTGGGTGTGTCATGAGTGATGTGTTATTAATTAATAAGTCGAGGAAGAATTTTTCCCTTACATATTTATGAAAGCTGATATCTTGACCCTTTGATTGAAATGAAACCATCACATTATATTTCATGTCCATGGTATAACGACATGTTTATTTCAGATAGTTAAAAAAGACGTATCAAGCATATAGGTTGATGACACGTATGTGAAAAGTGCTTGATAAAATATTATGATAAAAGGATTATATTACACAATGATTATTCATATGTGGTTATTGACATTGAAACATTAAGTTATTTCTCTTGGTTTCTTGACCCATTGCTAGATAGTAATCTTAGAATTTAGGCAAGCCCACTTAATGCCAATGAGAGAAAATCCTAGAGGGTTACATACTAAGTGTAGCACCCCATTTTTGAGGTATGTATCCTTTGTTTATGCATTTTTATGTGTTTAAAGTGCATGGAATGAGTTGGGAAGAGGTTGGGAGTGTTTGGAATGGTTTTGGATGAGTTTGGAGGCTTTTAAAGGGGTGCACGGCTTGAGTACGGTTAGTGTAAACCGTGCGTATGATCCAGGAAACCATGCAGGGGGAGACAGTAGGCTCCGCAAGGCCTGCACAAGGTTTTCCAAACCGTGCGGACTCTGGCTCTCGAGGCAGTGGCATTTTCACGGTTTTCCAAACCGTGCGGGCTAACCGTGCGGCCACTTAAAGTTAGGTTTTTAAAACCCGGGCTCACTCGGGATTGCCTCATTTCACTCCTCTCTTCCTCCCACTCGGGCCTCAATTGGGTTTTTGGGTTCTCAGGGGTTAGGGGTGCTCTCCCACTCATTTTGGAAGAGATTCGAAGGGGTTACAAGGTGGATTCAAGGTGATTTCTCCCAGGTAAGTCTCTCCTCTTGTTTCTCTTGTGTTTTCCTCTAGATCTACATCCCTCTTTTTCTTGGTTTTCTAGATCTACACTTGTTGTGTGTAGATATAGGGTTAGTTTTTCCTTGGATGTTAATATTAGGTCTTTTGAATGTTAGGTAAAGGGATCTAGAGAGGTTTCGGTGGTGCGTTCACCGGTTTTGAGGTGCGGTGGCTTGTGGGTCGTTTTCTCGGGAACCCTAAAGGTAGGTGGCTTCTCTCTCGACTCCACTTGGTTAGAACTAGTGGTTACATGTCACAATTAACTTTCTATGATTGAAATTAATTGTATGTTGATGTGCGAATTTGGTTGGAAATCCATTTGGGGTTTTTTGGGAAAAAAGGGGGTTTTGTGATGAAATGCTATTATTGAGAATTTTAAAATGGAAATTTTAAAATAGAATGCTATGGTTGATTTTTGAAATGATTGATGGGAAATGTTATCCAATAAAAAGGGTTGTTTTATTGGAATGGGGTTTTGGCATGGAAAATGGTTTTCAATAAATGGGTGATTTATTGCAGTGGATTTATATGCAATGGAATTTGGTTGATTGCATGATGTTGTGTTCTTGGTGGGTCGGATTCTTGGGTGTGAATGTCTAAAATGTCATGTGGAAGTGGGCGGGAATTACCACTATAATGAAGGGGTATGGATAGTGGACGGAAGGGCCACCATCAAAGGATAAGTGGACTGAAAGATCCACTAGTTGTGAATGGGTGAACGGTTGGACGGAAGCACCACCATTTGATTGTTTTGGTTGTTTTGTGCATTGCTTTACAATATGGAAATTGTGGTGCTAATGGGAAATGATGAAACGAATTGTGGCGTGTTTGGTTGGATTTCCCTTGTATGCTTGGTTGTGGTATGATGGCTTGGTAAGGGCACTTTGGCTTATGAAAAATGGTTGCACTTGTGTTTTATTTTATATAAACTGTTTTATATAAATGTGTTAACGGTTCTATCCTAGTGGTGTGTGTAGGGAAGTAATTTGGAGAAAACCTACTGAGTTTTAGTACTCACCCCCTACTTTGAAACTATGAAGTCTTTGCAGATGTTGTGTACCGTGACGTGGGCAAAGGTAAGGTATCTCCCTCCTTTAGTGGAGCATTGTGATGTCATGGTGGAGCCTGGAGCTTGGAGCTTGGTATGGAGCTGTGGTGGTGTCATGGCTTGTTGGTGTTTGGATGTTTAGTTTCCGCTTTTTAATCTGATGTGTTTTGGACATGTCTAGTTGTATTGGGTTTGGTTTTCATTGTTGAACAACTTGGTTGTTAGTGGATGGTTTGGTTGGGTTTGTTAACATGCATCATATAGTTTGTGGATTGTTTGGTTGGTTTTGTATTGAGGGAAAATCATTCCCCAATCTGTTCTCGGAGCCCTCGGTATTTATTTCCAGCCTTTGGCGCCTTGGGAATGTCTCTTAAGGCCAATTAACCCTCGTTGCATCCTCAATCCAATGAGGTAGGGGCGGGGTGTTACAAGTGGTATCAGTTTTTTCGGTCCTTTGGAGTTGATTCTCGGATTTGGTGTTGACATTCGTTGTGGTACATTCCTTGAGTCGGGATGGTAGGAAGGCATAGGAATGTTAGAACTTGGAATGTATATCATAAAAGGACGTATCTAACCCATTTATTCTGAAATTCAAGTTACCAGGGAGTTGGGTACATAAGTGTTTTGAAGACACTTATAGGGATTGGATATCTCATTGTCGTGGGTGTAGCCAATGAGATGAGCACGACATGCATGGTAGAAATGAATTCCCTCTAGGATGCATATTTCATTGGGGTATAATGATTTATAATGTGATAATAATATGTGAAATTGTAATGTGAATAAATTGGTGTTTTGAAAATGGTTTGGTTTTCAAAATGGTGAAAATTGGAACATGTGAAAAAATGTGTACTGGTGGAAAGCCTTGTTGTGATAGTGTGGTGTAATGTGATTTGAAATGGTATTTCGTGATGTCTATGGAAGTGAGACTCATGGTTGTTTGTTTTCTATTTATAGAAATGGCACCGGGTAGGTGTTGTAGAGACCAACCGGAGGAGGCTGCTGAGAATGTGGTTGCACCTAAGCCTCAGGTGAACCCGCAGCTAGTGCAAAGTATAGTGAAAGCTTTCCAAGCTGTGGGAAGTGGAAATAGAGGGAATGAACCAAGGCATGTGGATCATGCAGTTCAGTTTCAAAAGCAGAATCCACCTATCTTCAAGGGTGATTCAGAGCCCGAGAGGTCAGAAACATGGTTGAATAGAATAAACAAGATCTTTGAGTTCTTGGGAACGACGGTGGAGCTGAAAGTGAAGTTGGCCACGTATATGTTGGAAGATATTTCCCTTCAGTGGTGGGAGTTGGTAGTCCAAGTAGGTACGGACCTGGGTATGACGTGGGAAGGCTTTGAGGAATTGTTTAACAAACAATTCTACCCACATACGTTTAGAATTCAGCGTACGACTGATTTCTTCAGTTTGAAGCAAGGGCTGATGTCTGTGACGGAGTATGCAGCTAAGTTTATGAACTTAGTGCGGTTTACACCCGAGGTGGTGGGTAGCACATCTTTGAAGGAAAGTATATTTGAAGCGGGGTTGAGGCAAGAAATATGTTCAAAGATAGTGGTGTTGTGTATAGATGATTACATGGAGATGGTGAATAGAGCCTTGGTGGATGAGTGAGATCTGTTGGGAACTCCGAGTGGGGGAAGCATGGTGGTACCCATAGGGAATAGTGGGAACTCTAACGTTGGGTTCAAGCGAAGGAGGGACACTTATTCTCAGGGTGGGAACATGAAATATAATCTGACGACAGGATTGGTAAATCTTCCTCCGAATCCCCAGAGCAAGCTGGGATGTTTTCAGTGTGGTTCTATAGGCCACATCAAGCGGGATTGTATGGCATAACCTCGATCATGTCATAATTGTAAGAAGATTGGGCATCTGCAGCGTTATTGTCAGAATGCTCCAAGGTCAGGTGCACGTGACACTCCTCAGGGATCGCAGACGTCGTATGCTTCGACGGGATGGGGGTAGTAGTATACCCCTCGGCAGTAGAGTAAAGTGGGTCATGGTGATTCTCAGAATACCACGACGCCTCAGAAAAGAAATAAAGAGAAGAGTGTGGCAAGAAAACATGTGTTTATAGCTGAACAGGTTGTGGTGGATGATCAGTCGGGACCATCCACGGTGTGAGGTACTATTATTTTAAATTCTACCTTGATGCAAGTGCTGTTTGATACAGGTGCTTCACACTCTTTTATTGTTGTATGTGTGGTTGATTTGCTGGGTTTAAGGGTAGAAATGATTCCCTCCATTTTGAAACTTCAAACTCCTCTAGGTCGAAGATATTATCAATCCTTCTTGTGTAGATAATGTTGTATCATTGTGGGTGAGGTTGAGATAGTGTGGAATTTCTCAATGCTTGAGATGGATGGGTATGATGTAATCCTAGGAATGGATTGGGTGGTATCTTTTAAGTCCCACATAGACTGTGATGTGCGGATAGTGTCTTTTACAACACATGATGGTGTTAGACATATCTTTAGAGGAGAGAGGCATGAAAGTCTGGGTGCAATAGGTTTGTTGGCACCAGTAGTGGGTACATTATCGTATCAGTTGGCAGCGTTGTTGTTGAAATCAGTAAACGGTGTTGAGTAGAGTGTTCCTCCGGCAGTGGTGGACCAGTTCATGGATGTTTTTCCAGAATAATTATCTGGGTTACCTCCCATAAGAGAAGTGGAGTTTACGATTGATCTCCTCCTGGGGACCAGTCCTATCTCACTTCCGTCTTATCGGATGGCACCAGCTGAATTGCGGGAACTGAAAGTCCAATTGGAAGAGTTGTAAAACAAAGGGTTTATCCATCCTAGAACGTCTCCGTGGGTGGTGCCAGTGTTGTTTGTCAAAAAGGCGGATAGAACTTTGAGTCTATGTGTCGATTATCGTAGACGTAACCAAGTTACGATAAAGAATATATATCCACTTCCACGAATTGATGATTTTTTCAACCAATTGAGGGGAGCCCAGTGGTTCTCCAAGATCGACCTCAGGTCGGGATATCATCAATTGTGGGTAAGAAAGGAATATATTCCTAAAACAGCTTTCAGAAGTAGATATGTCCATTATGAATATGTGGTTATGCCCTTTGGTCTAACGAATGCGCCAGCAGTGTTCATGGAATTGATGAATCAGATATTTCAGAGATATCTGGATTCATTTGTCATGGTGTTTGTAGATGATATTCTGGTGTATTCAAAGACAAGGGTGGATCATGAGCAGCACTTGGAGACAGTGCTGAGGATCTTGAGGGATCATCGGTTGTATTCCAAATTGTCAAAGTGTGAATTTTGGATACAGGAAGTTCATTTTCTTGGCCATGTAATTTCTAAAAGGGGTGTTTTAGTGGATCTAAAAAAGATAGAGGTTGTTCTCTCGTGGCAACATCCAAATAATTTGTTTGAGATACATAGTTTCCTTGGTCTATCTGGGTATTATCGGCATTTTGTTCGTGATTTTTCACGTTTGGCTTCACCGATGATAGCATTGACAAGACAGAATGCTCAATTCCAGTGGAATGAACAGTGCCAGTAGTGTTTTGAAGAGTTAAAGGGTCGTCTTACATCAGCACCAATCATGGTTTTTCCAGAACCAGGAAAAGGGTACGTGGTGTATTGCGATGCATTAGAATCAGGGTTGGAATTATTTCTCATGAAAGGGAATCATGTGGTTGCATATGGATCACGGCAGTTGAGAGTGCATGAGAAGAACTACCCAACTCATGATTTGGAGTTGGCAGCGGTGGTCCATGCTTTGAAAGTATGGTGTCATTATCTCTTCGGTGAGAAATTCATGGTATATACAGATCATAAGAGCTTGAAGCATATTTTCTCACAAAGGGATTTGAACTTGAGGCAAAGGAGATGAATGGAATATCTCCAGATGTTTGATTTTTACTTAATGTACACACCTGGTAATGGAAATTTGGTGGCGAATGCATTGAGTAGTAAATCATATGCTCAAGCTATAAAACAAGCATCAGACCAGTGGCAGTTGATGTCGGTGATAGCTGATATGTGATTGGAATGTGAGGAACAGGGCGATAGAAAGGTCTTCTTTTTGGTTTCCTTGATTCCAGACTTGGCAGGCCTGGTTAAAGAGGCACAAATGTCTGATTCTGAGTGTGTGACCGTGGGGTCAAGACTCAATGGTGGGGAGACCATTGAGGGTTGTCAACTGAATGGAGATTCAGTTTTTTGTTTTTGGAATTGGATGGTGGTACCAGTTGCTTTTTAGGAGTATCTTCTCAGGGCGTATCATCATTCCAGGTGGGTTTTTCATCCTAGAATTCAGAAAATGTATAAAGCGTTGAAAGAGAAGTTCTGGTGGGCTGGTATGAAAAGAAGTGTGGCTGAGTTTGTTTCGAGATTCTTGACTTGTCAGCAGGTCAAGGCAGAGCATCAGAGGCCAGCAGGAATGTTGCAGTCTTTACCAATCCCTGTTTGGAAGTGGGAGCAGATAGCGATGTATTTTGTCACAGGTCTCTCAAGAATGGTCAGAAAGCACGATGCCATTTGGGTGATAGTGGATCAGCTAATGAAGTCGGCCCATTTCATCTCGATTTGTGAATCTCATACAGTGGAGGGTCTGTCCAAAATCTATATCTGGTAGGTGGTAAAGAGGCATGATGTTCCAGTTTCGATTGTATCAGATAGAGAACTGAGGTTTACATCTCATTTCTGTAAATCCTTACAGTAATCCCTTGGAATGCAGTTGACGATGAGTGCGATGTATCACCCTCAGACGGATGGTCAATCCAAGAGGATGATACAAACTCTAGAGGATATTTGTGGGATTGTGTCATGGATTTTGGTGGCTCATGGGAGGAGCACTTTTTGTTGGTTGAGTTCTCTTACAATAACAGTTATCAGGAATCCATACAGATGGCTCTGTTTGAATCATTATATGGGCGGTCGTGTCGTTCTCCACTATGTTGGGTGGAAACGGGTGAGTCTTCAATGGTTGGACCAATCCTTGTCCAGGAGACTACATAGAAGATCATGTTGATCAGAAAAAGAATGGATATGGCTCAGAGTCGTCAGAAATTGTATGTGGATCATCGTCAACGATCATTGTCGTTCGAGGTGAGTGATCATTTTTTCTTGAGAATCTATCCTAGGTTGGGACATCATCGGTTTGGGAAGCAGGGAAAGTTATCTCCGAGGTATATTGGGCCTTTTGAGATTCTTGAGAGGATTGGTGAGGTGGATTATCGTTTGGATTTTCCACCACGGTTTAGTTCGGTGCACAATGTGTTTCATGTGTCGCAGTTGAAAAAGTATCATCCAGATAGTGACCATGTAATTCGTTGGGATCATGTTGAGCTAGAATTGGATGTTCCGTTGGTACACATGCCTTTGCGGGTTGTGGATAGGAAAGAGAAAGTCATGCATGGTAAAAGAATCGGTTTAGTTCTTGTTTTGTGGCAACATGGTCAGATTCAAGAGGAGACTTGCGAGCGGGAGAAGGAGATGGTCGAGCAGTGGCCCGAGCTCTTTCGGCAAAGGGCGGGTTCACTACTTTCCGAGGACAGAAAGTCCAATGGTGGGGAGAATGTAGCACCCCCAGTTTGAGGTATGTAGCCTTTTTTTTATGCATTTTTATGAGTTTAAAGTGCATGGAATGAGTTGGGAAGAGGTTGGGAGTGTTTGGAATGGTTTTGGATGAGTTTGGAGGATTTTAAAGGGGTGCATGGTTTGAGCATGGTTAGTGTAAACCGTACGTATGCTCCAGGAAACCATGTAGGGGGAGACAGTAGGCTCCGCACGGCCTGCGCACAGTTTTCCAAACCGTGCGAGGAAACCGTGCGGACTCTGGCTCTCGAGGCAGTGGCATGCGCACGGTTAGCGCACGGTTTTCCAAACCGTGCGGGCTAACCGTGCGGCCACTTAAAGTTAGAGTTTTAAAACCTGGGCTCACTCGTGATTGCCTCATTTCACTCGTCTCTTCCTCCCAATCAATCCTCACATGGGTTTTTGGGTTATAAGGGGTTAGGGGTGCTCGCCCACTCGTTTTGGAAGAGATTCGAAGGGGTTTCAAGGTGGATTCAAGGTGATTTCTCCCAGGTAAGTCTCTCCTCTTGTTTCTCTTGTGTTTTCCTCTAGATCTACATCCCTCTCTTTCTTGGTTTTCTAGATCTACACTTATTGTGTGTAGATCTAGGTTTGGGGTTGCCTTGGATGTTTTTATTAAGGCTTGTGAATGTTAGGGAAAGGGATCTAGAGAGGTTTCGGTGGTGCGTTCGCTGGTTTCGAGGTGCGGTGGCTTGTGGGTCATTTTCTCGGGAACCCAAAAGGTAGGTGGCTTCTCTCTCAACTCCACTTAGTTAGAACTAGTGGTTACATGTCACAATTAATTTTCTATGATTGAAATTAATTGTATGTTTATGTGCAAATTTGGTTGGAAATCCATTTGGGGGTTTTTGGGAAAAAGGGGGTTTTGTGATGAAATGTTATTGTTGCGAATTTTAAAATGGGGATTTTAAAATAGAATGCTATGGTTGATTTTTGAAATGATTGATGGTAAATGGTATCCAATAAAAAGGGTTGTTTTATTGGAATGGGTTTTTGGCATGGAAAATGGTTTTCAATAAATGGGTGATTTATTACAGTGGATTTATATGCAATGAAATTTGGTTGATTTCATGATGTTGTGTTCTTGGTGGGTCAGATGCTTGGGTGTGAATGTCTGAAATGTCATGTGGAAGTGGGCGGGAAGTACCACTATAATGAAGGGGGATGGATAGTGGACGGAAGGGCCACCATCAAAGGATAAGTGGACGGGAAGAGCCACTAGTTGTGAATGGGTGAACGGTTGGATGGAAACACCACCGTTTGATTGTTTTGGTTGTTTTGTGCATTGCTTTGCAAGATGTAAATTGTGGTGCTAATGGGAAATGATGAAACGACTTGTGGCGTGTTTGGTTGTCTTTCCCTTGGATGCTTGGTTGTGGTATGATGGCTTGGTAAGGGCACGTTTGGCTTATGAAAAATGGTTGCACTTGTGTTTTATTTTATATAAACTGTTTTATATAAATGTGCTAACGGTTCTATCCTAGTGGAGTGTGTAGGGAAGTCATTTGGGGAAAACTTACTGAGTTTTAGTACTCACCCCCTGCTTTGGCACTGTGGTGTCTTTGCAGATGTTGTGTACCGTGACGTGGGCAAAGGTAAGGCATCTCCCTCCTTTAGTGGAGCATTGTGATGTCGTGGTGGAGCCTGGAGCTTGGAGCTTGGTATGGAGCTGTGGTGGTGTCATGGCTTGTTGGTGTTTGGATGTTTAGTTTCCGCTTTGTACTATGATGTGTTGTGGACATGTCTAGTTGTATTGGGTTTGGTTTGAATTGTTGAACAACTTGGTAATTAGTGGATGGTTTGGTTGGGTTTCTTAACATGCATCATATAGTTTGTAGATTGTTTGGTTGGTTTTGTCTTAAAGGCAAATCGTTCCCCAATCTGTTCTCGGAGCCCTCGATATTTATTGTCAGCCTTTAGCGTCTTGGGAACGTCGCTTAAGGCCAAGTAACCCTCACCACCTCCTCAATCCAATGAGGTAGGGGCGGGGTGTTACACTAAGTGTTTCTATCGATCTCGATTAAATTCTATTTGAATTTAATTAATGGAATAAATATTATTCTAAAGATCGAGGAATAATTTTATTCACATTTTATTGATTGCAAATATTTTATTGAATTTTTATTCTCTATATTTTGAATAAAATATTTATTCATAAAATAAATATTTAATTAAATATTTATTCCAGTATTCAATAAATGTCAAGGAGGAAGAATGGACCAAGATTGTGTCTGGTGATAAATATTAATTTACAAGCTCGTAAAATACTATTTATCATTGTGCCAGTTAGTGAACGCCATAAAATAATAATATTATTATTATTACATGGAATAAGGTTTGATAAAGATTATTTTATTATTTAAGGGATGGTACACAATTAAAAAATATTTTAATATAAACTCAAGCTTTATAATTACATGGTTATGTATATTGTGTAGGGTTAATCGAGGGTCAAGGATTAAGAATCATTGCGCACAATGAACTTCTCTCTTGACTCCTCCTTCTCTCATATTTCCAATAATGAAAAGAACTCTTTCAAGCCCGAAGGATCTTGAGGAGATCAAGATGAATAACGCAAGATGATCGACCCTCCGTGCTAGCAACTAGCTTTCCATCGGTGTTGCTTAGAGATCAAAGGAGCAAGTGTAGATCACCACTAGAGGGATTCTCCACTTAGATCCTCCTTGCGCAACAAATGTAATATGAGAAGGGTTTCAGAAGATCGACAATATCTTCATCAAAGAAAGATCCTCACATCAGGTATTCTTTCTTCAAATCTAATATAAACTAATTGTAAATTTAACGTGCAAAGATCCTTTTCGAGTTTTGGGTCCACTTATGTCAATATTTGGTGGAAAGAATTCATTGGTCATGACATTTACGTTATGCATAATTTGTGAATGATCCATTGAATCAATAAAACATTTTTAGTTTATCACCCATCAGGGTGCTTTCGGTGTGTCTGGAACCTTCAATAAATGCACTGATAAATCGAACCTTTATTTGCGCTAACTAACAAGTGCAGGTAAATGTATCTTTTATCAGTGCTTGATTTAGCGTTAATAAATATTAGTGGAAATTAAAATTAAAATTAAAAATTAAAAATTACAATAAAGTACTAATTATATAAAAATGAATATTAAAAATTAATTTATAATAAAAAATAAAAAATTAAAAAAAATATTAAAAAAAATATTAAAAACAAATAAACAATATTTTTTATATTAAATGTATTAATAAATGTGATAATATTATGATAAATGTATAAGTAATATTAATTATTCAAGCCAAGAAAAAAATTAAAAATGAATAAATAATATAAATAATGTATATTACAAAAATAATATAAATGAATACATATTAAGATAAAAACAAATAAATACTAAAGATTGCATTTAAATAAAAAAAATTAAAATAAATTACTAATTAAAAATGAATAGATAATAACTATATAAAGGTTTAAATAAAAAATGTTAAAATAAAAATGAATAAATATTAAATATGAAAATTATAAACATATTAAAAATACTAAATATTAATAAATAAAAATGTATAAATGGATATTAATAATGAATAAATTACAGAAATATTAAATAAATAAATATTAAAAATGAATAAATTGCAACAATATTAAAAGTAAATAAGTATTAACAATGAATAAATATTAAAAATGAATAATTTGGAAAAAAAATATTTTTAAAATATTTAATAATTTAAATTATATAAATTAATGAAATATTAAATTGAATAAATATTAAAACAAATATTAAAAAATTAAAAATTAATTTTAAAAACAAGAGATTTATAATAAAGTACTGATTATTAATAAAGAAACAATAATTGTATAAATATTTAAATAAAAATACATTAAAATAAAAATGAATAAATATTAATTATATAAATTACATACATATTAAAAATTTTGAATATTAATATTTAAAAATGTATAAATAACTATAAATAATGAATATATTACAAAAATATTAAATAAATAAATATTAAAAATGAATAAATTATAAAAAAATATTAAAAATGTAGACATTATAAAATAATATATATTATTAAATCAATAAATGTTTAAAATGTATAAAATTTTATATTTAAAATTAAATCAAATTAATAATAAAAAATATTAGAAAATAAATAAATAATATTAATTATAACAGTTACAAAAAAACTAAAAATGATTAAATTTTAAAAAGTACAGTTAAATACAAGAGATTCACGATAAATTACCAATTAAAAATGAATAAATAATAATTGTATAAAGATTTAAATAAAAATTTATTAAAATAAAAATGAATAAATATTAATTATATAAATTACAACTAAATTAAAAATATCAAATATTAATAATTAAAAATGTATAAATAAATGTAAAAATTGAAATATTTACAGAAAAATTAAATTCATGGGTGTGTGTATATATATATATATATATTTCAATATAAAATTGCATTAATTACATTTGAAAAACTAAATGAATTTTCATGTGATTTTTTGTACGTATATGTATATATATATACATATACTATAATAAGATATGTCAAATTGAAAAAAAAACAAATGACTTTTCTTGTTTTATAATGATATATACTTATACATATATATATACATTGGCATGCACATTACATACATACACATGCACACATACATATGCATACACACACATACACATACGCATAAATACACATAAACACATAAACATACACATACATACACAAATATAAACATACATACACACAAATACACATACATGCATATATATACGCATACATACACACACACATACAAATACACATATATACAATTACATACATGCACGCACACACGCACACGCACACGCACACATACATACACATACTACATAAACATACACATACATGCACGCACACATACATATATATACATCCACATGCATACGCATACACATAAATACATACATACACATACACATACACATACACACATACACATACATACACATACATACACATACATACACATACATGATCATACATAGACTCACATACACACATACATACATACACATACACATACACATACACATCACATACATCTATATGCATACACATACGCACACACAACACTTATATACACATACAACACATACATACACATACATACACATATATACGCATACATACACATACATACAAATATATACACATACACACATATACATACATGCATATACAGACGTACACATACATCCACATACATACACAATCCTACACATACATACAAATATATGTAAATATTTTAAATTATTTAATATGAATATAGATATATAAATTCAAATATAAACTATATTTAAATAAATATATATTCATTTATATTTTTATATAATAACTTAAGTAAAATATTGATATATTATATTTATCTATACATTTTGTAATTAATGTTTATAAATATATTATTAACTATTTTTATTGATTAATATAAATTTGGAAAAAAAATTATATATAAAATTTGGAAAATAAGATTGATAATAATTTTTTTATTATGATATAGTTATATAAATCATATTTATATTTTAAAATTACATATATATACTTATTATTATATAAATAATAATTAACATATATATATGTATAAATTATTCATGATAGGGGGGATTTTATTAGTGCTAAAAAAGCACAAATAAAGGGTTACCCTTTATTAGTGCCTTTTTTAGTACCGATAAAGGATCCATTTATCATCACTTTTATTTAGCGTTGAAAAAAGGCTTCCTTTTTCATTGTTTTTTTAGCATTGAAATAAAGTGGAATTTTTAGTAGTGATAGTTTTACCCCATGAGAGGTATAATTTTTGTTTTCATTGGGAACTTCGAGGTGTTTCGAAGTGAGTGAAGCCCAGATAAAAATTAATTGATTTATTAATTAATGAAAACCCTAATTCCTCCCACCTATTTAAGAATAATTATACCCTCTAATTAGTGTTAGGTGTAAATCCTAATTAGAGGGGAGGTTAGGGGATTTTGGGAGTTGTAGAAAAAATAGATCAGCATGAGTATGATCTCCATCAATGATCAAACCTAATCTGAGATAGGGTTCATTATTTTGTTTTGGATATATAATTATGATAAGTTTTATACTGGGTTTTTGTTTCATTGTTTGTTCTTAAATTGGGGTTCTGATGGTGTTATTTTTAGGGTAGGATTTTATTCTTAGTCTTCATTTGGTTTCGGTGATGAAATTGTGGCTTGATACGGGGTGGTCGATGAGAGTTCTGACCACCATTTCTTTTTTTCTTTCCCCATAGTTGATTCATGGACCACCTTGTCATGACTCGAGGTTGTCTATCATGGATAAGAGTTGTCGCAACATGTGTTCATCCATAATAGTTTGAAGTGGGATAAGTAGGTATGGAAACATGGGGAGAAGTATGTTTCCAAAGAATGCAAGAAGGTCGGTGGATGACCTGAGGTAGCCAATGGATGTTCTAAGGTGGCCCAACAGTGGTTCGTTGGGATGACAGTGAGGGTAGAGGAGGCCATTGGTAGCAACAGATGGATGGTCACATTTTTGGACAATGGGTTATAGGCAGTGACCCAAGGTAATCCATTGAATCACAGTTGGGTAAGAAAGGGGGAACTCAGGTTTCCCATAGGCTATAATGTCTCTCCCACCATGCGTCAGGAAAGAGCGACTCGGGCACCAGTCCGCATGGAGTGATCCAAGAGACATGCCCACGGTTAGGTCTTCCGAACCTGGCCTTATAAAGGAGTGTGATTGGGCATGTTTAGGGAACAAATTCATGTTGGTCATGCACCCCTTACCCCAGCATACTACATGGAGCACCGAGGGGCCACCATGTGGTTCATTCTTTGACTTTGTGAAATATTTTATCAATATCTTGTCGAGTATCAATTTTGGACAAAAAATAGCATATCTTGAGTATTTTTTCATTTAGATCATAATAGTGTGACTTATTTGGTTATCCAATGATTTTTATGTGCAAATATAGGTAGTGTTTTTGAATGTGTTCCATTTCTTTCACAAAAGGGTTATGATTCGTTGGTACTCTCCTAGCAATGTATTTGGTCCAAGTCATGGGTCCCTTGCATCTCAAATTGGTCTAATACTCCCCTATAAACTTAGGGAACATGTCCTCTATATTTGAATTTGGTACTCCCCTTCCCAAGATCTTAAGTGGGGTGTGGGTCCTCTACTAGGGTCATTACTCCCTCGATTGAATCTTACTCTTCAGTGAGGTGTGGGTCCCCCACTATAGTTTTAGTGAGGTTGTGTGGATTTTTGAATTAGTTTGTATATATTCTCAAGTAGTTTGATCATTTCACCTAGAGTTGGAATTGAGAATCAGGACTATCGTCTAAGTCTTGGGTTCACCCTTTAATCATATCAGAGATTCTTTTGATGGGTTATACTTTCCCTTCTTATTTTGTGGTTGAGAAGACTGGTTTTTATTATTATTGATTTTTGGGTTTTGAGTAATCCTAATGGGTATGTTTATAATCACCCCTTCATGAGAATATTTTCCCACACGTGTCATGTCTTTTATAGATGACATATATTTCAAAGTAGATCTTAGTGGGCATGGTGTTAGAAGAGCCTAGGTTTTATGAAGGTGTTTTTATAAAGTGGTGTTCATGTTGGGAGATTGGCATAGTAGGGATTTCTATAATACTGTTGATTTAGGTTGGTGTTTTTCCTTTTGGTTATTATTTGTCATATATTTTCCCTCTTTTTACTTTTCTATTTACACTATATATTTCATTGTGAATTATAGTGGTTGTTTTATGCATTATATAAATTGTTGTCACTATGTTTTACTTACCTGGAATTTGAAATTATGTAATGTGTGGGGATGTGAATTGTGTACAAGTTCACTAGGATAAGGTCTCCCCTAGTAATTGATGTGCCTACTTGGTACAAGACACCAACCCCTAGCCTATTTGAGGTGGAATTTGGTTGGCATGATTAGTTTACCGCCTTTTAGTTGGGGTTTTGGTGGGTCGTGTCAAGTCAGAGTGGTATCAAATTAAGGTTGTTTCCTAGAGATAGAGCTTGGAGTTAGGTATCTAGTTAGGATTTAGTTTGGGAATTAGGGTAGTAGTGTTAAGGGGCATCGAGTTCAGCTTTTGGGATAGAGAACATAATAGTGGTGCGATGACTAATATATTTATTCACCAGGGCTCAGATATTGTTCTTGTTGACTCAGAGCACTAAGTCAATAGTTGTAGGGAATGATAACAATACATGAATCATGTATAAATTCATCTTGTTTTTCTATATCTTTCTTGAGAAAGTTCCCCAATTATATTGTATTGATCATAGTTCATCTTGTTTAAATTTTATGATGTATCCATGTAGAGAGACAACTAGGGTTATGAGGTAGGGTTTTGACATGATTGAGACAGTGATTGATCCCCTTGTCATTGATCAATTGAGAAACAAGTTATAATCCACATCCCTATACCTGAGGTGTTTCCATTGGTTCTGATAGATGTAGTTCTTCCACTCATTATTCAGCAAGTGCACCCACCTCCCAATTTGTGGGAGGATATTTCCCTCTATGTTGAGAAACTATTTATTCTAATGGGATAGGACAAGGATGTTCATAGGATGAGCACAACACATATGTTTCAGTATAAGATGTTGTCAAGTTTTTGAGGCGATCCTAAACCACATGTGGTAGATGACTGAGTAGATACTATGGTTCATGTGTTCTGTATTTTTTGAATTCCAATCAAACATATGGTATTGTTAACTATTAGTCACTTCTGGGGTTTAGCGAGTCCCTGGTGGTATTTTATCATCCAAACTCATGATGAGGTTATGATTTTATGGACATAGTTTTAGAATCTTTTAATAAGGAGTAATTCCTAACAACACTAAGGTCCATGCATATTTAGGAGATATTTGAGTTGAAGCAGGGTAGTATGATGACTGTTGAGTATGTGTCGATATTCATAGATATCATACAATACTCCCTCAACATGGTACATGATAGATTCTTTATGGAATGAAATTTCACACGAGGCCTCCATAAATATATTTGAGTAGGTGTCGTTCCCCTATGTGTCCCCTTTTATGTTAGGTCTTGGAGTGAGCCTTAGTAATGGAGAGATTTTAATGGAGGGGAAGTAGGTGATAGGTTCCGATAGCAGTCACTCACGAGTAGAGTCATAAATGGTTATCGACAGATGAAGGGCATCAAATTCACAATGTAAGAGGCATACTCATGTGCAATCTCAAACCCAGGGGATAACAACTTAGGGTTCACATGGGGGATCTAGTCAGTTTAGATATAGGAATTGTTTTTTATATGAGGGGTGGGGTCATCTGGAACATGACTATCTTACTAATTACACTACTATAGGAATTTAGGAATTTGAATTTCCCCTATATAATAGGTATAAGTGTAACTAGGGACCTCCCTGAGGTGGTCAAGGGGACCTTAGAGGGGAGGTCTTGGTATATTAGCTGGCGGTTCATCGGGAGGAGGAGCAGGAGGAGGAGGATTTTATAATCTTCTCCCACCACAGCCATCACCTGGTGTTCCTTACTATATTTAAAGTAATGGTGGTCAGGGACATGAAAAAATTTTGGATATGGAGAGGTATGACCATGTAGCACCCAATATGATCTGAGGTAGATTTTGTGTCTTCTCTACTTTGGAACTCATATAATTGGACACTAGAATGATCCATTCCTTTATTACCACATCCTTAATTTGAAAGTGATATATTATATTTTAGGCCTTAACCCGACCTATGAATATAGATATGCCTACTAGAGGAAACCCCATGATCACTCTTATTTGCTGGTGATGTGATCTTACATTTAGTGGATATAGGTTTTCATGAGAACTCATAGTGGTTGTGATGAAGTAGTATGATGTCATTATTATCATCGACTGACAATCTAAATTGCATGACCATATAAATTATTTCCATAAGAGATTGAGTTGATTCTTTTAATATGGATCAAGATTCTATTTCTTGGGTGATTGGGACTTTCAAATGAGGCAATTAGGGCCTTTGTAAAAGAATTTTCAATCGATCACCCATTAGTTGGTTAGTTTATCTCTTTTTGTAGTAGGTATATTATGTGATCAACTTTTACCAGTAGTGTATGAGTACATGGATGTTTTCCCTAAGGATGTATGAGGATTTACTTCTCATTGGTGATGGGTTTTATGGGTTTTATCTTATAAACTTGAAAGTATAAGCAAACCCATTTTGTGTGATCTATCCTTAATAGAATCAATATGTACTTAAAATAAAAAGAACATAAAATGCATACCTATAATCAAAATTAATGGAATTCATATTCTTATTGAAATTTAATTCTTTATGTAGATCACTAAATTAGTAGAACAAAAGCCATGAACCTCTAAGAGATTACACCGACCGTTGAATCCATGATTGTATTGTGATGATTCTCATATGTAGAGAGGGGATAAGTCACCTTCATCCTATGCTATGAATTATTTTATGGGAATTAAGAGAGATTTATAAATCCTTTCATGAAAATAATGATCATTTTTCATTGGAAATAGGAGGGATCACATCCCTTTATATAGCCATCATTGATGTTCTCTATTTAATGAAACAGTTCGACCATATACAACATATCATGTGCATACATTAATTTCCATTGAAGGAATTAATTTAACCCATTCAATGGACATGTATTCTATAATTAATTCCTTCATAATGGATTAAAAACCTAAAATAAAGTGCATGGGATGGAGCTGGCAGATATATACACTCAGCCTGTGTGGTGGCAGATACATGCATTCAATCTGCGAGGTGGAAGATGTATGCACACAGCCTACATTACATTGAGAGTAATGTATTATTTTCATATGTATCATATATATATATATATATGTTTGTTTTTAGTGCATAAACAAAAATCTCCCACCTACACTAAAATCCATAATGCAAAACTCCACGACTCTTTGTGAATCCATTCAAAACTCTGTTTGGGTGTGGTTTCATCGAACTCTCTTCATTTTAGAATAAAAACTTTGTAGAAAACTTAATCCATGTTTAAAGGCCTAGTTGTGTGACTCTATGGGCCTTAATAGCATTGAAAAAAAATGAAACCCACATTTCATAGATGTAAGAAAAGAGCACCCTCTGGAAAATTAGCCTTACTACTCAAGCTACTAAGGGGTATGGTGTGATCTCCATCGAACATACTCATATATCTATAAAAATATGTCCATCACAAGATGCATCATATGCATAATATATAAAATTTATATAGTCCATTTTTCCTTGGAATTGAGTGAACACTATGGATGGAACATGTTGATATAGTATAGTTCATCTCATAATTTTCTTGATTCTCCAAAATAGAATAACCAAGTCGATGAATACATCACATGTCATTCATATAATAGATGAGCACATCACATGTTCATCATATAAGTAGATAAGCACATCATATGTGACCTAAATAAGTTTGGAAATTCGTTTCCTCATAATAATTTAATGAAGGTCCATATGTATTTAATTGTCATATAAGTGGAAAAATATCATATTGGTTGTGCACCAACCAATGACATGATCAATAACATACCAAGTCACCATCTAATTAGATAAGTTTTTTTAAATTATGTAATAAAGGCAACAAAGTATTGAGTTTATCATGTTAATTATCTCTCTAAAATTAGGTAATAAGTATTTATAATAAGCATATACCCATAAGTATATTGATGATTGTATGACATTCCATGGGATATACTTTAATGGGTTAGTCTAAGTAATAAGTCTCTACTTATTACCTCATGAATCTATTATTTGTATCTCATATAAATCCCTTTTCAATGGGCACAAAATTTTATTCATGCTAATATTTACATATCATTACAGCCCATACTACTCTAAGATTATTATCGACTAGGGACAACTCAAAGTTGTACTTTGAGGGGATATTATCATTTGACTATTCATGAAAAGTAAATTTTAGCACACATGAATGAATTTAAGGTGAATATTTACTTTCATTATAAAATCATGGTACATTATATATCCATTTCATAAACATTTAAAGTATAAAATACCTAGATATCTTGTAGTTGGGGTTTGGCTTAGTGGTAAGCACCCCGTAATGCTACATGAAAAATAGGGGTTCAAAACCCATGGGGCGCAAGCACTGTAGTAGTACTGTAGTGTATTGTATCAGCGGCGGGCACTATAGAAACGATGGACACTGTAGCGGCGGCAGGGTACTGTAGCAGCGATGGGTACTGTGTGGTACTGTAGCAGTGCGAGTAATGTAGCAGTACTATTTACAGAATGGGTCTTGGGCCAAAAATTTGGGCCTACGGGCCATGTAATGGGCTAAATGCCCACTGGGCCTTCAGGCTATGTAATGGGTCTCCCTCTACCCAGTTAAAAGAGGTATTTTCTTTGATTTAATAAAAAATGAGGCTTCGTCCCCAACCTTTTAAAAAATATACCTAGATATCTAACATGACCCTCATGTTTTTTGTGTAGTAATGAATTCATCAAAGGATCTGTTACATTATCCTTTGTAATCACCCAATATATCCTTACATCGCCCCTCTCAATGATCTACCATATGAGATGGTATTTTCAAATAAAGTGTTTGGAATTTTGGTGAGACTAGGGTTCCTTATCCCAAGAGATAACTCTATTATTATCATAGTAGAGATTGATTTCTCCTTGAATGTTAGGAACCAATTCAAGTCCAGAGATGAAATTATTAATCCAAATGACTTCCTTCACAATATCTGATACAATTATGCACTTAACCTCTATTCTTGTTTCCACTATAGTGTATCATTTGGAACTCTTCCAATTAATAGCACCACCATTTAGGAAAAACAAAAAAACCAAACTAAGATTTAATGTCATATTTTTCAGATTGGAGACTAGAATATGTGTAACCTTTTACCTAGAGCTCATCCTCTCCTCTAAATATCAAGAACATATCCTTAGTCCTTCTCAAGTAATTAAGAATATTATTCATAGAAATCTAGTGAATCTCACTATTATTTTATTAGTACCTACTAGTAATTTTTAGAGCATAGGTGACATTAGGTTTGGTACACAATATAACATATGTGATATAACCTATAAGAGATGTATATATAATTCTATCCATCCTTTTAAATCTTTATAATGATCCAAATTCTTCCTAATATTTGTTTCATGTAATACTATAAAAGACCCATTTTTTGATCTCTCCATGATAAACCACATTAACACTTTACCAATGTAAGTTTCCTAGAAAAGTTATAGTATCCTCTTAGATATATCTCTATAGATCTTCATATCCAGTATGTTGGAAGCTTTGCCTATGCATTTTATTGAGAAGCATTTACCCGACCATAACTTAACGGAGTGAAGATTCAGGATATCATTTCTGATAAAGTGTATTTTATCTACATACACTATCAAAAAAACCACTATAATCCCTTTAATTCAATTGTATACATGAGAATAATATTTTTTCTTGATGAAACTAAACTCTTTGATTGTATCATCAAACCAGATATTCTAACTTCGAGAATTTTTCTTCAATCCATAAATGGATCGTTGTTTCTTTCATAATTTATCAGTCTCATTTGGAACTTTAAAACCTTTAGATTTTGTCATATACACATCCTCGACTAAATCTCCATTATGGAAATTGGTTTTGACCTCTATTTGAAATATATTATAATCATAATGATCTATTATAGATAGAAATTTTTTAATAGGCCTTTTTCATTGTAACAAGTGAAATGGTTTCTTCATAATGAATTCCATGAATTTACTTGTAACCTTTCAGCACTGAGCGTGATTTATAGGCAAACACTCTTCCATCCAAGTAATTTTTCTTATAGAAATCCCATTTTCACCCTATGGGTCTTACCCCTTCAGGTGTATCCACCAAGTTCCAAATATGATTAATGTACATGGAGGCTATTTCAAATTCCATGGAATTTAACCATTTCTCATAATCATAATTCTCAATGGACTCCTAGTAGGTAGTTGGTTCATCTCCTATGAACATTACTTTATCATCATTTTCCATGATAAATAAACATCACTCAAGTTCCTGATGAATCCTATAAGTCCTTATACATTCTTGTGCAACTTTAGTTGGTTCTTCTTCCATAACTCTTTGTGAAGTTGGCTCAACCTTTATCTCAAGTACATTTTCCATTTTTTGATCTTAAAATTATCCAATTTCAACTTTCCTCCCACCGAATCCTCAAATTATATATTACTTATCAAGGAATAAACTAGTTTGGGACACAAACACTTCTTTTAAATTATGATTATAGAAATAATATCCCTTATTTCCCTTGAGATAACTAAAAAATAAGCATTTTTCAGATTTGGAGTCAATCTTATCAGAATCCAATAATCATATGAATGCCTCACATCCCTAAATATTTATAAAATACATAATAGTGAATTTTATATTCCATATATGATATGTTCTCTTAGTGATTTATTTAAATATAACACATTTTAGTATAGATTCAAAAACTTTAAGAGAATAACACGTGAATGAAATAGAAAGGTCATGTTGATTCGTCATTGATTGAACCATGTCTAATAAGGTACAATTAATCCCATAAAACATAACATTGAATTATAGTGTTTGGGTAGAAGTGAGTTTTGAAACAATTCCATAATTCCTTATGAGATCAATGAATTCTGGGATTAAGTATTCACCACCCTGATCTGATCAGAGAATATGCTAACCAAGGATAATCAAGGGGTACCCAAATTTGGCATGACTTGCTGATAGTGCCAATATTTTAAATAATTTTAATTTTAATTTCAATGTTTTAGTCTCACTAATGTGTTATTTTAAGTAAAATTGTTACATTTCATGGTTTTAGAATTATTTTTAGCTTAATTGTGAAAATGGGTTATATTTTGAATTATAATTATTTTAAGTCGGTTTTGTATTTCAGCCACAAATTTTTCTATACCTATCCAAATTGTAAAATTATTTTTTATAGCCTTAGATATTAATTGGTATTAATTTTATTCAATTGTACCAAGAGATGAATCCAACATTTTAAGGCTCAAAATAATCTCACAAGTCATACCTTGTAATTTGTGTCCATATCTAGATAATTTTAAAGATATACCTATATCTTACAAATTACAAGCCCAATTGAGCTTAAATTTTACTTGGAGAGAGATTAAATTTGGATAAATAACTTTCATAACTATGTACGCATGGAATTATACCACTTTTAAAGGCCATAAATACATGGTAAACCAGATATGGGGAATACAAATATTCATTCCGATCGAAATAAATTTCCCGATTAAATATGCTATAACCCTTTCTATACATGGACAACGAAGTGAAAATTTGGTGGACAAACTCAAAAGACAAGGGAAAAACATTAAAGAAGAAATTTTTCCTAATTATACTATTTAATATTTTTATCACATGAAAATTTTCTAAGGATATATTTGGGTTAAAAAAATTCCACTCTTTTGCCTATAAAAATGTATCTCCTACCCATTTCAAAAGGGTTGTAATTCAAGTTGGACAATTTTTGTAGTTTTTTTAGTTTCTTTATTATTGAAATATTATTATGAAATTTTAATATATATATAAGTCATGTTCTTCCTATAATTCTATTATTTTTATCTTGTGTGTTTCCACCTCATTCTTCTCCACTCGATCTCTAATACTCATGATCATGAGTAACTAACCTGAGGAATCTCCCTGGGGATGAATCAGTGTTGAAACTAAGTATTTTAACATTCATTATTACTATTTCTTATTTTATTATTTTTAGGACATGAGGGATATTAGTGGTAAATGTGCCTTTGTGTCTCTGCTTTCCACCCAGGGTTTAGCTTTCTCTTCTGTAATATTCTCCCTTGATTGAGGAGGTGGATGTGTGGTGTACTTGGCGATAATTAAGTGAATACATATTCATAACTTTTGTAGAATAGAAAATTCACACATATTATGAAGTGTGTCTATTAAGTAAATTTGAAATTGATAATGCGATGATGAAGTTTTACGCTGGATGTTCTCCTGGGAGGATCACCTTTCTATCTAACATCATTCATTCTATCTCCATTCTGCATTTCATGTTTAGTTTTTTTATATTTAATAAATGTAGTTTTCATTGAAAAATTTTAAACCCTCCACTTTATATTATTTAGTTTTATATTATTTAGAATATAAATAGTGACCATAGAAATTTGGTGTTATGTGATTTGCCTCATCGAGACCGACCCTTGGGTGTGCATTATATTGCATGCTTAGGTAAAAAAAATATTGACTTGGGATCCATGAAAAATCACCATTCATCAAATTGAAACCATTTCTAGGGATGATCAATGCATTCACACATATTTTTTCATTAAAAAACAAAAAATCATAAATTTCAAAAACTAAAATAATATCTTTATCCATGATGTATTTAAATTGTGATTGTTAAACATGGGATAACTAATCTCGAGTGTCACATGAGCAAAAATTTCTAAATGAAATAAAATCTCAACTATAAGAAATTAAAGATGACATATAGGGAATAGATAGAAAAAATTAATGGATAACTGAATATTTCTATGAATCCAAGTATCATGAACCAGAACTAGTGGTAGAAGAAGTGGATCCACTTATTATTCAAATTGGAGAACCCGAGGAGGCCTAGAAGAAATTAAATGAAGATCCACTTGGCCTTTATTTGAATAGGTTTTCTAAAAATACATGCTAGATAATATACACATGGTAGGTCAAGATTATTTGTATGATTATTGGTCAAATTTTGTTGAAGATTAATAGGTAATAAATTCTTCCATTCATGATAATGAAAAATTAACATCTCTCTATATATCTCTTACTTCGTAAGATGGTGATAAATATGAACCTGTTGAGACTGATTTACTAGTAGACCTTATAGAAGAGATCAATTTCCAATATGAATTACTTATAATTTAATATTTATTTATTTATTCTTAATGTTTTAATCTTATTCAATCTGAATTATTTTCTGACTTCTCCTTTGCTGAAATTTCTAACACCGCACAAATGGAGAAGGCCTTGGATATTAATGAAGAATTAATAAAAGTGATCGAAGAAAAAGAATATCTATATGATCATGTGGTTATGTGACTACCTCCACTACAATAAATTTTATAACATATGGATGAGGAAATCATGGAAGTTAACAGGGCGCACCACTATCTCCTTTTCCCTCCCACTCTAGAACTAAAATTATATATTTCTTCTTTCTTGGGGGTTGGGACTTTTTTTCTCTTATTTGGGTGTCCCCATTCTCATTTTCTACACATGGACATCGATAAAAGTCACATGTGGTAGTTCATCTCAAAGAAACCACACCCATCGTGTTATTGAAAATAAAATTCTATAACCACCTGACTAGGGGTAGTAAAAACATAGTGCCTGCTTGGGGGGTCTAAACCAAGATTTATCCCTTATATTTTCCATTTATATTTAATTTTCTTCATTTTTATTATGTTTTGTTATTTCTTTATTGTGGTTTTAAATTGATATTATCTAGGATCTTAAATCAATACTGACACTAAAAAAACTAGTTTGTGTCTCTCTTTTTCTTTATTTTATTTTCTGCCCAATTAAAATTCTATATGCAAAGATTTATTGATCTGATTTGAACTAAAAAGAGTGTAGTAAATGGAATAATTATGGGGTATGGATGTCAAACTTTTTTATGAATTTTTTGTGTGTTTCCATTTTTTCATATTTTTTTGTGAATATTTTATGTTTTTCATTTTATTTTTGGTGTTTTTTAGGATTATGGAGCTTGAATCAAATACTTTAGAAATTTAAAACCTTCTTGGTATTTTTTTCACATTAATTTATTTGAATATTTGATAATTTAAATTATTGGTGAATATATATATTTTTATTGATTTATAATATTTTCATTCTATGAAGTACAATTGAATATGAAACTCATGTGAACTAGTACTATCCAAATTGAAAATATTTCTCAACCTGAGAGGTTTATAAACCTTTTTTACATCATATTTAAATTTCACTTTTTATTGAGAGTATTGATACATTTTTTATGATCCATAAATTTCTGTTTTTATCTTTTTAAAAGTTTTTAGAGTTCATGGAATGTGTCGAGTATGATTAAGGATCCACTTTGAAATAATGTTTTACATTCAACTCTAATTTTGGACTACCTTTACATTTGACTTTTATTAATACCCTAGTATCTATAAAATTATTTTTTAGTAAGCCACATTATAATCCATTTATCCCTTTAAAAATGTTCTAGGTGTTAAATGCATGATTATTATTGAACTCAAGTGTGGTGGAGTACTTTGGTTGTGTTGTACTGATTTAAGAATCTGTTTGAGTTGAATTGAAAGTGTTATCATATTAATTTCATCTTTTTAGATGAAATTTCATGTTGGAATGATGTATGGGTGACCCAAAATATCATTATAAAGATTTCATGGGATTTAACTAGTACTTAAATATCAAAATCTTCCTCTCTTTTCCACAAAAATATGATTCTAAATAGAAATTATAGATCTGAATTTAAGATGAAACAGTGCTACAAATTAGATAAAAGAGGGAAGAAAATTTATTATTACTGATGAAATGATAAAGTGTGAATTACCTAAAGATATCCAGAGGTTTTTATATGTGATTAATTTTGTATCTGATTGATTAGCCCACCATTCTTGATAAAAAGTATTTTTATTCATTTACTTCACTTTAGATCTTAACCCTCCACATTCCGCCTTGGATTTTTTTTACATTTAAAACCTACCAACCCTCAACCTCAAAACAACCCATGTAAAATACCTCATGATTGAAAAATTTTTGACTCTTTAAATTAGAGATATTAGGATGATAGAAAGCATATGGATATCATATATTTACATGATAATGAGGAAATCTCCACATTAAAAATCATTGAGTGAAGAGAGATACATTTCTAGGGAGGTAGGTACAACATGCACATTAGGATTACTGTGATATTGAATGGATTTTTATGATTTTTGAGGATTTAAGGAATTTTTATCCATTTAGGATGCATGATATTTTTCTTTGATTTGATAATTAATTAGTGTTTTCTTTTATGCTTTGGGAAGTTTGTTTTGACCTTGGTATTAGATGAATTCCCAAGAGCACGATATTTGTGGGGGAATAGACAGATCCAATATTTTCAATAATTTTACTTTTAATTTCATATTTTTAATCCCAAAATATATTATTTTAAGGGAAATTGTTACATTTTTTGGTTTTAGAATTATTTTGATCTTAATTGTGAAAAAAGATTATTTTTTGGAATTTTAATTATTTTAAGTCAGCTTTATATTTTAGCCACAACCTTTTATACACTTATCCAAATTAAAAAAAATATTTTTATAACCTTATATATTCATTATTATTAATTTTATTCAATGATACCAAGATTCAAATACAATATTTTAAGGCTGAAAAGAAACTCACAAGTCATACCTTGGAATCTGTGCTTAGATCTGAAGAATTTTAAATATGGATCCATATCTCAAAAACTAAAAGCCTAATTGAGCTGAAATTTTATATGGAGAAATAGTACATCAATAGAAACAACTTTTATAACATTAGAATCATGTGATTATACCTCTTTAAAATTCTATAATTCATGGGGAACCGGAGATAAAGAATATAAAGAGTTAGTGAGGCTAGAATAAATTTCTTGAGTAAATAAGATATAACTCTTTCTAAACATGACCAATGAAGTGGAAATTTGGTGGGAAAGCGCATAAGACATATGGAAACAATTTTAAAGCAGAAAACTTTTACCAATTATAAAATTTAATGTTTCTACCATGCATGAAATTTCAGAGGACATATTTGAATTAAAAAAATCCACTCTTTTTCCTATAAAAATGTATCTCATCCCCATTTCAAAAGGGTTGTCATTCTAGTTATAAATATGTGTAGTTTTGTAGTTTATTTTCTATTGTAATATTATTATGCATTATTAATATATATTAGTATTCATCTTACTCACATTCTCTCATTTTTATCTTTTGTGTTTCCACCCCATTCTTCTTTACTACGATCTTTAATACTCGTGATCATGAGTAATTAACCAGAGGAATCTCTTGAGAGACTAACTCAGTGTTGAACCCAATTATTTTCACATTAATTATTACTATATTTTCTTAGAGTTAGGAATATGGTTATTATTGGGAAAGGTTCCTTTGTGTCTCTACTATCCACTTGAGGTTTAGCTTTCTATTTTGTAATATTCTCCCTTGAGCAAGGAGGCGGATGTGCGGTGTACTTGAAAATTGTTAAGTGTACACATATTCACAATATAGGAATAATATGATTCTTACACATATGAAAGAGTGTGTTCATTATGTAAATTTTAAACTAATAATGATACGGTGAAAGTTCACTCTGGGTGTTCTCCTAGGATGATCTCCTTTTTGTCTAACATAATTCATTCTATCTGTATTCTGCATTACATGACTACTTTTTTTTTATCTTGAATAGATTTAGTTTTCATTGAAACTTTTCAAAACCTCATACTTATATTATTTAGTTTTATATTATTTATAATATAAATAATTACCATAGAAATTTTGTGTTTTGTGATATACCTCCTCGAGACTGGCTCATGGGTGTGCACTATATTGCATGCTTAGGTAAATAAAATATTAACCAGGGATCCACAAAACATCCTTTCACATAACCTACCCAAAAAGATAATCTAGAAATACTTATTACTTTATTTATTTATAAAAGATAATCTAGGGGCACCTAGATTTGGTACGACCTACCCGATTGGATGATCAAGGTATTGAAAAGTGTCTTTTTAAAAGGAATATCAAACTTAGTATTTTATGGGCGTTTTCTCTTTTAAAAGTCTCACCAACTTAATATACATCATATATATATTAAATTTATAATTGTTTATGTCGAATAAAATCTTTATCTTCTCATGTTGTATTCCCTTGTGTATTCATACTTCTAATGATTTAGTTTTGGAATCTCTATTTCATCCACCAAATTACTATGTTCATGCCACATTGATGTGTAACCATTTACATAGACCAAAATCTATGTTGCTCTCCAAAATATATAATACAAACATATTCATACATACATACATACATATATGAATCTTATGCATATGTTATATGAACTCTTCATGTAAAGATTTGGAACTATATGATATTAATAAGCTCCACATGAGTAATCCTGGAGCCACTGAGGGACAATCCCCACCTTTCTAAAACAATACATAAGCCTCCATGCTAGTGGTAAGTTTGACCCAAAGTCCCTCTACCCAGAAATACTTTACTCAAGAGATAATTCTATTCATAATAATTCTAAAATATAATATGTATAAACTATGCCCAACAACTAAATCCAAGATAATAAATTCAATAACAAACTGAGGTCAAGTTATATAAAATCTAAATTTTATGGGGTCATACCTAGAATAAACTGAAACGCACTATCTCTTAGAAGAAATTTATCACATAAATTTTCCATACCAAATATTCATATTTCATAAAAAATTTACTAAACATGAATATAAAAGGAATTTGAAAAATAAATAAACATTTTATTTATTTTCAAAATATGAAATACAAATATGAACTTTTCATATTTTATTTATGATTAAAAATATCATTTTAATATGCCTAACACTGATCATTTATAAACCATAAGAAAAATTAACTAAATATATACATTTTATTTTATTTTATTTTATATTTCCACTTTAAAATACATTGGGCTAACATATATTCAATTTTTATCCCCACACTATGTTTTTGTATAATTTAGTGTCACACTAACATCCCATACTATGTTTTCACACAACATAGTGTCATGGTAGAGTATCAAAATTCATATTATTTTGACACTGAATGTAATATCAAGTATAATCCTCCCAATATATTTGTCTTCAATGTATCATTAGATAAATAAAAATGATACTCTGTTTTTTATAGTAAGGATGTAGGCTATATTATCCTATAATGTAAGTTTCACCCAGAATTCATATTATATTAACAACTTCACATAATGTTGAGTTCCCAATGCTTATTGTGGTACATTAATAACTTGATGTCAGGAGCCATCATAGGATACATTTTCACACAAACATACATTCATGTTTTACTTGATATTTCGTTGATACACAATAATATCTCAAAATAGAGTGCCTTAGGTTACATTGAAACTCAACATAACCTTAAGTCATGAACTTAATATTACATTATATAATAACATAATATCAAATGGGTACTTCTAGTATATGTTTTATAAACAATATATTCATTAAATAATGTAAAAAACATGTTGATTTTTCGAACAAGGTGGCTCTGATACCACTTATGGGTTCTATGGGGTTAATCTTATAAACTTGGAAGTGGAAGAAAAATAATATTTGTGAGATCTATCCTTAGTAAAATCAACATGTACATGAAATATGAAGAACATAAAAATGTGTGACTATGTATTGAAACTTTTCAAGAGGTTGACTTTTCATCGGTTTTCACACTATGACCAATTATATATCTTCCTCAGCTTATCATATGGCTTCGGTTGAGCTCAAGGAGCTAAAGGTGCAACTATATGATCTTATGGAAATGGGTTTCATCATACCTAGTATGTCTCCTTAGACAGCTCTAATATTGTTCTCTAAGAAGTTGGATGAGATATCTTGGATTTGTATTGAATATTTCTTCCTAAATTAAGTGAATTACAAGAATAATTATCCTCTACTAAGTATCAATAACCTTTGTGACTATCTAAAGGGTGCGAAGTGGTTTTCAAAGATCAAACTCAGGTCCTACCATCACTGGATTCAGGTTTGTGGGGAGGACATCCCAAAAACAAATTTTGATGCCATTATGACCATTATGAGATCCTATTTATTCTCTTAAGTGTAATTAATCCCCTAAATATTCTCATGGTACTCATGAATATAATATTTCAAACTTTATTAGGCCATTTTTTGGTTGTATTTATTGATTACATCCTTGTCTATTATGCACCAGAGAATGAGCATACAGAGTATATGAGGATGGTTTTGGACTAACTTTGAAAGTACCATATTTATGGTAATATCTCAAAGTGTTAGTTCTATATTAGAGAGGTTCTCTTCCTAGTTTATGTTATCTTATATGGTGTAGTATTTGTAGACCCAATAAATATTGAGGTAGTGTTAGCATGGGATTCTCCTAATAGTGTGTTTGAGGTTCATAGATTTATAGGTTTGGTGGGATACTACTGTTGATTTTTGGATGATTTCTATATGGTAGAGGTCCCTTTGACTGACCTTACCTAAAAGGGGTATCCTTTCATCTGGTCTAATCAATATCAGATAGATTTCTAGAAGCTAAAGTAGATATTTATGAGTGTTATGGTTTTGAGGATACTATAGGAGGGGGTTGAGTGTGTGGTGTACGATAATACTTTTAGAGATATTCTTGTATGTGTTTTGATATAGAAATAGGAAGTGATTTCATATGGGTAAACCTAGTTGAGACAAAATAAATAAAACTATACAACCCATGACCTTGAGTTAGTAATGGTAGTGCTCTCCCTGAGGTATTAGAGAACTATCTTTTGGGTGTGAGGTTTGTAGTCTATACGAACCACTATATTCTTAGGTATATATTTTCACATAGAGATCTGAACTTTAGGAAGAGGCACTGGTTGGAGTGCCTATAGTATTATGACTTTGATATAGTATATAATTCGAGGAAGGGAAATGTGGTAGTTGATTCCCTTAATATGAAATATCAATCTCAGGTATTGGAGGAGGCATCAGAGAAGTTGGATACACTACAAGTATACTTAATGGATGAGGTAGGGGTGGATTATCTTTGATTGATGGTAGTGCCCCACCCCCACTTCTTCAGGGTGTAAGGGAGGTCCAACTACGGGTAATTTATTGTGATATTTTTCATAACCAGATATTCTTAGGGGATTCACCCAATGGTTTTTCCAAAGGTGGAGGTCATGTCATCCTCTCCTAATGATGTAAAATGGTGTCAATAGCACTACATGTGGAGGTATTGAGGGAATTCCATACTTCACCTTTATAAATACATCATGGAGTGATAAAGATGTACCAGGACCTTAATCAATAGTTTTTGAGGGTAGGTATAAAGTGGAGAGTTTCTGAGTTTATATCTTGATTCCTCGCCTTTCAGCAAGTGAAGGTGGATCCTAGGTTTAAGTGGTTTGGATCTACCCTTGGGGTACCAAAGTGGAAGTGGGATGATGTATCTATGGACATTGTGATGAGGATTTCATATTTAGCAAGAGGTTGTGATGTTATCAGCGTGATCATTAACTAATAAACCAAGTTACACCACTTTCTTACCATTTTGTAGTAGAATTTAGTGGAGATCATGGGATGTGTGTATGTAAGAGGAGATCCTCTAATTACATGGGGTAAATTTGATGATAATTTATAACCAAGATGCTCGATTCATGTCCTAGTTGTGGAGATTCTTTCAAGAGAAATTTAGGATTAAGTTATGGATAAGTATAGCATTCCAACCTCATATGTATATCTAGATCAAGTAAACCCTTCAAGTTATCAAGGAAATGTTGAGGGAGTGAATTCTGGATTTCAAATGTAACTCGGAGGATCACTTTCCCTTAGTGGGGTATTTTTACAATAATAGTTATCACTTCAACATTGGCATTGAACCTTTCAAGTACATGTTTGGGAGACCCTATAGGTCACCCCTATGTCAGATCAAGATATGTGATTCATATCATATGGGGATAAAGTTGGTGTAAATGGTGGTGAACAATGCACACGTGATATAGGAGTGGATGAGGACCGCTTAGAGTCGTTAGCAGCTCTATGAAAATTAATGATGGAGAACCTTGGAGTTGAAGATGGGAGACCACATTTTCCTGAAGGTATTTCCTCGATAAAAATTACAAATATTTAGTCATGGTGGAAAGTTATCCAAGAGATTCATCAGTTCATTCCTCATCCTATTCATAGAAATTAAGGTTTCTTACCACTTGGAATTGACCTTGTATTTGTATTGGGTGCATGATGTCTTCCACATGTTGCAACTGAGGAGGTGCATGCACAATATATCAAACATTATTTATTGGGGAAATATGGACATTGAGGATGAAGAATCTTTCTCAAAGTATCCAGTATTGATCAAGGATCAATAGGAGAGGACTCTTTGTAGATGAGTTATTCTACTAATGCACATCCTTTGGTTGTATGAGGACTTTTGGGAGAGTTCATATGAGCGTGAGACCCATATATGGTCCCAGTAACCTCACCTTTTTAAGTAGGTTGAGCTTTTCCAAGTGAATATCCATGGAGGTTTGGAGGATTTAGGGACTCTAGTTTTCCTTTTTGAGCCCTTTGAATATTTTAATGTATATTTTGGAATTTTTTGTGGAGACAGTGTGAAGTTACAAATTCTGTAGAGCCCTGATATTGATATATTAAAAATAATTTATTATTTTTATCTTGTGCATGTGTATTTTCAACAAAAATGTTTTTTCTTAAAAATGGAATCACTAATAGGAAATATGAGATTGTGGTTTCATCCAGAATGAGGGGTTTTCCCCAAGGTAGGTATAATTTTCATTTGCATTAGGAACTTTGGGATGTGTTGTCATGGGTGATGACTATATAAGAATTATTTAATTAATTAATTAATGAAACCCTAATTCATCCCCCTATTTAAGCATCATTGTACTCTCTAATTAGGGTTAAATGTAAACCCAAATTATAGGATGGGGATGATAAAGGGGCTTCATAGGATCTTGGGAGTCACAGGAAAAATCGATCGGCATGGGAACAATCTTCATCAATAATCGAACCTAATCCGATGTAATGGTTATTGTTTCATTTTAGATCTATAATTGTGAAAAAAATTATTTTGGGTTTTTGTTTCATTGTTCATTATTTAATTGGGGGTTTTGTGGTATTTTTTTAGGGTAGGATTTTGTCCCTTATTTTCATTTGGTTTTGGTGATGAATTTTTGATTCCATACGGAGCGGTCAGTGAGAGGTATGGTGGTATGATTCTTAGGGTTGGATATTATCCCTAATTTTTGTTTAGTTTTGGTGATAAATTTACGATTTGAGGTATGGTGACTAATGATAGGTTTGGTTGCCAGTTCTTTTTGTATTCCCATCCAACTCAGTCACATACCTCTTTGGCATGGCTTAAGGATAGCTATGATGGAGAAGGGTGGTCGTGACACATGTATGGTTATGATGTCTTAAAGTGGTGTTGTTATGAGTGGAAACCTGGGGTCAATGTCATCATTTTAGCACGAAGGGAGGCTGGTGGAGGACCCAAGGTGGTCGAGGGTGGTTTTAAGGTGTCCTGACAATGGGGCATGGGGATGACAACAGGGGAAGAGGAGGTTGGTGGTGGAAAGCATCTATTGGTGGCCGAAGTAGAGGGCCAACCGCATTTGTGGAAAATGAGTTGGATTGTACAACCTAAAATGACATGTTTGGGGAAGAAAGTGGAGACAAATTAGGGTTTCCCCTAAACCATTTGATCCCATGGGATTAGACGACATCCAGACTGCAACGTGGTGGGTAAGAGTGGCACGAACGTTGGCCTACAACACTTGTGGGTACTACATGTATCTATGTGTAGTTAGTGTGAGCTCATGAAGTAGTGTGTGTGTGGGGCACATGTGTGAACTAGGAATATTCTCAGTATGGTATCCCACATTATTATTACATAACTTTTCATTACATGGTATAAACAAAGGATCTTTTAAAGTTTATTTTCTTGGAAAGAAGATACATAATACATGAAAACATAAAACATGCTTATAAATCCACTTGAAATACATCTTCATGGGTTCAACCTAAGTTACTTTTGCTGCATCTCATATCTTGGGGACATACGTCAAAGGAAATGGGTGATCATGAATCCCAGTAAGGGAATAAGCATGGGAGACAAAAAGCATGTAATCACGAGACATATCAATAAGAACATGAGGCATAACGAAAACGCATGAACACAAGACATAACATAATAGTAAGAACATGAATCATAACATGGAAATGTGGATAAAACATTTAAATGAAAAATTTATAATCATATCTCCAAGTTTTATCACCAAGGTGTCATAAATAAAAATTACTAAGGTTATTCACTAGGGTATCATAAAACATGTCATCTCTAGAGATTAAATTATTTACCCAATGTATTAGAGAAATTTCTGGGAACACCCTTCATATGTATTAATTTCATGTGAGCCACATATATCATAATAAATCATTTCATTAATAACCCATGGATAAATAAATAATAGGTTTCTTATCAGAATCTTAGCATACAAAAGAGCCTAAACAGATGATCGTTACGTCATTTTTAACCCACAAAAAGAAATGTGGGATTAATATATTTAAATACCCAAATAAAAAAATTAATTTTTAAATATAGTTGAATATGTATTAAAAGTAAATGAGTTTTGGGTATTCAAATAAAAAGAAAAAAATAAATTCTTATGTAAAAGAGAGAAATTTGATAAGTAAATTTGAAAGAATGATGGGTATCAACCATGATTTTATAAATGGTAAAATGAGAGGGGATGAGGGTCTCTCATTCATAAAAGAATATTCTTAAATAAATGGGATAATATAAAGTGGACAAAAGAACTTAGTTTGGAAATTAGAATACATGACACATGAAAAGGGAACTTAAATGGAAAAGAGAAGTGAAGATTTCTCTTACCTTAAAGAGTTGTTCCCAAAATTTTAGGATAAAACCTTGGAGGATTGAGGAAACCTTAGGGGACTCATTGGGAGGAAAAATCACCATAAATTCATGGAGGATGGATTGGTAGTGAAATGAAAAGGAGAAATGGGTGGCTATTTATAGAAAGAGTGGAGGAATTGTTTAATAATTTCCAAATACAGGTCTTGGAAAACTAGGTTGTGGAAAATGAAAAACCATTGGTTTAACTATGGTTTTTGCTCATGGTTTTGGATATTTGGGTCACATTTTAAGTTATTTTAATCCACCAGAACCAAACTCCTTTTTTTAATACTTATTTTTTCATGGAAGAGTATAGATTCTATAAAGTAATGTTTTTAAAAATCAAATTTTCCTTTTTAGACTTTGGAAGGTCACTTATAGTTTTGGAAATTGATTAAAATATATTAAAATACATAATATTAATAAAATAACATATTTTAGGTCTTGGATTATGTTTAATTAATTATAAAATAATTATGACATAAATTTGATGTCATAAAATATACAGAAAACCTAAAACTATATTTTTTACTATTCATGAAAAAGTAAAGTATTTTAGAAAATTATCATAAATTCACCCCAACCTAATTTATACATTCTAATTTCAAATATAATGGTTATTATCTTATAATTAATATCTAAATATAATAATTTTAACTTTTTAAATATAAAAATCCTTATTTATTTAAAAATAGCATCTTTAAGGAACAATCAAATTTTAGACACTTTTAAAAAAATTCCTAGAGCATTATAAAATTATTTTATTATTTACATTTAGGTGAGAGTGTTTTAAAATACTATTTTATTAAGACAAATATTATTCATGTAATGTCTTGAATTTTTCTGTGTATTATTTTTAAATATTATATGGAATTATTATGAGACCATGCACAATGACGACACATCATTCTGAGGCCCGATGATACTGGAATGGTGGTTCGAACTTTTTTTAAGTTAAGTGAGTCAGAATTTGTGTGCGGTTGTGGTAGTTTCCAAACGGATGCCCGGATTAAAAATCTAAGGGCACCGTTGCGTCCGGGACGATGACTTTGCCTAAGAATGGGTCTAACCTCGACCAGTGCAGGTCGATGGAAAAAGTTAATTTTCAGACGTTTTCGGTAAAAAAATAAAATAAAATAAATGGAAAAGTTTATTTTATTTTATTTTATATGGAAACATTCGCTGCAGTGCAGCGACAGGGCATCTTTTTAATAATTAATGTCATGTCATAATGACATAGAAATAGAAACGTTGACTCATTAATGTCGCAGCGTTATGGAATTCCAAAACGTGTTCCCTCTTTTTAATGAGTTAATCGAACGTTTCTCATTGGCAGAAGCTGGAGAGAAACTCTAGAGAATCCTTAGCGCTTTGGAGAGAAATCTCGGTGAAAAACGACGACGAATCAAAGCTGTAGATCACTGCGCTATCGAAGATGAAGGATTTCAGCGACGACGATGACACGACCCCCCCCCCCTCGTCTACAATCGAACCCTTCATGAGGTAGGGGTTGTTATTTCAAATCTCCTTTCCCCATTTTTGATTTTAAATGATGAGCGTGAATCAACCACGAACATGTTGATTCGTGGATTCGTACGTTTTTGATGCAGGGTTTTTGATGGGATGATTTCGGGGAATTAATTCATGTTTAATTATTGTTTGATTCTTCTCCATTTAAGAAAACTAACGGGAGTGGATCAACACCGTGACGAACGATGGCGGAGGTTCGTTCCTTGATTTTCTGATTGGATTTCTCCCCCCTTTCTTTCCCTCGTACGTTCTTCACGTTCTTTGTGCGGCGACGAACAACAGATCGTTGCGCACCCGTCTTGAAATGCAACGATCCCAAACTAGAGATCCGACATCGCAACGACCCTATGGAGGTGTGATGGTCATAGCGGACGAAGAATCATCTAGGATAAGAAAAGACTATTCTTCCGGCGTTCTTCACGCGGGAGGATCGAAACGCATTTTCAAAGTCGATCGGAGGCCTGAAACCAACGGAGACGACATCGGGATTTCAGGGCGACCTAGATTCTGGAGTTTTGTGGCAATCGAATGGATGGATCGATGAACGGGGAAACACAGAGGCGCAGCGGCGCGGCGGCAAAAGTCTGCAATTCTGTAAATTTCCATAATACACGGTGTGTACTTCCGAAGAAAACGTCGTGTAGTACCAGTGGTGGAGGCTAGGGTTTCGGGGGTCAGAGAGGAATCACACATCGTATGACCCTGGTCACACGGCATGTTGGACTTTCCCCAAATCTCGGCGTGTATTTTGGAAAGTACACGGACACGGGATGGACTACACAGCTTCAGACAACACGGAATGTACTCTCTACGCAGCATGGCAGAGGCAGCTACGCGGGACTTGTTGTGTATCCAGGGGATCCATTGACACGGGATGAAGTACATGGAATATACTCCATCACACGGCCAGGCGAGGCTAGTAACGCGGGTCACCCCATGTACCGATTACACGGGTTGAGGACCTTGTACGGGTACATGACCAGCATACACGGATCCGACCCCAGTCACTCAGACACAGCATGTACATCGTACTACATGTCGTGTACTAACTTTTATACATGACCAGCCTTATGACATGGGCCGTTGTACATGGGAAATATTTGGGGTCAGACAACACAATGTGTAACTTTTCTACACGCCTGTACTTTTTGGAAAATGGCATGGTCCCCTTGTTCACCGTATCTTGGACATATTTCGTTTGGGTTAGTGCCCCTTATTCTCATTCCCCTAAAGGTCAGGCATCGTTTCCTTCTACAGGAGTATGATCCCTTCAGTAGGACTTTCTGTGATAGAGTCGGCATCCCTCTGAGAGGCCTGGAGCGAGATCCTCTATCTATTACTGACCCTAGGTAGAGTCAGGCATCGACATGAAAAACTCTACCAGGATTTGATCCTCTACCTAGATGGTGAATCCACCTAGCTGGTGAATCCGGATGAGTCGTGGTATCTGCCATAGCCCTGGAAGTGATCCTCATCTGTGTATCGCAACCTTTCCCACTCAGAAGTGTGTCTCCTGTAATGAGTGCATATATCTCTCGTGATCTTCCCAATAAGGAGTGTGTCTCCCGTAATGAGTGTAACTGCCTCTCGTGATGTTTCCTAATGAACAATACTTCTCGGACGGACATCATCAGAGCTACCAGACTCGTGGCGTGTGTTCTCCCAGAATGTGTGCTTCATATAAATCTTCGAACTAAATCCCTAGACGGGGGTATGCGGTTGTGTGACTTGTCTCTAGACTACGGGTCTAGGTTTTTTTGAGTATATCTGGATTGTGATCTCTTATTATATGTTCAATAGACATATACTATGTAGAGCTGACTGTGCCTTTCCTTTGTGTACTTGCTTTGTGTTTTTCAGGGTCCTCTACTGAGTATTGTTATACTCACCCCTGCATAGGCTTTGCCCGCATGTGTCGTGTCTTGTGCAGACGAGCAGCTTTTTGATAGAGTCCAGGGCAGACCAGGATAGGACCGAGATTTTTGAGTTCCCTAAAGGTCGAGGCGTTCCTTCAGCTATGAGTTGTAGTCCCAATACATCTTTTTGTTTACAGGTTTGACTTTTCAGTTTTTAAACTCTTGTTTTTTGGTGGGCTTGTATTCTAGCCTAGTTTACTTTCAGTACTTTACTTTCTGTCGTACTATGTTGGTTGGGTTTAGTTGTATGCATGCATTTTTTTCCTTAGTAATTTTTACATTTCAGAATTTGTGGGCTTGGAGATGTGTGTGTGTGTACAGGTTCTTAGGAAATGCCTCCCATGTAGTAATATGTCTACTCGGTTCTAGTCACCAGCCTCTGGCCTATTGGAGGCGGGCTTGGGGAGTCACGACGTGGGCCCCACTAGGAAGGGTTGTGACAGAGTGGTATCAGAGTTGGTTGGTTTTAACTTAGGACCTAGAGTCTGTGAGATTGGTTTGGTGCAACAGTGTTCAGTGTTTCGAGATCAGCTTTCAGGCCAGAGACTCTAGTTTTGGTGTGGAAACCGACGTATCTATACACCAGGACTCTGATAACCTAATTTTTGACTCGATACATGAAAATACTAGTTGTGGGGAAATAAAATAATGGTACATGCATAATATAGGAATGGGTTGTGTTTTTCATATCCTTTGTGTCAGCTATCCAGATATACTCATTGACCATGGTACATCTTGTTTCTTTACAGGATGCCTCCGCGATGCATACCCGCTAGGATGTAGCAGCACGATCATGAGGATGACCCCCTCAGTAATGAGGCTTCGATACAGAGACCAGTTCCCCAGGCATTTCCACCAGGTGGTGCACCTACTTTACCACCACCTGTGGAGAAGCCCATGGTACCTACAGTACCAACCAACGAGGAGCGTAGGTTGAGCGTGCTCCATGAGTTTCAGAGACAGAGACCCCTCAGGTTTCGAGGCGAGCCCGACCCTCAGGCGGATGAGGACTGGCTTGAGGCGGTGACCAGAGTTTTTCATCTAGTGAGGAAACCAACAGACTAGGAAGGGGAAACCCTTCATGTGGATGGAGAGGTGCCAGCAGGCTTTCGAGCAGTTGATACAGATTTTGACAAGCACCCCAATATTGAGATTACCAAAGGAGGGTGTCGAGTATGTAGTTTTCTGCGACGCGTTAGGGATAGGGTTTGGATGCATCCTGATGTAGAGACAGGCAGTGATTTCTTATGGTTCATGCCATCTTAGGCCACATGAGCAGAACTATGTGACCCATGACCTCGAGTTGGATGCGGTAGTCTTCTCATTGAATATGTGGTGACACTACCTTATGGGTGAGTGGTTCATCATCTACTCTGACCACAAGAGCCTCAAGTACATCTTTTCACAGAAGGATCTGAATCTGAGGTAGAGGCGTTGGCTAGAGTTCCTCCAAGACTATGATTTAGAGATCATTTATACTTCTCGGAAGGGGAACAAGGTGGCAGATTCTCTTAGCAGAAGGTCGAGCTCACAGATGTTGAGTGAGACGACAGAGCAGTTAGTCGCGTTGCAGTTATCCTTCATGGATAGAGAGGATACAACTTACCTATAGTCGATGGTTTTCTCCCCTCTACTCTTACCGTGGGTTAGGGAGGCGCAGCTAGGATATGTTGATTGTGTGTCTTTATGTGCTCAGTTATCCACAGGACATGCTCCTGATGGATATTCATAAGGTGGGGAGCACGTACTTCTTTTTAGAGGACACACTGTTGTTCCAGTAGTGTTTCATGAGGAGGTCCTGAGGTAGTTTCATACATCTCCCTTGGCGGTACATTTTAGAGTGGCAAAGATATACCAGGATCTCTGACGACAGTTCTGTTGGTCAGACATGAAGAAGGCAGTAGCAGATTTCGTTTCCCGATGCCTCATATGCCAGCAGGTGAAGGCTGAGCACCAGGTTCCAGTAGGATTAGCTCACCCCCTGTAAGTTCCATAGTGGAAGTGGGATGGAATATCAATGGACTTCGTGATAGGCTTACCACGGATGCCCAAGGGGCATGATTCCATCTAGGTGATCATTGAACGACTCACCAAGTCAGCCCACTTCCTATCTATCATGGATTAGAGTTCCATAGAGATCATGGGAAGCCTCTACGTGTAGGAGATAGTTCGGCTTCATGGAGTCCCTTCGACGATAGTCTCAGACCGAGACGCCCGCTTTACATCCCGGTTGTGGAAGGGATTGCAGGAGGCCTTTGGGACTCAGCTACGCTTGAGCACGACATTCCATCCCCAGACTGATGGTCAGACGGAGAGGACCATTTAGGTTCTGGAGGATATCTTGTAGGCCTATATCTTGGACTTTGGTCGCAGTTGGGAAGGCCACCTACCACTGGTGTAGTTTGCGTATAATAATAGCTACCACTCCACCATAAGTATGGCACCATTCGAGGATTTGTATGGAAGACCCTACCGGTCACCGCTTAGCTGGACCGACCCCGGAGAGTCAGCACTCATGGGTCCAAAGTTGGTGCGAGCTACCACTAAGAAGGTGCAGATCATCCGGGAGCAGATGAAGACTGTACAGAGCCAACAGAAGTCTTATGCTGACAGGTGACGGAAACCCCTAGAGTTTGAGGAGGGAGACCATGTCTTTATTTAGGTCTCACCTCGACGAGGGTTACAGAGATTTGGACGAGGCGAAAAGCTATCTTCGAGGTTCATTAGACCTTTTCAGATACTGCGCATAGTTGGAGAGGTGGCGTACCACCTAACTCTATCACTACAATTGCATCGGGTACATGATGTCTTCCACATGTCATAGATGAGGAGGTATGTGCATGACCCATCGCACATCATCGACTGGGGTGAGCTGGACATCGAGGATGGTGTGACCTTTGCTGAGTACTCGGTGGAGAACGAGGATCGGAAGGAGAGGATCCTTCATAGGAAATCTATTCCCTTGGTGTGCGTTCAGTGGCAGCACGGGAATCTTCAGTAGAGAACATGGGAGTGGGAGGCTAAAATCTTTGCCCAGTACCCACATCTTTTTTAGTAGTCTTTTTTTGGCTTTTCGGAGACGCAAAGCCCCAAGGTGGGGAGAATTTAATGTCTTGGATTTTTTCGTGTATTATTTTTAAATATTATATGGAATTATTATGAGACCATGCATAGTGAAGTCATATCATTCCGAGGCTCGGTGATCCCAGAATGGTGGTTCGAACTTTTTTTTAAGTTAAGTGAGTCGAAATTTGTGTGCGGTTGTGGCAGTTTCCAAACGGATGCCCAGATTAAAAATCTGAGGGAACCGTTGCATCTGGGAAGATGACTTTTTCTAAGAATGGGTCTAACCTTGACTGGTGCGGGTCGAGGGAAAAAGTTAATTTTCGGACATTTTCAGTAAAAAAAATAAAATAAAATAAATGGAAAAGTTTATTTTATTTTATTTTTATAAGGAAACATTTGCTGCAGCGCAGCGACAGGGCAGCTTTTTAATAATTAATGACATGTCATAATGACATAGAAACAGCAAAGCTGACTCATTAATGCCGCAGCGTGATGGAATTCCAAAACGCATTCCCTCTTTTTAATGAGTTAATCGAACGTTGCTCGTTGGCAGAAGTTGGAGAGAAACTCTGAAGAATCCTTGGCAGTTTGGAGAGAACTCTTGGTGAAGAACGATGACAAATCAAAGCTGTGGATCGCTGTTCCATCGAAGTTGAAGGATCTCGGCGATGATGGTGGCAAGACCCCCCTTCATCTGTAATCGAACCCTTCGTGTGGTAGGGGTTGTTATTTCAAATCTTCTTTCCCCATTTTTGATTTTAAATGACGAAAGCGGATCAACCACGAACATGTTGATCCGAGGATTCGTAAATTTTTGCAGGAGGGTTTTTATGGGATGATTTTGGGGAATTAATCCATGTTTAATTGTTGTTTGATTATACTCCATTTAATCCTACTAACGGTAAATAATCAACGTCATGACGAACGATAGCGGAGGTTCGTTCCTCGATTTTCTGATTGGATTTCTCCCCCCTTTCTTTTCCTCGTACGTTCTTCGCGTTATTCACGGGGTGATGAACAACGGATCGTTGCGCACCCGTCTTGCAACACAACGATCCCAAACTAGAGATCCGACATTGCAACGACCCTACGGAGGTGCGATGGTCATAGTGGACGACGAATCGGCTCAGATCAGAAAAGACCATTCTTCGGGTGTTCTTTTCACGGGAGGATCTAAACACATTTTCGAAGCTGATCGGAGGCCCAAAAACAATGGAGATGACCTCAGGACATCAGGGCATCCTGGATTCTAGAGTTTTGTGGCAATCGTATGGCTAGATCGACAAACGAGGTAGCACGGAGGCGCGGCGACGGAAGTCCGCGATTCTAGAAATTTCTAGAATACACGGCGTGTGCTTCTAAAGAACATGTCGTGTAATACCGGTGGTGTAGGCTAGGGTTTAGGGGGTCAGAGAGGAATCACACGGCATGTGAACCTGTTCACACGGTGTGTTGGACTTTCCCCTAAGCTCGGTATGTATTTTGGAAAGTACACGGACACAGGATGGACTACACGACTTCAGACAACACGGCGTGTACTCTCTACGCAGCATGGAAGAGGCTGATATATGGGACTTGGAATGTATCCAGGGGATACAAAGACACAGGATGAAGTACATGGTGTGTACTCCATCACATGGACAGGCGAGGCCAGCAATGCGGGTCACCCCGTGTACCGATTACATGGGTTGAGGACCATGTACGGGCACACGACCAGTGTACACGGAGCTGACCCCAGTCACTCGGACACGGCATGTACACCATACTACACATTGTATACTAACTTTTCCACATGACCAACCTTATGACACGGGCCGTTGTACACGGGTAGTACCCGGGGTCAGACAACACGGCGTGTAAATTTTCTACACACCGTGTACTTTTGGGAAAATGGAATGGTCCTCTTGTTCACTGTATCTTGGACATATTTCATTTGTGTTAGTTCCCCTTTTTCTTGTTCCCCTGAAGGTCAGGCATCATTTCCTTTTATAGTATTATGATCCCTTCAGCATGACTTTCTGTGATAGATTCGACATCCCTCTGAGAGGCCCGGAGTGAGATCCTCTATCCATTCCTGGCCCTAGGTAGAGTCAGGCATCAACGTGACCAACTCTACCGGGCATTGATCCTCTACCTAGATGTTCAATCCACCTAACTGGTGAATCCGGATGAGTCGTGGTATCCACCATGGCCCTGTAAGTGATCCTCATCTGTGTATCATGACCTTTCCCACTCAGGAGTGTGTCTCCCATAATGAGTGCATCTATCTCTCATGATCTTCCCACTTAAGAGTGTGTCTCCTATAATGAGTGTAACTACCTCTCGTGATGTTTCTCAATGAACAGTACTTCTTGGATGGACGTCATCAGAACTACCAAACTCGTGGAGTGTGTTCTCTTGGAATGAGTGCTTCGTAGAAATCTTCGAACTGAATCCCTAGACGGGGGTATGCGGTTGTGTGACTTGTCTCTAGACTACGGGTCTAGGTTTTGAGTATATCTGGATTGTGATCTCCTATTATATGTTCAGTAGACATATACTGTGTAGAGCTAACTGTGCCTTTCCTTTGTGTACTTGCTTTGTGTTTTTCGGGGTCCACTACTGAGTATTGTTATACTCACCCCTGCATGGGCTTTGCCCGCACATGTCATGTCTTGTGCATACAAGTAGCCTTTTGATAGATTCCTGGGTGGACCAGGATAGGATTGAGCTTTCTGAGTTCCCTACAGGCTGAGGTGTTCCTTCGGCTACGAGCAGCAGTCCTAGTACCTCTTTGTGTTTACAGGTTGGACTTTTCAGTTTTCAGACTCTTGTTTTTGGGTGGGCTTGTATTCTAGCCCAGTTTACTTTCAGTACTTTACTTTCTGTCGTACTCTATTGGTTGGGTTTATTTGTATGCATGCATTTTGTTCCTTAGTATTTTTTACATTTCAGCATTTGTGGGCTTGGAGATGTGTGTGTGTGTACAGGTACTTAGGAAATGCCTCCCATGTAGTAATATGCATACTCGGTGCTAGTCACCAGCCCCTAGCCTATTAGAGGCGGGCTTGGGGAGTCACGGCACTGGCCCCACTGGGACAGGTCATGAAAATTTATAATACTTGAGTTTATTATAAAATTGTGTATATTTTCTAGAAAAATACAATTATGTTTCATTTTTATCCAAAAATCAATTTATCAAATTCATCTTAATTAAACATATATTTTATTAAGAAAAACTATTAATAATATATAATTTATGGAATAAAAATTTTACTTATAAAAATGAATTTAAATTAAGTTTTGGACATGTAACCCCTTATTACACATGCATACTCCCTAAGGGAAAGGTGTGTGATGGTGGTAGTTTCGTGAGGTGGCTCGACTAACATTGACCAAGTGGTAATCTCCACTAACTTAAACTTATCATGTAGTTGATTTCATTCAAACCTCACTTGTTGAATATCTAATTGGTCTTAGTCAAGGGAAAACCCCAATGATGATACCGCCCTCCCAAGTTCTGAAAAATGATCTTCAAACGACATGACTATACTGGTTGAGTCCATCGATTCTTATTTCTGTATCAATTATCCTTTGTCATTAATACTTATAAAAACTAACTATAATGGTAAAATTATCAACCATGGGTGTAGTTTTTGATGGTTATATTGAAAAATAATCATAATTGAAGAACGGTAATGTAACTTTTGAATCCCAGTGGTCACATTTCCCTTTATACCTTAAAAATAACATTTCATTATTTCACTCAAATTTTACTACAATTCCTCTAAAGGTTATATTTTCATTTTCATAAGATGTTTATTGGTTTACTAATATTTTGATTTATTTATATAGCATTTATTGTGGGAGCGATGATTCTAGCAGATTAGAGCGATCCATACTTTCCCATTTTAATTGTTCTATTTTATATTTTTTGTTCAGTTGTAATGTTTGGTATTTTAATTGGTTTCATAGCTAACTAATGTAATGATCATTGTTAAAGATATAAAATTTTCTTGGTTTCTAATTATTTTGAACATGTATGATATAATATAATATGTGAAAACATTTATTTAGGAAACAAATATCATTTAAAAAAGTTTGGGTCGTTACATTCTTCCCCCTCTAAGTAATTTTGTCCCTGAAATCTCAACTCATTTTATCAGTTGAGAAAAGGTGGAGTGCTATTGTCTCATTATCTTCTATGGTTCCCATTTCACTTATTCATATTTATGTTTTATCCACAACACTTTGATGAGGTGGGTATTCTTGCTACATAGAACCCTATCTTTGTGATCCAAGATCTCCATTGGATGCTCCTCATATAAGTGGTCATGTTTCAGTTGTACCATCCCCAGATTCAGTATATGTGAGGGATTGGGTATGTACTTCCTCAAGAGTGATACATGGAATACATCATGAACATGAGCAAGATTAGGTGAAAGTTATAGCTGATAGGATACTTCTCCTATGCATTCAAGGATTTCAAAGGGGCCAATGTACATAGGGATAAGTTTCCCTTTATTTCCAAATTGAATGACTATCTTCTATGGGGATATTTGAAGGAAACATTTGTCTCTTTAAAGACCCAGAAAATTCCATGTAATTTTTTTAATTATTTGGGATTATTACGAGTCTGTAATAATTGACGGCGCGTGATTCTGAGCCCCGGTGTGCTCAGAATGAATTTCTGAACTTTTTTTAGGTACGTTCAGTAAACGCACAAGTGGAGTTTTCTATCTTTTGAAAAAGTGCTCGGAATTGAAATCCGAGAGCACCATTGAATCCATAGCATTGGGATTATCTTAAGAGAATCTTCACTTCAACCGCAGTTGGTTGGGAGAAAAAGATAGTTTTTGGACTTTTTAAAGAATAATAAAATAACATGTCATTGTTATTTTATTTTCTTTTTCTCCAACGGATGAGCAGCGGTGGTGGGACCGGTGAATTTTCAAGCCATTTAATGGATTGAATCATCAACTTCATAACCCCACCATTTTGAATTAGAAGAGGTTCATTAATTCATTTAATGAACCTCATTAATTCTTTAACGCGTTACTCACCTTTCCCCCTCCTACTTAAATGGAGCTCGGGGTGGGGTTTTGGAAAGACTTCTTCAAATGAAGAAACTCTGGTGAAGTTATGTGGAAACATCCATGGACAGAGGACAAAAGCTCAGGTGGAAATGATCTGGGATCGATGAACGTCGACGACTCCATCCAATGTGGATGCTCCTCCCGCCGTAACTGCGACACCTCCAACAGATCTCGGGGTATGGGGTTTATGTTTGGTTTTGGTTTAACATTATTGAAATGAGTTTATTTAATCTTTAATTTTAGATAAATATTCTCCCGCTTGTTATCATGTTCATGCGGAGATCACAGGCCAAACGAACAAGGTCTGGACCCTCTGCCGCTTCATTCATGTTGCATTCTTCAGGGATAGCTTTCCTCAATTTTGACGAAAATGCGAGACAGAGGGTCACGTTGTGATAGTGGTAGTCTGGGAGACTCGTAGGCATAGACAACACCAAGAACAGACCACCGGAGCATGTCTAGTAGCCCGTGGAAAGAACCGTCGGCAGGCCATGCCGGCGATGGCCGGAGGAGGCCCACGACAACCGGTCACCGGCGGTGGGAAGGTGGTGTGTCGCCGCGCACTGTGATGGCCAGAGGTGGCCGGAAAAAGCTTACCGCGTGGGAGAAAGGCGGTGCCCATAGGTGCCAGCACTGGCAGTAGCTGCAGTAGGAGGGGGCGACGAGGCGCCGCGCCGCGCCACGTCGGCTGGAGACCGGTCTCCCCCCCTGGCCAACCATTGCACACGGTGGGTCAGTGCCCCACCAGCCGGATGAAATGGCCCCGCGTCCGTAGTGCTAGCTGGAGATAGTGGTCTGCCTTTAGGTGGACCAAAACGGATGCGGGCCAACCGAACAGGCCGGACCCGTGGCCCAGCGGGCTAGCGCGGGTGGGCCGAGCCCCACCCGGCGAGCCGGGCCAACAGCGGCCTGGGACCGCGAAGCAGCCTGGCCGACCCCGATGGGCCAGACCCAGTGAAATAGGCCAAACCTTAATGGGTCAGACTCGGGCGGGGTCAGGTAGACCCTGTGACCCGTTGCGTCAGGCCAGCTTGATCGAGTCGGACCGGGCCCAGACCCAATCGGCCCCCGAATAAAGAAACGCCTATAACTAACGAACCAGGTGACTGTTTGACACGTTTTCAATGGCGTTGGGACCCCTTTTGGGAAGCGGTCCCTTTGGCATATTCCAGCGAGCCCGACCGAGCCGGGCTGGACTGAGGTGCGATCACCCTCATTTCACGAAAAGGGGTGTAACTAACAGATCGGGTGTTTGATCGACGTGTCGTATGTGGAATAAGGACCCTTATGAAAAGGCGGTCCTTTGGAGATACTCTAAGTGAGTTTTGAAAAAATTTGACATGTGACCTGGGTTGGATCAGACTTAAATCCAATCAGGCTCTTTTTACAAAAGTGCTCATATCTCATAGACCGGGCATCTGATCGGCGCATCGTCTATCACGTTGGGACCCCTATGGCGGGGCGGTCCCTTGGGTATTATTTTTATAGGACTTAATACTAGTAGAAATATAACTGATGTCTTTAGTAGTAGAGTCTTTTGGAGATCAGGCGATCTTCGTGCAGGAATCTAGTGGCTGGCTGTGACATGAAGAAGAAGAGTGACCAATACGGGTCAGCATCAAAAACTCCATAGTGGGATGATCTAGCTGTATGACTAATCATCCCTACCTCTATACCAGTGACCAATGTGGGTCAGCACCAGCGACCAATACGGTTCAGCACCAGTGACCAATACGGGTCAGTACCAGCGACCAATACGGGTCAGTACCAGCGATCAATACGTGTCATCATCTAGCGACCAATACGGGTCAGCATATAGTGACCTATATGGGTTAGCAGTAGAGTTACTATGTATGGGATGATCTGGATTTAATACTAGTCGTCCCTATCCCAGTAACCTTTAAGTTATATCGTTAGAGTGAGCTGTCTCTTTTTCTTTGTGCTTCATGATTTAGATCATGCTTGTGATGTTACCTTTGTGGTATTTCTTGTGATGTTTTCCTTTGTGGATTAATGAGAGACCTTTGGGGGTCTCGGGTTCCCCTACTAAGTTGTTATACTCACCCCTTCATGGGATCTACCCGCATGTGTGTGTCTGGTGCAGACTACTGACGCTTCGAGGCAGACTTTGGAGGTTTGGGACTTAGTGGAGCTTGGTGCGATGGGTGTAGTCGAGATCCTCTTCTTCGACTTTAGACTTACAGCTAATACCCTCTAGGTAGAGCTCTAGGGCATATGCAATAGATGTTTACTTTCTTTTTATTTTATAGGGCTTGTATTTTGGACCATTGTTTTCAGTTTACAGTAGTACTTGTGGTTGTACTTTACTCTCATGGTTATACCTTACTTTTTTTGGTTGTTTACTTCAGTTTCCCTTTTTGAGTGTGTACAGATCTCTAAGTAAATTTCTTCCATGTTTGGGAAAATCCTTAAGGTTATAGTCACCAACCCCTAGCCTATAGAAGGAAATCTTGGGGTAGTCACGTCTGAGCCTCGTGGGACGGGTCGTGACAAAGTGGTATCAGAGGGTGGTCAGTTCTACCAGAATAACTAAGAGTCTAATTTCAATGAGGCAATGGTGTAAAGTGTATTGAGTTTTGTTTTCAGTGCAAGGAGTCTAGTGTTGGTGCGGTGGCTAACGTATCTATACACCAGGAACCTAAATTCTGTTTTCCAACTCGGTACATGAAAACACTGGTTTCTATTGTTTTGAAAAGTTTTCTTGATATTTCTTGAGTCAGCTCACTAGGTATAACTTATTAACCATGGCACACCTGTTTATTATAGGATTCCTCCACGAAGACAGAAATCCAGGATTCCAGTTATTGATCGTGACAGTGGCCCATCGAGTGATGAGGCATCGGTACAGGGACAACTCACAGTGATGGCACCTTTGGGTGGTGTACTAGTATCACCACCACCCATTGAACATCAGATGATACTAGTGGATCATGCACACTGGCTGATCACATTACATGATTTATAGAGACAGAGGCCTCCGAGGTTTCGAGGCGAGATGGACCCCCAGGAATCATAGGACTGTCTTGCGGCGGTTTCGCAGGTATTTTTCTTAGTAGAGACACCCATCGAGCAGATGGTGATCTTGGCCGCTAGCCTTCTTCAGGGATTGGCCGGAAGATGGTGGGGCTCGATGCTCCAGGTGTATGATAAGACAACCCTCACCTAGCCGAACATTGAGAGCCTTTTTAAGGTGGAGTTCATGCCAGTGACACTACTATCTATGTATATTTAGAAGCTGTTGTATCTACAGCAGGGCAGCCAGACTGTGGCTCAGTACTCGGAAAGATTTACTAACCTCTCCTGATACTCCACTGACATGATATGGGACCCTTACTTCAGGGCTTGGACCTTTGATCAGGGGATCCAATGAGAGATCAGAGCTGTGATAGTTTCTATCAGTATCCCGACATAGGCTGGGGTGCTAGAGCGAGATTTGCTGATAGAGATATTCCTTACTGAGAAGACACTGATAGTGAGATCCCCTACCAAACTAAAGGTAGCAGAGTTTTCTACAGTTGGAAGTAGACATACGATGAAGAAGCCCAAGCGGGATATACCTTACAGAGGGAAACCCCGGGATGCAGGGTCAGAGGTACGAGGCTCGAGAGGCCGAGGGAGCCACCAGTGAGGCATGATCTGTTTTTCTTGAAGGGGACAGGGTAATAGAGCTTGTGAATATCTGACTCCCCGTGCAGATGATTGGTATACGGTGGAGGGGCCACTGAGGTAGTGGAAGCGGCAGGATCATGAGCGTCAGCCAAGCGATGAATGAGGCAGGGGAGCAGGATGTGCAGTGGGAGGTGGTCGGGGTCACTAGGCACTACCACCACCACCCCCAGGCGGTCCACCATGAGCTCAGGGAGTGGGTGGATGGGGACAGACCCAACTACAGGCAGTAGAGGATCACGATACATACATCCCTAAGATGATATATGGTACAATATGTATCTTCTCTACTTTAGCAGGAGTGATTATCGACACAGGTGCTAGAAATTATTTCCTTGCTGCGGACTTAGTTCGGGACTCTGAGATTCTGACTGATCTTTTAACTAAAACTTTGTGTTTGGATACTCCTATGGGGGGAGGTTCAGTAGTCATACACTGGTGCCAACAATGTGATCCTACTCTTGGAGGAGAGAGTTTCAGATGGGATCTTCTAGTAGCGGCGTTGAAGCCCTATGACGTCATTCTTGTCATGGACTGGCTATCAGCAGTTCACTCATATATTGACTGCTTGAGACATATAGTGCGATGTATGTGCAAATATGGAGGCCAATTTTCCTTTGTTGGTGAGAAGTAAAATAGAGCAACATGAGATGAACTTGCACTCAGGAGGGTACAGTCGATTACATATCATCTGGCTTTCATGACCTTCGACACGGTGGATGAGGCGAGTCCATAGTTTCTAGCAGTGGTGGACGAGTTTGAGGACGTCTTTCCAGAAGTTATCCTAGGACTACCTCCTCATAGAGAGGTAGACTTATGCATTGATTTGTACCCAAGAACAACACTGATATCTACACCAGCATATCGTATGGCCCCTATGGAGCTCCAGGTGTTGAGGGCACAGTAGGAGGACTTACCGAGGAAGGGATTCGTAAGGCCCATTTTTACTCCATGGGCATCCCTGATGTTGTTTTCTAAGAATACAGATGGAATTTTGAGGCAATGTGTGGACTTTCGGTGCCTAAACCAGGTGACCGTGAAGAAAAAGTATCCTCTGTGGAATATTGATGATCTATTTGATCAGTTGAAAGGAGCGAAGTGGTTCTTGAAGATAGACCTCAGATCAGACTATCATCAGCTCAGGGTATGGGACGAGGATGTACCGAAGACAGTCTTCAGATGTCGTTATGGCCATTACAAGTTCTTATTGATGCCTTTTAGTGTGATCAATTCTCCAGCAGTGTTCATGGGGATCATGAATAGGATTTTTCATCCATACCTTGATCGCTTTGTGGTGGTCTTCATCAATGACATCTTGGTGTACTCAGCATCCAAGGAAGAGAATGTTGTACACTTGAGGATAGTTCTGGACACACTCTGAGAGCACCAGTTATATGGGAATCTCTTGAAGTGTGAGTTTTAGATATAGAAGTTCCAATTCTTGGGACACGTCATCTCATAGGATAGATTTTTAGTGGATCTAGCGAAGATCGAGGAAGTACTTGCTTGGGATCCACCCAGGAGTGTTATTGAGGTGCAGAGCTTCCTTGGATTAGCCTTCTACTATCGGAGGTTCGTACTCGATTTCTCCAGAGTAGCAGCACCTATGACTGCCTTGACGAAGAAGGGGAAACCCTTCCTATGGTCAGAGACATGCCAACAAAGCTTTCAACAGTTGAGGCAGAGCTTGACTATCTCTCCCATCCTGAGGTTTCCAGAGGAGGGCACTGACTACGTGGTTTACTGTGATGCATTAGGGACCGAACTCAGTTGCATCCTGATGCAGGATGATGTAGTGATTGCTTATGGCTCACAATAGTTGAGGCCTCATGAGAAGAATTATGTGACTCATGACTTGGAGTTGGCAGCAGTAGTCTTTGCACTGAAGATGTGGCAACACTACTTGATGGGTGAGCGGTTCATTGTTTACTCAGACCACAAGAGTCTCAAATATATCTCCACACACAAAGATCTAAATATGATACAATGATGTTGGCTAGAGTTCCTCCAGGAATATGACTTTGAGATAGTCTATACTCCTGGAAAGGGGAACGTAGTGGCAGATGCACTTAGTTGGAGATCGAGTTCACAGCTACTGAACAAGGATTCAGAGCAGTTAGCCTCACTTCAGATATCCTATGTGGATAGAGATGAGACAGCCTACCTCCAGTAGATAGTATTTTCCCCTCTACTCCTTCAGTGAGTCAGGGAGGTGCAACTTAGAGACGGTAGTTACAAGACTACACATGCTCACATATCCTCAATCCATGAACCTGATAGATATTCTGAAGGTGAGGAGCACACTATCCTTTTCAGAGGAAGTATATTTGTACAAGTGGAACTATGAGAGGAGGTGATGAGGGAGTTCCATATATCCCCCTTGGAAGTACATCGAGGCATGATGAAGATGTATCAGGACCTTCGACATCAATACTGGTGGCTAGGGATAAAGAAAGCTATGGTGGAGTTTGTTTCTAGATGCCTCACTTTCCAGTAGGTGAAGGTCGAGCATCAGGTACCAGTAGGCTTGAACCAACCCCTCGAGATACCAGAGTGGAAGTGGGAAGGGATATCTATAGACTTTGTGATGGGGTTACCACATACGTCCAGAGGGCACGATGTCATCTGAGTGATCGTTCACTGACTCACCAAGTCGGACCACTTCTTTTCTATTCGAGAGAAGGGTTTGGTAGAGAGCTTAGGACATCTCTACATTCAGAAGATCGTGCAACTTCACGGGGTGCCTTTGACGATAGTCTCAGAATGTGACGCATGCTTCACATCCCATTTGTGGAAAGGATTTTAGGAGGCTTTTGGGACTCATCTTTTCTTGATCATAGCTTTTCACCCGCAGACAGATGGTCGGATTAAGAGAACCATCCAGACCATGGAGTAAATGCTTTATGCATGTGTCCATGATTTTGGTTGCAGTTGGGAGGACCACCTACCCTTGGTGGAGTTTGTATACAACAACAGCTATCACGCCACCATTGGTATGACACATTTTGAGGCATTGAATGGATGACCGTGAAGATCTCCCTTATGTGGGATGGATCCAGAAGAGCCAGCACTCGTGGGCCCAGAGATGGTATAGGATACCACTGAGAAGGTTCAGGTCATTCGAGAGTGGATGAAGACTGCACAGAGCTGACATAAGTCCTATGCTGATAGGCGAAGGAGACCACTAGAGTTCTAGGAGGGGGACCACATTTTCTTACAAGTCTCCCCTCGACGGGGACTATGGAGATTTGGCTGAGGTGGAAAACTCTCACCAAGTTTTATCAGACCATTCCTGATACTTTGGAGGATTGGAAAGGTGGTGTACCACTTGGCACTGTCACTGTAGTTGGAGAGGGTTCACGACGTCTTCCACGTATCCCAGCTGAGGAGATATGTGTATGACCCATCTCACGTCATCGACCATGGCGATCTGAAGATTGATGATGGGGTGACTTTTGCGGAGTACCTGGTGGAGATAGAGGATCGATAGGAGTGGATCCTTCGTGGGCGGTTGATACCTCTAGTGCGCATTCTGTGGAAGCATGGGAATCTCCATGAGAACACATGGGAGTGAGAGGCTCATATTCATGCCAAATACCCCTCTTTGTTTGTGTAGCCTTGTTTGGCTTTCGGGGAAAGTACCAAGGTGGGGAGAATGTAAAGACCCGGAAAATTCCATGTAATTTTTTTTAATTATTTGGAATTATTATGAGTCTGTGAAAATTAATAGCGCGTGATTCTGAGACTCAGTGTGCCTGAAATGAATTTTTGAACTTTTTTTAGGTACGTTCAGTAAACGCATGGGTGGAGTTTTCTATCTTTTGAACCGATACTCATAATTGAAATCCGAAAGCATCGTTGAATCTGTAGTGCCAGGATTTTCTTAAGAGAAGCTTCACTTCGACCACAGTTGGTTGGGAGAAAAATATAGTTTTTGGACTTTTTAAAGAATAATAAAATAACATTTAATTTTTATTTTATTTTATTTTTCTCCAATGAATGAGCGGTGGTGGTGGGACCAGTGACTTGTCAAGCCATTTAATGGCTTGACTCATCAACTATGTAACTCCACTATTGTGAATTAAAAGAGGTTCATTAATTCATTTAATGAACCTCATTAATTATTTAATTCATTACTCACCTTTCCCCCTCCTATTTAAATGGAGATTGGGGTGAGTTTTTAGCACGACTTCTTCAAGAGAGGAAACTCTAGCGGAGTTCTGCGGAAACATTCCTCAACGGAGGATGAAAGCTCGGGTGGCAACGATTCAGGATCAACGAACACTGACGACTCCATCCAACGTGGATGCTCTTCCCACCGCAATTGTGACACCTCCAATGGATCTCGAGGTAAGGGGTATATGTTTAGTTTTGGTTTAACATTATTGAAATGAGTTTATTTAATCTTTAATGTTAGATAAATATTCTCCCGCTTGTTATCATGTTAACGCAGAGGGCATGGGAAAAATGAACAAGGCCCAGAACCTCCTCCGCTTCATTCATGTTGCGTTCCTTGGGGAAGGCTTTACTCAATTTTGATGGCAACGCGAGACAGAGGGTCACGCTGTGACGGCAGCAGTTTGGGAGACACATAGGCGCATACGACATCAAGAATGGACCACCAAAGAATGTCTGGTGGCCCACAGAAAGAACTGTCGGTGCGCCATGTTGGCGGAGGTGGGAGATGGCTAGAGGAGGACCATAGCAACCGACCATGGGTGGTGGGAATGCGGCATGTCGTCGTGCGCTGTGGTGGCTAGAGGCGGCCATCCCAAGCCAGACGCGCGGGAGAAGGATAGTGTCCGCGGGCACCGCTGGCAGCAGGAGTGGGTGGCATGGCCCCATGCCATGCCATGTCGGCTAGAGACTAGTTGGACCCCCTAACCAACTATTGCATGTGGTGGGGCAGCACCCCACCGGCCGAATAAAATGGCCCCGCATCTACGGGCCCAGTTGGAGACAGCGGTCCGCCTTCAGGCGGACCGGGCCGGATGCGGGCCAGCCGAACAGGCTAGACCCACCCAGCAGGCTGGGCTGGACCCATGGCCTAACGAGCCAGTGCAGGTGAGCAGAGCCCCACCCAGTGGGCCGGGCCAACCGTGGCTCGGGCCCGTGAACCAGTCGGGCCGACCCCGACGGGCCGGACCCAGTGAACCGGGCCAGACCCGAGTGAGGTCAGGTAGACCCCGGTTGTCTGATCGATGCACTGTCTGTTACGTTGGGACCCCTGTAGAGGGGCGGTCCCTTGGGTATTATTTTTGCGGGACTTCATATCGGTTGAAATATGATTGATGGATTGAGGAGAAGAGTCTTCCGAAGATTAGGAAAGCTTTGTGTGGGAATCCAGTGGTTGGTTGTGACGTGAAGAAGAAGAGCGATCAATACGGGTCAACATCAGAAACTCTAGAGTGGGATGATCTAACTGTACGACTAATCATCCCTACCTCTGTACCAGCGACCAATGCATGTCAACACCAGCGACCAATATAAGTTAACACTAGTGACCAATACGGGTCATCACCAGCGACCAATACGGTTCAGCACGAGTGACCAATACAGTTCATCATCTAGCAACTAATACGGGTCAGCATCTAGCGACCAATATGGGTCAGCATATAGTGACCTATACGGTTCATCAGTAAAGTTACTACGGATAGGATGATCTGGCTTTACGACTAGTCATCCCTATCCCAGTATCCTTGAAGTTATAACGTTATAGTGAGCTGTCTCTTTTTTTGTGTACTTCATGATTTAGATCATGCATGTGATATTACCTTTGTGGTATTTCTTGTGATGTTTTCCTTTTTAAATTAATGAGAGAACTTAGGGGGTCCAGAGGTCCCCTACTAAGTTATTATACTCACCCCTGCACAGGCTCCACCCACACATCGGTGTATGGTGCAGACTACTGAGGCTCTGAGGTAGACTTTGGAGGTTCGAGACTTGGTGGAGCTTGGTACGATGGGATCAATCGAGGTCCTATTCTTCAACTTTAGACTTACATCTACTACCCTATTGGTAGAACTCTAGGGTAGATGCAACAACTGTTTACTTTCTTTTTAGTTTCTAGGGATTGTATTTCATCCCACTGTTTTCAGTTTATAGTTGTACTTGTGGTTGTACTTTACTCTCATGGTTATAACTTAATTTTTTTGGTTGTTTACTTCAGTTTCCTTTTTTTAGTGTGTACAGATCTCTAAGGTAATGGCTTCCATGTTCAGTAAAATCCTTCAGGTGCTAGTCACCAACCCCTGGACTATGTAAAGAGGGCTTGGGGTAGTCACTTTCGGGCCTCGTGGGACGGGTCGTGACAGTCTCCAACATAAAACTCCAATTCCCTTTGAAGGTTGTCAGAATATCTATTTTGGTGACTCTGAGCAACCTTTATATGTTGTTGGATGGAATGAACATTTTCTTTCATCTCTTACACAGGATCGAGCTCAAGAAATTTCCTCTCAGAAACTTCATCCCAACAAGTAGGATTTCTACATCACTTTCTATATAGATCTTCATATGGTGTCATTTGAATACTCGGGTGGAAGTTTTTGTTGTATGAGAACTCAAATAAGGTTATGTTCTGACCCCATTCAACTTTAAATTATATTAATCATGTTCTTATCATGTCCTCAAGTGTATGAATAGTCCTTTTAGATTGACCATCAGTTTAGAGGTGATAGGTGGTACTAAAATTCAATTCAATATTTAGAACATGTTGGAGAATTCTCCAGAATTTAGATGTGAACCTTGGATCATGATCATAAATGATAGAAAGTTTCACCCCATGCCACCTCACCACTTCCTTTACATATATCTTGGAAATTTATTCATGGGAGAAATCTTCCTAAATAGTGATAAAATGGGTATTCTTGGTGAGTTTATCCACTATAACTCATATCGCATTATTTCTTTTGGATGTTATTGGGAGAATAGTGACAAAGTCCAAAGTTATATTGTACCGCTTCCATGTTGGTATGGGTAGTGGTTGCAATACCCCTTTATAAAGTTGTTTCTCTGCCTTCACTTGCTAACATACCAAGCACCTTGTAGTGTAGTCAGCAATATCCCTTTTCATATTGTCCCACCAATAATGATCACAATGGTCCCTATACATTTTAGTGATTCTATAATGTATAGAGAATGTAGAGATATGAACTTCAACCATCAGCTTCTTCCTTGTCTCTGGGATATATAGGACATATATCCTTGTATAAAATGTTAGTACACCTTATTGATCAATATTAAACTCAAGAAACTTCCCATTATTCAAAACTTTTATCTTTTTTTGTAATAAAGGATCTTCTCTTTAATCTCTCTTGATCTTCTCTAGTAACCATTGTTGAGAAATAATTTGGGATAAGGTTGATGATTTATCTTCCCTTACGATTCCCATGTCCAATTTTACTAGGTCCTTGATCAAATGATCCCCTTGAATCCTCATCATTTCTATCATAATAGGGTCTTTCCTTCTTAATTCATCAGTGACTTTGTTTGCTCATCCAGTGTGATAATGAATTGAATAGTCATATTCTTTAATAAGTTACCACCATATCCTTTGTCTCGTGTTCAATTCCTTTGTGTGAAAATATACTTCAAACTTAGGTGGTCTGTGTATATATCACATTTCTCCCCATAAAGATAGTGCCTCCATATTTTCTGAGTAAAAATAATTGTAGCTAGCTCCATTTCATTCGTAGGATAATTATGCTCATGAGGCTTTAATTATCGAGATACATAAGCAATCACCTTGTCATTTTTTATAAGGAAGAATCCAATCCCTTTCATAGATTCATCACTATAAATAATGAATCCTTATCTGAAATAAGGTAGATTTAACATAGATGTAGTAACCAATCTCTTATTTGGTTCTTGGAAATTTCTTCATACCCCTTTGTCCTGATGAACTTAGCCCCTTTTCGAGTTTACGTGGTTAGTGGATTATAAATTCCTAAAAAATCACAAACCTCCTATAATAACCAACTAAAAAAAGAAAACTATGAATCTCTGTTACTGTTATAGGATGAGGCCACTCCTCTATAGCCTTCATCCTCATAGGGTTAACTGAGATTCCCTCATTCATTATAATGTGCCCCAAAATGTAAATTTTTGTAACCATAATTCACATTTTCAAAATTTTCTAAAAATATTATCCTTCCTTAGAGTTCTCAAAATAACCCTTAGATGATCTTTATACTCCTCATTACTTTTGTAATATATCAGAATATCATCAATAAAAACTATTAAAAATTTATCAAGGTATTCCTTAAATACTCTATTCATAAAATCCATAAATATATTAGAAGTATTATTCAAGACAAAGGGAATAACAAAAAACTCATAATGCTTATATCTTATTCAGAAGGAATTATTTGGAATATCTTCTTTCTTTACCCTCAATTGATGATACCCAAACCATAGGTCAATCTTGGAGAACAATTGAGCCCCATAAATCTGGTCAAATAAATCATAAATCCTTAGGGAGGGGAATGTTCTTCATTGTGAACCCATTAAGTTATCTATAATAAATTTATAACTGCATTGATCCATCCTTCTTATTCATAAGGAGAATAGTTTCTCCCCAAAGAGACACACTTGGTTAGATATATCCATTCTCTATAAGATCTTGAAGTTGTTTATTTAACTCCTCTAACTCCATATTTTTTATTATATATGGGTACTTTGATATCGGCTTGGATCTAGGTATGAGTTCATTGGAGAACTATACCTCTCTTTCTGGGGGAGGTCCATGTAACTCTTCAAGAAATATGTTAATATATTCCTAAATGATGGGGACATTCTATATCTTTATACTTTCATTTATTTATCTCTCTTCACCAATAATCTCTATAAAGAAGGCTATGGGAGGTACTTCTGGACAAAGCTCGGTCTAGGATATCTCTCCTTTGAAAATGAATATAGGTTGTGCATTCAAGAAAACTGAAATTTCCTTTATTCTGTAGTTTATCTTGGCATTATACTTTGAGAGCTAGTCCATCCCTAGTATAGTTTCAAATTACACCATGGGAATGACTACTAGATTTGTGATGATATTATACTCATCAAATTTAATACTAGAGTTTTTATACACTAGTTATTCTAGGATAATTCCTCCGGGATTATTTACTGATAACTTTACTTCTAGAAGTTCAGGGATTTATTCTTTGTTCTTTGCAAACTTGGATAAAATAAAGTAATGCGTAGAACTAGAATCAAACAAAGTACTTGCTAGATTTTAGACCACAATGAGTTTTATGCCACCACATCATTCAGAGCCTCCACTTCATCCATAGTGATATAAAATGATCAAAATTTCTCCCTTGGACTGTACTGAGGTTGAAAGTGGTTCAATCCCTTATCTTTTGATTTGGACATTGATTGGAAAAGTTCCCAAGATTCTCACACTTGAAGTATTGAAATTTTGACTAGGCCTTCACTGTATTCCCTTTTTCATTAGTGTTGAAAAGTTGAGGCTTCACATCACCACAATAGTTTAGAGATATATATCCATATCTTCCTCACTTGTAGCACTTTCCACTCCCAAGAAAGTAGTTCCTTGAATGCTTCTTCCCACATTTGTTTCACATGGGAAGTTTTACTTTATTTCCTCCTATTCCATGATCAAAGTTCTTCCCTGAGTTTGGCTCCAGTGATCTCTTGTTCTCATTTGACCTATATGACCATTGCATCGCTCCAAGCTCCAATTCAACCTTCATAGAACTCTTCACTATCTCCTCATAGATTTCATAGTCTCAATTTTATAGATTCCTCCATGGATGAGGTCTCAGTCCACTGAAGAATCTATCAACCTTTCCCTTAAGATCCATAAAAAATTTATAGGTGTATTGAGAAAGTCTTGTAAAGTTTATCTAATTGATTCCCACCAATTAATTTTCCTTTTGTTTAAGTTTAAGGAATTCCTTCTCCATTTTCATTCACATCGAACAAGGGAAATATTTATTTAAAAAATATTCCCTTGAACTCTTTCCACTCCATAACATCAATCTCCCATCTTGGATTTGTGTTTTTAACTAGTTTCCACCACTAATAATCTTCTCCTTCTAAGTGTTATACTTCCAAGGTTACTTTCTCTAGCTCTGAACAATAGAATACAGAAAAGATATTTTCTATAGAGCTTATCCATTGTTCAGCAATCAATGGATTGGTAGATCCACTGAAAGAAGGTGGTATTTAACACATGAAGGTATCAATGAAAATTTTTTCCTTTTGAGGTGAATTCGGTCTCTCGACTTGATTCAAGTTATTGTTCATAACTCTAGTTAGTTTATTAATCATCCTCATGAATTTTTCTATTATAGATTCTATCAAAATGTTGTCAATGCATCATCTGTTGCGCTCATCATTTACACAGTTTTTTATATTTCTCACCATTTATCTCAAAGAAGAAAACCTTATTGAGAAATGTGTTACTTTTATGAATCTTATAATTCTAAAGATATTTTATATCTTAAAACATCATGCTTAAATATGTTATTAATCTCTTATAATAACAATTACATAATCTATACATCCTTCATAAAGATTCATAAAAAGCTTGTGATTGACCAAACATATCCCCCTGGAGTGTCAAACCATGTGTTAAGAAAGGCTCGTTATCATGCACCAGTTCCCATTTGAGTCTATCTCAAAGCGGTGTTTTCGATTGTTACCCCTAGGTACATCTATTCTAGAGGCACATCCACTTGTATTATCCAAATATGGATGTATTTGTTTGGGACCCACTTAATTAATACTTTCCAAAATAATAAAACGTTTTCCTATATATTAACTTATCCTTAGGGTTCTTCCTAAAGTTTTAAAGTCTTAATTTCCACAAATAACTAAACCATCCTTTGATACCAACTATGGAATCCCACCTTTTTATTATATAACTTTTCATTACATGGTACAAACATGGGATCTTTTAACGCTTAGTTTCTTGGAAATAAGTTACATAATACATGAAAACATAAATCATCCTTCTAAATACACTTTAAAGACATATTTATGGTTTCACCCTAAGTTACTTTTATAGTATCTAATATCATGGGGACATATATCAAAGTAAATGGGTGAGCATAAATCCCAGTAATGGAATAAGCAAGGGACACAAAAAGCATGTGATCATGAGACATATCAATAAGAACATGGGATATAACAATAAGGAATGAACAAGATACATAACATAATAATAATAACATGAATAATAGAATGAAAATTTGGATAAAACATTTAAATGAGACATTCATAAGCTTATCACTAAGGTTTATCACTAAGGTTTCATTAATAAAATATTTCAAGGTTATTCACCAAGGAATCGTAAAACATGTCATATATAGAGATTAACTTATTTACCCAAAGAATTGGAGCACTATCAAGGATCATCATTAATATGTCTTAATTTCATGTGATCTAAATGGATTATAATAAACTGTTTCATTAATAACCCATGGAGAAATAAAGAATGAGTTTCTTATCAAAATCTTGGCATACAAAAGAGCTTAAAGCCATAATTGTTACGTCATTTTTAACCCATGAAAGGAAATGTGGGTTTCATATATGTAAATCCAAAATCAAAAATTAATTTTTAAATCTATTTGAATATCCATTGAAAATAAAATAGGTTTTTGTATTTAAATAAAAAATAAAAAATAATTTCTCATGTAAAATAGAGAAATTTGAGAAGTAAATTTGGCAGCATGACGGGTATAAAGCATGGTTTTAGAAAATGGTAAAATGTGAGAGGAAAAGGGTATTAAATTCATAAAATAATATTATTATAGTAATGGGATAATATAAAGTGGGAAAAATAACTTAGTTTTGAAATTATAATACATACCACATGAAAAGGGAACTTGAATGGAAAAGATAAGTGAATATTTCCCTTACCTTGAAGAGTTGTTCCTAAAACTTGAGGATGGAACCTTGGGGGATTGGGGAAAAATTGGGGGGACTACTTGGGAGAAAAAATCTCCATAAATTCGTGGAGGGTATATTGAGAGTGGAATTAAATAGAGAAACTAGTGGGTATTTATAGAAAAAATGGAGGAATTGTTTAATAATTTCCAAATATAGGTCTTGGGAAATTAGGTTGTGGAAAATGAAAAACCATTGGCTTACCCATGGTTTTTTATCATGTTTTTGGAAATATGGGTCACATTTTAATTTATTTTAATCCACCAGAGCCAAATACCATTTTTTAATACTTAATTTTTCATGGAAGAGTAAAGATTCCACAAATTAATGTTTTTAAAAATCAAAATTTCCTCTTTAGACTTTGGAAAGTCACTTATAGTTTTGGAAATTGATTAAAATATATTAAAATAAATAATATTAATAAAATAAAATATTTCAGGTCATGGATTGTGTTTAATTAATTAGTTACATCATTATGAGATAAATATTATTTCATAAAATATACCGAAAACCTAAAACTGTATTTTTTTACTATTCCTGAAAAAATAAAGTATTTTAGAAAATTATCATAAATTCACTATCACCTAATTTCAACATAATGATTTCAAATATAATGTTTATTTTTTTAGAATAATTATCTAAATATGATAATTTTAATTTTTTTAAATATAAAAAAACCTTATTTATTTAAAAATTGAACTTTTTAAGGCACAATCAAATTTCTGAAACTTATAAAAAAGTCATAGGTCATTATAAAATTATTTTATCATTTATATTTAGGTTAGAGTGTTTTAAATGACTATTTTATTAAAATAAATATTATTTAGAATGCTTGAGTTTATTATGAAATTGTATATATTTTCTATAAAAATACAATTATGTTTCATTTTCATCCAATAATCAATTTATCAAATTAATCTCAATTAAACATATATTTTATTAAGAAAAAATATTCATAAAATGGAATTTATGGAATAAAAAATTTACTTATACAAAGTAATTTACACTAGGGTTTGGACACATAACCCCTTATTACACCTATATACTTCCTAAGGGTAAGGTGTGCGATGGTGGTGGTTTTTTGGGGTGGATCGAGTAAAATTGGATGAGTAGTAATCTCCACTAACTTGAACTTATCCCATGGGTTATTTCATTAAAGATTTACTTGTTGAATATTGGTTTTAGCTTGGTCAAGGTTGAACCCCAATGATGATACCTTCCTCCCAAGTTCTGACAAATTGGATTCAAACGGTATGACTCTACTAGTTGAGGCCATCGATTATCCTTTATTTATAAATTATCATTTATAATTAATACTTATAAACACTAATTATAATGGTAAAATTATCAACCAAGGGTATAGTTTCTAATGTTCATATTGACCAACAGTCATATTGACCAATGTTTATATTTGACTAACAGTCATATAATGATCGAATCCCAATGGTCACATTTCTCTTTAAAACATATAAATACCACTTCATTATTTCATTAAAAACTCACTATAATTTATATTAAGGTTATATTTTCATTTTTATAATATTTTTATTGTTTTAATAATATTTTATTTTATTTATATAGTGATTTTTGTGGGGGTAATGGTTCTAGCAGATTGGGGTGATCCATACTCTCCCATTTTAGCTGTTCTATTTTATGTTTTTTGTCCAGTTATAATGTTTGGAATTTTAATTGGTTTCATAGATGAATAATGTAATGATCATTGTTAAAGTGATAAAAATTTTAAGGTTTCTCTTTATTTTGTATGTGTATGATATTATATAATATGTGACAAACATTTATTTAGGAAACAAATATAATTTTAAAAATTCTAGGTCGTTACACCCGGGGGCCACCACATGCCATGTTCTTTGCCTTTGTGGTGTATTTTATCAACTTATCATCATTTGTATATTTAGGAAAAAAAATAGCTCATATTGAGTATTTTTTTCACATAGATCAAAATATTGTATTCTGTTTGGTCATCTAAGGCTATTTGTGAGGCGAGATAGTTAGTTTTTTGGCTTTTACTTTGTTGGTCCCGCGACGGGGTCGGGAATGACATTCAAAGTGTTCTCAGTGTTCTTAATCTCCCAGTGGTGTGTTTGGGTTAGGGTGAAGCCCCCCCCCCATACACACACCACATCTTATATAGGGTTTGATACTCCCCACACACACTTAAAGCATTGGTCCTCTATCTTCAGAGTCAGTACTCCTCTGTCCAAGAGCTCAGGCAGGGTATGGGTCCTTCATAGGGTTCAGTACTCTCTTGACTGAATTTTGATCTTTGGTGAGGTGTGATTACCCCACTACAACTTCAGTGAGGTTTCATGAGATGTTGAATTGGGGTGTATGGATTCTTGAGCAATGTGATAATTCCATCTGAAGCTATCATTGAGAAATGAGACTTCTTTCTAAGTCTCAGGTTCACACTACGAGTATATTCAAGATTCTTTTGATGGTTTATAATTTTCATTCCTATTTTTTTGTTGAGATAATAGGTTTATATTATGATTCCTTGGTGGTTTTGGGGCATTCTACTAGATATGTTTATATTCATCCCTACATGAGCGTCTTTACCCATGCATGTCATGTCTTATGCAGATGATATGTAGATCAAAGTAAATTTTGGTGGACATGGTATTAGAGGATCCTAGAGGTGTTTGGAGGGGTTTATAATAAGAAATGTTCATGTTGGGATCTTGGCATCACATAGAATTCTACACTACCATTAATTAGGCTGGTGTTTTCCCCTTTGCTTATTATTGGGTGTGTATTTTGATCCTTTTTACTTTTTGATTTACATGGGATATTTCATTTTGAATTCTAGAGGTTGTTGCATGTATTATATATATTTTCATGACTTTCTTTTAATTACCGGGCGTTTGATATTATTCCCCGTGTTGGTATGTGAGTTGTGTATAGGTGCACTAGGCTAAGACCTCTCATCTTGAGTGAGATGTATACTTGGTTCTTGTTACCAGCCTCTGACCTATTGAAGGTAGACTTTGCACACTTGACTAGACACAATACATGATGGGTCCCAATGGGTTAGGTGATGTTAGTTCTTCTACAAAAACTCTAGAAATTTTCCTCTATCTAGATTTGAACTTGAGTTTCTTATTTTCCAACGCACCACCCAATACCTCTAGACTATTGATGTATCATTAAATAAAACTAAATGTATCATAATAGATAATTATTAGTATGTATATTTATAAATATATTATAATTACTAATAATTATTCTAAATATATACATTTTTTAAAATTATACACTATGAAATAAATAAATAATAATAAATAAAAATTATTATAATTATTTATATACTCGATTACATATACATGTTTTATACATGTATTTTTTTGTATATATTTTTTATAAATATCTAATTTAAATGGTATGTATATTTAGAAATGTCTCAGGGGGATTACAAATAAACAAATAAAATATATCATGCCTACAAAGTACTTGGGGAGACCATCCCGAGACCTTGTAGGGGTGTAACCACTTGGTTTCACCCCTAGGTGCAATATATATATATATATATATATATATATATTGTTAGTAATAATTTAAAATATTGTTGCATACACATACACACACACACAATTTGAAGTATTTGAAAACATGTATTCATTATGTGTCTATGTGTATGTATATATGTGTACATATAGTATACACATTTTCTAGGAAATATATATTGAAAATTTTCACTAAAATTATTCAATGTAAATTTTCATGCATGTATATATGCACTGAAGATTTCTAGTGCAAATTTTCACTAAAAATTTACATTATATATTTATATTTGAACATGTGTGTGTTTGTGTTTTTTTCAAATATGCATTAGAAACTTTCACTTTAAATTTTTTGTGTAAATTTCCATTATAAATTGTCAATGTAAATTTACATTTTTTATCTGTATTAATATTTTTGTATGTATTGATGTATAGTGAAAATTTACAATGTAAGTTTTCATTAGAAATTTACAATGTAATAATATAGTGTTTATTTATATATCTGTGTGTGTTTGTGTGTGTGAATTTAAGTGTAAATTTCTGATGTTTGTGATGTGTAGTAAATATAAACCAAAAAAATTTAATGTCAATTTCAAAAATTCACATGAAAAATTTTGAGTGTCAAATTTCAATGAAAATTCCCTATATAAATTTCTAGTGCAAAATTCTGGTGCAATTTTACAAATATCTATGTACGCATGCATTAATAATTTCCTATGTAAATTTTCTTTGGAAAATTACATTCTATAATTATATTAGTAAATATAAATATATGTATGTATGTGTATATTCATTCAAATATACACTATAAACTTTCACTTGAAATTTCCAATGTGAATTTTCATTATTTATTTATTTTCACAAAAAGTTTAAACATGTATTTGTTTTATAATTTTGATAATTAAATTTATAGTTTAAAATTCAAAAAAAATTAGTTCCAACTTACAGCAAAAATGACATGACATTTTTAATGTGAAATATTTGCTAGAAATTTGTACTATTTTTTATTTTCACTCTAAATTTTTACTATGAGTTTAAAATAAAAAATTATATTGGTATTTTTAAAGTTTCACTAAAAATTAAATTTTGAGTAAAAATATTTACTGGTAACTGGAAATTTCCACTGTGATGTACTGAAAATTTTTACTGTGAATGCGCACCAGAAGATTACATTGTATGTTTATATTTCTATATATATGCATTATATGTATGCATCTATTCATTCAAATACACGCTAGAGATTTTCACATGAAATTTCAAGTGTAAATTTACACCACAAATTTTCTATGTAAATTTATTTTGTTTTAATATTTTTTAATGTTTGTATATATGTACTAGAAATTCATAATGTATATTTGTAATAGATTACAATTTAGATTTGTAATTTAAATTTTTGATGTAATATTTTAGTTTATATTTATATTATTGTGTGTGATTTTTGGTAAACATTTTAACTATTCATGATGTGTGGTAAATATATAGTATAATTTTCCAATGTAAATATCTACTCAAAATTTTCATGGAAAATTTTCAGTCTTAGTTTAGATTAAAAAATTTCAATATAAATTTATAATTCAATTCTATACAATATTTATGTATGCATGCATAAATTTCCTTTGATAATCTAAAATTTTCAGTGTGAATTTTTGTTGAAAATCTTAATTTGTGTTTTAGAAATTTTCACTTCAAAGTATAAATTTTTATTTTTAACTTAAAATGTTCAATATTAATATTCATTGATAATTTATATTGAATTTATCAAAGTTTTCATTTGAAATTAAATTTCATATAAAAATTTACACCCATAAACATGGACAAAACATGATATAATGGTTAAATATATTGGATCAATCACACATTCATGATGTTTGGGAAATTTCAAGTACAAATTCACATTGACACATAAATGTGATACACTGATAGAGTTTTTTCATGTGTTTTTTGAAAAAAAATCAAATAATACTAGGTTATAATTTTTTTGAATTCTGCACCAGAAAGGTGACAGTGGATGTGCCATCTTTTCCTATCATCGACGTGGATCGATGACATAGAAAAGGTGGGATGGGCGCAGCTACCTTTCACCTAAAGTAAAGGTGGAATGGGCGTGGCCTCCTTTCACCTAAAGTAAAGAAGAAAGGTGGTAGGGGGTGGCACCTTTCCTTGAAGTGCCTATAAAAGGGAACCTCCCCCCATCCTCAATTTCTATCTCTCTAAATTCCACTCTCTCTCTCTAAAATAAGCTTTCTTTGTGTGTGGTGGTTTTGGTGGACTAAACATAGTGCTAATTTTTTATAAAGCATCATTTAGAGTTATTTTTTCTTATTTATTATAAAGTTATTTATTTATTTAATTTATTTTTTTAGTTAGTTATAAATATGTTATTTATTTAGTAGTTTAGTTAATTATATATAGCTTAGAAATATTAGTTATTTTTAGTAATGATTAAGTATATATTAACTAATTAATAACTTAGGATTAAATAATGATTACATATAATGATTATCTAATAATAATTAACTAATGAATATCATGTGAATAACTAATGATTAAGGCATAATTAATTAAGGATTAAGTAATGTTTAACTAATTATTAGCTAATAAATAAATAATGATTAAGTAATGATTAAATAATGATTATGTAATAATTATAGAATGATTAACTAATGATTAACTAAAGATTAAGTAATGATTAAATTATGATTAAATTATGATTAACTGATGATTAACTGATGATTGAATAATGATTAACTAATTATTAAAGATTGATTAATTGATGATTAAGTAATTATTAAAGAATGGTTAAGTAATGATTAAGTAATGATTAATTAAGGATTAACTAATAATTAAAGATTGATTAACCAATGATTAACCAATGATTAACTAATGATTAAAGATTAATTAACTAATGATTAAGTAGTTATTAAAGAATGATTAAGGAATGATTAAAGAATGATTAAAGAATGATTAAATAATGATTAATTAATGATTATCGAATGATTAAGGAATGATTAAAGAATTATTAAATAATGATTAACTAATGATTAACTAATGATTAATGATTTATTAGCTAATGATTAAATATTGATTAACTGATGATTAAGGAATGATTAAATAATAATTAAGGAATTATTAAAGAGTGATTGAAGAATGATTAATTAATGATTAGATATTTATTAACTTTGGATTAACATATAATAAACATGGGATGAAAGATGACAAACTAGATGACAAAGCGGCTTAAATGCACACACAATTTGTTACTCCTATAATTTAGATTATTCATCCCTTATTGCATGCCTGGTTTTTTAATATCAATGAATATGTTTTAGATGAATTGCATTATCTTTATAAACCATTGAACATACCTTTAGGAAAGTTAAAAATTATGTTACAAAACATTAGTGTCATATTTTAGGATATAAGAAAACATTCTAAAATTTTGGTATCATAAAGATTATGTGGTTATCTGAGTAATAAAATCTCTATCTGGATACTACAAGTGGATGTCACTATGGCACAGATGTACCTAGGGGTAAAACCCAAAACCAAAGCATTGAGCTAGACTCAATCAGGAACCGGTGCATGACAACGGGTCTTGTTGCACATCTGGTTTGACACTCCTAGGGGATATGCTTTAGATGATTCATATTTTCTTTATAAACTACTGAACATACCTTTTAGAAGATTAAAAATTGTACTACCAAACATCAGTGTCATATTTTAGAATATAAAAAGACATTATAAAATTTCAGTATAATAAATATTGTATGGTCAACCCTCACAGTCAATAGTATTTACACTATCAGAATCTTGATAAAAAATCATGTAGAGAATCATGATTTTTTGTGTCTACTGCTATGGGGAGGTTATTCAAACCAAGCAAGGAGCTTATTATAGTTGTTGATGCTCTGTTCCGTCATAGATTTCAAAAAATAAAAAAGGTAAATACCTTAAGCAAAAAGAGGGTCACCCTTTGAAGAAATGTCAAAATTTTGACAAAGTCAAGTCCCGTAGCCATTTTTGGACTGAGGCGCGCAAGTCACTTGCATGCCAGACTTTGGGAGTGCAAGTCACTTGCGCACCAAATATGCGGTGCGCAGGTCACTTGTGCATCCAACCATAATTTTTTCCCAAACTCAGGTGTCCTATAAATATCCCCTGTGGGCCCCCCATTTCGAGGGATGAAAAATCCAAAATTCATATTTAAGCTCTCAGCGCCCTAGTTTTTGCTTGAAGTCTTCTAAAAACTTATAAGGTGATTTATTACCTAGAATGGAATATCTAAAGATAAGGAATAAGGCCTAAGTGTTGGAATTCATCAACACTTGCGGGCCTAAATGTCCATCCCTTAAGGGAAATGGCCACACTTGCGCGCCACCTTATCCCTTCAACAAAACTTGCGCGCCACACTTTTGGAATCCTCTAGGGATAATACAAAGGGATTGAGCCAAGTCTCGCCCAAGTATTACCTTATGGGTTAACCTTCGCCCAAGTAAACCCATGTGGCGCAAGTATACTTGCACGACCAGGACTTGCGCGCCCAAGCAGGACTTGCGTGCCTGCCTCTTTTTGGGTGCCCATCCTACCTATTCAACTCTTTTCTTCAAATCCACCTCTCCTATTCAAGATTTAGCCTTCAAAACCCTCTTCAAATCCATTTTTGGCATGGTTCCTTTGTTGGTTTCCTTATCTAAAAGGAATTCTGTGGAACATCTCTCAAAACCTCGTGATTTACATAACTTTATTTCACTAAGGTTTGAGATTTAATTCATTCAACCTCATCCTTTAAGATGAGAAGTTCTCTAATTTGGGCCTCCTTTTTAGGAGTAATCCCTAGTCACAAGTTCTCTAATATGGGCCTCCTTCTCAAGAGTAAGCCCCAAGTCTCAAGTCCCCTTAACCTAGGCCTCCTTTTCAGGAATAAGCCCCAGTATTAATTTCTTTTGATTTGGGCTTCCTTCTTAGGAATAAAACCCAATCATAAGTCCCCTATAATTTGGGAATCTTTCTCAGGAGTAATCCCTAAGTTAAGTATATAAATCTCCATAAAGCACATATACCTTTATGGACCTTGTTCCTGAGTTTCTTCCCTGAAGTAAATCCCAATCCTCACCTATCCAGGCAGTCATACATACATAAGCCCCACATCATTTCTTATGATTGCATATTTCGTGGTACAATCATTAGGTTTTACTGATACCTCTTGTTTCTCACACCGAGCATGACTCACGTGATCTTAGAGCGTAAAAGTAATTATGACATATTTCTTTAGGCCATCAATTATTCATAAACTCCATACTTATTCACTCAAACTATGTGGGTTATGATTCCTTTTCTAAACAAGGATACGTAGGTAGCCTATCTGTGGGTACGATCCCAACTCTAAAATAATCCATGTCCTTCTGAACGACAATAAACTTCAAGTTCCCCACTGAGTGGCTTTAAAACCAGTATGGTTATCATAATGACCAAGAGATTTCTATATAATGTGTTGAAGGATACCATTGACTAAGAATCTCTAATAAATACGGATGATTCTCTATCGATGAAGAACCTCAAATACATATAAAAGATTCTCTAAATCTCATACATATCAATCATTGATTGTTAGATCTAAAGGAAAGCTCGTTTTAATACTTGGTAAATTAATAAGGATTCACAAACATAACTCAAATCTATAAGAGAGTCTCTGAGTAGACAATAATCCCCCCCAAAAAGGTGTGATGAGTCCGACCTCCCATCCTCTCGACCAATGCAAACTCTTAAGCCTCATTGGTCCACAACTAATGAGAACCTACCTTTGGAAAGTAGGTCTAAATGGATATAGAATCATTGGATGTTTCTGGTTCTATGAATAAAACTGTTAGAAACCGATTGGAATGTTTGAACCTTGAAAAAAAAAGGTCATCCCCATTTCCAGAAGAAATAAAAAATGGTGAACCCGACGTGAATCCTTAACCAAGTTAAATGATGTTTTACTTATTTGTTAGGCCCCTATTTAATTCAATGTAAGGGCCAAAAAATAAATCGATAACATATGTGCTCATCCAAAAGATGTAGTGGATGAACTTATCTTGATTATGTCTGTTATATCAAACAGACACTCGTTTCCAAGATCTCTCTGCATTACAGAAATGGCTTCTCTAAAGTTCACACCTGTGAATGCATCTGCCGCTACTCCTGCTAGATCCTCATCCGCTCTGAGGACGAAATCACCTACTCAGCATCTTCAACACTGGGTCTCAAATGCACTATTTAAGGAATACCATCAACATGGTACAATTCTGACTCTGGAGGCCGCTCGACAAGCCCTCCAAGTCAATAATTCACCCTGGTTGTCCGGACAGCGACGACCAGTGATCAAGAAGTAGGTGGTTCCAACCACCGTATCCAACCGTTTCGGGTCATTATCCTCGGAACGCAATCACCAGTCCCTCCCATATTATGGGGAGGTGAATGAGAAGGTCACCCAAGGACTTAATTCGAGGATACAAGAGTCCTTCCCGAGGGCTCCCATCATCAATTGTCGCCAAACTCGTACGGCAGTGCGCCCTCAACATGATGAGGGTACCTCTTTTAGGGGTTTGGCTTAGGTTCCTCAGACCCGAGAATGCATGAAGAACTTCCAGAGGTGAAATCTGGTCAATAGGGAGCAGGTTCTTACTTCTTCCCCCTCTGGAGAAGTCCATCAAGACAACTTGATGGCAAACAATGAGCAGGCATATACACCTGTCCGTCCTGATGTTACTGCCCAGCAGACTCGTCTGGAAGTAACACGCCAATCCCACCAGGAAATTCCGGTGGAGTATTATAGGTAGGAATATAAACCTATTTATAATTCATCACCTAGTCAGCAGGCTCGTTTGACTACACCCAAAAAATCTCTCCAATCTAATATGGTGACAACTGATAAGCAGGGACATACACTTGTTTACAATCTACAATTCTGTCAGCAGTCTCATCTGCCAGTATTGAATGAAATTCGTCAACCATACTTGACTAAGAATACACAGCAGGCATATACACCTACCAATGTTAATCAAGCCTACCAACAGTCTTGTTTGGTAGCACCTGGAGAGGTCAGTTAGAAAGCTCCGACGACAAATTTGGAGCAAACTCAACTCTCTTCCCCCACACATGAGTACTGTCAGAATTCACTAACAGGAAAAGGAGGACAGGAGCAGGAATAAACACCTACTACAAGCACGGAATGGAAGTAAATTCTCGTTCCAGTAGCTGAAGTCACCAAACATATTCTGACAATGGTGAAAGAGCAGAAGCAAATCCCTACTCATATTCTGGATGCCTGTCAGAATATTATAACAGCTTCAGCAGCATCACAGGGAAAGAAATAAAAATATGTCCCTACCAGTAGAGTGATTCATCAACATATCACTCCAGAACAGATACACACCTCTGTCCCAGTCCAAGAGGGTTTTGGAGAATACTCCCCCATGTCATACGGACAATCAAGTCAGGCACATACACCCGATTTGAATAGAGATAATCAGCCTAACCTAATCATTTCTTCTAAGTAGGAACATACACCTTCCTATAATGACCACTTTCGTTAATAAGTGGTTCCTAAAGTGAGTAAGAAGGCGTCTAAGAAAAATACTCGTCCAGCACAGTCAAGAAATCAAGAGCCAATCTGTAATAAGGCCTTGCTTGATGCTGGAGTTCTTGATGCGCTGAGAAAATTGTTTGTTGTAACTCAATATTTTACTCTCTCATTTCCCAATAGTGGGAACAATAATTCTGAAGGTCTTCATCAGAAAATTCCTCATGAAGGCTTTCTTCATGACAGTTCGGTCGATCTCGAAGTATCATCTTCATATGAGAGACACGATAACCCTCTGTGTGGCCAGAAGATCAAGGAGCAAAAGGTTTTATCTTTTGATGTAACCCACCATGGTGTTCCTCCCCATGATGATGAATTTATCTGTGAAAGTCCTCTCTACAGTAGTAATTCGCATTTCCTGGAAAATTCTTCAATGGACAATGTAATAACGATAAAGCCCTCTTATCTTGGGGCACTTGCAAATGTGAAGCCAGTCATGTCTGATGATTTACCGCTAGCAGGTGAAATACTTTCTCAATCAGAAGATAGCACGGGGTGTAGGTAATTCTCCAAACCACACCTGGTTCATTCATCTTCTAGTTTGATAAATGAATTCTATACCAATATTGTTGAATCTGATGAAGTAACAAAGAAGCACCAGCTCTAGTCTAATTAGGTAGAAGAATCTTCATCGAATGATAAGGAGGAAGTTCTGAATATGAGAAAACAATTGGATAAAGGTGAAGTACCAGTCATGTTTTGGCCTTTGGCTGACTCTCAATATGATATTCCATAAATTTTGATGGAAGATTGTATTCACGATATTTGTCTCAACATATGGAAAACTCTTTGTCACTTTAAAAATAAAATATTATCTTATGATGAATATGAAAATCATGTCAAGATAATAGAAGGGTTACAACGCCAAATTGATTTGGCATCTCTCTCAGTTTCCTGATATCCAAAGGATAAAAATCAGCAGAGAGACCTTCAGCATTCATACCTTAGCGCGCTAAAAATATTGTGCCAGTTAATTGCTAATACCCCATATTGTATTCATATCAGGGGATGGGGTGTTCATGGAGCACTGCATTTCACTGTAATCTCCATTCAACAAAGCCCTCCAAAAATGGTCTCATGCAATGTTATTTCCCATTGCCAGCCACATCCAATTGGTTTTTTTTGTAATCAAAGGCTTGCTAAAAAACAGGCCTCAACTAGTTCTTCCCAAAGTCAGGCATACAAAGAACAAGTTGTAAAATTACTCTTGCATTAGGAAAATGAGAACATCAAACAGGCTTCTCGTTTAGAGCATGCGCATCATCAGGTGACAGAAGTTTCAGAAATCATCCAACGGTAATTTGATCCATGTTATTTGAGTGGATGTAGGTTAATGTATCCAGCCAATTTCTAGACTAATGTCCACAAAATCAGGAGAGCTTTTAAGAAAGTCTCGGATATAGTAGCTCAAGATCCACCTCATCTTGCCATACTAGGGACTCTTTTAACCCAACCCTTGGGATCAATATATGGGATTCAAGGAGTTGAGCAGGGAAAGCAGAAACAGCCCCAGTCCACCGGTCTGGGGACTTTTTTAAATCCTCAATATCTTCCTCAGCGAAAGTCAGTCTTCTCTCGATTAGGGAAGAAGCCACAGGAGAAATGCAGATCCAAATTATCAGGAGATTCCCTTCAAATTACGATTCATCAAGAAGTTCCTGAGGGGTCAACTCAACAAAAGGCAATGTCTCATCAAGGACATGGGAGAAGACAGTATCGCAGAAATGTTGATAGAAGGGATGCAATGTGTTATGCATCGATAAATGTCATCAATGTCATTGTCACTGATCCCCCAGAACATGAGGTTCACTCAGAAGAATCAGATGAGGAAGTTCCTACTTAAGAGGATGTACACACAGAAATAAATTAAGAAGGTGTGTGTACATGAAATCAAAGGCTTACCCAGAATCTAGGTATTCCTTCAAATAACCAACTTCCCCCTCTCTGAAAGGCGTCCAACAAGGGGAAAGGAAAAAAGTCATGTTACATTCCACCCTACCTCTGGATAAGGCCAATCACTCTCACTAGAGCAAAGATTCACACAGCAGGAAGAAGAAATGAAGGATTTAAGAATGTTGAATGTAGAACTACTTCAAGGTAGTCTTCCTCCTAAGTGTGATGGAGTCAGTCCATCAAGGTAATTTGTTGCAGCTACTGAGATGGATCAAGAATATCCTCCTTTACCAGTACACCCTCATAGTTCTAATCCTATGGGTCATGCGTAACAACAATCGGTAGTGATACCATCAGTTGTAGTTTCAGTCACCACACCTGTCCAAGATCCAGTTATTGCACCTACTCAGGTCCAAGCTCAACCAGATGTTTCTCAAAAGTTAATAACTACCATTGAGTCATTAACAGCTTGGTTGGAATATATGGAGGGAAAACGTGCAAAAATTCATCCAAAAAAGAGATATTACCCTGAATGGGTTGATGCAATTCCTCCCCCATCAAATTTTTCAAGTACAACATTCCAAATTTTTAATGGTTCGGGAGATCCAGAACAACACTTAACACATTTTTTTTCTCATTTTGATCCTATTATGGGAACTCCTCAACAAGAAGAATCAGTTAAGCTCAGGTGTTTTGTACAGTCATTACAAGGGCCTGCTTTTGTTTGGTATACAAGCTTGAAATCCCAGTCAATTACCAGGTGGGAAGATCTCCGTCAATGATTCCTTCTTTAATTCGGTTCAACATTTCCAAAGACGACAGTTTTTTATCTTACAAATTGTAATCAAAGGGATAATTAAAGATTTTTATATTTCATTGCTCGCTGGAAGGGATTAACATATTCTTTAAGCTTAGCACTCCCTCAAGAAGATTTGTTTCCAATTTGTGTGGAAAATTTGCGTGATGAATTATGCACACCGTTGATACCTGTGAAATACAAATGAGGGTTTTGAGACCTTACTTCAATCTCTCAATAGATTGAAGACTCTCTTACAAATACTAAGGATAAAACTCGTGTAATTCCATCAGTTCTAGGAAGGAGAATGGGTAGAGCCGAGACAACTATAGTTACACTTAAACAAGCACCTGTACCTAATTCTACTTCAAAACCTTCATCTTATCGAAGGGCTCTACCTCTTGAGTGTCAACAATAGAGGTCATTTCTTCAAGATGATAAAAGAGATCAAATACGGAAACAATTTGAGGAGTTGAAGAAAAAAGTTTATTCTTTCCGAAATGAACAAGTTCCTGGTTACTTCATTTCAACTCTGGAAAATAATTTGGTTCAGTTGCCAAGGCCTAAAAGGCCGAACAAGGAAGGAGATGAAGACCTTCCAAACTATTTCCCATTTCATCAGATGTTGGGGCATCCCATTCAGGAGTGTTTCATCTTCAAAGACCTCCTGCGAAATATGGTGGACTCTGGACAGGTAAAACTGAAAGGTTCTTCAGCCCAGGTAGCATGTGTTACTGCTACAGATCTAGAGTAATAAGGCGAGTGGCATGAAGTCAAAAGAAAAAATGCACAAAAATATGATGATTGGATGGTCAGGAAAACAATCAACCAAACTCATGCCATTTTAAGAACGCAATTGAAGAAACCAATTGTGTCTTTTGCTATGAATGCCACAACAAAAACCCCTTCATTAGAAGGAAAATCCTCAAAGAAACGACATAATTCAAAGAAAGAAGAGCAGTCAGAAGAAGATGATCTTGTGTTAAAGCCCAAGTTTTCTTTGACTCTGGCAGATTTTATTCCATCTACTTAAAAAGTACGGGCACTGCCCCACCAAACGGCACAACATAAACTGGATAATCAGGCAGAATCTTCATCAGATGAAGAGTTGATCTTTGGTTATGTTAACATGATTCACTTAACAGATCCTTATGCCAGTCACAGTTTCGATCTTGATGAGCCTGAGTTCCCTATATCAAATAGAGGAATTAGAGGGAGTTCTAGAGGTCTAGGATACAGAGGAAGACGTGGATATTCTAGAATCCACTATTTCAATCCTACCCCTTCTAGAACTGTCTATGCAGTAGAAACTCATGGTAGATCCCTTCAGCGGGTTCAACAAGAACAAGAAAGTTATTCCACACATGGAAGATTCAGTCTTGGCACAATTATTTTGGAAGATCGGTTAGAAGTTACACCTTCTTCCTCTCATCAAATAAATAGACCTAGTCAGTCTAATCTACCAAATCCAGGAGTATTTCCAAGTCCTACCCCGATATAAGATGCACCTACTTCCAAAGCACCAACTTCTAAGGCACTTGTGAAACCACATGTTTCTGTTGGGAAACGCAGACCTTTGGACCAAAAGTATGATGTATTGAAAAAATTGGCCCAAGTACCGGTCAAGTTATCAATTCTGGATTCCTTGAATCTATCAAAGGGTCTTCAGGAGTCACTCATTGAGGCTTTGTCAAGTCCTCAGGAATTTGAAACTAAAATTTTTGCAGCTGAAGTCTACCATGTAGAGAATGGTCCTGAAGAATCTCATGCGGTGATATCTTTTACAGATGAAGATGAATATGATGTTGTGTATGGACATATTAGACCTTTGTATTTATCTGGAAAGGTCAATGATGTAGACATCTGACGAGCTTTCATTGATAATGGTTTAAGAGTCAACCTCATCCCTATTCGTACACTTCATCGATTGGGCCTCACCAAATATGATTTATCTCCTTCTACTTTGATGATGCAAGGATATGATAAAAATGAACAAGAACCTTTGGGTGAGATTACACTTAGAAATCAGTTTGGATACCTTGTATCAAATTAAGATTTCATGGTTGTTCGTCATGACACAGCCTTCAACATTTTTCTTGGAAGACCTTGGCTACATCAACATGTAGTTATACCTTCATCATACCATCAATGTCTCAAATATTGTTTCAATGGTAAAATTGGGACATTGTATGGTGATAAATCCCCATTCAAAACATGTGAATCTCAATACATTGAGGAAAAATTATATCACATGGAGGGAAAGGAGGTATCTATGAAAAAGGATGTTACCAAAATTAATGCTTCATATGGTTTGGAAAAGATTCCAGTAAACCCATCCATACATGTGAGTGCAGATTATGTGTTGCCTATCAGTCAAATTGATAGGATAGACCCAAATCCAAATACTCTTATGGAAACTTCCATAATGTCAATTATAGCAACCAATCCAGACAGCATGGTAGAATTTGTTGATTTACCAAGCAATGATGAAAGCTCAAATGGAGATTTCTTCATTTCATCCACTGAAATCCAGAAATTCTATACTTCATCAACTAAGCCATAAGAAGTTATAGAAATGTCATAGATGAATTATGATGTCAATTCTCAATCCATCATCTCCTCTTTATTACCCAAGGAAGACCCTTCATCATCAATAGGGTCAGAAATGGTAGCCTCTTCTTCAAGATGTTCAAATTGTAACATCTCACTTGATCATGGAAATTATGCTTCATTATCTACTATGAAAGTAGAAATAGAAGAAATAACATGTGTTGAAGAAGAAGAGAAAGATCTTAGGTATTCTCCTCCATCATTTTAAGAGGGTATCTCTACTACTATTGATGAACTCATAGAAATAAATATGGGTACAAAAGAATATCCAAGCCCCACTTTAATTAGTGCGGCCATGACTCTTGAAGAGAAAGAAATGTATATTTCATTTTTAAAGAAAAATCGAGATATATTTTCTTGGAACTATACAGAAATTCTAGGGCTTGATCCTAATGTTGCTACTCATCATTTGGGTTTGCCAGAAGAACATCGAGGATTTAAGCAAGCTGCCAGAAGAACACACCCAACTTATGCTTCCAAAATTAAAGCTGAAGTGGATAATATTATCAAATATAACTTTGTCAAAGAAGTTCAATATCCCAAATGGTTGGCTAATATTTTCCCTGTGAAAAAGAAGAATAGACAAATTAGAGTTTTCATTGATTTCAGAGATCTTAATCGGCATTGTCCCAAGGATGATTTTCCAGTTCCGATTACAGAACTCTTAATTGATGAAATAGTTGACTACGAAGCACTTTCCTTCATGGATAGATATTCTGGGTATAACCAAATCTGAATGGCTCCAGAAGATGAAGAATCTATAGCCTTTAGAGCCCCTCGGGTGTGTTTTGCTATTGGGTAATTCCCTTTGGCCTGAAAAATGCAGGTGCAACATATCAACGTGCCATGCAATGTATCTTCAAACCCTTTTTAGGGAAATTTTTTGAATGTTATGTGGATGATTTGGTGGTTAAATCCAGACAATGTTCTAATCACTTAGCTAATTTGGAAATCATATTCCACAAACTTTGACAACACAATTTTAAGATAAACCCCTTGAAATGTGCTTTTGGGGTAACCTCAGGAAAATTTCTCGGTTTCGTTGTATGACATCATGGTATCAAAGTTGATCCTGAGAAGACAAAGTCAATCCTTGGTATGTCACCTCCTCAAAATTTGAAGTAATTGAGAATAATTCAAGGAAACTTGGACTATATTCGGCGTTTCGTCTCCAATCTGGCAGGCAAATTTTTACCCTTCACCAAATTGATGAAGAAGGGAGTCACTTACCAGTGGACTGAAGAATGTCAAGAAGCATTCAATATTCTCAAGAAATATCTCTTGAGTCCACCAGTATTAATGCCACCTGTTGAAGGAAGACCACTTATTCTTTATGTGATAGCTTTAGAGCGGTCATTGGGTGCCTTCCTTTCCCAAAAGAATGATGCTGGGAATGAAAACAACCTTTACTATCTCAGTCGGACTATGCTTGAAGCAGAAACTCGATATTCAAGTATTGAAAAGTGTTGCCTAGCATTAATATTTGCAGTTTAGAAATTAAGACACTACCTGCAACATCATGAGGTCCAATTGGTATCTCACAATAACCTGCTCAAATTTATACTTAGTCGTCCAATGCTTACAGGACGTCTAGAAAGGTGGGCATTTATTTTGCAGCAGTTTGATATCCAGTATGTGTCTCAAAAGGAAATAAAGAGCCAAACTCTGGCTGATTTCCTTGCTGAACATCCTTCAGTAGAAGATACATCTTAAGATATTGAACTTTATGATGAGGAAGTCTTCTCTATTCAAGATAGTCTTCAAACATGGGAAATGTACTTTGATGGTGCTTCTAGAAGTCCAACAGGGAAGAAAATGGAAGATCCTAAATTCAAAAAAGTTGGGTTGGTAATTGTGCTCATTTCTCCAGAAAAGGAAATGTTACCCTATTCCTTATTATTGTTGGAAGGTGGTACAAATAATGAAGTAGAATATCAAGCTCTCATCGCAGGATTGGAGTTGGCGCTTCAGGCACAGGTGAATCACTTAAAGGTGAAATGTGATTCAGACCTGGTAATCAAATAAGTTAATGGGGATTATGCCATCAGAAAATAAGATTTAGTCCCTTTGTATGATTACATCAGAGAGTTAATGGAAGAATTTCCTTCAGAACCGAAATTTTCTTATGTCCCACGATCACAAAATGCTCAAGCTGATGCACTGGCTAATATAGTCATAGCTCTGGCAGATCCAAATCGGGATGAAACAATCATCATTATTTCCCACCGTCATACAGTTTCACCTTATGTTCAAATCAAAATAGAGGAAATCAATGAAATTAGTCCCATTTCTGAACCATATGGTCATACTACAGGATGGATGACACCTATTAGGGAATACCTTAAAAATAGAACACTCCCACCTGATAGAGCTAGGAAAGAACAAGTCCATCGAAGTGTGGTCAATTTTACTCTTTATGATAGCCCATATCACCTAGAAAAAATTCTCTACAAGAGAGGTTTTGATGGAATTCCCTTCAGATGTATTTATGGTGAAGAGATAATGGTTGTCATGAAAGAAGTACATGTAGGAGTCTGTGGTGCCCACCAGTCTGGACATAGACTCTCTGATCAAATTTGAAGGCTTGGATACTTTTGGCCTTCAATGATACAAGATTGTGTTGATTTCACTAAGAAGTTTCATTCTTTCCAAGTATGTGCCAACTTCATTCATCAACCCCCAGAGTTGCTTCATACAGCTAAATACTCATGGTCATTTTCCACATGGGGAATGGATGTAGTAGGACCTTACCCTTCAGCTACATCCAAGCAATTTAAGTATATTCTTACTGCTACTGACTTCTTTTCCAAATGGGCAGAGGCAATACCTATCAAAGAAGTTAGTTCTAAAAGCATTGTTAGCTTCATCAAGTCTAACATCATTACCAGATTTGGTGTCCCTCATACCATATTGGTGGATAATGGCACCAACTTTTGTTCATCCGAGGTAAGGAAGTTCTATCAAGAATACAACATCAAATCCAACCATTCATCTCGGTATCATGCAGTGGCCAATGTCCAAATAGAAGACTTATATAAGACTCTTTCAAGCATACTGCAAAAGATGGTGGATAAAGATAAGAAATCATAGCCTGATAAACTTTTTCATGCTTTATGGGCTTATCGGACCACCACCCGCACTGCTACGCGGTCAACTCCATATTCATTGGTATATGGAACAGAAGCATTCTTTCCCATTGAGGTTCAATTACCTTTACTCAGAGTAACCATTTTTTGATCAGTCATCTATAGATGAACAATCCCAAAAGTGATTGGATGAATTAGAACAATTAGATGAAAAAATATTTTGCACTCTGCACCACTTGGAATTCTATCAAAATTGAATAGCACGAGCTTTCAATAAAAAAAATTTGTCTTTATTCATTCGTTCAGGGAGAATTGGTATTGGTTCTCAGAACTCCAATGATACCAGGAAAGAAACCTCCCAAGCTTGAGCCAAAGTGGGAGGGACCTTACTCAATACATAATGTCTACTCCAATGGAGCTTATTATTTAATTTCAATGGATGGAGAAATCATCACGACTCCAACCAATGCAAGATTCTTCAAGAAGTATTTTGTGTAACACAAATAATATTTTGTCCAACATGACGTTAAACTATGTTTTCCTAGCTATATGAAACTAAACTATGTAGCATTGGTCCATACATATGACCTTAAACTATTTTAGTCCTTACTACAAGACTTTAAACTGCATAGTCCCCATAGTCCTTACTGCAAGACTTTAAACTGCACAGTCCCTCTTCGTCCAACATGACATTAAACTGTGCATTGTTAAGGTTGTTGTTACCCCTTGTTTCTCACACTGAGTATGAATCACATGATCTTAGAGTAAACTTCAACCATAACACCCTCTCTGGGCCGCTAAACATGCATAAGTCCCAACACCATTTTTTAGGTCATTGTCCTCAAGAACAAATTAATCACCAATTCATTATTAATCGAACAACGTGGACTTTGATCCTTGCCTTATAGGTTGGGTGCGTAGGCAACCTCCTGAGGTTCAAGCCCAAAACCAATCTCTTCATGTCGATTCACCTCCATCTCATATGATTTTGATCTGTAAAGCAGCCCAAAACTAATCTCTTCACACCGGTTCACCTCCATCTCATACGATGTTGATCCGTGAAGCAGCCCAAAACCAATCTCTTTACATCGGTTCACCTCCATCTCATACGATGTTGATCTATGAAGCATCCCATAACCAATCTCTTCACGTTGGTTCACCTTCGTCCCACATGATGTTAAACTGTGTATGTCCCTTTTGTCCCTTCTATATGACACTAAACGGTGCAGCACCATCGTCCTTTCTATATGACGTTAAACTATACAGCCCCCCATTGTCCCTCTCCTGAGAGGGAATCATCATTGATATTGATCTCCAATCATGTCATATTTCAAAGACTACATGCATACATGGCAATGCTCGAACCTTTAATCTTGGGTCAAACCATCATTGCACTAAAGTCTCCTTTCACCCTTCACTTGTACAAACCCAATCTGTACAGAGGTTATTTCAAGAACTATGTATGGCTTGATTCCCAACCTTATGGGATACATAGGAACGTTATATCTTCCTTCGAATACAGCCCCAAGTCTTTGGGCCTAACCCCAAATTCCACTTTCAGTACCTTGGCTGAAAATTACACCTGTGAAAACATGAATATTGTATGAAAACCCTGGTCTTAATTCACATCAAGTTTATAAAACACACAATGTGTATTCCTCATTATGGTCCGAGCTCTATGACCCTAAACTAAGATCTCCTACACTTTCATCCCACATGACGTTAAACTGTATTTCAAGAACTACGTATGGATTGATTCCCATCCTTATGGGATACGTAGTGAAGTCCAGTACCTCAATTCAGGAGCCAGTCACAACATGATTATGGTTTGCATTGGTCTATGTATCTCCTTCATGCATTGGACAATACTCATTTTCATGTGTCATACTCTTAACCTTAAATACTTATAGATCTCCATAACCCTTTTCTTGACTTCTGGTCACAAAATGTCTGATACCTGAGAGTTCTTTTGCCTGACCATACAGCACGTGCCCTTAGGTGGCTTTGCATAAGCAGTCTACATAATGGACCTGTCAGCCAAAAGATGCTATTCTTTTACTATGCATCCAATGCCCTTAAGTGTACCTATATAATTAAACCCCCTAACGGGTTTGTTAAATAGTGGTAATTTCATTCTTGGGAGGAAAACCTATTTTGTCCTTATTTGTCTTAACGACAATATGTAAGGATCCTCAAAAATAGTTATCCTTAACATATTTGTCACATACTCTTTTTCATGATCTAAAAGTATTTAAGTCTATGGTTTATATTTCACGTCCCTACGTTTGGGTCAGACCTTCGCAGGAGTGACATTCATCCAATTCTTTGACAATTTTGATTGGAAATATCCTCTCCATATTCAAGTATCTCTCTCCATACAGCAAAATATATGCTTTGGAAATTTTGAATCTCCATAAACTTTCACTGGCTTTTTGGCAATAGAAAAGTAAAATTTCTGAGAGTTCTTTTGTCTGACTATGCAGCACGTGCCCCTAGGTGGCCTTGCATAAGTAGTCTACATAATGGACCTGTCAGCCAAAAGATGCTATTATTTGACTATGCATTCAATGCCTTTAAGTGGCCTTGTATAATTCAACCCCCTACCGGGTTTGTTAAATAGTGGTAACTTCACTCTTAGGAAATACTTCCTCTAATTCCTTTTATCCCTTTTTCATATCATTCCTCGTATTCAAAATTTCTTAAGTCATAGTTTACATGTTTTCCCCCATACTTGAATGTGGTAATATGTTTTCAAACAAATTATCAAGTAATTGAGTAAATTTTAATCCAATCAGTCAAAGCTATTTGACCTTTAAACATTAGCCTTTTTTTATAGTCTGACATGCATGACTTTAAACTACCAGATTTCTTGTTTCTTCTTTACCATAGTGTCAAATCCTCTTTCCTCTTTTCGGATCCAACTCTGAGGGGGGACTTTTGTTGACACTCCATTCCATCACAGAGTTCAAAGAATAACAAAGGGGAATACCTTAAGCAAAAATAGGGTCACCCTTTGAAGAAATCTCAAAAAATTGACAAAGTCAGGTCCCATAGCAATTTTTGGACTAAGGAGCGCAAGTAACTTGCGTGCCAGAATTTGGGTGCGCAAGTCACTTGCGCACCAAATATGCGGCATGAAGGTCACTTGCGCACCCAAACTTAATTTTCTCCCAAACTCAGGTGGCCTATAAATAGCCCCTGTGGGCCCCCCATTTCGAGGGATGAAAAAAATCCAAAAGTCATATTTAAGCTCTCGGCACCCTAGTCTTTGCTTGAAGTCTTTCGAACACTTCTAAGGTAATTTCTTACCTAGAAAGGAAGATCTAAAGAGGATTAATAAGGCCTAAGTGTTGGAATTCATCAACACTTGCGGGCCTAAATGTCCATCCCTTAAGGGAAATGGCCACACTTGCGCGCCGCCTTATCCCTTCAACAAAACTTGCGTGCCACCCTTTTGGAAGCCTCTAGGGATAATACTAAGGTCTTGAGCCAAGTCTCGCCCAAGTATTACCTTATGGGTTAACCGTCTCCCAAGTACACATGTGTCGCGCGAGTATACTTGCGCGACCAGGACTTGCACACCCAAATAGTACTTGCGTGCCTACCTCTTTTTGGGTGCCCCTCCTGTCTATTCAACTCTTTTCTTCAAATCCACCTCTCCTCTTCAAGATTTAGCCTTCAAAACCCTCTTCAAAGCCATTTTTTGCATGGTTCCTTTGTTGGTTTCCTTATCTAAAAGGAATTATTTGGAACATCTCTCAAAACCTTGTGATTTACATAACTTTATGTCACTAAGGTTAGAGATTTCATTTATTCAACCTCGTCCTTTAAGATGAGAAGTTCTCTAATTTGGGCCTCCTTTTCAGGAGTAATCCCTAGTCACAAGTTCCCTAATCTGGGCCTCCTTCTCAGGAGTCAGCCCCAAGTCTCAAGTTCCCTTAACCTGGGCCTCCTTTTCAGGAATAAGCCCCGGTTTTAATTTCTTTTGATTTGGGCTTCCTTCTCAAGAATAAAACCCAATCATAAGTCCCCTCTAATTTGGGCATCCTTATCAGGAGTAAGCCCTAAATTAAGAATCCAAATCTCCATAAAGCACATATACCTTTATGGACCTTGTTTCAGGGTTTCTTCCCTAAAGTAAATCCCAATCCTCACCTATCCAGGTAATCATACATACATAAGCCCCACATCATTTCTTATGATTGCATATTTCGTGGAAAAATCGTCAGGTTTTACTGATACCTCTTGTTTCTCACACTGATCATGACTCATGTGGGCTTAGAGCGTAAAAGTAATTATGACATCTTTCTTTGGGCCATCAATTATTCATAAACTCCATAATTCTTCACTTGAACTACGTGGGTTCTGATTCCTTTTCTAAACAAGGATACGTAGGTAGCCCGTCTGCGGGTATGATCCCAACTTTAAAATAATCCATGTCCTTCTGAATGATAATAAACTTCAAGTACCCCACTGAGTGGCTTTAAAACTAGTATGGTTATCATAATGACCAAGAGATTTCTATATAATGTGTTTAAGGATACCATTGACTAAAAATCTCTAATAAATATGGATGATTCTCTATCGATTAAGAACCTCAAATACATATAAAAGATTCTCTAAATCTCATACATATCAATCATTGATTGTTAGATCTAAAGGAAAGCTCATTTTCATACTTGGTAAATTAATAAGGATTCACGAACATAACTCAAATCTATAAGAGAGTCTTAGAGTAGAAAATAATTCCCCCCAAAAAGGTGTGATGAGTCCGACCTCCCATCCTCTCAAACAATTCAAATTCTTAAGCCTCATTAGTCCACAACTAATGAGTACCTACCTTTGGAAATTAGGTCCAAATGGATATAGAATCATTGGATGTTTTTTGGTTCTAAGAATAAACCCATTAGAAACCAATTGGAATATTTGAACCTTAAACAAACAAGGTCATCCCCATTTCCAAAAGAAACAATAGTACACAACCAAAAAAAATTGTTAGGAAAGTTGATTGTGTAATGCTAACTGAACTTCAAGAAAGAATTCATGGTTGTTTAAATATGGTACCTAATCAAGAGATCAAGTCTATTAGTTATAGACATTTGTAATTCCTGAATACATTATGGAATCTAGCTTATCCATTGGCTATTGATAAACATTGGGTCCAAGCAATACATTTATTTTCCCAGCGGTCAGATGGTGCCATGATGGAGTTATATGTTGAGGTTTCTACTATACAACAACAATTCCCAATTATATGAAGATGTAGATTTACATGAGTGGTTGAAAAAGTTATATCCTAATATATTGATTTTATTCCCTATGATGTGGAAGAGGAAAACCTAGATGATCTCCCGGATATACATATAAATTTGACTTGTCATGACCCGTCCCCCAGGGCCCATGTCGTGACTACCCCAAGCCCACCTCCCATAGGCAAGGGGCTGGCAACTAGTGTTGAGTAGGAATATCCCAAAATAATGGGAGGAATTTTCCTAAGTACAAGTACACATGCACACAACTCCAAGCCACAAATGTTGGAAAGTGAAAACACTATGTAAACAAACACAAGGTATGACAGTAGAAAACTAAAGGTAAACGGGGTCAGAATACAAACCCAACCAATAAGTAAAAGTACAAGTACAAGTCTCAGAACTCCTCTGTAGAAAACCCTACCTCAAGGGTAGGTACAGAAATAACTATCTAAAGTCGAAGAAGTACACCTTATCTATCGGGTCACTCTAAGTACCACCTGGCCCTAGTCCACTAAGGACTCTGTCAAAGTACCGATCATCTGCACAAGACATGACACATGCGGGAAAAGCCCATGTAGGGGTGAGTAAAACAATACTTAGTAGGGCACCCTAAAACACAAAGTAAAATACTACAAAGGAAACACCACTAAGAAGATACAGTTAGCTCAACACAGGTTCATGTCAACAAAACATATAACAAGAACATACATGTATACTTTTAAAGGATTCCAAGACTCAAGGTCTCATCCAATTCTATCCATATGGTCCTGCTCATAGCATGCTCGATCCGGGAGACCTCACTCCTCAAGATATATGATAGTAATCATGTAGAACTAGTCCACCAAAATTATCTGAGAGAGCATCTTGTAATGTCTCAGAATTTCTATCTATTTTTTATAATTATATGGATTATTTCAAAACCATGTGTTTATAAGGCACATGATTCTGAGGCTCGGGGTGCCCAAAATAAATGTTTGATTTTTTAAGCGCTCATTTGTGGTTTTAGTAACTTCTAAATCGGTGCCTTGATAAAAAATATAAGGGCGCCATTGTGTCCGGAATGGTGACTTTACCTTAGGTGGGGCCTAACCTCAACCAGTGAAGGTCGAGGGAAAAAGTTAATTTTTGGATGTTTTAAAGAAAAATAAAATAAAGTTTATTTTATTTATTCTTAAAATTTATCATAGTGGTGCTTCGGCACAATTACCAAGAATTCGTTACCCTTCATAAATGAAGTAGTGTGGTGACGCTGCATCTCAGTAAAACAACAACACTGAAACACGTTTCTTCAATTAATAGTTTGATTGGGATATGAGATCTGAGGACGATCCTAGAGAATTCCCTATAACCTCTGGAGAAATAATGTTAGAGGATAATGAGTGGCGATGAACAATGAACCACTAACAGTGATGGAGGCACAGATCGAGATCACTCTTTAATGGATCGTCAACAAAAGATCCATGACGGAAAACGATCCAATCCCAGGTAGGGGTTTTAATTATGTGTGATCATTTTTCCTCGTTCTTTCTTTCAACAATGAATATGGATCAACCCAACAACAGGTTGATCTGCAAATCGATCATTCTTATGGGATGGGTACTATTACTGTGGGATTAAAGTGGGTTATACCTTAGTGGTTATCAATATCTTTTAGTTCCCCTTTTTCTAACGGGACGAACAAAGGCCGAACGAACAAGGTCGATGTTCATTTCTTGGGTGTTCATGGTGATCTCTCTCTCTCTTGCGTTCTTCACTGAAGAAACCCCCCCCCCCCCATGGTTGTGTTGGATTCTTTCTAAGAGGTTCCAAATGTGGTCGGACCCCTGGATCGATGGAGAGATAATTTGGAGCACATGGCAGTGAAGAAAAAAACCCATGGATCATGAGGGTGCTCATGGTTCGGAAAATGAAGCACCACAGTGACAGGGGAGACCCACAGAAGGAGGGGAACCGGCAGTGGTGGTGGAATGCAGTGGTGCCAGCAGTGGTGCACGGTGGTACGGTGACCCAGAAATATTGGTTGTCAGCTCAACGGCCGACGGTGGAGACCGGACAGGGACACATCGTATGTCACATCCCGGATTGAGAAAACCTACCGGATCTAGTGGGCTGAGCTGGGAAGGTGGGTCGACACTTGGTTGGGCCGGGCCTAGCCGGTCTAGGCCACACCCAGTGGTTAGGTCAGGTTTGGTCAGACTGAACCTGGACCCCGCTAGCCCCTTTTCACTAAATTTCCCATAACTTTCAAATTGTGTGTTCGTTTGATGAGTCGTTTGTAGTTTTGGGACCCTCACGATGAGGTTTTACTTTTGAGATAATCTAAGTGGGTTTTAGTGGAATTAAAAATGTGGACTTTGTCTTGAGGAGTAGGTTCTCCTGGAATAAGCGTGTTGTGATCAGAATCTGGTGGTCGGCTGTGATGTAGAGACTATGTGACTGGATGTATACGCGACTTCAAGACTAAGTATCTCTAGGTCTAAGTGAATCATCGGGTCTAAGTGACTCATCGGGGCTGAGAGTCTCATTGGGACTAGGTGCCTCATCAATACTAAGTGTTATGTGATTACGTTTGGTAATCTTACTTTCATTCTTTATACTTATACATGTGTGATATTACTATACTTCTCATGTGATTTCCTTTGTGGTCTTTCCTTTGTAATTTCGGGGCGTCCTACTAAGTACCGTTTTACTCACCCCTGTACAGGCTTTGCCTAAACGTGTCATGTCTTGTGCAGATTACTAACATTTTGACAGAGACCTAGGTGGTCCAAGACCGGGTGGTGCCTGGTGAGATTAGATAGATGCGGCGTACTCCTACAGCTTCAGGAAGCTGCCCTTCACCTACCCTTCAGGTAGGGTTTTCTCTAGATAAGCTTCAGTATTTTCATTATAGAATCTTCCTTTTTAGTGGGCTTGTATTTTATCCCGGGTCACCCTATTGTACTTTACATTTCTGTTGCACTATGGTTGTGTTATCTTTAGTGGTTTGCATGTATGGTTTACTTAGTGTTTTACTTTCAACATTGTATGAATTCATATAGGTACATAGGAAATGCCTCCCATGTTAGTGATATGCCACTCGGTGCTAGTCATTAGCCCCTGGATTATTGGAGGTGGGGTTGGGGAGTCACAGCATGGACCCCTCTGGGACAGGTTTTGAAACATCTAGTCTCGATAAATCATGAAGTTCCCTGAGACATCCGGTCTCACTAAGACAAGGAGTCTTGATATCACAGCCAATCCTTAGCCATAGGACTCTACTCAAGTCATATTCAAATCCAATGAGACATGCAGTCTTCACTGGAGACCTACTTTGCACCCTCATAGAAGACCTACTTTGTGCCCTCATAGGAGACATACTCCACACCCTCGCAAGAGACCTACTCTGTGTCTTCACAAGAGACCAACTCCATGTTTTTATAGGATATTAACTCCATGTATTCATAGGATTTCAACTCCACATATTTGTATGAGACCAACTCTGCATCTTCACAGGTGACCGACTCCATGTCTTTGTCACATCCAGTCATAGGATTTTGTTATTAGCACGCTTTTTCCAAGAGAACCTACTCCTCAATCCAATATTTCATATTCCAACCTCTAAGAAAACTTGAGTAGAGTAGCTCAAAAGGACTTCCTAAACATGAGGTTCCCAACGTCGCAAACAGCTCGTCAAACGGACACATGGTTTGAGAGTTATGGACATTTTAGTGAAAAAGGGCATGTTGGGTTCGGATCTGGTCAGACCAGGTCAGACCGACCCACTGGGTCCGACCCGACCTGGCCCACCTTCTCTGGCCTAGTTGAGCTGGCATGCCTGGTCCCCATGGTGCAGACCAGTTTGGTCCACCAGATCCAGCCAGCGCCACGTCCCTGCCTGGTCAAAGCAGTCGGCCGCCGCATGTCCCACCCATGTCCATTTCCATGGGTCCAGTCGTAGTCCCACCTGGACCACAGCCTCTTGTTGAGTCTCAGTTGCAATCGTCGTCGACCTCCCTCTGCCTCCACCCGCGGCCCCCTATTATGAGATGCTACTGTCAGAGGCCTGTCACGCACTGCCACCCCCACACGCGATCGTTGCCGCATGCCGCTGTGTTATGTTGCTGCATACTGCCTCTGGTCACCGGTGTCGGTGTGTCGATGGTCGCTTCTGTGGGCCAACGGGTTCACTCTGGTGCTCCGATTCTTGATCCAAAATTTGTTCTGCGATCCTCAGTTCACCACCTTCACTTTCATGTGTTCTAAATCTTCTCATCTTCACTCTAGGGGTCCGATCACGTTCGGAACCACCCAGAAAAACACACCATGACCACGAGGGTCCGCCGATGAAGAACGTAAGAACGAGGAAGAGAGATAATCACAATAACACCCTTAGAACCAACTTTGTCCTTGTTTGTGTCTACCTTGGACCATTCATGTCAGTATAATTATGAAGAAGAATAATCATCAAATATAGTCCCTTTAATCCTTCAATTTAACCATCCCACAAGAATGATCGAACCATGGATCAACTTGTTTGTGGGTTGGTCCACATTCGTTGTTGGAACCAATAATGGGAAAAGAAAAAATATCACAAAGAAATAAACCCCCTACCTTGAGGTTTGGATATATCATTGGTGAAGAATGGAGTTGTGACACCATCGTTCATTGACCCTCAATTCATGATTCGTGATCCGTGATTCACGATCTGTGATTCGCGATCCGCTGGCATTCGTCATTTGTCATTCGCCAACGAGAGGAAATTGCTAAGGCTTTTCTCCAGTGCTCAGAGGGAATGATCATTAATCTAATCATGTATCCCTACCAATGGTTAAAGAAGAAATATGCATTTCAGCATTACCACATAGCTGTGTTGCAGCATTGAGGAGTTTCTGCACTACTGTGTCATTGCATAACGTCAAAAAGAAATAAAACAAACTTTTTAAGTTTATTTTATTCTCCTTTAAAATGTCCAAAAAATTATCTTTCGTAGTCGACCCGTGTCGGTCGATGTTAGGCCCCACCTAAGTAAAACGCCACATTACAAACTCAAAGATGGTCTTGGATTTCCAATCCGAGTCACCGTTCATGAGTTTTTAGGATTTTAAAATAAAATAATTTTTTTTAATTATTTCATTTACGGTTACGTCCTTTTCGGGTTTTCTCACTGAAGACCTTCGCTGACTAAAGTCAAGTTGCTCCTAGGGTAAACCCATCACCCTGAACACAATGGTACCCTCATATTTTTTATTCAGACACCCATTTAAGAGTTATTCCTATTTTTTAGGAAAACCACTCACATGTGATATTAAAAACTTAACATTTTTCATCGAACCATTACGGGCACACTGAGTATCAGAATCGAACGCCGTCTCAGCACCTGATCTCGGAATTTTCCTAGAAATTTTCTAAAAATAAAATTCATTACATTCTCCCCACATTATGGCTTTACATCCCCTAAATTCAAACCAAGGGATACCCAAATAGATGAGGGTACGAGCACAAACCTGAGCCCCTCGCTCCCATGTGCTCTTCCAGAGATTCTCATGCTGTCATCGGGCACGCACTAAAGGAATCAACTGCCAAGGACGGTCTTATAATATCGATCCTTGATCTCCACGACCAGGATGTAAAGAGAGAATCTTGATCAGAATTATCGTCTATGAGATTCCATGGAGTCGAGTTATCTCTTATAAATAGAGTCATCCCAAACTCTCTACTAAACTCTGCTTCTGAAAAGCTAAGAAGTGGCTAACTTGATGAGTCAGTCAATGATCACCCTAATGGTATCGTGTCCCCTAGATGTAAATGGTAAACCCATCATGAAGTCTATCAATATCCTTTATCACTCTCTTCTTGGAACCCCAAGGAAGAAAAGATAAACCCCTTCCAAGCACAGGGTCTCGACACGGTGAGTTGAAAAACCACGAAACTAATTCAAACAAGCGCTCCGATTTTATATCAATAAGTAAGCTTGTCTTAAACCCATTATATCATCCCTAGTTTCCTCCTTGACACCCACATGCATATCCCAATGCATCTTGCCACTCTAGTCATCCACTGATACTGTTGTGCATCCTTTGAAAAGAACAACGTGCTCCCCACCTTTCAAATATCCATTAGGAGAATTCCCCATGGACAACTGAGGACATAAATTCTCATCGTCAGTATCACCAAGACATGCCTCCATAACTCACTATAAGAGTGGAGGGGTAACAACCACTAACTGGAGGTAAGCTGCATCATCTCTATCCCTGAAGGATAGTTGCAATGAGGCCAACTGCTCCATTTCCTCATTCAGAAACTATGAAATGGATCTCCTACTGAGATCATCTGCTACCATGTTTCCCTTAGTAGGATTATATACTCTCTCCAAGTCATAGTCCTATAGGAACTCTATTCAACGTCTCTATCTCAAGTTCGGAACCTTCTGAGAGAAGATATACTTAAGACTCTTGTGGTATGAGTAGATGATAAATCACCTACCCATCAAGTAGTTTCGCCACATCTTTAATGTGAGGACTACTGTTACCAACTCAAGATCGTGGTTTATGTAGTTCTGCTCATTTGGTCTTAACTGACATGAACCATAAGCAATCACCGCTTTCCTCTACATCAGGACACAACCAATTCTAGTCCCTGATTCATCACAGAACACTACATACTCGACTCCCTCCTCTGCAAAACTCAATATAAGGGTGTTCGTCAAACTCTGTCTTAACTATTGAAAATCATGCTGGCACCTTTCTATCCACACGAAAGGATGCCCCTTTCAACTGATCAAATTGTTCATCAACTCTTTAGCAGTGGATACTCATTCTCCGTAGTCACTTGGTTAAAGTGATGGTAATCCACACATAATCTCGAACACTGGTTCTTACTAAGCCCTTCCTCTGCAAGTCCTCCACTTACACCCTCATCTAGCAAATCTCTGAGAAAGCCATCTGATATACTGATGCTCATATCAGTGTCATCTTAGGGTGTAGAATAATGCAGAATTCTATCTCCTCATGGGGAGGTAAACCGGGAAACATCTTCTGGAAATACATCCATATACTCTGCCACTACTACTGGGGACTAAAAACTCATAACATCCACTACCCCTGAGGGTAAGGTTATTCAACTCAAGAGTGATCGGTTTCACCCTCCTATGCCTGATTCCCATGCTGCCTAGGTTTCCTTTTTCGCTGACCAAGGAAAACCTCATTCCATCACTACAGACATACCGCACCCTTTTTTCTAAAATAGTCAATCCGAGCATGGAATGTTGATAACAAATCCATACTAAGAATGACATTTTAAGGCCTTAAAACTACCACTAATAGGTTCTAACCAAAACTCTAGCCTCAAGGGTCATATCACACTATCGACACTAGTTTGATTATCGACTCTCCATCTATAGGTATCTCCAGATGTAAGGGTCAAGTCAATGATTTAACCGAAAACTCTAGGTCTCGAACAAGATCTTTGATAGGGAAGAATTATTAGTTATTGTGTCTATTAATACAGAAACTAATAGTAGTCATAGACCATACCCTGAATTATTCCTGGAGCCCTTGGGTCATATTCCTTGATCACATGTAGCTGCCCCTTCACCTTTCGTACAACTCCCTAAGCCTGGTGTGGACCACATGGGGGTGGTGGTGGTATTACGTTGATATCTATACCACCTATTGATGCTCTCCAAGATCCTATGTCATGTATGCCTCCCTGAAGATCCATCTATTCATGTCACCGTCTCTTCCTTGATGGCCCATCCACCATTTCCCTATCAGTAGCATGATGGGTTGGAAAATCTATAGAAAGTTTTTACCTACTATCTCATAAAAAGTATTTCCTCTCTCTAGGTTGACTGGACTCTCCCTATGATCACTGAGCTATAGATCCCCTATCCTGGGACCTCCTCTCGGAAAGTCTCACATGTACAAGTCTCTGAGACAGACTTCGGATTCCTACTCCTGAGGTCTCTGCTCTTTCTTTCCCACTACTGACATCCATTGGTTGTATCTGCTCAACAAAAGGACTTTCAATCACAGAGGTTCTCTCTAGAACCCTAGAATAAGTAAGAATGCACATAGGAAAAATGATGGCTCTAAGGTCCCTAAGCACACCTTGCTCAAAGGTCTAAGCCTTGAAGATCTGGCTGTCTATCATATCCATTGAGTAGCTGGGAATATTGGTATGCTTCGATGAATACTCAGATACATACATGTCGTCCTGATGAAGCTGTAGAAGCTCTTGGTCATGCATAGCCCTTAGCTTTTATGGTGATAGTCCCTTCTCTGAGAAATATTCTCAAACTCTATCCATGGAAGAGTCACCTCATTATAAGATCGGGTAATCTAAACCCTACCATCGCCCTGCTGAGCCATGTAGAAGGATCACCACTAGGACCACCATCTGATCTAATGTTTTCCCGACTAGACAGAAAACTCGATCGTCACCTCAAGCTAGTTCTTAGCCACCTATGAGTTAGGCTCACCTCGGAACCTGAGGGGTTTCTGTCGCTGAAACTTGTGAAGTGTGCTCAACCCATGCATCTCATCCACTGGTACTATGAGTACCATATGCTACTCCACAGGTGGTGGTATAATTGGTACACCACCTGGAGGTGTTGTCTCTGGTACAAATCTATGTACTGATCTCATCACCCCCGTGGATCATCCTCATGATCACATAGTGGAATCCTGATTGACTATCTATGTGGAAGCATCTTGAATCAAAACAAGATGTTCCATGATCAATAGAGTGTACCTAGTGAGATGACTCAAGAAGGACATGGAAAACACAAATCATTATTATACGATGCATGTACCATAATTTTTTCTTGCAAATAGTTTTTTCATATACCAAGTCAAAAAGTAGAATTTAGGGTCTTGGTGTATGGATATGTCGGTCACCGCACTAACACTGGATTCCCTGACCTAAAAGCCAAACTCGAAACACTTAACATTGTTTCCCCAAACAAAACTCATAGACTCTGGGTTCTTAAGGTAGAATTGACCTGCTCTAATACCACTCTATCATGACCCTTCCCCTAGGGCCCATGTCGTGACTACCCCAAGCCCACCTTCCATTGTTCAGGGGCCAGAAACTAGCACTGAGTAGGCATATCCCAAAAAAATGGGAGGCATTTTCCTAAGTACAAATACACATGCACACAACTCCAAGACACAGATGCTGGAAAGTGAAAACACTAAGTAAACAAACATAAGGTATGATAGTAGAAAACTGAAGGTAAACAGGTCCAAAATACAATCCCAAAAAAAGAAAAGTAAAAGTAAAAGTCTACGGAACTCCTCTACAGAAAACCCTACCTGAAGGGTAGATATAGAAATAGTTGTCTGAAGCCATAGAAGCACACCAAGTTTGTCGGGTCACTCTAAGCACCACCTATCCCCAATCCATTAAGGACTCCATCAAAGCACTAATCGTTTGCACAAGACATGACACGTGTGGGAAAATCCTGTGTAGGGGTGAGTAAATCAATACTCGGTAGGGAACCCCAAAACACAAAGTAAAGGACCACAAAGGAAACACTGCTAAGAAGATACAGTCATCTCAACATAGGTGTGTGTCAAAAACACATATAATAAGAACATCCAAGTATACTCGCAAAGGATTCCAAGACTCAAGGTCTCATCTATTTCTATCCATATGGTCTCACTCGTAGCATGCTCAATCCGGGAGACCACGCTCCTTGAGCTATCTAATAGTAAGCACATAGAACTAGTCTACCAAAAGTATTCAAGAGAACATTTTCCCTAGATATGTCATGAAGTTCCCTAAGACATCTAATATTTCTAAGACAAGGAGTCTCGATATCACATCCAATCCTTATCCACAGGATTCTACTCAAGGCATATTCAAATCCAATGAGACATAAAGTCTTCATAGGAGACCTACTCTACACCCTCGCAGGAGACCTACTCAGTGCCCTGGCAGGAGACCTACTCCACACCATCCCAGGATACCTACTCTGGGCCCTAGAAGACCTACGTCGTTCCCTTATAGGAGACCAACCCCGCATCTTCATAAGAGACCAACTTCGCGTCGCCGTAGGAGACTATCTCCCCGTCTTTTCCATAGCTAGTCACGAGATTTCATCCTTAGCATGCTCATTCCGGGAGCACCCACTCCTCGAGCCAATAGGTTGTATTATAAAATCCATTAAAAATCGCGTAGAATATTTAAAAAGTACACCTCATTGAGAGGGTCCCAACTCCACAAACATTTTGTCAAATGGGCACACAGTTTGAGAGTTATGGGAATTTTAGTGAAAAGGGGCTGGTTGGGTCCGGATCCGGTCCAACCTGGTCGGACTAACCCACTCGTCGGGTTCGACCTGACATGTTGGTTCTTGCATGATCCATCAGGTCCAGCCCAAACCACTGGGCCCAGCCTACCTGGCTGAGCTGGCCCACCCGGTCCGCATTGTGCGGACCGGCTTAGTCCACCGGACACGGCCATCACCGCGTCCCCGCCTGGTCAATGCATTTGGCCACCGTGTGTCCCACCTATAGACATTATCATGGGTGTTATCATGGTCCAACTTGGACCGCGGTTCCCGGCTATGTGGCGTGGCCTCCTGTCGCGTCCCGTTCACGGTCGCCACCAGCCTTCGAGCTAGCAGCCTCCTACTGCCTCTACCCATATCCCCCTATTGTGGGATACTATCGGCGGTCCATCACGCATTTCCACACCCACGTGTGGCCGCCGCCACGTTTCAGCATGATGTTGGCCCCTTTCACGGGCCATCGGGTTCGCTCTGGTGCTCCAATTCTTGATCTGAAAGTTGTTTCGTGATCCTCAGGTCACCACCTTCACTGTTGTGTGTTCCAAATCTTCTCACCGTCACTCCAAGGGTTTTACCACATTCAAAACCACCCAGAAAAACACTCCACTACCACGAGGGTCTGCCGATGAAGAACAAAAGAACGAGGAAGAGAGATAAGCACAAGAACACCCTTAGAACGGACCTTGGCCTTGTTCATGTCGGCCTTGGCCCATTCATGTCCCCAGGATTACGAAGAAGAATAATCACAAAATCTATTCCATTTAATCCAGTAGTTTACCCATCCCGCAAGAACGATCGAACCGCGGATTAACCTATTTGTGGGTTGGTTCGCATTCGTCGTTAGAATCAAGAATGAGGAAAGAAAAAATATCACGAAGAAATAAACCCCCTACCTTGATATTTGGATCTATCATTGGCGAAGAACGGTGCTATGATTCCATCATTCGTCAATCCTCAATCCATGATTCACGATCCACCGACATTCATCATTAATTATTCTCCAATGAGAGGAAATCACCAAGGCTCTTCTCCAGTGCTCATAGGGAAGGGTCATTAATCTAATCATGTATCCCTATCAAAGGTTAAAGAATAAAGACGCATTTCAACGTTACCACGTCACTATGTTGTAGTATCACTGAGTCATTGCATCGCAACGTTTTTGTGTCATTGCGTAATGTCAAAAAGAAATAAAATAAACTTTTTAAGTTTATTTTATTCTCCTTTAAAACGTCCAAAAAATTATATTTCGCATTCGACCCATACCGGTCGATGTTAGGCCCCACCTAAGTAAAACACCACATTAAGAACTCAATGGTTGTCTCGTATTTCCAATCCGAGTCACTATTCATGAGTTATTAGGATTTTAAAATAAAATAATTTAATTTAATTATTTTATTTACGGTTACGTCCTTTTCAGATTTTCTCACTGGAGAGTCACGCTGACTAAAGTTAAGTCTCGCCTAGGGTAAATCCACCATCCTAAATGAAATGGTTTCCTCAGATTTCTGATCGAGGCACCCATTTAATATTTATTCCTCTTTTTCAGGAAAATCACTCACGCGTGCTATTAAAAACTTAACATTTTTTGTTGAATCATTACGGGCACACCGTGCCTCGGAATCTCACGTTGTCTCAGTGCCTAATCTTAGAATTTTTCCAGAAATTTTCTAAAAATAATACCGGGAAAATCTGAGTCATTACACAACTTCTAATGATAAATTTTCTAATGATGGAACAGACAGAGGCAATAGTGCTAATGAGGATAGAGCAGCAAAAGTTGGGGAGGAAGTTTCTAGAAATGCAGTAGTTGTATGACAACCTTGACCCACAATAAATCATCAATCACTATTCACATCTTGGTTAGAAGCAATGACACATTTTCTCAAATATGACTATAATGTTCTCAACCTACAACTAAGTTTCCTGGAGTTGTAGTGGATATGTTTAGTGAGTTGGACCAAACATTATATGTTGGAAGGGATTTTCCAAGTAAAAATGCATTGAAAAACATAATAAAAATATTTCATATTGAGAGGCACTGTAGATATTTAGTTCAGGAATCTAGCCATACAAAATACATCATACGGTGTGATAAATATATTGATAATTGTAGATTTTGGTTGAGGGCGATTCCAGACACTGCATTTGGAGGTTGGAGAATTTCGAAGATTGAGGCAGCTCATACGTGCGTTCAGCTAAACCTAACACAAGATCATACATCATTGGATTCTAAATTTATGTCATTTATTGTCATCAATATGAATAGGACCTACAGATATGTTCCTATTTCCCTTATGCAAGAGAGGATACAACAAAATTCTGGTTATAATATTTCCTATAATAAGGCATGAATGATGAAACATAAGGTAATTGTGATGGTCTATGGTGATTAGGATGACTTGTATCGGGTGTTGCCGCAATTTCTTGTTATACTTAGACATAATGACCAAGTTGTCTTCCATATTCATATGAATGAACATGTGTCTCAAGATAACCAACTTAATCCATCTCATGTTCAATTTCATCAGTTGTTTTGGTAATTCCTCTCCTATATTCCTGCATTTCATTTCAGAAAACAGTTCATACAGATTGATGGAACATTTATACACAAAAAATTCATGGGTGTATTATTGATTACGGAAACCCGATATGGAAACTGTTCACCTCTTCTGCTTTCATTCTCCATTATGGAGAAAGAAAACTACGAATCATGGATTTGGTTTTTGACATATATTAGCAACCATTTCCCCTGCATTTGGGGTGTCTGTTTGATATCTGATCGGCATTAGGAAATCAGTGAGGCAATCGATGTGGATCCCAATACATGGAGACCTCCCAAATGTACATCATCAGTACCTCATAAAACACATTTCTAGAAATGTGCAAAAAAAATTCCATAATGAACCTATAAAGAATGCAATCACGAGGATTGGAATGCAATGTATTTATTATTTTAAACTATTTCAATGTAAAGATAAAATTAATTTATGTGAAATATGATCACTTCTATGTAGCATATGAGTTGGATCAAAAAAGTTTTGAACAAATCCACAAGGATAATCAAGAAGTATATGATTATATGATGCAGATTCCAAAAGAAAAATGGACATTGGCATATGACGGGGGGAAGAGGTACAAACACATGACCACAAATAATATGAAGTGCATCAATGGTGTCTTCAAGGAGATTAAAAATTTACCTATAACTACCCTAGTTTAGGAGACATTTTATCATTGTGTGAAGTACTTTATTGATAGAAAAAAACTAGCCTCAGACGGGATTTATCAAGGACTAAGGTACGAAAGAAACTTTCAATGAGAGATTGAAAAGAACATTGAATAAGTTTCTACTTATCAAGCGTTCCTTTTCCACTGAGAAGACTCTCTATTTGAATTTTAAGAATGTTTGGACCCCAACGCAAATAACAGCGGTCAAAAAATGGTGGTATTACTGGAAGCAAGACAATGACAATGTAGAAACTTACAAACATTGTGGTTTCCATGCACACACACCATCACAACATGTGCCTCTATGAACATATCATGGGAATAATATGTTGATCTAGTGTATCGGATGAACACCATTTATAAATATTATGTTTCACCATGGATGCCTATTGGGGAGTTTCAATATTTCCCAATTCTAGAAGACCATCTGATATTGATACCTAACATCAAGAGGTTGCGTCAACGAGGGACACTAAAGTCCAACAGGATGCGGAATGAGATGGACTAGCTTCAAGAACAAGGGAAACATTTGAGATGCAGCATATGTCATCAAGAAGTTCATAACAAGAAACGATTCCCTAACATTGTTGAATCGAGTTCACACACTAAGACACAATGATGTGTTGTATCCAATGTTATCCTTTCATATTATTAATTACATGGTGTTAATATAAAATTCTTAATTTTTTAGAATTTTCATACATAAATTAAAAATTACAACATTAGAGATCTAACTTATTATTTAAAGTTAAACTAAGGTTGTGTTGGGTTATAAAAAACATTTTGTCCTCATTATCTAATAGCTTATTGGAAAATAAGTCACAAAATGTTTTGTAAAGTTAGGTAAAAAGAAGAGAAAATATCAAATCAATTTATTTATCCATGAAAAAATGAAAATTATGATCATATAAAGTGAAATGGACAGGAATAAACCCATTAAATAACACATGAATGCTTTACAATAGACATGAAATACCTTGACATTTTTCAACAGAAAAAAGTTTGGATGAGATGAGCCTGACTTCGAAAATGAAGTAAAATCCAGCTTATTTTCAAGTGGTGGCTTAATAACATCTTCAAAGGGATGTAATTAACTTTTGAATTTTTAAAAGCTTTCACCTTCTAGTGATATGCCTCCCCATATGGTGAAGATGCTATTGGAAGGATGAAAGCTTTTGAAAATTCAAAATTTAAGTACATCCCATTGGAAGATGTTATTAAGAAACCACTTGAAAATAAGCTAGATTTTACTTCACTTTTGAAGTCAAGCTCATCTCATCTAAACTCTGTTCTGTTGAGAATTACTAAGGTATTTCTTATCTGTTGTAAAGAATTTATGTGCTATTTAATGGGTTTGTTCTTGTCCATTTCACTTTATATGATCATAATTGTCATTTTATCATGGATAAATAAATTGATTTTATATTTTCTCTTCTTTTTACCTCACTTTACAAAACATTATGTGACTTATTTTCTAATAAACTTTTAGATAACAAAGACAACATGTTTATATGTATAAATATATAAAACCATATCTTACAAAACACCATTTCCTAGGTAAAAACATGTCTAAAACCACTTTAGAAATATGTTTTGAGAAACCTAAAGACATGTCTTTTTCTTTTGGTAAGAAATACTTCATAAAACAATGGAAATAGACATGTCATGTCTTACATTCTACCAGTCATAACATTCTGTTGACTATAATGTTATATTTATATTTTACACTTAACATTTATTTCATTTTTTTATATATAGATGGAGGATACTATGCTACTCACTGAGCAGTATATGTGTGTTTCACACAACGTGATAACAAGTCATGAGGTTTGATTGATCAGGGTGTGTTGAGAACACCGTTATCATCACCTTGCACCTCCAACCGCCATTATACCATACCTACATCATGCTGGCTTTTATGGTATTGTGGTATTAGATTTTACATTTTTTGATCATCAGCTACTTGCTACCCTCACCGAGAGATGGAGAACAGAGACACACACATTCCACTTGTCTGAGGGAGAGATAACCATCACCCTTAAGGATGTGGTAGTCCTGCTTGGTCATTCTATCCAAGGGGATGTAATTATAGGATCTACCCATGGAGACTGGCCTGAGCTTGTACAGAGATTTCTATGTGTCAACATTTTGGTCGATGATGATGCTACTGATGGTGGTTCAATATCTATGAGGTGGCTTGAGATTCACTTTGCACAATTACCTAATGATATTGATGACCATACTATCATGTGTCGTGTCTTTGTATATATCTTTTGGATCATTGGAGGGACATTATGCACTGATAACTTAGGTGTGCATTATAACAACCCTGCTCTTTATTACACACTTATATATGATTTATTACATAAACTTCACTTGATACAACATAGAAGATTGAGAGTTATAGTGTCTTTTGGGCTTAGGATCATTACATAACAACTTAAAACATGAAATACAACATCTTTATTGAAAACTTTATTTACATGACCACTGCATTCCCTCGTACTTAGCATTGCATGGGATAACCTGAGGACATGCATAAGAAAAGGGTGAGCTATGAAGCCCAGTAAGGGAATAAACATGGTATAACTTGAGGAATACAATACATGTTAGACAATAGGCATATCAATGGATCACAAGAGAAACATGAACATAAAGGCATGAAAATCATGATAATCATAACATGGAAATGTGGCAACAACACTTAACATGGAATTTAGCATAAGCAAATGCTCATTGCACATAGAGCATGAGTAAACCCTCATTGCACATGAAGCATGAGTAAACCCTCGTTGCACTTGAATTAGTATGATTCAATACTCATTGCACATGACGTATCATGATACTATACTTTACCCAATGCATTGGAGCGCTATCAGGGCGCACCCTTCTTAAACATTTCATTTCATGCATAAGTGCACCACATTGATCATACAACATGGAATCAATCATCATCATTTATTCTATGATAAAGGGATGTGGAATACATACATTAATATTTATAATCAATAAGTAAATGCGTATAAAGGTGAATACCCTTGATAGAGAAATGGGTATGGTATTCACTACACAATGACATTGGCTTGGAAAATCATGGTGCAATTTCGGCAGCATAACGGCGTGACATAAAAATTAATAAAAATGGTTGATGAGAGAGAAAGATGTGTCTCACCATATGTAAATGAAATGGATAGTAAGGGGGTCATATATATACATGTCCCAACAAATGTAATGGAATTTAGATGCATGATACAAAATAATTACTTGGATGTAAAAGAGGAGAGATAAATCCCTCACAGAATTTTGGCATGGTAACGGGTGTACATGGGAGGCATTAATGAGAGAGAAAGGGGTCTCCCATCATCCAAAAATAAATAGGGTAGTATGGGGGAGGTGATAAATCATACCCCAACATTTGTAATTGAAAACAAAAGGGCATAACAACTTAAAGAAAATTGGACAAAATGAGAAAGGAAGAAATCCCTTACTTAGAAGTGTGATCCCAAAGGCTTGGGAGAGGCTTGAGATAGGCTTCTTGGGAGCTTGGGGCACCTTGGGAGGATTCTAGAGAGAGGAGGGCAGGGTTTGGTAGAACTCCAAAGGCTTTGAGTGAAGAGGAAGTGAGATCTTGGGTAGGATTATATAGAAAATGAGAGGGGATTCTTTATTATTTAGGTTTGGGACACCTCACATTAAACTAATCAAAAACACAAACCAGACCATGGTTTTTGCCCATGGTTTTTGCCAAAGGGGAGTGGAAAACAATATTTTATAAGGCCAATGACCGAATTTCTTAAAATAATAGGGTTTCTTATGTGGAGGTGAGTCACACTCTCAAGGAAAATAATTTAAAAAGACAAAATGTTTTATAAGCCTTGAAGGGTCCATTAAAGCTTTGTAAAATAAATCAAACAAACCCAAAATCACATTATTTTAATGGTAACACATATATTGGCCGAACATATCATTTATAGTATTTTATTACATCACTATTGGGTCATTATGATGTCATAAAACACATTATATATTTAAACGGTATTTAATATTTACCCAAAAATTCGACTGTCTCAGAAAATTATGAAAAATTCAACGTTGGATAATTTCGATGTCCTAATTCCAAAAATAATATTAATTTTATCTAAATAATTTTCTAAATATGTGAATTTTTACTTTTAAAATAAAAACCGTCATTTATCGAAAATTCATGGGTTTTGACAAAAACTGCTTTCGAACCTTAATAAAAATTACAATTGCACTCATAAAATTATACGATAATTTATATTTTATAAAAAGTAATTTAATAATAATAAAAATACTTTTATTAAAATATTATTTAATTCAAAAATCCATTAATTCATCAAAATAGATTTCTTAGTTGAATATTAACTAAAAATACTATTTGTGCTTTAAAAACTATTTACAAAGTAACAATAATAAAATGAATGCACATTCTTTATACAAAAATAATGTACATAGTTATAGTGCTAGGGTCTCATTACATAACCCCTTATAACACCCGCATAAGACCGAAGGGTAAGGTGTGCGATGGTGACAGACTCTTGAGGTGACTCAGATAACATCGTTTGGGTGGTAATCTCTATTAACTTTCACTTCTCCCATAGTCAGTTCCGCTCAAACTTAACGTGTTCAAGATCAACTTGGGCTTGGTCAAGAGCGAAGCCCAATGATGCCACCTCCTTTCCGAGCTCTGACAAATGGGCTTCATACAAGGCAAGTCTACTGGATGAGGTCATCGCTTCCTTTGTCTAAGTAAATTGGATTTGTTAAAGCCCTATATTTATACTAATCATGTGATCATTGTTCAAAGACTATATTAGCAACGATCACAATTCTTAACGGTATTTTAAAATTCATAAACCTAAAACCAATGAAGTTCACATTTTATATAATCATAATAAGACATTTAATTAGATCAAGAGAAATCCTCATTAATGAAAGTTTGGGTCGTTACATGCATGCACACATGATATATCTGGGTCTATTGGAAGATTTTGATCAGTCCAGGAGATACAGTTGGGGATCGGCATGCTTGACATACACATACAGAGCCTTATGCACAACATTCCGCTTTTATCACATTGATCTCAGGGGATGAGTCGTCCTTCTTCAAATGTGGGCATGGGAGCACATCCTTTCCATCTCCCCTATTGTTGTTGGTTTGAAGCTGCATATAGATGTGTTTCGTGATGCTCCGCGTAGAAATTGTTATAATCACTTATCTATTGCTAACATAAGTTATTAAATTTAATTTCTTATTATTTATCACTTTCAATGATGTATTTTACAGGTGGAGTCAGGCACACCACTTCATCATCACTCCGAGACACAATTTGGGTGCATATTGTTTCATGTTGGACAGTCTTCTACCCACCAACGTAAGTATATACTATCTTTCATTAACTAACCAATTTCATAACATCATCATTTTTTGGTTTTTAGTAACAAACTTTTTTAACAAATCTCACATGTCATTTCAGATTACATGGATGTCATACCGAGCTTTATTAAACCAATTGTCAGCATACTTCACCGCTGGACTTCAAGATGCGATGGCTGTAGTGCATCTCATTCATTTTCATATTATTGAGTGGCACTAGTCTGATAGAGTCATGCGCCAGTTTGGTTGTGTTTAGTGTATCTCATTTCCATCGAGACAGTCACCAGTACTTCATTCCGTGAAGCTGACAGGGAGGCAGGATGTTGACTGGTGCTGATGACATGCTGTGTATCTCGACCTTTGGGACAGACAAACATCGTTTCATATCGAGGGTGTGTGTGCGATGTGATTCCATTTATCAGAGCAGCTCGAGTATGAGTCACAATATAGACTAAAGTCTATACAGTACCTTACTCCACACGATAGTGGGCTTCAGGATCTGGTAAGTCAATAAATTTCCATTAGTGTGTTTATTATACTATTTTTTAATTCATTTTTAATCTCTTTACAGCGTACTCGACTACAGAAGATTATCCGCATGTCTGATCTAGAGGAGGAGGAAGTTGTTAGCCTGGCAGCGATCCATGCTGCAATGCAGGGGATGATGCCAGCTTATTGTGTGGTTCATGACAGTATCTTTGATCGTCCACCCCAGAGAGATGACGTTCATGCCCAGGGAGTGGAGATTCCTTCTCAGAAACCTCTTCCAACAGTTGCTGATATCGAGGAGCCACAACAACAACGACGTAGATCGCATTGTGTTGCATGTGAGGCTCACTCGTTCCATAAGAAAAGGTTGGCCCTCTGGCAGTCCGGCCTCATCCAATTGAGGATGCGCATCAGGAGGCATGAGATCTATTCGTGTTGTCAGGATATCCACAGTTTTCTTCGGATACAGCTCATCTGAGCTTCGATCAGGAGTCATTTCCCATGCCTCCACCTTTCATGCCCGAGCCTTTACAGGTCGTATGGTTCCCCTAGGTGATGATGGCAGGTCCTTCTACTCACTTAGTGGGAAAAAGATCGGGTGCGCAAGACGATGTCCAGTTGACACCTTCCCCCATTGAGACACAAGCAGAGTATCCGACAGTTGAGGTTCCAGCGCTTGAGGATCAGTCTTCTCCACATCATTGTACTCTATCCCAGCAGAGAGGTCGATGATCTCGATACAGATGTTTCATTCCCACACCATCATGTGGGACTGAGACCTCACCATAGAGAGTGATTGTACTCATTAATGTATATGTTTTCTATTGACTTAAAGGTTTTGAAACAACAATGTATTACATCCTCTATATGATTGTATGTTTATTAAAATGGCGAAATTCTTTTTAGTATTAACAATTTTTACATGTTTAGCCACTGTTTCAATTTTCATTTATATTTTAGTTACAGTTTATATTTTATAACCTTTCAAAATCGATTAATTGAAACATAAGAAAACTTATTAAATTTCAAGTAGTTAACTTTAAAAGCTCATAAAATATAAACTATAAAAACAATCAAAATAAAATTAAAACATACCCTAAACATCTAAAAAGTTGTTGAAAATAAAAAGAATTTTACAAATATAGTAAACAATTGAAAATGAAAGGAATGTAAAAAAAAGTTTATAAATACAATTGCAATGGTTTAAAACAACAACATATTGTGCCACTAAAATTACTTTTCATTAATTGTTTTTATGAAACGTTTGTTATTTTGAATTATTTTTTATATGTTCAGTAATTGTGTCACATTTCATTTATATTTTATTTCTACTTTATTATTCATAGACTTTCAAAGCCATCAACTTCAAACATTATTATGTTTCATGTAGGTGACCTTGAAATCATATAAATTATAAAATATAAATACAATCTAAATGATATTTGACAAAGCGACTCAATGTATAAAATATAATTGAAAATAAATAAAATAAAAAAATATAATAAGTAAAAGCTAATTTAAATGTCACAACATTTATTGCTTAAAAATATAACATTTTCTCTCTCAAATATGAATGGATATAATTCTAAACAAAATAGAGTAAACATAATATATATATATATATATATATATATATATATATATATATATATATATATCAAAATATAAAACATATATATTTTTAAATATACAAACATGTATATTTGAAATATATATATATATTTTGAAAGATGGCGTCGAGGATGTCGCCTTTCTGCATATATTTTCAAAAAATTTATAACCTAGTATTCTTTAATTTTTTTTTTCAAAAAATGCATAAAAAAAATCTACACTAATAAAATATGATGTAAGGGTGTGTGTATGTGTGTATATATATATACATATATGAGCGTGTACATATATAATTGAAATGATTTGACGATCATAATAATAAAAAATATATAATAATTCATTATGATAAAATTTATAACATATATATTGAAATTAAAAAGTAAGCCTGCTGGTTAATATGGGCTTGGACTATGTTGTGGGCCCAACCAGGGGAGATTTAATCTGCATTTCCCGATATTTCTCACGAGACCAGGATCGTGAGAAATAAGGCTCCGGCCTTTATCGATCGAATCCTCCTCTTTTGTGGCTCTCCTCTCGAACTTTCATCGACTTCTGAAGTATCCCTTGCTCGTTCCAGCTTTCTGCATCCCAGTCGTCGGCGGATTCTTCTTTTGGGTGTTAATCCGAGGAGCAAGAAAGGTTTAGGATCTTCTGTGAGAAGATGTGCGGGGGAGCCATCATCTCCGGTTTCATCACCCCGAGCCGCTCTCGTCGGTTCATTTCCGACTGCCTCTGGTCCGATCTGAAGAAGCCAGCGACCGCCGTCTCCACAAATAGCTACTCGAAGCCGCTGGGGTCGGAGATCGTTGATTTTGACAACGAGTTCGAGGCTGATTTTCTGGATTTCAAGGACAGTTCCGATGGCGAGGAAGAAGATGTCAAACCCTCCGTGTTCTCTGCAGCTCTTAAGTCCGGGTTCTCTGGTGGTATGCATTCCCGCTCTTCTTCCGATGGTGAGGAAGAAGATCGTGTTTCCTTTATCCCGCGGTTTCGGTCAACAGTTTCGATTTATGCTTCTCCCTTCCCTTTTCCTTGTCTTAATTCCCGTCTTTCAGTTTGATCCATCCGTGACCAGATCTGCATGTTGTTTTGAAATCTGTTCATGGTCGATTAATTTACCTATTCGTTGACGATTAGAAGTTTTTCTCTCTTTGATCTGCGTTTCCTGTTGGGAATTGATCTGGATATCTATTCTTTTGTTTTCTTGGCTTATGGAGGCTCTACAATGGCGAAACCTGCGAAGTTCAGCGGGCAAGCTGAGAAAAGCGCTAAGAGAAAGAGGAAGAACCAGTACAGAGGGATCAGACAGCGACCATGGGGGAAGTGGGCGGCCGAGATCCGTGACCCCAGCAAAGGCGTCCGTGTTTGGCTGGGGACATTCAACACCGCCGAAGAGGCTGCAAGAGCCTACGACGCAGAGGCCCGGCGAATCCGCGGCAAGAAGGCGAAGGTTAACTTCCCAGACGAACCTCCATCTGCTTCTAAGCGCGCCCTGCAGAAACCCTCTCCGAAGCTCAATCCGGCGCCTGCTTTCCCGCCCGGTCTGAATAGGAACTTCTGTTTCACGTGCCCGGAGCAGGATTACTTAGACGATCTGGACTTCATGGAGGAGAAGCCTTCTGCCATGAACATGACTTCTGACGAGGGAAGCAACTCTTTCGACTGCTCCGAACTTGGGTGGGGCGATCATGGCCGGATGACACCGGAGATATCATCCGTACTTTCTGCTGCGGTGGAGTTTGGTGGATCTGAAACTGTGAATGAACCGAACCCGAGGAAGAAGATGAAGTCGGTTTTGGATTTCGAGTCTCAGATGAGGCTTTTGGAGACTCCATATCTGGTGAGCAACTGGGATGAGTCGTTGGACACTTTTCTTGGCGGGGATGATGGGAGCTCTGGTGATCTATGGAGTTTCGAGGACTTGAACCAGATGGTTGGGGGGAGTTTACTGAATTGAACATTCGCCCACCCATGTAAATAAGGCTGCTTTCTGCTGGTACGTGGGATTAAAGTTGGCGTGGGATGATGTTCAGGTATGGTTTGTTGAAGATGATGGCGATTTGCTGAAGCCTGGGAACCCGAGGGCGTTGTTTGTTACTTAAAGATTGTGTATGTGATATTATGGAGACCTCTGCCATTTTTACTGGTTCCTCCTCATCCCCTCGTTCTTTGGGAGTTGCAGGGCTTGTCTATTACTATGTTGTGTAGTTTGTTCTTTGTGGTATCTATCTTTAGCGACCTTTCATGCAAATCTGCATGTTGTTGTAATGGTGGATCCAAAGCTTGAAAGGCCACGGGGATGGAAAGTTTGGTGGAGAAGAAAGGCAGAGGTGGGTGGTTGGCGACCTTCCCCTTGATGGAGGTCGTCTGAACCAGCTGGCCGCCTACCTTCCATCCCCCACGGGACCACCGTCCGCAAAGATTTCCTTTTTTATATATATATGAAATAGTAAAAACACAGATGCTGTGAGATCATCCTTGAGGGTCAATATCAGGGGCGATGAGTGTATGGAATTTTAGGGGGAGGCAGTCAACATGGAGATTTCAAATCCAAACCATTCCACTATAAAGGATGAATCATTTTTTCAAATTTAAAGATTCTCATGAAATGTAGCTTTGGTTTTTGCTTGGTGGGAATATTTGTTTTTATTTAGTAATCGAAATGCCAATGTTTAATGAAGAATGTTATCTGTTGGTTGAACAGTGTTATACTTGCGGTCACAATGAACAAAATATTGTTGAGCTGAGAGTAATATTTTCCCATCTGATGGTATTGTCTAAACACATAATTACTTCTTATTAAAGGAGGTAGGACTCTCAAGAGTACCATTCTGTCTTGGGGCGTGGTGACTTGGTGTGATCATGATTTTTTTTTTCAGTGTGTTAAACATGTTCCTGCAGAGACAAGGAAACATTTTCATATGGCTTTCATTATGTTACCATGCAGGCAATATTCTTGTAATTTATTTCTAGGAGAAAAATCATCCATTGCATTCTTCTGAATCTTCTCATTTTATGAGATCTAAGAGAAAAGTGACCCGAGTTGAAGTTGCAGAGTTGAAAGTTGACTCTTTCACAGATATTAGACCAATTTAGTCTCTCTCATTGGTGGCAACAATTGAAGCCTAGTGGTTGTAGGGTAAACTCATGAGGATCAAATGAATTTTCTTCGATCAAAACAACAAAGGGATTTGGTTTTGGGGGACTGGTATAATGTTGAATATTAGGAATTGCTTATGGTGTTCAATTTGACACATGTGAGCATATTACAAATGTTTTTTGGGTTAATTCAAAAATAAAGGTTGGTTTTGAATAATTTGGACATGGTGTTGTCTTTGATACGCCATTCACTACAAATAGGGAATTCAAACCCCTAATTGTTTTTGTTAGATTTAATCATTCTAGGGAAACTGTAATATTTGGAGCGACATTGTTATATGATGAAATTGCAAGTTCTTTTTCTTGATTATTTCATAAATTTGTAGAAGTCCACAATATGAAGAGGTCGTGGACTATCTTTATAGATCAAGTTGCACCCATTGCAAAAGGTATCTCTATGATACTTCCCCATACTCTTCACGGCCTCTGTACATGGTATTTAATGCGAAATGACATAAAATACCTAGGGAATATGATGAAAATGCTTTTAGTTTCCTTTATCATTTTAGGAAGTGCATGTTCAAGTTATAGTGTGATTGATTTTGTGGTGGAATGGAGAACTATTAGAGCTAAATTTGGTGAAGGTAATTTGACTTGGTTGCATAATGTATATAGTCTCAAGGAAAAATGGACCCATTGCTTTATAAAGGAAATGTTAACGTTGAGGATACGTAGCACCTAGTTGAGTGAAGGTTTTAATAGTGTGTTAAAACATTATGCACAACATAGGTTGTTTTTCATTCTTTTTTTTCAATCAATTTGAGTGAGTTGTGGATAAGCTTTGATTTCGAGAAGTGAAGTTCAAATTTAAAAGTAGGGAACAACTTCTACGAAATGCATTCCCTTTCCATCCATTAGTCACATAAGTTGCGGATATGTATACTCTATTTTTTTTGAATTATTTTAGCATGAATATCAAATGGTTGGGGTATGTTTTGTGAAATCTTATCATGATTTTGATGTCCCGTACTCATATGTGCTTGCCATTGGGGCCTCGGAGGGATTTCTAGATTTTATATGACGACTATGTTGGAATTGTAAAGTGTTGCTTCAGGAAATTTGAATCAGTTGGAATTTTGTATTGCCATGTTTTGAAACTGTTTGAGAGTCTTGATGTGAAATCCATCTCAGAACATTACATTTTGAAGAGGTGGATTAGAATTGCACAAAATTTTGATACGGTTAAAGGTGATCATGTTGATAAAGTAGTTGATAAGAATTTACTTAAAGCAAAATGCTATAAAGAACTAGCTTGAATGACAATTAAATTGGTAGCAATGGTATGCGAGATAGATGAAGGCTATGAGGTTGTTTTTTCAAAAACCTTTTCAAATCACAAGGACAATATCCAAAAGACTTAAACAAAAGGACAATGTGGGTAGTAGCCACTGTTGTAAGAACCCAGGTTTTTAGAACGTGTCAAAATCCCGACCATGTTTGAATTTTTGACTTGTTTCTGAGAAAAACTGGGAAAATCTGGGAAGTTCTGGAAATTTCCAGACTGCACGCTGTGTACTTTAAAGTACACGCCGTGTATGGGTTAGGCGTGTACTGGATGTGTGCTCACCGAGTACATGTCGTGTGATGACTGTGTAGGAATTTCATACTACACGGCATGCAGTGTTGCTTGACACGCCGTGTATCCTACTTTCTACATACCAACTACGTTCTAGCCGTGTGTCGACCTGTGTGGCGCGTCCAAGCCGTGTGGCTACTTCCTCTTAAGTCGGAGTACGGACAAGGTCACTACATAGCGTGTAGTCCTTAATACACGCCTTGTACTTTTATTTTTATTCGCTTAAATGAAAGAGCATTGCATCTAATTTCGGGAAACGTCTTCTTCTTCCTCAATTTCGGAACATGTCCGTTCTGAAAACCCGAATTATATACCTTGCCCTAGAATCTTCATCCGGAGTTCGTTCTTCAATCCGTCGGTGGCTGCGGGATCGTAACAGCGAGGCTAAACCCGCGCACCTTGTTCCGTTCTTGATCCTTTGCCTCACACATCGCAGTTTCCATCTGAGTGGAATTTCCGGGATTTGACGGAAACGTAGATTTAAGAAGACCGGCTTTGAATTGGAGCTTGATATTGGACGTGCCTATGTCTAAGAGTCTCAGGTAGGTGGTGCATACCTCTTTTTGTGTTTTCGTAGACTTTTGGGTGGTGCGACCTTTGGCGCGTTTTCGGGTATTTGAGTGTGATCCTGTTTTACCTGCTATTGCTTGTTTAATTGTTTATTTGACCTATGGAATACCCTTGGGTATGCCCTGTTACCTTTTTTGCTTGAGTGGGGCCGAGCGAGTGGTCGTTGCTCATCAGGGCATTTTGGCTGGGGGATGCCAAAATGGTTATAATTGAATTGTATTGATTTAAACTGTTGAGTTTAGTTTATTAAACTTTAATATGAATTGTTAGAGGCTTTAAAGACCTCAGTGCTGGTATGGGACAACACTTGGTTAGTGCATTTCAACTATTTAGTTTGTGTTTCCTGTTTAAAATTAATTCTTTTGATTTTATATGTAATTGCTGAATTGCATATGTTGGAACCCTTGAGGTTGTGTGGGGTGTGACCCAAATATTCTTGAGTGGTGCTGATCACAGGTTGGGCTTGACCTAGGTTACATTGGGTGGTCCTGACCACGAGATTGAGTGTCATGGACGTCGGCTTGAGGCAGGGTGACTGTCAGGTTGGGCATGGCCCGGGTTACTTGGATGGCGAGGCCGTCAGACTTGAGTGACATGGTCGCATGGACATGAGGTGTCAGAGGTGTTGTGGCTTGGGTACTATTATGGTGATTACCGCTCACCTGGAACTTTGAGTAGTGTGCACACAGAGAGACTCCGTGATGATGTGGTATGGCCACTCGTGTGGGTAGAGGCCCCCGTTAGATGCGGTTTAGGTACTATTAGTTTATGGGTGTATGCCGTAGGAAGCCACGTGGAAGGTGAGGAGCCTTCAGGGGAGAGCATTGAGGCTATCAAGTTGGGGATGGAGCCTCACCATTATTTGAGGGCAGACATCACTGTCCCTCCGATTACCTTATTTGAGGGCAGACATCGTTGTCCCTTCGGTTACTTATTTGAGGGCAAACATTGTTGTTCCTCTGATTACTTATTTGAGGACAGGTATCGCTGTTCCTCCGAGTCCCGAATTCTTGGGCATGCCTTCGAGACATCGGTAGACACGTGGTGTCAGGGGGGCACATGGTGCCAGACTACATGATAGAGATTCCGGCGTTGGCTGAAGCAGGTGACACTCCATGGTGGCTGTTGAGCACCAGTGGAGTTTGTGTTTATTCGTGCATCGTACTGTTTTATTGGTTTCCTCATAACTGCATGCCTGCTTAAACAATTATATTAGGTACACACCATTGGGTGGTATCCTACTGAGATTCGTCTCACACCCTGCATGGGCCTTTCGGGATGCCTGTAGACTTTATGGATATACGTTCAGGAAAGAGGTCAGCTTCAGGAGCTGGACTGCTTTAGCTGTTGCATGGAGATGGTATGGACCTTGAGGTCTTGCCTAGCTGGAGTTTACTTTGTTTAGTTTCCATTCCGTATCAGCATGCCTACTTTTTATTTTAGCTACTATTGGTTAGCCATTGTCACCCCTTTTGTATACTGATCTGCTATGGATGTATGCTTGTTTTGTTTAGTAGTTACAAGTGATGTTCAACATGCTGTTCTGTTTACTTTCCGCTGTTGTTGTTTATATGTTGCTTCCACTGTTTATGGATATTGGATATGCTTCCGCTATGCGGATCTAGTTCAAGTCTACTGAGTCCTTTATTTTCACTGCATGTTTTATTTTTTTGCTCGGACCAGTACCATTATTATCCTCCGAGAGGGTATAGCCTCCACACTATACCTATCAGACCCTCGCTGCTAGTCGGCAACCTTTGACATTTGGGGAGGTGCGCCTAAGGTAGTAACACCCGACCCGTTTAGCACTGTTCGGGTGGTTGTCTCAGTCCGAGTCGTTACAAAGTGGTATCAGAGGAGTTCTTGACAGAGATTTAGTAGCAGTGTTTTGCTCGCTACTAATGAGATTGAGACTTCTCTTTTTATTTATGCTAGTTTTACTATTTGGGATATGGTAGAATGGAGATAGGTTGTTACTGGAACTGGGTTTCTAGCTTGTGCTTGGGTGCCTGCTGCCCCATGTACAAGGGATGGACCAAGTTTCCATGGGTGGGAATTGTTGTTTGCTTTAGCTCAGATTACAGTTTATATGATTTCCACCTCGGTGACTCACTTGGTGTGTGGTGTTATTGATTGTGATATTTAACCCTTAATTTGGCACGGTAAGAGAGAATTGGACCTTATCCTGGTATGGAAAGGTGTGATTTTGTGGCTTTTGAGAGGCACATTTTTAGGGTATTTCAATTTTATACTACACGTATGCTTTGTGAAGTGATAATGCCATGTGAATAATATCAAATTGCCATGCTTTGTATGCTTTGAAATGTGAATAAGTGAAATTACTCATAGAATTTCTTGTTGATTTCAATGTGATATGCCATTATTTATATATTTGTAGAATGCATGTGGCAGGATATCTGGGTCTGGCTCTTGAACGAGCAGGCAAGTACTATGGTTGAGGTGATTTTGATCATTAGGATTGGGCGACTCCGTCATCAGTTTGAGGCAACATCAGTTGTTGGGATGGGCATGGCCCAAGGTACTTTTGATACTTGCCTCTATTGAGGGCGGGTAAAGAGACCATGCGGTTGGGATGCCGTGGGAATTGGTTTCTATAGGGGAGAGTAAGGGTAGTTGTTTTATGCTGCCTCTTTACTGCTTTCCTTATTTTCGTTGAATATATATATATATATATATATATATATATATATATATATATGGGCTATCTGACCATTTATGGTATTCAGCAGGTTCCTTTTTGACGACTCATATGGAGCGTCAGACGGGAGATGGTACAGTGTCGCAGGAGCAGGATCAGATTCAGGATTTGGTGTAGGCAGTGCATGAGCCACAAGTACATGCTCAGGAATAGGAACAGGTCTAAGATCCAGTGTAGGCAGGACAACAGTCGGGTTTGGCAGCGTTTAGACCGTGGCTCGACGAGCAGCTCCGAGCTAGCCTGGTACGTGTCTTGCAGGGGATCGACAGAGGTGCGCAGGGTATAGAGCCATCTATGACATATCTGACATGGGAGTTCCAATCGCAGCACCCACCACTTTTTCAGGGTGAGGGTGGTCCACAGGTGGCTGAGAACTGGATATAGAGCATGCAGATGATCTTCAAGTAGCTAGAGATGCCTCCAGGGTGGAAGATCAAGATGAAAACGTACATGCTGCGAGGACCGGCAAAGTGCTGATAGGATGTGCAGGTTCAAGCTCACAGACATGAGAGACTAGCATGGAATGACTTTAAGGACATGTTTTTCGAGCACTTTTACCCAGAGATACTGAGGGTAGAGAGAGCTCGGGAGTTCTTGAGCCTTCAGCAGGGAGACATGTCTGTCATGGACTATACAGCTAGTTTCACTGAGCTATCTCGCTTTGCACCTAGTATGGTAAGTGATGACTCGACAAGGGTGAGGCACTTCGAGGATGGCTTATGAAACGCCATTCGGATCTAGGTAAATATCTTCAGGCTGGATTCATTCTCAGAGGTGGTAAATCAGGTGCTCATAGCGGAGGGAAACCAGAGGGATAAACCCCAGGTTGGCCGAGTGATGGCTTCAGGTGATGGTTCAGATAGCAGGAAGCGAGGATAGGATGAGTTCTAGTAGGGCAGTTAGGCCAAGGACTCAGCTAGAACACCTCGTAGCAGTTTAGTAGTGGTTTTCTTTCAGTGTGGGAATCCATGACATGTTCGGACTCAGTGCGATAGGCCTCCAAAGGAGTGCCGGGTATGTGGAAAGGTTGGGCATATTGAGAGGTTCTGCAGGCAGCCTTCTCAGACAGCCGACAGGAAGGGACCAGGATAGACGGTGTCATCTGGAGTTGGTTCAGGTTTGGTACCAGGAGAGGGTATCCGAGTTTCAGCTATACGTGGAGGACGTGACAGAGATAATAGGACACAATTGAGGGGTCAGTGGCCAGTGACTGGAGTATCACCACAGGGAGGTCAGGCATCAAACAACCGTACTTCAGGCTAAGTGCACGCCATGGAGCTACCAGGGGCTGAGCAGGCTGGTGAGCTGACAACAGTTAGAGGTACACCGCGAGTGTGGCTGTGACTTTCTTGTTTTCTTTTGGCATGACCTGTTGAGGCATGTTCGTTTTGAGTGCACAAGGTGCACATGATTTATGTGGACTGACTAGATGCTGGTTAGTGGGATTGGTGCCATATCGGGTGCGTGATATATTTATATATATGTATGAGATGCGTGGCATCAGAGTATCAGGGATGCGGGTTACTTGAGGTGCCTTGGGCATCGGGGCATCGAGGATGTGGGTTACTTGAGGTGCCCTGGGCATCGGGGAATCGAGGATGCAGGTTACATGAAGTGCATGACATCAAGTTTTATTTTGAGCATCCATGGGATGCAAGACCTCATGGAGGCAGACACCGATGCGGTGCAAGATACGTTTGGGTGTAGGAAATGACATGGGAGCACCAATGAGGCGCAAGGGTGACGTTGTGTCACGAGAGGACCATGAGTCCGAAAACAGGTTAGTGAACCCTTGATTTGTTGAGTTTTGTAGGTTTGAGACTGAGTTAGGAAGTTCCTAAGGTGGGGATCCCCTTAAATAATTTAGCCAGAATCATTGAGACCGGGGGAGTCTGGGTTACTTTGATTGGGGTGGCATGTTTAGTGTCATCTCTGGGTTTCGTTTGATAGCTCAGGGACAATCTATGTTAAGGTGGGGAGATTGTAAGAACCCAGATTTTTAGAATAGGTCAAAATTCTGAACCTATTTGAATTTTTGACTTGTTTCTAGAAAAAACTGGGAAAATTTGGGAAGTTATGGAAATTTCTAGACTACACGCTGTGTACTTTAAAGTACATGCTGTGTATGGGTTAGGTGTGTACTGGCCATGTGCTTGCTGAGTACATGCTGTGTGATGACTTTGTAGGAATTTCCTAATACACAGCAAGTAGTTTTTCTCAACACGCCGTGTATCCTACTTTATGCATACCGGCTAAGTTCTAGCCGTGTGTCGACCTGTGTTTCATGTCCAAGTCGTGTGGCTACTTCCGCTTAAGTTGGAGTACGGAAAAGGCCACTACACGGCGTGTAGTCCGTAATAAACACCCAATACTTTTATTTTTATTCACTTAAATGAAAGAGTGTTGCGTCTAATTTCAGGAAACACATTCTTCTCCCCAACTTCAGAATAGGTCCGTTTCGAAAACCCAAATTATATACCTTGCCCTAGAATCTTCAATCAGATTCCGTTCTTCAATCTGTCAGTGGCTGCGGGATCACAATAGTGAGGCTAAACCCGCACACCCTGTTTTGTTCTTGATCCTTTGCCTCACACGTCGCAGTTTCCATCTGAGTGGAATTGACGGGATTTGATAGAAACGTAGATCTATGAAGATTAGCTTCGAATTGGAGCTCGATATCGGAGGTTCCAACATCTACGAGTCTCAAGTAGGTGGTGCATACCTCTTTTTGTGTTTTTGCAGACTTTTGGATGGTGCGACCTTTGGCGCGTTTTCAGGTATTTGAGAATGACCCTGTTTTACCTGCTATTGTCTGTTTAATTGTTTATTTGACCTATGTGATGCCCTTGGGTATGCCCTGTTACCTATTTTGCTTGAGTGGGGCCGAGCGAGTGGCTGTTACTCATCTGGACATTTTGGCCAGTGGATGCCAAAATGGTTATAATTGAATTTTATTGTTTTAAACTGTTGAGTTTAGTTTATTAAATATTGATATGAATTGTTAGAGGCTTCAAAGGCCTCAGTGTGGGTATGAGACAAAACTTGGTGAGTGCATTTCAACTGTTTAGTTTGTTTTTCCTATTTAAAAGTAATTCTTTTGATTTTATATGTAATTGCTGAATTGAATATGCTGTAACCCTTGCGGTTGTGTTGGGTGTGGCCCAGATATTCTTGAGTGGTGATGATCACAAGTTGGTCTTGGCCCAGGTTACATTGGGTGGTCTTGACCACATGATTGGGCGTCATGGACGTCGGCTTGAGGCAGGGTGACTGTCAGGTTGAGTATGACCCTGGTTACTTGGATGGCAAGGCCATCAGACTTGAGCAACATGGTCATATGGACATGAGGTGTCAGAGGTGTTGTGGCTTGGGTATTATTTTGGTGATTACCACTCACCTAGAACTTTGAGTATTATGCACAAAAAGAGAATCCATGATGAGGTGGTTTTGACCACTCGTGTGGGTAGAGGCTCCCGTTAGATGCGGTTTAGGTACTATTGTTTTGGGGGTGCTTGCCATAGGAAGCAACGTGGAAGGTGAGGAGCCTTCAGGGGATAACATTGAGGTTATTGGATTGGGGGCAGAGGGTCGTCGATATTTGAGGGAAGACATCACTGTCCTTCCAGTTACATTATTTTAGGGTAGATATCACTGTCCCTCCAGTTACTTATTTAAGGGCAGACATTGATGTTCCTCTGGTTACTTATTTGAGGACAAGTATCAGTATTCCTCCGAGTCCTGACTTATTGGGTGTGCCTTCCAGACGTCGGTACTTGAGACACGTGGTGTCATGGGGGGAGCACATTCTTCCAGGCTACATGACAGAGATTCCAGCGTTGTCCAAAGAAGGTTACACTCCATGATGGCTGTTGAGCACCAGTGGAGTTTGTGCTTATTCGTGCATTGTACTGTTTTACTGGTTTCCTCATAACTGCATGCCTGCTTAAACACTTATATTAGGTACGCACCATTGGGTGGTATCCTACTGAGATTCATCTCACACCCTCCACGGGCCCTTCGGGACACGTGTATACTTTATGGTTTTACGTGCAGGAAAGAGGTCAGCTTCATGTGCTAGACTACTTTAGCTATTGCATGGAGATGGTATGGACCTTGAGGTCTTGTCTAGAAGGAGTTTACTTTGTTAAGTTTCCATTCTGTATTAGCATGCTTACTTGTTATTTTAGCTACTATTGGTTATCCATTTTCAACCCTTTTGTATATTGATCTGCTATGGATGTATGCTTGTTTTGTTTAGTAGTTACAAGTGGTGTTCAACATGCTGTTCTATTTACTTTCCACCGCTGTTGTTTATATGTTGCTTATGCTATTTATTGATATTGGATATGGTTTCTCTATTCAGATCTGGTTCGAGTATGCTAAGTCCTTTATTTCCGCTGCATGTTTTATATTTTTTCTCGGACCAGTACCATTATTATCCTCCAAGAGGGTATAGCCTCCACACTATACCTATCAGACCCTCACTGCTAGTCGGCAGCCTTTGGAATTTGGTGAGGTGCGCCTAAGGTAGTAACACCCAACCTATTTAGTACTATTTGGGTGGTTTTCTGGGTCCATGTTGTTACAACTGTACAGTTGATAAAACTGTTAAGTCTAAAAGGAAGCAAGTTCAAAAAGGAGGAGATCATGTCAAAATCTATTTGGAGAAAACGAAAGAGAAGGGATGTAAAATAAATAGAGAAAAGGCCATTGGATCATCGATGATGATGGTATGCTGTTCTTATCCTTATGTTCACTACATAACAATCATTATATACATTTTATTTTGTTTACTATCCATGTTATTTTTACAGGGTGTTGACCAATAGGTAAAAAGTAATGCTGCCTTTACTGCAACATTTTTTGTTATGAATGTATGTTTCAGTTACTATTTTTTTACGAACTAGTAAATGGGTAGTATTTTATGATTTTTTTAAAGACACCCCTCAACCACCTTGAGACTATAATATTGGAGCTTTCTTGGGGGATATAGTTATCTAAAATCCTTTTCTTCACACAACTGTATTTACTGAAACAAGTTGTGTTATTTGAATTGTAAAGTTATCGGCCCAACTTAACTTGAATTAATTATAAATTTCCATCTGTCTTTTGTAAACATATCTAATATATGAGGAGGAGACCATACACTACATTAAATTTGAAATTACAAACATAATATATACATGTGATAATCTGAAAAAAAACATAGACTGACTTAAATAGAAGTTCACATTGTGATGCCAAAGAGAATCTCATAAACTGAATTAACATACAAATTCCAAACATAATATGTACATGAGATAGTTCAAAAAATATCATAGTCCAACTTAAATAGAATTTCATATCGTGATGCCAAAAAATTTCCACTCTCTAGCTTTCTAGGTTTCATGTGTTGTCTCCAAACTTATTCTGGCGGTGAAGCTACTCTCCGTCCAATAGTGATTTTGATGAGCCAAAAACATTATGTAACATTGCAAACCTTAAATCATCTATGTCATACCATGTTAATTAAGTTTAAAAGTGAAAAACATATGCTATTGTCTCATTCAAATAACAAACAAATAATGCTACAATCTATGGTTGTGGCACCATGCTGTGGAGTTTCCTCTACCAATAGATCAATTATTACCTTATATTTCTTCACATTAATTAGTTATTTATCAATTAATTTTTGAACATATGTTCTTTTGAAAAAGGTGTAAAGTGTTTCCATTTTAATACCATAGAGTTGATGTAGTTTAGTAGGTGAATAATTGGGTAAATATTAAATTATTACCACTATAATGGAATTTTCTATGTAGATATATTGTAATCTCAGTAATGCCTTTGGTTGCATTGAATTGAAGTAGCCAAATATATTTTTTTCAATGTCAAGAATCAGTAAAGTCCAATGGTAGTTTGTTGTATTGAGTAAAAAACATGAATCAACCACATTTCAATGCTTTGAGAAGTGGGGTGTTGATCAAGAATCTTCACATTGACTCATTATAACCTTTGATTATATACTATAGAAGAATAAGTGTGAATATCATGAATTGTTATTTTGTTCAGAAATATGGAAACTCGACAAGTATGATACTTACCACACATGCACTTGTAATGAATGTTTATTTCTATGGAAAATAATAATTTTCACTTCCATGCCTGAACTTCTTGTTAATGATAACCTAGTAGGTCCATTACTTATTCCATAAATGCTGCGAATATCTTCTTCTAAAAACTATGCCTCTCATACAATGATTTTGAATGTTTTTTTCTATAAATTATATAATCACAATATACATAACAAAAAAATCTCATAATTTTTACAATTAGAATTAGAAACATTTTCTTTTAACAACTAATTAAACACATTCTAAGAAGGTTCTTGTTTCAATGATGGCTTATCATTATTAGTACAAAGAGGGTGAATTTCCTTAAGTAAATGTTGAATAGTTTTCATGTATGAATGATAATAGGGTGATTTCACTTTAAGTTTTACCCACTTTCATTTCTTTATAGAACAAAGATATTAATAATAAGGATATATACACAAGAACATTCTAGTGAAAAATTTTCACTGGAGATTTGGTAGTGTGAATTTAACATTGAGGTTTTACAATGTGAAATTTTTATTGGATTTTTATAGCGAAAATTTATCACTAGAGATTTTTACTGTCAATTTCTTAGTGGAGATTTTCACTATGAAAATTTCACTGTAGATTTACAATACACCTTAGATAACAAAATGGGTACTTCAAATTTGGATTGGAATTTTTATAAGATTAGAAGTAGTTCAATCTTTTCAAATCATCACTAGTATTTTTTTTTGGAAATTTAGCATTAGAAATTTTAAAATTTATCAAAAAGGGAAATTTCCCATAGGATAGTTTCATTGTGATTTTTCTAGTGGAGATTTGCACTATGATTTTATAAGTACAGATTTTCCCTGTGGATATTACATAGGATATTTTCACTATAAATTTCCTAGTGGATATTTGCTATGTTAATCAACTATTTTCTTTACAAATACGACAGTAGAGATTTTCCTTGCTAATCACCTATAAGATATTTTTCCTACAAATATTCCAGTGGATATTTTCTCTCCAAATTCTGTAATATAGATTTTCTCCATGAAATCCATACTATATATTTTCACCATGAATCCCCCAATGGATATTTTTATTGCAAATTTATCACTGTATTTTTCATTTATGAGTAAATCACTAGATATTTTCATTGTAACAATCATTATGGAGATTTATATTGTAATACATTGAACAAAAATTTGGTGCCTATAATTTGGAGTGACATTTTTTAAAGATTCTAAGAACTTCAATATTTGTAAAAAATTTAGTACAAAATTTCAAGAGAATTATCACACCAATGTTTAAATTTCAAAGAAAAATATAATACAATATAATTGTTTATACCAAGATAAATAATTATATAAGAATTATCATAGGAAATTTTAAAATTTAGGAAAAAGGATAATGTTGGCTCATTAGGTCTACATAAAAAACCATTACAATGGATATTTTCACTGTGAATTCCATAGTAGAGGTTCACACTATGGATTCCCTAGTGGAGGTTTTTATTATGAATTCCTCATTGGATATTCACACTACTAATTCCCCACTAGAATTTTTCAATGATAAAAAATAGGTAAATCTTTGTAAAATTATCAACACAAAATTTCAGGGAAAAGGAAAATTCTAGTTCATTATATTTATACAGTAAAAGATTATGGTGGATATTTGCACTATGTCATCCTTAATAGAGATTCACATTACAAATTCCACACTAGGGATTCGCACTATGAATTACCCGACAAATTTTTTCAAAGATTAATCAATGTAAAATATTTGTAAAATTATCAGCACAAAAATACAAGAATATATTCATATAAAAGTTTAAAATTCATTTATAATTACAATCCAACACCACTATTCTATATTACATAATGATAGTAAATGATTATAGGATTTTAATCAAGAATTCAGATAACAACAGAACTACAACCACCACAATTAAAACCACACACAAAAACTTAATCTTTATACCATCGACTCCAAACTTGATCTCCACAACATTATATTTCATGTTCTTAACCACATTGTTATTGTGTTTCATTTGAGACAGATGATCAACCACAAAATTTTCAGCTTTAGATGAGGTGATGATATCTATTTTAAGGGGTGGTTCTAACCACTTGAAAAAAATTACATTTCATTGTTTGATAGGTGGTAAATAATTTATTTATATTTTTTCACTATTTTATGTTTTTATGAAGGCCTTCTTTCCATAGCTGTAGTTCTCACAACGTGCTCTAATAACATAACTCATAAAACTCCCACAAATAGTACAGTCTAAAGATAATTTTCATCAACATGTTGATTCTCAGTGATGAATGATTGTAAATAATCTTATTATTTAATTTTTATAGTATATAATTTGAATAGGAAACTATATTCTATGCAGTTTTAGGAAAAAATTCAAGTATTATTTTTCATTAATAAACATGTAAACTATAAATGGAACATTTATGATTATAATAAAAAAGAATGATTTTTTATTAATAAAAATGTAGAAGTTATCTATTTAATATATTTTAGAAAAAATGATGCCATATACAACTAATTTTATTGAAAAAGTTAACAAAGAAACACTATTAATAATAAATCATGAAAAAACCTATATAATCCATTTGTTCACATAGATAATAGTGGATTAAATAGATGCTTCATTGATTAACAAAAATGAAATCTATATTATTGATCAGTGAACAACACAACCCTAAATATCTAGCACAAAACTAATTCTATGATGATTAAAAATGAATATTGCTACCAAATCATCAGTTCATGTAAAATTCCTAAATATTTTGAAGCATAGGATTGAGGGAGAGATATGAAATCTAGATTTGGTGATATTTTTTGTATTTTCTTGATTCCCAATTCACATGGGTGGTAAAATGAAAAATAATATTGAGAAATATTTATTGGATAAAATTTATTGACATTTAAGTGGATAGTTAAGACTATTTACTACATGTGTCCACACTATGAGGCCAAAATTTATTGGAAATTGATAATTGAAAATGAGGAGTATACTTGTTATAAAGTATAAGAGCACTTTATGGAAGATTCAACCATTTCATAGATAAATATAAATCATCAATGAAAGGATGATTATTTTCTATGGAGAATGATAGAGACAACTAAATCATAGTGAAACATAAAATGCTTATGGAAGTTTGTTTTTTTATGGTGGTGGTGGTCAACCCAGATCAAAGTTCTTCAAGTTTTTTATTTATTTTTGGATAATCTACCTTTTATGGGTTGAGAGGGAATGCTAACATGAGATTTTTTTGTAGAATAACATATCCTGATGAAATGAGTAAGAGGGGTACAATTACACCATGATAAAGTCAACCATATTGTGGTGGAGCATACAAAATATGTGAATGGTTGGCCGTTTTTGCAGAGAAGAGATGGATTTTATAGATGTAATAAGAAAGAGTGGGAGATCTATGTTGTGTTAGAGATCACCAGGACATGGTGTGAGAAAAATGATCAATTTTATTAAGTCATCCTAGAAATTATTGAATCCACTATGGGGAAGGTTCAATTAAAATTCCTATTGTGATAACCATGGTTGAGAAATCCAAATACACTAGATGAAGCATGTAGATAAAAAATACCACACTATGGACAAGCTAGTGGTTTTATGGGTGAGGTGGATCACATTGGTTTACATGAGGAGGATACCATGTCGTAATTATCTAAGATGTTTTGGTGGCTCAACTAAGATAAGAATAAAACATTATGGTGTATTTAAAATGATCATTTTTATTTGATCTATAGAATTTCCATAATATGGAACCAACCAATTTTTTTGGAGGAATTAGTGAGATAGTCTTAATTTCATGAGTCTGTCTTTGACCAGAACATCACCATGGCGTGCTGAAAAAGATTACATTATGGTTTTAAATTATATTATTATTATTAGATTATGATATATATTAAAATAATAGGTAGATAGTCAAATGGTATGACAGATTTAATTTTTATAAAATAGAAGTTTTTGATCATGGAATCAATGAGGAATACACATGGAATAATCATAAAATCCTTGCGTGATTCTATGCAACACTAAACATTGATGTTAGGTTAATTAACCTATTTAAAATTGAATTTTTTATAGTGAACATGTAATGGGGGGATTAACAGCTTCAACATGAGAAAAATATATTGTGAGAGATCCAGTTGAGAGACTACATTGTGTTAAAGGAATTGTAGTACCCCTGGTTTCTGGTATGTAACCCTTTCTTGATGATTTTCATGGTTTTAAAGTTAAGGGTGTTGAATGGGAGAGTTGGGAGAACTTGGATTGATGTTTGGAGTCAATGGGGAAGTCGCATGGTCGGCGCACGGTTTGTCTAACCGTGTGGCCAAACTGTGCGCAGTGAGTCTTGGAGGCAGTGGCTTCCGCATGGTCGGTGCACAGTTTGTCTAACCATGCGGCCAAACCGTGCATGAAGGATGGCCGAGGCAGAAGCTAATGCACGGTTAGCGCATGGCTTGTCAAACCGTGCAGACTAACCGTGCGATCACTTAAAGTTAGATCCTAAAATTGTGGATCCAACTCGTTTTGCCTTTAATTGCCTTGTTTAAACCTCCTAATCGGCCCTAACTCAGGATTACTCTCCCTTGAAGGTTGGAAGACTTCTCCCAAGCATTTTGGAGGCAATTCGAAGGTTTCTCTTGGCGAATCGAAGTTGGATTCTTAAGGTATGTTATCGTTCTTGATCGGTTTCTTAGATCTACTTAGATCTACTTCTCCTCTTCTCTCATTTTCTTAGATCTACGCCCATTATGGGTAGATCTAAGGACGTGGATGCCAAATATGACAAGATTTGGTCTTATTTGTGTTAGGAGAAGAGATCTAAGGAGGGTTTTTGGAGTTTTGACCTGGTGTTCTTGAGCATTCTTCGTCCGTGGCTTGGTTTCGCCTAATTTGTTGAGGTAGGTGGCTTCACTCTCGATTCCTCTTTCTTAGAACTTGAAGTCTTAGTTTAAATTGATTTATTTTCTTGGTTTTGATTGTGAAATTGTGGTGAAAAACATGTTATAAATCTTCTTTAGTGATGATTTATGGGTTTTGATGAAATTGTGGAAATTGAAAGAATGGTTGTGCAAAGTGTTTTGGTTTCTTGATTTTAAAATAGTGATTTTAAAATATGGTTTTGATTGATTTGGAAAATGGTTTGTAGGAAAAAGTGGTTTTTAATAAAAGGGTGATGCTTTATTGAAAGGTTTTGAACACACTTGGTTTTGGGCATGGTTGACATGGGTTGTGGTGTGTGTTCATATGCATTGGGATGGATAAGGGCGAGAAGTCCCCCCATCAATAGGTTGGGATGGATAAGGTCGTGAAGTACCCCCGTTAAGGTAGTCCACTAAGTGACGACCTAGTGGAAGGATAACTCACCACTTGTGAGTATAGGGAGTTCCAAGTTTCATACATGGTTGGTTGTGTGAATTGGTGAAATGGAACGAATGTGCTAGATGGAAATTTGAATGGAATTGAGAACTTTTCTTGGTTTCTTTTCTTGAGAAAGATGGGTTTTGTGGAAAAATGGTTTTTGACATGGAACTTGTTATATTGTGAACTGTTTTGGAATTGTTTTATATAAATGTGCTAACATGTTTTATCCTAGAGGCATGGGTTGGGAAGTCATTGGGGAAAACCTACTGAGTTTCATTACTCACCCCCTTCTTTGGCATGTTGGTGATTTTGAAGAATTCATATACCGGGATTTTGGAAAAGGTAAAGTGTCACACGTTTATAGCACTACTTCGTGACTCTTGGGCTGGTTCGTGATGTTGGAGCTTGGAGCTTACGGAGCATGGAGTTGGGTTGTTATCTTATATTCTTTGAGTTGTATTTCCACTGTTTACTCTGATGTTTAGCATTGGTTTTCGCTGTGGTACTTTTGGTTGGTTTTTGATAAAATTAATGGTTGAGTTGTTTTGGTTTTAAATCATGCATCATATAGTGGTTTCTTGGAGATGTTTATCTAGTTGCTCTGTTTGTTGGTTGTTTTAAGTTAAAGGGTAAATCGTCCCCCAAGTATTTTGAAACCCTTCGGCATTTATTGCCAGCCTTTGGTGCCTTGGGGAAGTCGCTTAAGCCCAAGTAATGACTCGTTACACTCTCAAGCCAATGAGAATTGGTGGGTAATTACAAATGGTATCAGCTTGTTCAGTCCTTTCCTAACAAGTAGTCATTGATGTTGTTGGTCTTGGAGTTAAAATTCCTTCTTTTCTATTCCTTGGGTGGTCATCCTAGACAGGAGTAGGATTTTCGGAACTTGAAATGTATAGCATAAAAGGATGTAGCTAACCCATTTATGTTGAACTTCAAGTTACCAGGGTGTTGGGTACATAGGTGTTTTGGATACACTTCTAGAATGTTGGAAATCTCATTGTCATGGGTGTAGCCAATGAGATGAGCATGACAGGAATTATAGAGGAATGAATTCCCACTAGTATTGCATAAATAATTCTGAGAAATGGATTATGGTTTGATGCAAAAGCGTGATTTCTGAAAATTTTTAAGCACGTTTTCAAATGTAATATTTTGAAAAGATAATGGTTGATGCATTTTGAAAATAGATTGATTTTAAAAAGAAGAAAAAGATCTGTTTTAGAAATGGTTGGAAATCGATGTTGTGATAGTGGTGTAATAGCGATTGAAATGCTAAGCCTTTAGTTGCTAGGAAGTGAGACTAACAGCGTGCGTCGTTTGTATAGAAAATGGCACCTGTTAGATGTTGTAGAAACCAAATGGAAGAAGCTACGGAGAATGTGGTTTCACCTGAACCACGTGTGAACCAAGAGATGGTTTAGAGTATCGTTCAAGCATTCCAGGCTGTGGACATGGGGAATCAGAGGGATGAGTCAAGGCATGTATACCATTCCGTCCAGTTCCAGAAGTAGAATCCACCCATCTTTCGAGGTGATGCTGAACCTGAGAAGGCGGAGGTGTGGCTAAGCAGGATGAATCATATATTCGATTTCATCAGCACACCGGTATAGATTAAAGTAAAGCTGGTGATGTATATGCTCGAGGATCTTGCATGTCAGTGGTGGGATTTAGCGCTACAGGATAAATTGGATGAAGGCCTTACATGGGAGGATTTTGAAGAATTGTTTAACAAACAATTCTATCCTCACACGTTCAAGATCTAGAAAATGACAGACTTCTTCAGCTTGAAACAAGAGAGCCTCTCTATCACAGAGTATGCGGCCAAGTTCATGAATTTAGTCCATTTTGCACCAGAGGTTGCGGCAAGTGCTTCTTTGAAGGCACGCATCTTCGAATCGGGGCTAAGGCAGGAGATTCGATCAAAGATTACGGTACTCTGTATTACAGATTATACAGAGATGGTGAACAGGGCAACAATTGCTGAACATGATATCTTGGGATTGATAGGAGGAAGCATGATGATACCCACAGGAACGGGTGGGAACTTTAATGCTGGAAACAAGCGGAAGAGGGACACCTACTTCTAAGGTGGGAGTGCGAATCAGAACCAGACAATGGGATCAGTCAACCTTCCTCCACAACCCTAGAGTAAAGCAGGTTTCTTTCAATGTGGTTCGAATGATCACATCAAACGAGAATGTACAACACCACCGAGAGCATGCCAAAATTGCAAGAAGATGAGGCATCTTCAGTGATATTGTCACAGTGCTCCCAGGTCGGGTGCGCGTGACACTTCCCAGGCGTCGCAAGCATATTATGCTTCAACAGGGCGAGGACAGAAAAATCAGCCTCGCCAGAAGAACAGATATAGTTATGGTGATTCCAGGAATACCATGACACCTCAGGTAGGTCAATCTCAACAAGAAAATAAGGAGAAAAGTGCAGCAACAAAGCAATTGTATGGAGCTGAGAAAATGATGGTCGATGATCAGGCTGGACCATCTACGGTGATAGGTACGGTTCTTTTGAATTCTACCATCATGCAAGTGTTGTTTGATACTGGAGAATCACATTCCTTTCTTGCTTCTCGTATTGCTGATTTGCTAAACTTAAAACTTGAAATGATGCATTCTGTCTTGAAACTGAAAAACTCCTCTTGGTCAAAGAGAATGTCAAGCCTTCGTGTGTAGATCATGTGCTATAACTTTTGATGGAGATGAGTTGAAATGGGATTTCTCTGTGCTAGAGATGGATGTCTATGATATAATCCTGGGTATGGATTGGTTGACAACATTTAAGGATCACATCGACTGTTATGGGAGAATGGTTAGTTTCACAACAGAGGATGGAATTGAACATCTCTTCAGAGGAGAGAGGATGGTAAAGAAAGATGAAAATTGTTTTTTGGCACCAATTGTGGGAACGATCTCTTAACAATTGGCAGTGTTGACTTTGGCATCATTGGAAGAAATTGTGAAAAATAGTTTTCCAGCTGTGGTGGATAAATTTCTTCATGTTTTTCCAGAAAACTTCTCAGGATTACCACCTGTAAGAGAAGTGGAGTTTACAATTGATCTCCTTCTAGGGACCAGTCCTATATCACTTCCATATTATAGGATAGAACCAACGGAGTTAAAGGAATTGAAGGTGCAGTTAGAGGAGCTGGAAATCAAGAGTTTCATTCGGCCAAGCATGTCTCCGTGGGCAGCAGCAGTTTTGTTTGTAAAGAAAGAAGATATAACTTTGAGGCTATGTGTGGATTATTGTAAACTTAAAAAAGTTACGATAAAAAATAGATATCCACTTTCACGCATTGATGACCTGTTTGATCAATTAAGGGGAGCTCAGTGGTTCTCCAAGATTGACTTGTGATCAGGATATCACTAGTTGCGAGTTCGGAAGGAGGATATTCTAAAGACGACCTTCAGAAGCAGATATGACCACTAAGAATATGTAGTCACGCCTTTTGGTCTAACGAATGCATTAGCGGTCTTCATGGCTTTGATGAATCAGATATTTCAACAATATCTGGATTCTTTTGTTGTGGTGTTTGTTGATGATATATTGGTGTATTCAAGAACAAGGGCTGAGCATGATCAGCACTTGGAGACAACATTGGAAATATTGAGGGACCACTAGTTGTATGCCAAATTATCAAAGTGTGATTTTTGGATACAAGAGGTACGTTTTCTGGGCCATGTCGTTTCTGAGAAAGGTGTTTCAGTGGATCCAGAAAAGATAGATGCTGTTCTTTCTTGGCAACCGCCGAAGAATGTCTTTGAAATATGAAGTTTTCTTGGTCTAGCTGGTTATTACTGATGCTTTTTCCATGACTTCTCATGACTAGATTCGCCTATGATAGCATTGAAAAAGAAGAACAGTGCATTTCAATGGACTAAGGAATGTCAGAGATCTTTCCAAGAGTTGAAAGTTCGCCTTACATCAGCACCCATATTTATTTTTCCAAAATCAGGATAGGGGTATGTGGTGTATTGTGATGATTCGGGAACAGGGTTGGGTTGTGTTATCATGCAAGGAGACCATGTTGTTTCTTATGGTTCAAGGTAGTTGAGGGTGCATGAGAAGAATTACCCAACACACGATTTGGAGTTAGCTGCAGTTTTCCATGCCTTGAAGACTTGGCGTCATTATCTCTTTGGTGAGAAGTTCACTATGTTTACAGATCACAAAATCATAAAACACATTTTCTCACAATGAGATTTTAATTTGAGGTAGAGGATATGGATGGAGTACCTTCAAAATGTTTGACTTTGATTTGATGTATACACCGAGTAAGGGAAATTCAGTGGCCGATGCATTAAGAAGAAAGTCGTATGCTCAGTTGGAAAAAGAAGCTTCAGATGAATGGAAGTTAATGTCGGTCTTAGCCGACATGCATGTGGAATGTGAAAACCGAGGTGATGTTGCTATTTTCTTTTCAGCTACACTTGTTCCTGATTTGGTGGAGATAGTAAAAGAGGCGCAGACATCCGATGTAGACTGTATTGCAATGAGTTCAAAACTCAATGGTGGGGAGACCATTGAGGGATGGAAGCTGGATGGGAGTTCAGTCTTGTGTTACAAAGATCAGATGGTTGTACCCATGGTTTGTTAGGAACAACTCTTTCATGCTTACCACCATTCAAGATAGGCTGTACATCCAGGTACACAGAAGATGTATAAGGCGCTAAAGGCACAATTTTGGTGGAGCGGCATGAAAAGGAAGGTGGCTGAATTCGTCTCGCGATGCTTAACTTGTCAGCAGGTTAAAGAAAAGCATCAGAGACCAGCTGGTATGTTACAGTCCTCACCTATCCCAGTGTAGAAATGGGAGTAGATAGCAATGGATTTTGTTACAGGTCTTCCAAGAACGGTCCGAAAACACGATTCCATTTGGGTGATAATGGATTGTCTAACCAAGTCGGCCCATTTCATCCCAATTCATGAAACCCATATAGCGGAAGATCTTTCAAAAATCTATATCCGAGAAGTGGTAAAGAGACATGGTGTACCAGTGTCTATCATCTCAGATAGAGATCCGAGGTTCACATCTCGATTATGGAAATCCTTACAACAACCCCTTGGGACTCAGTTGACTATGAGTACAGCGTATCATCCTCAGACGGATGGGAAATCCGAGCGGATGATACAGATGTTGGAAGACATGTTGCGGGCTTGTGTAATGGATTTCAGTGGCTCATGGGAGGAGCATATACCCTTAGTGGAGTTCTCATACAATAACAGCTATCAAGCCTTGATACGCATGGCTCCGTTTGAAGCATTATATGGGCATCCTTGTCGTTCTCCACTATGCTGGGTGGAAACTGGTGAAAATTTACTAGTCAGGCTGAGCCTTGTCTAGGAAACAATGGAGAAGATTCAGTTGATTAGAAAGAGGATAAATATGGCTCAGAGTCTTCATAAATCTTATGTGGATCATCGCTGAAGACCGTTGTCGTTTGCAGTGAGTGATCACATCTTTTTGATAATCTCTCTAAGGCTTGGACAACGTCATTTTGGGAAGCAAGGAAAATTATCTCCTCAATATATAGACCCTTTTGAGATACTGGAACGAGTTGGAGAGGTGGTGTATCGGTTGACATTACCACCATGGTTCAGTGCAGTGCATAATGTGTTCCATGTATCTCAGTTAAAGAAGTATCAACCCGATCCTAACCATGTGATCAGATGAGATCACGTTGAACTAGTGCCAAATTCTTCGTTGGTACATATTCCGGTACGGATTATGGATAGGCAGGACAAGTCTTGTGTGGAAAAATCATCGGCCTAGGGCGGATTTTGTGGCAACATGGTCAGATTCAGGAAGAGACTTGGGAACGCGAGAAAGAAATGAAGGAGCAGTGACCAAAACTCTTTCAGTCAAGCGATAGTTTTCTACTTTCTGAGGAAGGAAAGGCCAATGGTGGGGATAATGTAGTACCCCTGGTTTCTGTTATGTAACCCTTTCTTGATTCTTTTCATGGTTTTAAAGTTAAGGGTGTTGAATGGGAGAGTCGGGAGAACTTGGATTGATGTTTGGAGGCAATGGGGAAGTCGCACGGTCGGTGCATGGTTTGTCTAACCGTGAGGCCAAACCATGCGTGAAGGATGGCCGAGGCAGAAGCTAACGCACGGTTAGTGCATGGTTTTTCAAACCGTGCGAACTAACCATGTGGTCACTTAAAGTTAGATCCTAAAATTGTGGATCTAACTCGTTTTGCCTTTAATTGCCTTGTTTAAACCTCCTAAGCGGCCCTAACTCGGGATTACTCTCCCTTGAAGGTTGGAAGACTTCTCCCAAGCGTTTCTGAGGCAATGCGAAGGTTTCTCTTGGCGAATTGAATCCGTATTCTTAAGTTATGTGAAACGCACGGACGATTGTCGCCTATCGACCGGTCAAAGTTCTGGTGCTCTGCTAATGTGTATAGCAGCACTCGGGTCGAATCCTCGGCGATGATACTTTGAAATAGTCGTTTGTTTTTAGTTAATTGTATTCTGATTGGGGGGTTTGTTTGCAGAGCTTATGAAATAATTTATGGATGATGTTTGATTCAACAAATTGATAAAGATTGGGGTGAGTTCATTATTAGGGAGTTAAGCTTGTGATATCCTTGAGCTTTTCTTTATATTGCATTTAAATTAACACCCACTTCACAAGTTGACATCGATTAGAATTCCTAAGTGTTAAAGATTTAATCCAAGCCTTAACTTAATTAGGATTTTAATCTCAATCAGTACATGTTTATGGTAGTTTATTTGTAGTTCCAATAATCCATGGAAACCACATGCTAAACAAAATATGTCATTAATCCATGACAAATTAAGTCCAACATACACAATGTTAAATTAACGAATACTCATCGAGCAAATACTCTCAATCACTTAACATCCCTAAATTATAACTCACCCCAATGAGATATTTACTCAGACATTTAGGTTTTTAATATTCTGGTTATAATAATTATGATGATAAATTAAGAATAGAAGAAAAAGAAAGGGATTAGAAAAGAGTGGTACGTCGACACACACACACGAACGATGATGATAATTAAAAACGGATTTTCGATTGAATGAGGAAGCAAAATAAGGGAAGGGGATTCAACTGAATTTAAACTATTTTAAGAACATAAATATTAAACTACAGAATTTGGATGATAATAAGAGATATTGAAGAAGTAACTTGCATTAAAACAGAATTACAAAATAAAGGACTTACAAAATTACAAAAATGAAGGATACAAAAGTAAGTGAAAACAAAGAGAGGAGGAAAGGTATCTCAAGTGAAAACTTGAGTATGGAAGGTCCTCCCAATCCTTTGGAAAGGCTTTGGTTGTGCCAATATGATCTCCTCTCTTCTGAAATGACAACCCCTCTCAAGGAGAGAAGGGGAGAGTATTTATAGCCCAAGGAGTGGACTGTTTGCATTTCCAATATGTCCCTCCACTTGCATCGCCAATTTGGATATTCATACATCCGAATATCCAAATATCTACTTCTTCAAAGTTGTAGATAATACAGTTGGCCGACTACTGTCAAAATATAGAGGCATTTGGACAAGTGGAACCAATGTTATGGAGGTTTTATTAAACAAAGGTAAACTGTCCATTTCTATCCACGATTTTTCGATGGCCAAAATGTGAATGGGTTTTGGAACAGGAATATTCCTTCAAATCCGAATGACTTATTCAACAAAGTCTTCCATCTATATCTCATCTTTCAAACTGAAAAATTGCAGCTCGATTTGATTCTTACATCATGAGATATGTCATGAATATTATACTGATTTTATTTCTCGTCCATAATGGTGGGCTAGACTTCAAAGATTCATTTGGGCCCCTTGTACTTGGATTTGGATTCTGAAATTTTTATCATGGACTCATTTAAATGTCCTCCGAACTTGGGAGGATAATTAAGGTATTTGGACTTCTGGATTGATCCCAGTAATTCGACCTTCATACATGGTCCAGTTTCTTCACAGTTTCCTTGGGCCTTCTTGTGGGGTCCATATGACCCTCTAAATGGACTAATTTGCCAAATGTGACTTCTAATGAAATGTTGGAATTGTAATTGGGAACCCTAAAAAACAAGAATAATGAAATTTGGATAAGTAGGGTGATAGTTATTGTTAAAACATTAAACAGACTTGAATCTGGGTAAATCCAAATAGTGCTCAAAAATTATATTTAATATTTAAACATTAATATTTCACACAAATTATGCACATTTCATATAAAATCAGTAAAGGGGGAATATAATAAGTCATGAAAATATTAATAACATCAACTCCCCCACACTTAGTTTTGTGCATGTCCTCATGTGCAACAAATATAAAAACATGACAAAATCATTTTTACTCACCAACAGATTTTAAAATTTTGTTTTCTCCAATCAGGGGAGGTTTAGACTATTTCACTCATCCATTTTGAAATCCACCACAAGTTCTTACAGAAACAATGTTCCAAAACTAATTCATTTTTCCATGCTCAAATTTAGAAATGGAAAATGTGGACACTCAAAACTCACACCTCTCAAGATGATAAAATTTATTTGCGGAGGTTCACTCTTTCACCAACCAAAAGTGAAAATCTTAGAGTTTGAAAAGAGCTCTCAGATTACAATCCCTATCCAAAGAAAACAAGAATCAAGAGGTCTTTTTAATGGGGTTTTTCTGTGGCTATGGGATGGTAGGAATATAATGTCCAAGAGAGAGAAGAATATGGTTAAAATACCAACATAGAAAAAGCAATGCACATTTTTTTTTGAAATAAAACATGGAAGGAAATGAAAACACATATTTACAAGGGAATGATTGTGTGAAGAAAGACACAATAGAGGAAGAAAATATGAAGGGTATGAGAAGATGAAATATTTACAAACCACCAAACTTCTCCCAATGATATAAGAATATAATGCAAGTGTTCTTTTTTTTCCTTTTTTTCTTTGTTTTTTCGAAAGTTGACCTTGAAACAGATCTCACACTCATATACCAACCCATGTTTGATCTCCTCACGACACTAATTTTAATAGTTATAAAAAGATCAAAGGTTGAGGAAGAGTGATTTTTGACCTACCCAAGACACAACCCATTTGTTTCTTTTTTTTGATTTTGATTTTTTTTTGATTTTTTTTGAACACTTTTCAATATCATTTGTACAATACATTCACTGAATGAAAACCTCCCCCCCCCACACTAAAATGGATGTTTTCCCTTAAGAATATGATAACACACCAGAAAGTAAGGAAATGATACCCAAAAATGAAATCCATTCCCCCCCACACTTAAATTTCAAAAACTTATGCAATGAAAATCCATGTTGATATTGGGTGGGAGAAGGTATTGGGCTTGTAATGTGGCTATCAAAGAAAAGGTTTGCATAGGCTTGAAGGGGCTTTCAAAAGGAGGATTAATGTAAGGGTAATGAGAGGCTATTTGGCTATTGTGATTCTCATGTGGTTCAGAAAATGCCTCTATCATATTAATACACACTAAGGTAGGAAATTCAGCTCGAAGGTCCACAAACTCAAGACTCACAAATGGGGGTGAAAACACACATTTTGAAAAGATGGACATAGGTGGCCTTGGCATGAAATCAATTGTTTGTTCTCACGGTTTGGGAAAAGCATTTTACAAATCAAAAATTGATCATTCAAAATTTGTTAATTTTGACACAAAATTCTTTATCCAAAGTCATGATGAAAATACAAAATTTTTGAGATGAAAACATGTCTGTTAACTCCCCAAAATGGTTGGACAAAATTTCAAAACTCGATGGTGAGTAAGCATGACTATTTTTTTGTATTTTTTTTAAGTAACTGTGTTTTTTTGGTTTTTTTTAGTTTTTAGGTTTTTTTTAAAATACACACCCTCACAAGAAAGAGAAAAAAAGGGTTTGAAGGAAAAAAAAGTGGTAAAAAAATGAAGGAGAGAAGAATAAGAAGAAAGTGGTAGAGAGATGAAGAGATAGAGAGAGAGTTAAAGGTAAAGAGGTGCCCCCTGGTTTGGATTTGGTGGGTTTCCATCTCCATTTAGTGGTGGGTCGGATAGAGAATTTGGGGATTCGGTGGAAGTCGAGGTGGTTCCAGGACAGTGGGAAGTTACCTGAAAAAGAAAATTCATTATTCATCTAATGAAAAACTAAAAAGAAATTGAAATTTCATAAAAGTAAAATAAAACATGGGTTTCCTCCCAAGAAGAACTGCATTTATTTGTCTACAGCTAGACAATTGTAGTGGACTACCCATAGTCTGACGGTGGCCATCGTATTTTCTCAACTCCAGTGTGCTTCCAGAAAAACTTTTTATTTGGATGGCCTGATGATTCATTGGATAATTTCTTCCCATCCTTGTTGGTGTGCTTGAAATTCAATGGGGTTGGAAAGAGAATATTTCTATCCTCACTTTGGTCTTCAACCCGAGGAATGATTTTATCCAAAAAGTGATGGTTTTCTATTCCTGTAAATTTAGGAAGATGGCTCAATTCTGATGGTTCATTTATGTAAGGATCAGATAACACAGAACTACAGTATGAGATCCCAATTGTTTTTGACTCATTTATTTCATCACTTATCGATATAGAGTAATGAGGATCAGTGGAGTCATAATACTGAATAAAATTTTCAATATCCTTTATTTCAATGTTGTTTGCCAAAGAATGGTCAATTTCAACCTCACCAGTGATCACTTTATTAATTAGGGTACAAATATCACAAACATCACTACCATCAAGACAATATAAACACATTGGTTCAAGGTTCACTTCACATATAACAGAATTTTCAGAATCATGGATAGGAAAGGATGAATGTGGGATAATCTGATCTGAATCAACAAATGAGCATTCTAGTTCATTTTCCTCATTACTATCCATGTTGGAGCATTGGAGGTCAGAGGTGAGATGATATTCCAAAGAGTTTTCAAGATCCTTTAGATCAATGGAGTTTGCATTTGTAATGTCAACATCAATTTCACCATTAATCACTTGGTTAATGAGGATACAATATTCACAAACTCCTATATTAGTAGAATAGGAAGAACATGATGGATTATGATTCAACACACTCTCAGAGGGAGTTTCAGAAACATGGATAGATAATACAGATTGATTCTCTAATGGGTATCGCATGGATTGAAAAATATTGAACTTAACCATTTGGTCTCCAAATTCCATGGATAAGATGCCAGCATGGACATCAATTTTGGTTTTAGATGTCATAAGGAATGGTCTTCCTAGAATTAGAGGAGATTTGGAAGAAGTTGTCTCACCTTCCATGTCAAGGACATAGAAGTCAGCTGGGAAGATAAGATCATTGACTCGGACAAGGACATCCTCAATTATTCCCTCAGGACTGGATGTGCTTCGATTGGCTAACTGAATGACAACACCCGTTGGGTGAAAGGGACCTAGACCAAGGTTAGAGAAGATGGATTTGGGCATGACATTAATTGAGGCTCCTAGGTCTATGAGTGCATCATCAAAGTTGGAACTTCCAATTTGGCATGGAACCGTAAAGGTACCTGGATCTTTGCACTTAATGGGTATGGACTGCTGGGTGGAAACATTTTCAAAGGTCCTAAGTTGCCTCTTGTAGGTACACAAATCCTTGAGAAACTTGGCATACTTAGGAATTTGTTTTATGGCATCTAAGAGGGTAATGTTGACTTCAACACGTCTAAACATGTCGAGCATTTCAGGATTAGGTTCAAAGGACTTCCTTGGTTTAGAAACGGCTTGAGGAAAAGGAATTAGATTCCTAAGTGGAATGGAAGGAGATGAGGGAATTGTTTCAGGTTTCTTTTCAAGTTTATTTTTCTTTTCATTTTCTAGTTCAACATTCAAAGGAGGGATAAAGGACATATCTTGAGGCATAGCAATGTGCTTTCCCGATCTAAGTGCAATTGCACTTACATTACCCTTGGGGTTGGGTAATGGTTGAGCTGGGAGTTGGGAAGAATTTGATTGTTGTTGCTGGCTCAGGTGGGATGCAAGTTGACCTATTTGAGTTTCAATGTTTTTAAGTCTAGAACGGGTGAAGGAGGCAAGATCTTCCACTGCACTTTCCCATGGTTGCCTGGAAGAAGAGGCTTGTCCCGGATTGGGATTGCCTTGATTTTGGTTCTTGGGAAAGCGATTGTATTGGGTTGGGAATTGGGAAGGCTCATTCGGATAGTGGAATCCAGGAGGAGGATTGTTCCTTTGAGGTTGAGGAACAAAAGGATAAGGTTGATGGAAGTTACCACCACCTTGACCATATTGGAATTGGTTTGGGTTTTGAGGAGGGAATTGAGGGGGATGAGATATGGGATTACCATACCTAAGGCCTTGGTTATAGGAAGAAGAGAAGGGCTCAGAGTGAGGTTGGTTGAAGTTTCTAACAAACTGACCTAATAGTTGAGGGTTGGTGTTCCATTGAGCATATGCTGCATTGAGCTCCATTAGTCCAGATGAATCGGATTGATCCTCTTGAAGTTGTGGACATGTGTCAGTTGGATGAGGTGGAGAGTTGCAGATTCCACAGTTTTTGATAGGTCCAGGAAACATTGATTGTGGAGAAGACGAGGTTGGGGATTTGGTAGCCACCGCTAGTTGACGCACAAGACCTGTAAGTTCACTCATCCACTCAGTCATCTTGTTAGGCTCTATGGATTGATTATCTTGGGCTTGTTTGACTTGAGAATGTGCTCGAGTATGGAATTGTTGTGTGTTTGTAGCCATGTTACTTATGAGATATCTTACAGCCGCGGGAGTTTTATCAACCAGAGCACCGCCACTTGCGGCATCAATGAGAGTTCTCTCTATATCCAATAACCCCTCATAGAAGTATTGGATCAAGAGTTGGTCAGGAATTTGGTGGTGTGGGCATGTTGCAACAAGATTTTTGAACCTCTCCCAGTACTCATGGAGTGATTCACTTGGGAATTGACGGATACCACTTATTTCCTTTCAGATGGAAGCGGTACGAGAAGCAGGAAAGAATTTTTCTAGAAAGAGACGCTTCATGTCATTCCATGTAGTTATGGAACCAGGAGGGAGGTAGTAGAGCCATGAATTGGCAGAGTCAGCTAGGGAGAAAGGGAATGCTCAGAGTTTGATTTGTTCTTTAGAAACCCCTTGAGGCTTCATGGTAGAGCATACTACTTGGAACTCTTTAAGGTGAAGATGTGGAGCCTCACCGACTAGCCCGTGAAAATGAGGGAGAAGATGAATCAAACCTGATTTGAGTTCAAAGTTAGCTTCAATGTTTGGATATTGAATACCAAGAGGTTGGTAATTCATATCAGGGGCAACAAGTTCTTTTAGGGTTTGTTCCCTAGGATTGGCCATTTCAATTTCAACTGGTTGGAAGAGGACTGGTTCTGGAATTATTTGAGTATCTCTTATGTTCCTCCTAAGTTGGCGAAGTGTTCGCTCAATTTCAGGGTCAAACAAATCTGAGGGATTGTTTGGGAGGCTATGGGGAATTCATAGAGATTTTGGAAGAAAGAGGAATATGGGTTTTTCTTTGTATTTTTTTTTTCAGTTTATGATTTGTAAGAGGAAGACGGGTTTTTCTTTGTGTTTTTTTTTTCAATTTTTTTTTAAATTTTTGTTTTTTTTTTGTTTTTTTTGAAAATAACTAGAAACTAATGACTACTTAAAGCACCATACCCAGAAACGGCGCCATTTGAAATGCACAACCGATTGTCTCCTATTGACCGGTCAAAGTTCTGGTGCTCTGCTAATGTGAATAGCAGCACTCGGGTCGAATCCTCAGCGATGATACTTTGAAATAGCCGTTTGTTTTTAGTTAATTGTATTCTGATTGGGGGGTTTGTTTGCAGAGCTTATGAAATAATTTATGGATGATGTTTGATTCAACAAATTGATAAAGATTGGGGTGAGTTCATTATTAGGGAGTTAATCTTGTGATATCCTTGAGCTTTGCTTTATATTGCATTTAAATTAACACCCACTTCACAAGTTGACATCGATTAGAATTCCTAAGTGTTAAAGATTTAATCCAAGACTTAACTTAATTAGGATTTTAATCTCAATCAGTACATGTTTATGGTAGTGTATTTTTAGTTCCAATAATCCATGGAAACCACATGCTAAACAAAATATGTCATTAATCCATGACAAATTAAGTCCAACATACACAATGTTAAATTAACGAATACTCATCGAGCAAATACTCTCAATCACTTAACATCCCTAAATTATAACTCAACCCAATGAGATATTTACTCAGCCATTTGGGTGTTTAATATTCTGGTTATAATAATTATGATGATAAATTAAGAATAAAAGAAAAATAAAGGGATTAGAAAAGAGTGGTACGTCGACACACACACACGAACGATGATGATAATTAAAAACGGATTTTCGATTGAATGAGGAAGCAAAAGAAGGGAAGGGGATTCATCTGAATTTAAACTATTTTAAGAACATAAATATTAAACTACATAAGTTGGATGATAATAAGAGATATTGAAGAAGTAACTTGCATTAAAACAGAATTACAAAATAAAGGACTTACAAAATTACAAAAATGAAGGACACACAAGTAAGTGAAAACAAAGAGAGGAGGAAAGGTCTCTCAAGTGAAAAATTGAGTATGGAAGGTCCTCCCAATCCTTTTTCAAGGCTTTGGTCGTGCCAATATGATCTCCTCTCTTCTGAAATGACAACCCCTCGGGAGAGTATTTATAGCCCAAGGAGTGGACTGTTTGTATTCCCAATATGTCCCTCCACTTGCATCGCCAATTTGGCTATTCAGACAGCCTAATCTCCAAATATCTCCTTCTTAAAAGTTTTACATAATACAGTTGGCCGACTACTTTCAAAATATGGAGGCATTTAGACAAGTGGAGCCAATGTTATGGAGGTTTTATTAAACAAAGGTAAACTGTCCATTTCTATCCATTCTTTTTCGATGGCCAAAATGTGAATGGGTTTTGGAATAGGAATATTCCTTCAAATCCGAACTACTTCTTCAACAAAGTCGTCCACCTACATCTCCTCTTTCACACTGAAAAATTGCAGCTCTATTTGATGCTTACATCATGAGATATGTCATGAATATTATACTGATTTTATTTCTCGGCCAAAATGGTGGTCTGGACTTCAAAGATTCATTTGGGCCCCTTGTACTTGGATTTGGGTTCTGAAATTTTTATCATGGACTCCTTTAAATATCCTCCTAACTTGGGAGGATAATTAAGGTATTTGGACTTCTGGATTGAGCCCAGTAATTCGACCTTCATACATGGTCCAGTTTCTTCACAGTTTTTTTAGTCCTTCTTGTGGGGTCCATATGACCCTCTAAATGGACGAATTTTCCAAACGTGACTTCTAATGAAATGTTTGAATTGTAATTGGAAACCCTAAAAAACAAGAATCATGAAATTTGGATAAGTAGGGTGATATTTATTGTTAAAAAATTAAACATACTTGAATCTGGGTAAATCCAAATAGTGCTCAAAAATTATATTTAATATTTAAACATTAATATTTCACACAAATTATGCACATTTCATATAAAATCAGTAAAGGGGGAATATAATAAGTCATGAAAATATTAATAACATCAGTATGTTATCGTTCTTGATCGGTTTCTTAGATCTATTTAGATCTACTTCTCCTCTTCTCTCGTTTTCTTAGATCTACGCCCTTTATGGGTAGATCTAAGGATGTGGATGCCAAATATGAAAATATTTGGTCTTGTTTGTGTTAGGAGAAGAGATCTAAGGAGGGTTTTTGGAGTTTTGACCCGGTGTTCTTGAGCATTCTTCATGCGTGGCTTGGTTTCGCCTAATTTGTTGAGGTAGGTGGCTTCACTCTCGATTCCCCTTTCTTAGAACTTGAAGGATTAGTTCAAATTGATTTATTTTCTTGGTTTTGATTGTGAAATTGTGGTGAAAAACATGTTATAAATCTTCTTTAGTGATGATTTATGGGTTTTGATGAAATTGTGGAAATTGAAAGAATGGTTGTGCAAAGTTTTTTGGTTTTTTGATATTAAAATAGTGATTTTAAAATATGGTTTTGCTTGATTTGGAAAATGGTTTGCAGGAAAAAGGGGTTTTCAATAAAAGGGTGATGATTTATTGAAAGGTTTTGAACACACTTGGTTTTGGGCATGGTTGGCATGGGTTGTGGTGTGTGTTCATATGCATTGGGATGGATAAGGGTGAGAAGTCCCCCCATTAATAGGTTGGGACGGATATGGTCGTAAAGTACCCCCGTCAAGGTAGTCCACTAAGTGACGTCTTAGTGGAAGGATAACTCACCACTCGCGAGTATAGGGAGGTCCGGGTTGCATGAATGGTTGGTTGTGTGAATTGGTGAAATGGAACGAATGTGCCAGATGGAAATGTGAATGGAATTGGGAACTTTGCTTGGTTGCTTTTCTTGAGAAAGATGGGTTTTGTGGAAAAATGGTTTTTGACATGGAACTTGTTATATTGTGAACTGTTTTGGAATTGTTTTATATATATTGTTTTATATAAATGTTCTAACATGTTTTATCCTAGAGTCATGGGTTGGGAAGTCATCGGGGAAAACCTACTGAGTTTCATTACTCACCCCCTGCTTTGGCACGTTGGTGCTTTTGAAGATGTCATATACTGGGATGTTGGCAAAGGTAAAGTGTCACACGTTTATAGCACTACTTCGTGACTCTTGGGCTGGTTCGTGATGTTGAAGCTTGGAGCTTGTGGAGCATGGAGTTGGGTTGTTGTCTTATAGTATTTGAGTTGTCTTTCCACTTTTTACTCTAATGTTTAGCGTTGGTTTTCGCTGTGGTACTTTTGGTTGGTTTTTGATAAAATTAATGGTTGAGTTGTTTTGGTTTTAAATCATGCATCATATAGTGGTTGCTTGGAGATGTTTATCTAGTTGCTCTGTTTGTTGGTTGTTTTCAGTTAAAGGGTAATTCGTCCCCCAAGTATTTTGAAACCCTTCGGCATTTATTTCCAGCCTTTGGCGCCTTGGGGACGTCGCTTAAGGCCAAGTAATGACTCGTTACACTCTCAAGCCAATGAGAATTGGCGGGTCATTACAAGAATCTTGATTGAAGGTTAAGAAATAATATATTTCTTTTTTCAATGAAATATTGTTCTTAATTGATCATATTATTTATAAGTTGGTATTATAATTATCTGTTTGTATTTGCTTGTAAGACACAACAATGATTGGGAGAAACTTCATAAAGGGTCCAATACCACCCCCTTGACTTATTGGTTTCACCTTGATAATAAAATAAAAAACTACGCCATGTGGGGTATCACTCATAACTCACCAAGGACTAGTTATTCATATAGAGTGATGAAACTTGTAAAAACTCTTAACATTGATTTGTGTTTGATTACATTCTCTATACTAGAGTGAGTGAGAGAAGAATATATTAATACAAACTGACGATGAAGGATTTTTATTATTATTTTAATTATATGAATTTACCACCCTCTCATTATTCCTCGAATCTAAAGGGCTCAACAATTTGCATCAAATCCTTCACCATCATGTATTTTTTGACAATCATCCTCAAGTGGTTTTTATTATGAATAATCATAATTTTTCTAAAAACAAGGGAATCCACAATTTCAATGTATTTTAATTATCCAGATAGTAGGATCATATGATTCCTTATATTTTATCTCTTAGTATTGATTTATTAGATATTATTTATTCTAGTTTTGATTTTATAAAATGGGTTATAGTCTTATCTTAATCAAACTATAATAAAATTGACTCTTATGGATGAGAAAGAAAATCACTATTATCTTTTTTTGTTATAGAAACAATTGATAAAAGTCCTAAGGTTAAAATCAATATAATAAATATAAATAAAATTTCATAAAATTTATAAAAATATAAGAAAGTTAAAGAAGAAAAATTGAAACTATACCAAATTCAATTTGAAGATGTCCGAATAATAAAATATGATTTTTTTGATGAGTTATTCACTTAAGTTAACATGATTGTGAGTACCATTCATGGTTTTGGTGAAAATATTTAGGACACTATTATTTTCAAGAAGTTGATGATAATTATTCCTGATAAATTTGAATCTAAAATTTGAGCATTAGAAGATCAAGATGTAAATAAATTTTCTCTTGATGAAATTTATAGTATTCTAATAGTTTATGAAAAAAGAATATGACCAAAATTGAGGAATAAATTCAATAATGAAAAATATTTTTCATTAAAATACTTTAAAATTTTGAAAATAAATAGAAAAATAAAAATCAACTTATGTAAAATCAAAACATGAAAAATATATTAAAATTAATGTGAATTTTTCCCCTATTCATAAAGAAATTTTTTATTTCCAAAAGAATGTATGGAGAAAAATTTACTCTTAAGTGATTCAATTATGGAAAGATTGTTAATTTTTCCACTAAATATCCAATGAAAATAAATACACTAAGGAACCAACAAAAATATTTTTTATGGAAAACTTCAAAAATAAATATTTTTATATGGTAAAATTCTATATGAAAATGAAAATAAAAGATAACATAAAATATGAAAAGAAAAAACTTCTTATCGAAGAAAGAGGAAGTATCAGATACTAGAGAGAATGGTTCTTATAAGGAAAATTCATAAAATGAAAATAAAAGAGTTTTTATTTCTCAGAAGATTGAAGGAAAAAATTATTTAGATGATAATATATAATTTTCAATTGAATAAGATGAAACAAAAAAGGGATTGTGTTGTGAATATAAATCAAAATGTTCATCAATGATATTGTAAAGTTGGATAGGGAGAATTCTTATCTAAAGAAAATTATTGTCTCATATGAGCTTGATAAAAAAAATTATAAAAGGAATAGGATCTTATGAAGGAAATTAAAAGTATCATGATCTTGATTTCTAAGAAAAACATGATCATTGATGATATTACTTAAAAACTAGTAAACATGGATGATATGACAACCCTGCTTTTTATTACAACTTAAACATGCTTTATTACATAAAACTTCACTTGATACAACAAAGAAGATCGAGAGGTTTAGTGTCTTTGGGGCTTAGGATCATTACATAAAAACTTTAAACTTGAAATACAATATCCTTATTGAAAACTTCCTTTACATGACCACTACATTCCTTCGTACTTAGCATTGCATGGGATAACCTGAGGACATGCATAAGAAAAGGGTGAGCTATAAAGCCCAGTAAGGGAGTAAACAATGAATAACATGAGGAGTGAAATACATGTTAGGCAATAGGCATATCAATAGAGCATAAGAGAGACATGAACATAAAGGCATGATAAAGCATGATAATCATAACATGGAAATGTGGCAACAACACTTAACATTGAATTAGCATGAGCCAAGGCTCATTGCACATGGAGCATGAGTAAACCCTCATTGCACTTGAAGCACGAGTAAACCCTCGTTGCACTTGAATTAGCATGAGTCAACACTCATTGCACATGACGTATCATGATACTATACTTTACCCAATGCATTGGAGCGCTATAAAGGGCACACCCTTCTTAAACATTTCATTTCATGCATAAGTGTGCCACATGGATCATAAAACATGGATTCATAAAACATAATCATTTATTCCACGATAAAGGAATGTGGAATTCATACATGAAACTTTATAATCAATATGTAAATGTTCATAAAGGTGAATACCCTTGATGGAGAAATGGGCATGGTATTCACTACACAAAGACATTGGCTTAGAAAATCGGTGCGATTTCGGCAGCGTAACGGCATGACATAAGAATTCATAAAAAAAGTTGATGAGAGAGAAAGGGGTTTCTAATCATATTTACATGTAATGGACAGTAAGGAGATCATATATATACATGTCCCAACAATAGAAATGGAATTTAGATTCATGATACAAAAGTATTGCTTGAATGTAAAAGAAGAGAGAGAAGTTCCTTTCGGAATTTCGGCATAGTAACGGGTGTACATGGGAGGTATTTAATGAGAGAGAAAGGGTTCTCCCATCATTCAAACAATAAGAGGACAGTATGGGGGAGGTGCGAAACCATACCCCAACATTCATAATTGAAATTAAAAGGGCAATACAACTTAAAGAAAATTGACAAAAATGAGAAAGGAAGAAAAAACCCTTACTTGGAAGTGTGCTTCCAAAGGCTAGAGAGAGGCTTGTGAGAGGCTTCTTGGGAGCTTGGGGCACCTTGAGAGGATTCTAGAGAGAGTAGGGCAGAGGTTGGACGAACTTCAAGGGCTTTGGGTGAGGAGGAAGTGGGAGCTTGGGTGGGTTTATATAGGAAAGGTGAGAGAATTCTTTATTATTTAGGTTTGGGACCCCTTATATTAAAATAATCCAAACCACAAACCATCCCATGGTATTTGCCCATGGTTTCTGGTAAAGGAAAGAGGAAAACAATATTTTACAAGTCCAAGGTCTGAACTTATTAAAAAATTAGGGTTGCTTATGTGGAGGTGAGTCACACTCCCATGGAAATTAATTTAAAAAGGCAAAGTGTTGAATAAGTCTTGAGGGCTCCATTAATGCTTTGAAAAGTGAGTCAAAAAAACCCAAAACCTCATTATTTTAATGATAAAACATATATTGGCCGAACATAAGGATTATGGTATTTTATTACATCACCATTGGTTCATTATGATGTCATAAAACACATTATATATTTAAATGGTATTTAATTTTTACCCAAAAATTTGACTGTCTCAGAAAATTATGAAAAATTCACCGTTGGATAATTTCGACGTCCTGATTCCAAAAATAATATTTATTTTATCTAAATAATTTTCTAAATATGTGAATTTTCACTTGTAAAATAAAAACCGACATTTATAAAAAATTCACGGTTTTGACAGAAATGGCTTTCAAACCTTAATAAAAAATTTTAATTGCATTCATAAAATTATAAGATCATTTATATTTAATAAAAATTAATTTAATATTAATAATAATATTTTCTTAAAATATTATTTAATTCAAAAATACTTTAATTTAATAAAATATAATTCTTAATTAAATAATAACTAAAAACACCGTTTGTACTTTAAAAACTAATTACAATGTATCAAAAATGACTAGAAATTATATTCATTATTATATACAAAAATAATGTACATGAACATGGTGCTACTTATTTGTTACATAACCCCTTAAAATAGCCGCATAAGACCTAAGGGTAAGGTGTGCGATGGTGACAGACTCTTGGGGTTGCTCGGATAACATCGCTCGAGTGGTAATCTCTATCAACTTCCATTTTTCCCGTAGAAGATCACGTTCGAGCTTGACTTGATGAAGCTCAGCTTGGGCTTGGTCAAGGGAAAAGCCCAAAGACGCCACCTCCTTTCCGAGCTCCGAAAAATGGGCTTCGTAAGGGGCAATTCTACTGGATGAGGCCATCGCTTCCTTTGTCTGAGTAGAAAATTGGTTCGTTAAAGCCTTATATTTAAACTACCCAGATGATCACTGTTCAACGACTATAAAATTAACGGTCAAAAATCTTAACATTAAACTAAAGAAGTTGAAATCTTATAAAAACATTTTTTTTCCTAAAGAAACATTTAACTGGATCAAGAGGGATTTTCCATTAATGAAATTTTGGGTCGTTACAACATTCCCCCCTTAAGAAATTTCGCCCTCGAAATTTTCCTTTTCCCACACTAAAACAAATGTGGGTAACTTAGCTTCATCATATCCTCCGACTCCCATGTTGCTTCTTCAAACTTGTGGTTTCTCCACAACACCTTGACGAGGGGCATTGTCTTATTTCGTAGAACGTTTTCTCTACGATCTAAGATCTTCACTGGTTGCTCCTCATAAGAAAGATCGTCTTCTAATTGTACCACCTCGGAAGAGAGTACATGTGAAGGGTCTGGTATGTACTTCCTTAAGAGGGATACATGGAAGACATCATGCACCTTGGCCATAGTAAGTGGAAGTGCTAGTCGATAGGCCACAGCCCCAACACGATCAAGAATCTCGAAGGGGCCGATGTACCTTGGACTTAACTTCCCTTTCTTTCCAAACCTCATGACCTTCTTCCACGGAGATATGCGTAAAAAAACCATGTCTCCGACTTTAAACTCAAGGTCTCATCGACGATTATCTGCATAACTCTTCTGTCGACTTTGGGCTGCCTTGATATGCTGCTGAATGGTTTTCACCTTCTCCACCATTTCTTCGACCATTTCTGGTCCAAGTAGCTTACGTTCACCGACCTCATCCCAACATGCCGGTGTTCTACACCTTTTACCATACAGGGCTTCATATGGTGCCATTTGGATGCTCGAGTGGAAACTATTATTATAAGAGAACTCAACTAGAGGAATATGTTGATACCATCCTCCTTTAAAGTCCATTGAGCACGCTCTCAACATATCCTCAAGTGTTTGGATAGTCCGCTCGGATTGGCCATCAGTTTGAGGATGATAGGCCGTACTGAAGTTCAGTTCAGTATTCAGAGCATGTTAAAGACTCTTCCAAAACTTAGAGGTAAATCTTGGATCTCGGTCAGAAACAATAGATAGTGGTACTCCATGCAACCGTACCACTTCCCTGATATATATCCGTGCCAGTTGATCCAAAGAGAAATCCTCTCGAATAACAATGAAGTGTGCAGTCTTTGTAAGACGATCCACAATAACCCAGATTGCATTGTTGCTTTTGGATGTCCTTGGAAGTCCAGTGACGAAGTCCATGGTGATGTTCTCCCATTTCCATTCTGGTATGGGCAATGGTTTCATCGTCCCCTTAGACTTCTGCCTCTCTGCCTTCACTTGCTGACACACCAGGCACTTTGATGTATATTCGGCGATCTCCTTCTTCATATTATCCCACCAAAAGTTTTCTCGGAGATCTCGATACATCTTTGTGCTCCCTGGGTGAATAGAGAAATTTGAACTATGTGCATCATCCAAAAGTTCCTTCTTCAGCCCCGAACTTGATGGGACACATAGTCTTTTCCCAAACCGCACAATTCATTCTTCATTAACATTAAACTCTGAGGATTTTCCCTTTTTGATAGCTTCCACTTTTTCTTGGATTCTCGCATCATCTTTTTGAGCATCCTTTAACCTTTCCAAAAGAGATGGTTGAGCAATCATTTGTGAAAGGATTGATGATGTTCCCTTCTTTATGATTCCCACGTCCATCTTCATCAAGTCTAAGAAGATTGGATCCTTCTCAATTCTCATCATTGATAGAATTGCTGGATCCTTTCTACTTAGGGCATCCTCCACCTTGTTCGCCTTCCCAGGGTGGTAATGTATTGAACAGTCATAATCCTTTATGAGCTCTATCCATCTTCTCTGGCGCATATTAAGCTCTTTCTGTGTGAATATATATTTAAGACTCTTGTGGTCAGTATATATCTCACATTTCTCTCCATAGAGATAATGCCGCCAGATTTTCAAGGCAAAGATTACCGCCGCCAACTCCAGATCATGCGTTGGATAGTTTCACTCATGAATTTTCAACTGTCTTGAGGCATAGGATATCACTTTATCATTCTGCATCAGCACACATCCTAAGCCCTTATTCGAATCATCACTGAATACCACAAAAAGCTCCCCACTTGTGGGTAAAGTGAGCACAGGTGCAGTGATAAGCCTCCTTTTCAACTCCTTGAAGCTTTCTTCGCATTCATCACTCCAAGCAAACTTTACTCCCTTTCGAGTTAGCTTGGTAAGAGGGTTGGACAATCGTGAGAAGTTTCTCACAAATCGTCGATAATATCCAGCTAACCCCAAGAAGCTACGGATATCAGTTACCGATGTTGGCCTCGACCATCCCTCAATTGCATCTGTTTTGGAGGGGTCCACAGATATCCCATTTCTTGTGATGATATGGCCCAATAATGAGACCTCCTTCAACCAGAACTCACACTTGCTGTACTTTGCATAGAGCTTCTCCTTGCGCAAAGTATCCAGTACAGTTCTTAAATGCTCCTCATGGTCCTCCTTGGTTTTGGAGTATATTAGAATATCATCTATAAAGACTACCACAAATTTATCTAGGTAATCTCTAAAGACTCTATTCATCAATTCCATGAATATTGCTGGAGCATTGGTGAGTCCAAAAGTCATTACTATGAATTCATAGTGCCCGTACCTTGTACGAAAAGCAGTCTTGGGGATATCTTCCTTCTTCACCCTTACTTGATAATATCCCGACCGCAAGTCGACCTTGGAGAAGTATTGTGCTCCACGCAGATGATCAAACAAGTCATCGATTCTTGGGAGAGGATACTTGTTCTTTATCGTGATTTTGTTAAGTTCACGATAATCGATGCAAAGCCGCATTGACCCATCCTTCTTCTTGACGAAGAGGACTGGTGCACCCCATGGTGATGCACTTGGGCGTATAAACCCTTTATCCAGATTCTCCTGTAGTTGTTTCTTCAGTTCTTCAAGCTCAACCATAGCCATTCTATATGGAGTCTTGGATATTGGTAGCGCCCCAGGTATAAGTTCAATTGAGAACTCAACATCTCTTCTTGGAGTAAGACCAGGAAGTTCCTCGGGAAATACTTCAGTGAATTCCCTCACAATAGGCATTTCTTCAAGGGTGGTTTCTTCCTTGGACTCAATCATTTGAGCCAGATATGCGTGCTCATAAGGCAGTAATATCCATGCTTGAGATGATGGTGCTAAAGGAGATTCATCTTCCTCCTGACACTTGTAAAGAATCGGGGGTCGATTCTCCATATGGAGTGTGATTTCCCTCTCCCGACAATTTATGTTGGCTCTATATAAGGAAAGACAATCCATGCCAAGAATTGCATCAAATTCCACCAAAGGGATTATGAAGAGGTTCGCCGGGAAATTAAATCCACATATTATAACAGGGGAGGACTTATACTCATGGGATGCAATGATTGCCCCATTTGCCGTACTCACCGACATCTTTAATTCCATGATTTGTGGTGGTGCAAGGATTGTTCTACTAAACTTTTGAGATATAAAAGAATGCGTAGAACCTGAATCAAAAAGTACGTTCGCTATTCTTGAATGAATAACTAGCGTACCTGTCACCACTTCGTTGTCGGGGTTCACTTCAGCAGAAGTGATGGAAAAAGCTCTTCCTTGCTGTCTTGGAGGTTGTTGATTGCCTCCGATAACCCTTGGATTAGGGCACTGATTCGCAAAATGACCCGGTTCTTTGAATTTGAAGCATTGAACAACGCGTTGAGGTTCGAACGGAGCGTTCCTCCCCTCCGTCGCAGCCGCGGGTCCTTCTTGCTGACAGTTAACAGCTAGGTGCCCTTCTCTTCCACACTTGAAGCATTTTCTTGTCCCCCTAAGGCAATTTCCAGGGTGCTTCTTTCCACACTTTTGGCAAGTGGGGTGCTGGAATTTCTTAGCGCCGTTGGATTTATCCATCGGACCACCAGCATTGAAGTCCACCTTCCGCTTCTTGTCCCCATGATACCCCTGTGATTCTCCGATCTCCATTTCAACCTTGAGGGCACATCGGACAATTTCCTCATAGCTGTCGAAGTCACGGATCGCTAATGCTTTCCGCAAGCTAGGCTTCAGCCCACCAAAGAAGCGGTCAACCTTGCATTCGGGGGTAACGACAAAGCCGGAAGCGTATCGTGCAAGCCTTGTGAAGTTTGCCTCGTACGCTCCCACAGATTCCTCATCTTTCTGCTTGAGGGAAAGGAAGTCCCTTTCCATCTTAAGACGTAGGGTGCGTGGAAAATATTTATCGAAAAACATCTTCCGGAATACCTTCCATTCCAAAGCCTCGATCTCCTCCTTAGGCTTTGTATTTTTGACCAATGTCCACCATTGATCAGCTTCACCCTCCATACGATAAGCCGCCAGGAGAACCTTCTCTTTTTCAGAGCATTGGAGGATGGAGAATATCTTTTCAATGGAGTTGATCCATTGTTCAGCGATCGTGGGATCGGATGATCCACTAAAAGTAGGAGGCCTTTGTCTCATGAAGCTTTTAATAGCGACTTGTTCTTTCTTAGGGGGGGGTTGAACGTTCCTCTTGACCAGTGTTTCTATTCAAAACTTGAGTTAGCTGAGAGAGAAGCGTGACAAAGTTCGCGATTCCCGCTCCCATTGGATTGGGCATCTCATAAGTACAATCATCACACTGATCTTCACAACGGTTGTTAGCCCGAGTTCTCCTATTACCGGCCATTGGCTGGAATAAAAGGAAAGTTAGGGGTAACACATAAAGGGTAATCCAAAGACAAAAGTTGATGACTTATAAATAAACTTTAATCTCTTTAACTCATGAGTCTATAGGATTCAATCCAGGATTTTCATGATCTTCCTTCTAACATATATCCTTAGGGGCATTTTTCCCTTAATAAGGGTTCATACTAAGATTGTGAATTTATCAAAACATATCCCCCGGGAGTGTCGTAACCAAGAGTGCAGCAAGGCCCGTTGTCGTGCACCAGTTCCCGTTCGAGTCTAGCTCAAAGCGGTGTTTTCGGGTTTTACCCCTAGGATACATCTGTGCCAGAGCCGCCTCTACCTGCTCGTATCCAGACAGGGATGTATTTGTTTGATAAACCACTTACTTAGTATTTACCAAAACTTAGGGATGTTTTTATTATGATTAGTCTTGTATCTAAGGCTTTACTAGGGTTTCCTAATCCCAAAAATAACTAAACCTATCCTCTGATACCAACTATGACAACCCTGCTTTTTATTACAACTTAAACATGCTTTATTACATAAAACTTCACTTGATACAACAAAGAAGATCGAGAGGTTTAGTGTATTTGGGGATTAGGATCATTACATAAAAACTTTAAACTTGAAATACAATATCCTTATTGAAAACTTCCTTTACATGACCACTACATTCCTTCGCACTTAGCATTGCATGGGATAACCTGAGGACATGCATAAGAAAAGGGTGAGCTATAAAGCCCAGTAAGGGAGTAAACAATGAATAACATGAGGAGTGAAATACATGTTAGGAAATAGGAATATCAATAGAGCATAAGATAGACATGAACATAAAGGCATGATAAAGCATGATAATCATAACATGGAAATGTGGCAACAACACTTAACATTGAATTAGCATGAGCCAAGGCTCATTGCACATGGAGCATGAGTAAACCCTCATTGCACTTGAAGCACGAGTAAACCCTCGTTGCAATTGAATTAGCATGAGTCAACACTCATTGCACATGACGTATCATGATACTATACTTTACCCAATGCATTGGAGCGCTATAAAGGGTGCACCCTTCTTAAACATTTCATTTCATGCATAAGTGTGCCACATGGATCATAAAACATGGATTCATAAAACATAATCATTTATTCCACGATAAAGGAATGTGGAATTCATACATGAAACTTTATAATCAATATGTAAATGTGCATAAAGGTGAATACCCTTGATGGAGAAATGGGCATGGTATTCACTACACAAAGACATTGGCTTAGAAAATCGGTGCGATTTCGGCAGCGTAACGGCATGACATAAGAATTCATAAAAAAAGTTGATGAGAGAGAAAGGGGTTCCTAATCATATTTACATGTAATGGACAGTAAGGAGATCATATATATACATGTCCCAACAATAGAAATGGAATTTCGATTCATGATACAAAAGTATTGCTTGAATGTAAAAGAAGAGAGAGAAGTTCCTTTCGGAATTTCGGCATAGTAACGGGTGTACATGGGAGGCATTTAATGAGAGAGAAAGGGTTCTCCCATCATTCAAACAATAAGAGGACAGTATGGGGGAGGTGCGAAACCATACCCCAACATTCATAATTGAAATTAAAAGGGCAATACAACTTAAAGAAAATTGACAAAAATGAGAAAGGAAGAAAAAACCCTTACTTGGAAGTGTGCTTCCAAAGGCTAGAGAGAGGCTTGTGAGAGGATTCTTGGGAGCTTGGGGCACCTTGAGAGGATTCTAGAGAGAGTAGGGCAGAGGTTGGAAGAACTTCAAGGGCTTTGGGTGAGGAGGAAGTGGGAGCTTGGGTGGGTTTATATAGGAAAGGTGAGAGAATTCTTTATTATTTAGGTTTGGGACCCCTTATATTAAAATAATCCAAACCACAAACCATACCATGGTATTTGCCCATGGTTTCTGGAAAAGGAAAGAGGAAAACAATATTTTACAAGTCCAAGGTCCGAACTTATTAAAAAATTAGGGTTGCTTATGTGGAGGTGAGTCACACTCCCATGGAAATTAATTTAAAAAGGCAAAGTGTTGAATAAGTCTTGAGGGCTCCATTAATGCTTTGAAAAGTGAGTCAAACAAACCCAAAACCTCATTATTTTAATGATAAAACATATATTGGCCGAACATAAGGATTATGGTATTTTATTACATCACAATTGGGTCATTATGATGTCATAAAACACATTATATATTTAAATGGTATTTAATTTTTACCCAAAAATTTGACTGTCTCAGAAAATTATGAAAAATTCACCGTTGGATAATTTCGACGTCCTGATTCCAAAAATAATATTTATTTTATCTAAATAATTTTCTAAATATGTGAATTTTCACTTTTAAAATAAAAACCGACATTTATAAAAAATTCACGGTTTTGACAGAAATGGCTTTCAAACCTTAATAAAAAATTTTAATTGCATTCATAAAATTATAAGATCATTTATATTTAATAAAAATTAATTTAATATTAATAATAATATTTTCTTAAAATATTATTTAATTCAAAAATACTTTAATTTAATAAAATATAATTCTTAATTAAATAATAACTAAAAACACCGTTTGTACTTTAAAAACTAATTACAATGTATCAAAAATGACTAGAAATTATATTCATTATTATATACAAAAATAATGTACATGAACATGGTGCTACTTATTTGTTACATAACCCCTTAAAATAGCCGCATAAGACCTAAGGGTAAGGTGTGCGATGGTGACAGACTCTTGGGGTTGCTCGGATAACATCGCTCGAGTGGTAATCTCTATCAACTTCCATTTTTCCCGTAGAAGATCACGTTCGAGCTTGACTTGATGAAGCTCAGCTTGGGCTTGGTCAAGGGAAAAGCCCAAAGATGCCACCTCCTTTCCGAGCTCCGAAAAATGGGCTTCGTAAGGGGCAATTCTACTGGATGAGGCCATCGCTTCCTTTGTCTGAGTAGAAAATTGGTTCGTTAAAGCCTTATATTTAAACTACCCAGATGATCACTGTTCAACGACTATAAAATTAACGGTCAAAAATCTTAACATTAAACTAAAGAAGTTGAAATCTTATAAAAACATTTTTTTTCCTAAAGAAACATTTAACTGGATCAAGAGGGATTTTCCATTAATGAAATTTTGGGTCGTTACAACATTCCCCCCTTAAGAAATTTCGCCCTCGAAATTTTCCTTTTCCCACACTAAAACAAATGTGGGTAACTTAGCTTCATCATATCCTCCGACTCCCATGTTGCTTCTTCAAACTTGTGGTTTCTCCACAACACCTTGACGAGGGGCATTGTCTTATTTCGTAGAACGTTTTCTCTACGATCTAAGATCTTCACTGGTTGCTCCTCATAAGAAAGATCGTCTTCTAATTGTACCACCTCGGAAGAGAGTACATGTGAAGGGTCTGGTATGTACTTCCTTAAGAGGGATACATGGAAGACATCATGCACCTTAGCCATAGTAGGTGGAAGTGCTAGTCGATAGGCCACAGCCCCAACACGATCAAGAATCTCGAAGGGGCCGATGTACCTTGGACTTAACTTCCCTTTCTTTCCAAACCTCATGACATTCTTCCACGGAGATATGCGTAAAAAAACCATGTCTCCGACTTTAAACTCAAGGTCTCATCGACGATTATCTGCATAACTCTTCTGTCGACTTTGGGCTGCCTTGATATGCTGCTGAATGGTTTTCACCTTCTCCACCATTTCTTCGACCATTTCTGGTCCAAGTAGCTTACGTTCACCGACCTCATCCCAACATGCCGGTGTTCTACACCTTTTACCATACAGGGCTTCATATGGTGCCATTTGGATGCTCGAGTGGAAACTATTATTATAAGAGAACTCAACTAGAGGAATATGTTGATCCCATCCTCCTTTAAAGTCCATTGAGCACGCTCTCAACATATCCTCAAGTGTTTGGATAGTCCGCTCGGATTGGCCATCAGTTTGAGGATGATAGGCCGTACTGAAGTTCAGTTCAGTATTCAGAGCATGTTAAAGACTCTTCCAAAACTTAGAGGTAAATCTTGGATCTCGGTCAGAAACAATAGATAGTGGTACTCCATGCAACCGTACCACTTCCCTGATATATATCCGTGCCAGTTGATCCAAAGAGAAATCCTCTCGAATAACAATGAAGTGTGCAGTCTTTGTAAGACGATCCACAATAACCCAGATTACATTGTTGCTTTTGGATGTCCTTGGAAGTCCAGTGACGAAGTCCATGGTGATGTTCTCCCATTTCCATTCTGGTATGGGCAATGGTTGCATCGTCCCCTTAGACTTCTGCCTCTCTGCCTTCACTTGCTGACACACCAGGCACTTTGATGTATATTCGGCGATCTCCTTCTTCATATTATCCCACCAAAAGTTTTCTCGGAGATCTCGATACATCTTTGTGCTCCCTGGGTGAATAGAGAAATTTGAACTATGTGCATCATCCAAAAGTTCCTTCTTCAGCCCCGAACTTGATGGGACACATAGTCTTTTCCCAAACCGCACAATTCATTCTTCATTAACATTAAACTCTGAGGATTTTCCCTTTTTGATAGCTTCCACTTTTTCTTGGATTCTCGCATCATCTTTTTGAGCATCCTTTAACCTTTCCAAAAGAGATGGTTGAGCAATCATTTGTGAAAGGATTGATGATCACTGTTCAACGGCTATAAAATTAACGGTCACAAATCTTAACGGTCTGAGTAGAAAATTGGTTCGTTAAAGCCTTATATTTAAACTACCCATATGATCACTGTTCAACGACTATAAAATTAACGGTCACAAATCTTAACGTTAAACTAAAGAAGTTGACATCTTATAAAAACATTTTTTTTCCTAAAGAAACATTTAACTGGATCAAGAGGGATTTTCCATTAATGAAATTTTGGGTCGTTACAGATGATGAAGTTCATAAACTTTAATCAAATATTTTTAGATCTGAAATTTATTTAAACAAATTCAAATTTGATTTTTGAGAAATCAATTATTAAAGTTGGTGAGGATTCTAAACTACCTAATAATAAAGCTATGAAATTTAATAATCTAATAGAATAAATTTATTTGTAAAGACCACATATAATGGGATCACATGGTCATGAATATTTTGAAGAAAAAACTTCTAGGATAACTAATAATAAGAATATTGAGTTTGTTCTTATTATAAAAAAACAAACTACCACACCATTTGAGAACTTTGAGGAAAAGTTAAAAAATACTTGAATATGGATGAATAAAATAAAAAAATGATTGTATCTCAAAAGTAAGGAAATATAATGTCACAATCCATCCCACTGGGGACCAAGCTGTGACTTTCCAAGCCAACCTCCAATAGGTCAGGGGCTGGAAACCAGCGTCGAGTAAACATATCACACATATGGGAGGCATTAACCTAATGTACCTATAAGCACACACCCACATCAATCTCTATGAAATAGTGTATAGATATAAAATTAAAACTACTACAAAATGCATGAATACATATATATCCCACAAACAAAGTACAATAATACTTGAAAGCGGTAAAAATGAAACAAAATAAAAACTCACCAAAAGAAAACTATAAAAGTGTCCAACCTGCTTAAATGGAGGGGATCACTATCAAATACATGAATGGAACCTGACTCAGTCGGTTCAGTCCATAACTATGCTCCATACTCTCCTAGTCCTCTTGATATAAAACTAGAATACCTATGGTCCGCACAAGTCACAACACGTGCAGGTGAAGCCTGTGTAGGGGTGAGTATAAAAATAATCAGTAAGTGCCCCAAAAACCCAAAATTAAAGGGAGAAACTGATAGGCATCATTCCACTCGACTCAAGCCAGAGGAAACCCCAATGAGAGAGAAACTCCATATCTACCACTCCTCAGCTATGCACAACTAGTCAGCTCAACACCCCTTGGTATGTCAAGCAAGATGACACATGTTACAATGTCTCCTCGAACATCCCAAATAGACTCAAAATAGGCTCTAAGTCTCATAGTCCATAACCAAAAATCTATACCCAATCACCAACTCAAGGTTCCAACATATCACATGCCTAAGAGTACTCACTCCATGAGCCTATCCATCCTAGATGGAATGAAATTGAAATATGTCACACATCAGGCATCTAGAACCCGATGTCACATCATCACCATCTCAGATGGTACTCATCTGATCACTCACCAGGAATGCTAAAATAATGGAATAACCCTAACATCCTTAGTGGTACCTACTCGAGAGGGTATGCTCATTGGATAGTGCCATAGAGAAAGTCACCCAGTGACCCAGAAGATCTTCAAAACTTAGGGGGATCACTCCTAGGACTACTAAGGGATACTAAGAACCCTATATGGATCACTTCAGTTAGAAGAGGGTATCACGCAAAAAACCTAATCTGGAATAACTCACTAAGTAGAGGATAAACACCTATGTAGATTTGGTCAAACTGATTCCCCACACTTCACCTAGGAAAACGTTACTGTATAACTCTAAAAGGAAACTGATGGTATTCATCTGAGATACACACTTGATCAGAATACAAGCCTATAAAAAATATCAGATCTCCATACCTAGATAGAGGTTCTGCGTCCAAGGATCACTGGGGCTCTGTCCCCTATTGGAAGTATCCTCCCAGGTAGAGGATCGATTCCTATGTAAATATTGGTAATGCCGATTCCACAACCATACCAAGGGAAACATGAAAGGATGTGAGGATCACTCTAGGTCTCTCAAAGGTATACGTGCTTTAAGTTGCTGAGTTTATAGTCGAAGCGGACCAAGAAAAATCACTTTAGAATATGGGAACACACCCATGATTCACAAAATCCAATAGCCAAAGTGGGGTCACAATCCTATGATGAGGAAGTGATTCCACAAATCCTCATAGTAAAAGACCACATGAACTCACTCAACCAATGATGGTATAAACATCTATAATTGAAGAGACCCATGACATCACCTCACATCATATCTTAAAGGCTCAAACCGTATCCACTATCACATTCTACATGAAAAAAATACTCAGGATAGGATACTTTTGAGCCTCTATATGAGTCTAGAATAAGAATATGCACGAGGGAGAAAAGTATCCCAAGGAGGCACACAGTGTGTACTTGACGTACATGGCGTGTCTCTAAACACTAGCCCCTGGCCATGTTCCCTGATGGTACTCAGTTTGTATAAAAGGAAATACACAGCGTGTACCCCATTTAACATGTCATGTGACCTCATTCTAACACCTCAGTGTTCCCTCACCCATACATGACCTTGCTAGCCATGTATCACCACATTGCATGTACCCCTCATACATGGTGTGTTTTCCCTCACCCAGGTCTCTGCCTGTGTCCTTCCCCACACGACTTTCTTGTCCGTTTCTAACACATGGAGTGTAAATTTGATACATGGTGTCCTAGATAACCAAACCCTTGGGTTGTTTTATTAATATGTGCCCATGTAACTCACCCTGTGTCTATGTATTATGGTTGTGTACCCTTACACGACCATGTCGTTTGACACAACAAGTCTGAACATGTCCCTTGGCCACATGACCTAGACCACTACATAGTGTGTAAACTTTATATATGGAATGTAGTCCTGAAGGTTCATCTTACCCTAATGGGAAGAACACATGGCATGTTCCACTAAACCACAAGCCGTGTTATTGGAAATTTTAGAAGATAATCTCCTTCGAGTCACCCAAAATCCCTGATTTTCACATGGAAACCACAAATCGACCCCCATGGGGTCCCTAGAAATTTTATAAGGGATCTAAAACCTTAACAATACATCAAAAGGGGTATGAGACATAAATATCATAAATCCTCCTATCTCATGGTGAAACGCCAAAGCTTTAGTTCCAAAATGATGTTCGAAATGTGCTGATTCTCGATCTAGTGACAATCGGTGTCGGAAATGAGGATCAACAACATCTCCTTCCCTCTCCATGGCCTCGGGTCATCTGCCATACCGGGGACATCTCTCTCTATTTCCTCTGCACATATGAAGGTAATGAGGGGGGGGGGATTAGGTTAGGTTATTAATTAAATTTTATTTAATTAATAACCTCATCACTCAAGTCCCCACTAACTTGCTCTCTACCGTGCACCCGACACAGAAAACTTTATATCACGATTAGGGTAAACACCACATTTCGAACTCAACCAAAGTCTCAAATTTACCATCTAAGACTCCAATCGGGAGTTATTTCACATTTAAAAATAAAATACGTTCATGTGATAAAATATATTTAATATATTTAATATCACCGCACCGAGGCTCTTTGGGCTCCAAAATCATAGGAAGACTCAATGCCTAATTTTGGATGTATTCCATGAAATATTCCAAATTCTTACATGAAAAAACTAGATTCATTACAGATAAACTCTAATAATTTATATTAGTTTAAATAAGATCAATAGAGGTCTCAAAAGTTGCAAACTTAGCTATGAAATTCTTTAAGATTCTTCATGAGAAGATTTCAAGGCCGTGTTGTTGATGTGAAAGGTTTGAGAATAAATCCTATATATATTAGTAAAACATGTATTTTTCTATATAAATAAGATATTCCTTGTAAAGGTGGTAAAATAAACAAAATTTTATGAAGATTTACCCATAATAAAATAAGTGGAAAATTATTATGAAGAAGAAATTTGAGTGTCATTAAGAGACTTGTGGAAGGTGTGATCAAGAATAGATCACAATTGAGAAGTGTCTCATGATTATAATTTAATTAAATACAAATTTTAATTATGTAAAATATTTTAAATATGAAAATGATAAGAAACAAATAATGATTATGGAAGTTTCTTATAAATCCTTGAATAATGAGAAACCATGAATTTTGGATAGTGGTTTCTCATCATGCATAACAAGTGACAAAAAATTTCTTAAATGAGTAGAGAAGTATGATGAGGATCTATTAATTTTATAATTGATTACTCATTAAATATTAATGAAACCATATCAACACAAATTGGAAACATGGGTTTTAATTTAATGAATGTGTTTTTTGTTGATGGACCATAACATAACCTTTTAAGTATTTTTTAGAGTTTCAACAAATGAAATGGAGTAATTTTTATAAATAATGGTTGTATTAAGAAGAGAAAAAGATATAGTGTAATATCTACCAAGGTTAATAAAACTAATGAAAAAATATTTCAATTTATAGATAAAAAGAACTCATGAAACCTTGGTATGAAAGGTGATAATTCTATTTTAAGTTGTATACTTGGTCACCTTATTTAAAAGAATATAAGAAGATTTATTTGAGATTTTTTTTAAATTTTAAAAATCTCATAATGGATCAGAGAACATAATTAAATAAATGCCATAAAGGAACAATAGTGAATTGAATTCAAAAAAGGTTTGAAATTCTAACATGAAATCTACTTAAACTAATTCATTTTGATAGTTTTGGATTAATGAGTAAGAAGTTGATGGACAAAGATAAATATTTTTTCACTTTTATTAAAGACTTTACCATAATGATATGTGTGATATTCATGTTAAGAACATTTCAAGCTTTGATAATGTTCATTAATTTTAGAAGATATGCCGAAAAAGAAATTGGGTATGTAACTAATAGGTTTAGTTGTGAAAATGGTAGAAAATATACCAATAGTATATTTTTAGAATATCATAAAAAACATAGAAAATTTAATGAATTTAGTTCAATATATACTCCAAAAAAACGGGGTTTTCAAAAGTAATAATAAGAGATTATTATCCATGAAAATATTTACGCTCATCGAGCATGAGACTTCAAGATAATTTTGAAGGTAAATTATATCAATAATGAGACATATAAAAAATCATTATATCTTAAGTCCAAATTCATACATGAAACCATATCAAATGTGGTTCAAAAGGAAGTTAAACTTGAGATAATTTTGAGCCTTTATAAATTAATGTATAATTAAAGTGAAAAAAGAATAGCATTGGGAAATTTGATGAGTGAGTGGGAGATAAAATATTCCTTGGGTAAAAACCTAATGGAAGTTACTATAATAATAAATTGGGAAATACTGTTAATGGTTTTGACACAATATTTTTTGAGGATGTAACAAATCATCAAAAAATATATTTATTTTGAAGAGATTCAAGCAAGAAATTTTATATAGAATGATGAGAATGTATAAATTGATTTTGATTCAGAATTTTTTAGTGATGAAAATGATATTGGTTAGTTCAAAAATAAGAATTCAAGGATTAAAATTCATGTGGAGACTAAAATGTTCATCGGAAATATGAATTAATGAGTTCAAACTTGAAGAAAATTTTGGAAAATAATCTATATTAGATTAAATTCATAGGTTGACCTGAATTCTATTGAGGAAGGTTTTGAACCAAAAAATAAATTGACTCTATGAATAAAAATATTAATCAAATTTAGAATAGTGAGACATGGAAACTCATTCCAAGGATAAAATATAAGAATAAAACTAGTACAAATTGGTCATTTTTTCATATACTCAATGATAAAGGGTAAGTTTCAAGGAATAAGACTTGAATATTATGAAAAGGATAATCAAAAGTTGAAGAAATAACATTTAATGAAACGTTTTCCCCTTATACATGACTAGAAACAATTAGTATATTTTTATCAATTACAACCCAAATAATATATAAAATTTTCTAAATAGATTTTAAATAAAAATTCCTAAATATATATCTTCAAAGGGAGGTTTATATTGAGAAATTAGAATATTTTTTACCAAATAATGATGATAATATTTTATGTAAATTTAATAACCCACTCTGTGGGTCAAAAAAGGCTGCCCAAGTTTTGTTCTCAAAGATGGATATGTTCTTAAGAAGCATGAATTTCAAGTAATTCGAAGTGGATAACAACTTATATTCCAATAAAAATAAAACAAAATCATTCATGATGATTATATATGATGATGACACAATTTCTATTAGAGAAGAATACCTAGAATGTGAGAATTTTACAGCATAAATGAATAAGAGGTTTTAAATTTCAATTCTTGGTGAGATTATATTCTCCCTGGTTTTATAAATTATCAAAACAACTGAAAAAATATTTATTTTACAAGAGAAATATGCTCACAAATTTTTGAAATGGTTTGAATTGGAAAATTCAAAGGAAATGTCTACATTAATCTTAATTAACATAAAATTAAAAAAGGATAATGATTAAAAATCCATGAATTAAATTTATTTAAAAATATTTATTGGTAATTTTTCATACTTGACAACTTCATGACCTAATATTATCGTTTTACTAACATCATTCATAAGATTAAAAATTAATCAAAAGGAATCCCATATTAAAATGCTAAGATAATCTTATATACATGAGAGGGTAACTTGACTATGGAATTGTGTATAATATAGATGGAAAACTTTATTTGTATTTATACATTGATGAAAATCACATCATTAACATTGATTATTATAAGTTCACTTTAGGCAGTTCTTTCTTTTTTGGAAGAATATGTACTATACAACATTATAAGAATCTTCTATTACTCTGTGTATGAACAAGGTTCGAGTATGTGGTGGTATCACAAAATACCACAAAAAATATGTGTATAAATTCTCAACTTTAAGACATTAGAATTGATATGGAATTTCTAGTAGCTATTTCTTGTAACAATAAAATTATTATCAACTTATCAAAATTTTTAGTGTAATATTTTAAGTTGAAACACATTGAAATTGAGTACCAATTCATTAAATAAAAGGTGGAGGGATGAGAGTTATATCTAGAATTTGTTTCTATATATTATAAAGTAACATAAATATTAAAAAATATACTATCCAAGGAATCATTTCAACAATTGAGAATGATTTTGCAAGTGATACCTTTCTTAAGTAAGTATTTATTATCCCCTTTATCCTCTTAACTTATTTAGATTTGATTAAAAAATGGTGAGAAAATTTCATAAATACCTTCATGAGAAAAATCTATAAATTCATTGAAACCATTTATTAAATTTTGTGAAAATACATGAGAAAATGGGGGAGAAAATGTTGTATCCCGGGATGCCCAAAGAGGGGAGGGGTGAATTAGGGTGTCAAATTTTTCTTTTGGTTTAAATAGATATTATCACTATGTTGTTAGGAACATGTTAAACCTATTTTATTATACTTATTATTCACCAAAAACAATAATGTATAAATAAAATATAACATAATAATTTTTTACTTGGTTCACCATTAAGGGCTAGTCCAAGTAGGATACACTAACGGTGTATTAGTCATACCGGAATCCACTATGCTTCACTAGTCTTGGTGGATTACATTTTTTTATATAGTCACTCCATGTTAGGTAAAATTAATTTACATTGAATTTAAGGATATCACACCTCTTCCCTTATATCACTTTTTTAGACTCCTTGCTCACTACTTCAGATAATATTTCCCCAGTTTATCGACTTAAAGGCCGCTTCCAATTTACAATATTGTGTTTTGAGTTATGTGTGATACCTAGGGGTTATAGTTTAAGGTATCTATTATTTATATGTATTTTGGATAAAAATATATCAATTTGTTTTCAATATCAAGGAAAATATTTTGTGGATTTTTATTGATCCTAGTTTTGATATTTTTTCCTCTTATAGATTGTTCAGATTATTTTTGGCCATGTTGGATTATTTATTGGTTTGAATTTAAAAAACTCTTATTAATGATTATTTTAATCTCTTATCTTCACATTATTATGAATTTGATCTAATATTATAGGGAATTTAAGTTTTTAAATGGATGAATAAAGTTCTGACATGCGTTTTTTGTTATATTTATAATTAAATTATAAAAATGACATGAATCATTAATCAAGGGGTAGGTAAAAATTTTAATTAAATATTATTTATAATAATATTTTGGATATAGTGGGATAAATATTTTATGTGATTATTTAAATTAATATTTTCTAAATGAAGAATATATTATACTGATAATAGGTTGAAGATTTTTTTATAAAAGGGCTTATGATGGTGATTGATGCACTTTAAATATACTGATTCAATATTCAATGTAATTGAATAAATTATGTTGAAAAGTGTTTAGAATTTCTAAAAGAATGGTTCACATGATTCAGAATTTTAAATATTTTTTTTGTGAAATTTTAGTGTGTTTAACATAATTAATTTGTATCAAAATGTTTTTTATTTTACTACATGCTTCTATAGTGCATTTTTAAGCAAATTTTATGGTTTAATTGAATAAATTTGTGATGTTTACTTAATGAAATGAGAGTTTTTAAACTTATCATAATATGAAATCGATCTAATTAACACAGAATATTAAGTTTTACTCAAAAAAATAATTTTAATTGAACACATTCTCAGTATATATTAAATAGAGTTGTAATATTCATTGAGCATAGTTATAATATCCTAAGTTAAAAAAGAAGAAAATATCAACTCTATTTTTCAGTAATTTTTATAGTGTTTTAAGATTACTAATTTATGAATCTAAAATAATATATGGAAATTGAAAAATAAATGAAGTAAAACTATTATACTATCCTCAATGCATAATGAGTGCATTTTTTTCTAAAGCTGAATCAACTGTGATATATTTTTTCAATCTTTTTGAAAGTGATTTTTGAAAAGTTATGGATGAAGTGTTTATGTTTTGAGGTATTTTTAATGGATTTTTTTGATTTCATTATGACTAAATGTTTATATTGTCATGATTAAAAATTATATCATCCTTTTTAAAGATTATTGGATTATGAAAGTGTCCACCTATGTGATAATGACTTAGCTTGAGTCAAGGTTGTTGAAAAAATTGAGGAAGCGATGATGATGTGGTAGATCTAAGACCTTATTCATATTGTTTAATAAAAAAAATCAGTAATATTTCTAGAATAAATAATTGATACTATATATATGTATATGATCATAATTGATTGGTTATATGTATAGATCTTGAGTGTTACTGAATGGGAAATATATTGAATATCTACGATAGAATGAGAGAAACAAATAAGAGGATACTCTAAGAGAGATAATTTTTTTATATGGAATGGGAAGATAGATTTTTAATTAACCTTACAATTTGAGTTTGTATTTAATTCATTTAAATGCTAAATGTTTAAATTTAAAGTTTTATTATGTTTAAAATCAAATTATGAGGGGGATGTATAAAATAGATTTGGAGATATGATGTAGAAAAGAGAATCAGTTACCCAATGGATTGACATATGATACTCGATTGCCACAAAAAGTATGGTGATTAATCACTAGATTTTAGTGGATTTAGAAAGTGATTTTTAAAGAATAGAAATTTTTTTTATTTAAAATAATAAATATAATATATGGGTTATTTAAAATTTATTTTTGAGAGCACACAACCACCCCTTCTAAGTGGAATTGCCTCCTTCTACTTCTATTACAAGTGATTATATCCTATAATCTTGATCCAAACATTCATTAAACTATTATAGGATAATTTATTTGGTGAATTGATATTAAAAAAATCCTTCATTTCCACTTTCCTAATACCTTCATGTGAAATAATCAAATCACTAACTCTTTTCTTCATAGATTCCTAAAATCCTTGGTGGTGGGAGTAATCTTATATGTTATTGATATAATCACTCTCTTAAGTGATATAGGGCTTATATTTTAGAAATAATATGGAAAGAAAAGACTATTTTAATCCCTAATTTATTTCTACTTACTTGTAAGTAATATAAACCTCTATATTTTCATATTCTCGGGTTATTAGATTCATTAGGTGGTGTTATATTATATTCCTTCAGCTTCCAGATTAGGGTTTAGTAAGTTAATCGATATGTGACCCCTCCTCTCATATATTATTATAGTGTATTTCTTAACAATTACATAGAGTAGAGTTATACTAAACCTAAAATTAGTTTTCCACTAAAAAAATATTTTATTAATCTTAGTTTTAATATGAGTCTATCTTGGTTAAGCTGTTTATTTCCATGCTACTATTTATACCTTTCTTATCTTCCATTCCATTAATTATACAGTGTATAAAGTGACTTGTAAAATTACTTTGAGTTAGTAATTATTATTATCAATATATATGAACTATCCTAAAGGTATAAATAAGTAATAAATATGCATATATTATTATATAATTATTTAAAGGATCCTCATGTTTGGCGAGGGAGCCTAGGGAGATCCTTATAAATGTTCCTAGGGTATATTATATACATATATATATAATTCCATACCCTCGATATATTAACTCTCATAAGGGGGGATATAGTACCTTATCCCAAGATATTTTTCTCTCTTTAGGGAGGGTGTATTTTGAAAATGCCTTTCCCTCTTGGTTAACTATGAGGATATAACCCTTTTTTCTAGATTATAAGCTACAATTGTAGAAGGTATGATCAGTTCCAATGTAACTTAGATATCATGTGGAAAATGACACCCATGGTAATTTAATTTATTTAAATTCAAAATTTTTATCATAAAACTATTATTTTTTTACTTACTTATTTTCTAATTTATGATATTACTATATATACAATGGTATTATATTTGATAGGTAGGGGTTATGTGGTGACTGCCTACTAGGTATGATGTACTCACACCTTACACATGTCTCTTAGGAAGTTTTTATACCATGTTTCCTATAACCCCTTTAAAGGAAAGACAATAGTGAATCAAAGTTATTAGGTCTTGGTGATAATATTCATGATGGATGTTTTGGAGATGGTGATGGATTTATCACTCATAAATGTAACTTGGGATATTTTAGTTTTCCTATTTGGATCGAAATATCACTTTTTATCTTACTGGTTCTTTTATTGTTTTATTTTGAGGTAGGTATTTATTGGTTGAATTATGGTTATGTATAAATATGAATAATGTATGATGGGATTTTTTTTCTTTTTTTATCGTATATAAAAATTATTTCCTTATATTTTTATAATAGTATAATGTGTACCCAATAATGTTTAAGTTTTTTATTCTAGGAATATTCAATATAAATACAGTTCATGATGGTTTTTTATAGAATATATCATTAACCCTTAAATCCACAAGAGGAAAAATAAATTTTCACATCATCTTAATTATCCCATGTTATTTACACCGTTGACATTTACATCGTCCTCTACTGATTGGGAATAATGACTAATGTCTTGTGGTGATTTTGTAAAGAACTTAAAATTCATACCGAGTCATTAAAAAATGGTATAAGTGCTCATCTATAATAGTTGGGTTTGGGATTAGTTAGGAGATAGTATATTCTAGATTCAGGAAGTAATCCACAATTATGTCTGGCAAGAATCATTATGGTGGAATATTGAGTTACTGATCGTACCACGATTCACTGTTTCATTTTTACCCTTACACCATTGTATTAAACTGAATTTGTGTTGTAAATTCCAAATATAATAACAAAATTCACTTCATGTTTGATTGAATTATTTTGTGTTTATCAATTTTAAAGAGGGTAATGTTACTTGTTTTGATAATTTCATTGAAGGTGGAGGTGATTTGGAGGACCCATATTGAAGTCTAAGAAAAATGGGCCAAACTGCACAAGGATCCAAGAACACCAGTGGATTAATCCATAAAATTCTACACTACCTTGAATTAAAATGGGTTTAAATTTTTTGGTATGGTAAAAAATTTAATAGGCTACATTTCATCTCAAGAAACCCAATCCAGATTCAGCTTCTATGGGGCCCATCTGAACTGATCTGTCCAGAACACCGAATCTGCACAGAGTCAAAAATGGAGTTATATAATATGTCTCTATATTGAGATGTGATTGTAAAAATTATGATAAAATTTCTTTGGTGATATTAAGGAAGCGGGGATGCAACTTTCCAATTTTGTAAAAAGAGAGATTCAACTATCTAGTAGCCGAAAAATATCATTCAAGTGGTTTATCAAAATATGTGTTCCCAAAACCACTTCTTATTTTAGATATAAAAAGGCACCTTGGGAACCCCATTTGTAAGTTAGGACAAGGAGTCAAGTGCTGCCAATTTGGAGTTCCATAGGAGTCCTCTACTCATCTTAGAAGTTCTGGAGTCCCATATCCTCATTGGGGGATCAATAATGAAGGATTTCCACCCGAGCTTCATCTTCCTCTCGATGTCGAGCTAAACGGTGGACGCTCATTTCGAGGGAGATACACACACTTGAGAGGGAGTTCTAGCACTTGTTATTATATTGATTTTGTGTAATTTTTGTGCTAAATATTTCACTTATTTCTTATATTGACATGATTCTCCTATGATTTCATTTCTATTGTTATAATTAAGTGAAACACTTTTTATTTCAACATCAATTGGGTTGAGATTTGAAGTGGGAATCTTGGGTTATTCCAATTGGACAAGACAAGAGTCCTATTTATCTCACACATATATAAGATTTTAGTATGCTTTGGTATCCTTTATTATATATTATTTATACCCAAACCTTTACAATATGATTGTTTTGTCAAGGGGGGGTTTTTTGAGCATCATTTAAGAGGCAAGAGGGAAGTTGAGATCTTGACAACCCTCAACCAAAGGATTCCATTAAACCATGTGTATTTTTCAGAATGATAAACTCAACAAGATGTGTAGTGAACTTAAAATGATCTCTTTATCTCATAATTCTAAAACACCACTTTTATTTATCAACTATTAAACTCTTTATATCAAGTCATTTTCTTTAAACTGTTTTAAAACCACCCCTCTTTTAGTATTTCTTATTAAAAACGCACACTCTAAACCCACAAAAACTCCTTGAGAGATGACCTAGGGTCTGCCCTAGACTACAAATCAACCTTAAAATCATAATCAATTTGATGTATCATGACAACACACTCAAATTTTGGCATCATTTCCAGGGATCTCTTTGGTTTTTAGTGCATGTTTTTGATAAGTTTTTTGTAAATTTTGTGAATATTTATTTGTTTTATATTATACCTCTACCTATATTTTTGTATTCTGATCTATTTTTTGTGTAGGTTTGGTGCATGAAGCATTCTAATCTGGGAGATTTACCTCCTTTAGAACCCGAACCAGAGTGGATCTTACGTCAGCGACCCCGAGACGCACAAGAGAACCCTTTGAAGGAAGACACACAAGACAACAACACTCATCTTGACCCTTCTTTTTCTTCTTCTTCGGGAACCCACATTAAAACTGAAATTAATGTGAATGACATGGATGAAAACACACTAAAAGAACTAACCTCACCTGATGTCGATATCCAACCCACATATATTCAATTACAAGGTGAGGCACCCAATTTTGAAATAAAATATGGTTTAATTCATATATTACCAAGATTCCATGGACTACTTGGAGAGGTTCCACACAAGAACTTAAAATAATTTCATACTGTTTGTTCAACATTAAAACCTACTAATGTGGATGAGGAACAAGTAAAGCTTAGAGCATTCCCATTTTCTTTAGAATACACTAAAAAATATTGGTTATAATATGTTAATTCACCTATAAGAGGATGGGTAGACATGAAATGCCTTTTTCTTGAAAAATATTTCTCAGCCTCTCAAACTGCAACAATAAGGAAAAAAATTTGTGGGATAAGACAATCTCAAGGGGAAACACTTTATGAATATTGGGAAAGATTTAAAAGATTATGTTCAAGTTTTCCACACCACTAAATAAGAAATCAAATTTTAATATAGTATTTTTATAAAGGTTTAATTCCAATTGATCGTAACATGATTTATGATACTGTAGGTGGTGAACTAGTAGATAAAACCCCAATTACTGTAAGAACCCTGATTGAGAACATGGTGAAAAACACTCAAAAATTCGGTACAATGTCTAGCATACCCATTTGAGGTGTCCATGAGGTGAAAAGTACTGAATTCGAGAGGAAGGTGGACACAAAGTTCGAAGAGGTAAGTACCCTTTTACGAAAACTTGCTCTCTCACAAGGGAAATCTCAATCTCCTCCTCCCATCCATTATGTAATCTTATCTTCTGACACCCATTATTCTGATCAATGCCCCTAACTAAGAGAAAATTCTGAGAGTTGTAAGGAAATCTTCCCAGGATTCCCCTATAACCAACCCTTTAGGAAAGAACCATACTGTCCATCCAAATATGGGTGGAAAGAAAACCAAGCTAATAGGAAAGGGGGGTATTCCAACCATCCTCATCAACCATGGAACCAACAAGGCTAGAGTATCCATCCACCACCACCACACAGAAATCCTTAACCACCCCAAAGGCCTTTCCAACCCCCCTCCCAAACTCGATCCTATCTATAAGATATGATAAAACAAACGGATGCCAACAATCTCCAATTCCAAAAAACCACCCAAACTTCCAAACAAGACCTCAAAACCCAATTAGGCCAACTAGATAACTCAGTGGGGGAAATTCAAAGTCATGTGTTAGGTAAACTACCCTCTCAACCAGTAGTTAACCCTAGGGATAAAGGAAATGTTAGTTCCATAACCCTTTGGAGTGGAACTCATCTTCAAATCCAAATGACCCCTCCAATAGAGTCATCCCCTCTTGAGGAAACCACCTCCCAACCACTACTAAAAATGATCAAAGAGAAGAAAATCATTGTCATGAGAGATATCCTTCCAAAGGAAAGAGTGTGTATTTCGATGAGTCTCCTATCCCAACCTTGACTCTTCTTTTTCCCCAAAGATCCACCCAACATATAAAAAAAAGGAAACTAAACTTGATAAGGAAATATCGAAAACTTTCAAAAAAGTGCAGGTAAACATTCCCTTGATTGATGTTGTGAAACAAATTCAAAGATATGAAAAGTTTTTAAAGGAGATGTGTACACACCGAAGGTGACTTAGAGGTGATGAGAAGGTGAGCTTGGGGAGGAATGTTTCAGCATTGATAGAGCCATCACTTCCCACCAAGTTCAATGATCCTAGAACATTATCAATTCCATGCACCATAAGGGAGTATTCTTTTTCTAATGTTATGCTTGATTTAGGTTATTCTATAAATGTAATGCCTTACTCCATTTACTCTACATTGTAGGTCAGGGAACTGAAGCCCACTGAAATTTTTGTTAAACTAGACAACCAGAGTACCGCACACCCATCTGGTTTGTTAGTGGATGTTATTGTGAGGGTTAAAAATTTTATTTTTCTTGTTGACTTTTATGTGCTTAAAATGGAGGATGATAGGATGAATGGACATGCCCTGATTATATTGGGGATACCCTTCTTGAAAACCACCAAAACCATAATTAATGTCCATAATGGTACATTATATATGGAATTTAGTGGTGACATAGTCCATTTCAACATCCTTGATGCCATGAAGCACCCCTCAGAAGAACATTCCTCTCTCTTAGTAAATTCAATTGATGTACTCATTTCTTATGAAAATACTTCTTTTCATTCCCCCAATCCCCTTTCTGAGTTTTCATCCTTAATTGAATTTCTTAGTAATGAATCATGCATTGATTGTTGTAGTGGTCGAGAAAAGTGTCATGCATGTTTATTAATTGATGAGTTCTTGAACATCGAGGATCCAATGACAATCAATGATACTGCTAAGCTTGTAAAATCTCATTCCTCATCTGAGGATGATACCATTGAGTAGTTAGATGAGATCAGTGACCTATCACTTTCACACACACTCCCATCAATCCAAAATTTCCCTAAATTGGAATTAAAACAACTGCCTCAAGATTTAAAATATTCATATCTTGAGAATAGAAACAAGCTTCCTATCATCATTGTTAGTTCACTCCCTATTGAGCATGAATTGTGACTGCTTGAACTTTTGAGGGAGTATAAAAAAGCTTTGGTATGGACACTTGCTGACATTCCTTGTATTATCCCATAAATTTGTACACATCATATTTTATTAAATGATGAGGCTAAATCAGTGAGGCAGGAAAAACGTCAACTAAACCCAAACCTCCTAGAAGTTGTGAAAAATTAGGTAACAAAATTATTGGCTTCTGGAATCATTTACCCCATCTCTGACAGCCAATGGGTCAGTCCCGTTCAAGTATTTCCAAAAAAAACTAGCCTAACAGTAATAAAAAATGAAAACAATGAATTGGTTCCAACTCGTGTGTAGAATAGTTGGCATGTCTGTATAGACTATCACCGACTAAACCAATACACTAGGAAGGACCATTTCTCTTTTCCATTCATTGACCAAATTCTAGAGAGGCTAGCGGGTAAGTCCCACTACTGTTTACTTGATGGGTATTTTGAATACTTTCAGATCTATATTGCCCTCAAGGATCAGGATAAGACAACCTTTACTTTCTCCTTTGACACATTTGCATATAGGAGGATTCCATTTGGTCTGTGCAATGCTCTGGGTACTTTCCAGCGATGCATGGTTAGTATTTTTTCAGATTAATTGAAGAATTTAATGGAAGTTTTCATGGATTATTTAACTATTTATGGATCATCTTTTAATGAATGTTTAAGTAGTCTTGGTTCAATCCTACATCGCTGTATTGAAAATAATCTTGTATTAAATTATGAGAAATTCCATTTCATGGTGCGACAAGGTATAGTTTTGGGGAATTTCATTTCTGGGGATGGTATCCAAGTAGATAAATCAAAAGGGGATTTTATTTCTTCCTTACCATACCCTAAAAATGTACGGGATGTGCGGTTTTCCTAGGTCATACTGTATTTTACCACAATTTCATTCGTGACTTTAGTAAAATTGCACTCCCCCTCTCCCGATTAATCCAAAAAGAAAAATAATTTTTTTTGATCAAGAATGCGAGGAAACTTTTAATAAGTTAAAATGGAATATCATGCCACCCTTGGTAATCTAACCACCTTTGTGGGATTTACCATTTGAGATCATGTGTGATGCCTCTAACTATGTAGTTGAGGAAATCTTATCACAAAGGGTCAATCGATCTCCACATGTCATTGCCTATGCCTCACATACTTTGGACCCTGCCCAAGAAAAATATACCACAAATAAAAAATAATTCCCTTCCATTATGTTTTCCTTGGAAAAATTTAGGTCATACCTTTTGAGGTCTAAAGTAATTGTGTTCTCAGACCATGCATCCCTTCAGTATCTCCTTAAGAAACCAGAAGCCAAGCCATGTATCATTCGTTGGATGCTCCTCCTTTAAGAACTTGATCTAGAAATTAGAGATAAAAAAAGAGCATAGAATGTTGTGGCTGACCATATTAATAGGATTCCCCCATCCTTGGACACTGACTCATCCCCCTGTATTCCTATAAATGACAAGTTTCCCGATGAGAAATTTTACCGAGTGTAAGATGATATTCCTTGGTATGCTGAAATTGTAAATTATTTGGTAGCATCTTGCATTCCTACTGATTTCAATAAAAACCAAGCCAGTCATCTAAAACATGAGTCTCGTTGGTACATTTGGGATGACCCCCTACCTATGGAGAATATGTAGTGATCAAGTCCTTAGGCGTTGTGTTCCTGATAGATAGTTTCAGTCTGTCCTTAGATTCTTCCACACTCTTGCTTATGGGGGTCACTTTGGTCCCCAATGGACTGCTCGTAAGGTCCTTGATTCTAGTCTCTTTTGGACAAATTTTTTTTAGTATACCCATGTTTTTTGTAAATCTTGTCCTCATTGTCAAATAATGCAGAATTTTTCTTAAAGAAATGAAATTTCACAACAACCATTGGTCTTTCATGAAATTTTTGATGTTCGGGGCATTGACTTTATGGGTCCATTTCCCAATTCCTTTGGCAACTTGTACATTCTTATGGTGGTCAATTATGTATCAAAATGGGTAGAGGACCAAGCCACAAGAATATATGATTCCAAAATAGTTGTGGAATTTTTTAGAACTCATATCTTTTGTAGGTTTGGATTACCAAGGTTCATCATTAGTGACTAGGGTTCTCATTTCTACAACTAAATAATGCAATCACTTTTGCGTTAGTATGGGGTCGGTCATAGAGTGTCTACTGCATATCACCCACATACCAATGTTCAAGCCGAGGTTTCAAATAGAGAGGTAAAATAGATTATTGAAAAAAAGGTTCAACCCAATAGAAAATATTGGAGTCTTTGACTTGAAGATTCATTATGGGCCTACTGTACTTCTTTCAAAACTCCCATTGGAATGTCACCCTATCAGCTTGTATTTGGAAAGAGTTTTCACCTGCCTGTTGATATTGAGCACCGGGCCTACTGGGCCATCAAATAATGAAATTATAATATTTCTGGTGCAGGTTCTCATAGGAAGTTGCAGATTCAGGAGATGGAGGAAATGAGAAGATATGCATATGAAAACTCTAGGATTTATAAGGAGCAAACCAAGGATGCCCATAACCGTCTCATCCTTCATCGTCAGTTCCACATTGGGAAGAAGGTCCTCCTCTATAATTCAAGGATGAAGTTGCATCCAGATAAGATTCATTACCACTGGTTTGTACCATAAACTATTACTAACGTCTCTTCATTTGGTGTTTTCCATGTTCAAAATGAAGATACCAAGAAAACCTTCACTATCAATGGGCAGCGGCTAAAGCACTTCCACGAAGCCCTTCCAGAGTCTCTGATGGAGGAACTCCAAGTTCAAGAAGAAGTTTACAAATGGAACCCACCATATTTTATCCTTCCTTCCCACATTTTGTTTTATTATAGTGAGAACACTTCACACTTTAGATGTGGGGGGATGGGAATATTTCTGGGTTAGTTAGAAATTTTCATCATCTATATTATTTTTCTTTTTTAGCTTGCTGAATTGTATTGTTACTTTCCCCCCTTTACTCCTCATTTCCCCCATCAATTTTGTTCCAAAATGTTAATTTTTTTGTTATTCCCACCTTATCATGAAAAATGATGCCCATTTAATCATGGAAGTAATTGAAAATGCATGTGAAATTTCCATATTTCATGTTGTTTTAACTTTAAAAAAATGATGAAATGTGTATTTCTGGAATAATTCAATACTATGGTGTGACTTTATTTTGAAATTTGGTTGTTTGTTGATGATATAAATTGTTGTATCATTTTGAAACCTTTGAGAAGAATGGTTCCATTTTTTGTGAATAGTTTAAGGGAAAATTGTGTCACTTAATCTCTCCACCAATTTTTTCACCCAACCATGATGTGTGAAAATTTCTTACTTAATGGAAGGTAAATATAATTTAGGTTTATTTTTCTCTACTTTCCAAAATAATTTTTCCATACGTTCGTTCGTTATCTAATCTATTTCATTACTATACCAGATTGACCTATGCATGTGTACCTATTTTCTGACTATTGTATGCCCTAAAAAATAAAAATTAAAAGGTTTTTATAGTTGGAAGGTCAAAAACCACCCTTCCTCAACCTTTTATCTTGTTATAACTATTAAAATTAGTGTTGTGAGGAGATCAAATATGAGTTGGGAGAAGAGTGTGAGATTTGTTCCATGTGCAACCTCTGAAAAAAATAAATAAATGAGGGGAGTGATGAAATGTGAAACATATGAGGATATCTAGGTCAGGAGCTTATGGGTTGACTTCTGGGAATTCTTAACTGACTGGGTCTTGAAATTTGGTTGTAAAGTATGTGGGGAAAGTTCAGTGGAAAGGATATTGTAAGTAGAAAATTATTAAAATAACTTATATTTACTCAATAGAAAGTGGAAAGAATAACATGAAATGGTTGTCACACACACAAGTGGAGAATTAGTGACATGATCAAATTTTGAATTATTTTCTTTGATTGGTATCATTTATCTCTTTTAATTTCATTTGGATACAATTTTTGAGACGTATTTTTCAATGATCATTCAGAATAACTCATCGGTGTGATTTTTTCTTTGATCACATTTCTATCAAGAATTAAATTTTCAATGAATGTTAAATATTTATGAAGTTGGAAATAACCACATGCATAATTTTTGGGAATATTAATTTTCCCAGGAGTGAAAATGTTTAGGTGTGGGGGTGTGATTGTTTCACGATTCACTGTTTCATTTTTACCCTTACACCATTGTATTAAAATAAATTTGTGTTGTAAATTAAAAATATAATAACAAAATAAAATTCATGTTTGATTCAATTATTTTGTTTTTATCACTGTTAAAAAGGGTAATGTTACTTGTTTTGATAATTTTATTGAAGGTGGAGGTGATTTGGAGGACCCGTGATGAAGTCTAAGAAAAATGGGCCAAACTACACAAGGATCCAAGCACACTAGTGGATTAATCCGCACACTTACAAACGACCGTGAATTTAAATGGGATGAAATTTTCTGGTATGGTCCAAAATTTAATAGGTTACATTTCATCTTAAGAAACCCAATCCATATTAAGCTTCTATGGTTCTCATCCAAATGGATCTGTTCAAGCCACCGAATATGCACAAAGTCAAAAGTGGCGTTCTGTAATATGTCTCTATCTCGATATGTGATTGTCCAAATGGTTCCAAACTTTCAGTGGTGATATAAAGGAAGTGGGGCTACAACTTTTCAGTTTTTTAAAAAGAGATATTCAACTTTCTATTATCCTAAAACCATCCTTCAAACGGTTAATCAAAATATGGGTTCCCAAAACCACTTACTATTTTGGCTATAAGAAGGCACCTTGGGAACCCTATTTTCAAGTTAGGCCAAGGAGTGAAGTGATGCCAATTTGGAGTTTCATAGGAGTCCTATCCTTATCCTAGAAGTTCTAGAGGCCCCTATCCTCATATGAGGATCAATAATGAAGGAGTTCCACCCGAGCTTCATCTTCCTCCTGATGTTGAGCTAAATGGTGGACGGTCATTTTGAGGGAGTTACAAACACTTGGGAGGGAGTTAAAAAACTTGGGAGGGAGTTAAAACACTTGTTCTTCTACTGGTTTTGTGTAATTTGTGTGATAAATATTTCACTAATTTCTTATCTTGAACTTATTTTCCTCTGATTTAATTTCTATTGTTATAATTAAGTGAAATACTTTTTATTTCAACATCGATTGGGTTGAGAATTCAAGTGGGAATCTTGGGTTGTTTCGATTAGACAAGAAAAGAGTCCTATTTATCTCACACATACATAATATTTTATTATGCTTTGGTAGCCTTTATTCTATATGATTTATACCCAAACCTTGAAAACATGATTTTTTTTTGTCGGGGGGGGGGGGGGGGGTTCTTTGAGCATCGTTTAAGATGCAAGAGGGAAGTTGAGATCTTGACAACCCTCAACCAAAGGATTCCATTAAACCATGTGTATTTTTTATAATGATGAACTTACCAAGATGTATAGTGAACTTAAAATGATCTTCTTATATCATAATTCTAAAACAACACTTTTATTTATCAACTATTAAAATCTTTAAATCAAGTCATTTTATTTAAACTGTTTTAAAACCACCCCTCTTTTAGCACTTCTTATTAAAAACACACACTCTAAACCCACCAACACTCCTTGAGAGATGACCTGGGGGCTTCCCTAGACTAGAAATAAACCTTAAAATCACAATCAATTTGACGTGTCATGACAACGTGTTCATTTACCAAGGTAGTACATGTTTGATTTAATTTCTTTTTTGATTCAAAATTTGTCTTTTGAGTCATAGGAATCATGAGTCATAATTTATAGGTAGTCACATATAGGACAACATGGAATTGTATATTTGTGTGGGTAAGTTCAATTAATTTTTATAATCAATGGATATTTATTTTAATTGAATTATTCATAATAAATAAATATTATTTTACTAATTATTTATTAGTGATTATTATATTAATATAAATATTTAAGTAATTAATTTGATTTAAAAAATCCCTTTTATTATCATTGTTACTTATAGTTTTCATGATCATGTGTGGAGTAATGTTTTTAAAAATATTTTAAATTATTATTTAAAATTTATTAGAATATGATAAATGGAAATAAATTAGAGAGGGGTGGTGGTTTCTTATAACCATCATAGTGAAAACCTTAATTCAATATACCAGTTCAATGTTAGAAGGATTATTTAATGTGATTTTCTACTTAAGTGTATTGTATTCTACTATAACAACCACCTACAGTTATACATGAAAGAGTTGATGAGAATGCTTTAACCACTATACCTATTGTTAATACACAAGTCCTATAGGGGATTACACATCTACAAAAATATAAAGGTTATGGAACACCTTAATGGGAACTTTCTACTTTTGATTCCATTCAAGACTTCTGGTTTCATTACTTCCAATATTTTGGGGTGATGTTTCACCATAAGAAGTGGAAGAATTGGTTAGAAACATTCATCACATATTTAAAATAATTGAGAACCCTGATCATCATAAGGTGGTATTGTAAATATTTATAATCAAAGGGGATTTCCATCGATGGTGGTATAGAAATATCATAGGTTTAATTAGAAAGGATTCCATGATTTTTTCTTTGAGAAATTTTACCCTAAAAATCTTTGTGAGAAGAATTACAAAGATTTTATAAAACTCAATAAAGAGGTGAATATTGTGATGGAATATGCTACTAAATTCATTGATCTACTTTATCTCAACTCATATTTAAGTTGGAAGAGGAATAAAAATATAGGAATTTCAAGATGGGGTTTGGAAGAACATTTTTTGATATAAATGATGGTATTTAATATTTTAATCTTATTAGAGGTTATAAATAAATACATACTGGATAAGGAATGTTTAAAGGGAGGTATTTGGGTTAGTGATTGAATTTTTATCCAAATAACGAGTGAGGGGTATTTTAGTGAGGTGAAAAGGCATCAATAAGAGATGATTTTGTGCAGATCCATTTAGGTCAGTCAGGGTGGAAGTGAGGCACCCAATCCTAGATTTGGAACAGATCTTGTCCAGTGTTTTTAGTGTTTATGAATAGGATAAAATATTTTTAACTATACCTTATATGTAAAGTATCATAATTTATATAACTAGTATGGTCATCTCTAGAGTTTCTATTGGAAAAAAATTATTTAAAGAAGATTGGTCTTTGACCTCAGCTGACTTAAGAATCTCATAAACAATATTGGGTATAGATAATATGGTGAAGTAGAACACCTATAAATAGATCTCACTTGGTATATTAGTGAGGCAATCATATTCAAATGTTAGTTACATCTTCATTTGGGTAGGGATTTCAACCTTAGGGTTATCATGAGGACATGAGAAGGGTCTATGTAGTCGATCAATATTTTGTTGATACCAGGGAATACCCTTCTACTATAAGATGTACTATTTTTAGTATCTTCAATAATTACTTATGTTTTATTTGATACTAGGGTTTCTTGTTATTTAATTATTAGAGAAACAAGTATCTTTTCTAGGATTAAAAATGAAGGCATCTTTGAAGCTAATGAACATTGATAATCTATTGGGAAAGTGAATTGAATGAAGTAAAAGTGTTATTATCATGTTATTGTGGTGACAAAATATGGTAATTTTTAGGATTTATTTACCCTTTAAATGATGAAATTCAATGTTATTTTGGGAATGGATTGGTTAACCTAGTTTTGGAACCATATTGATTTCTACTGGAGTTTTTTTACCATCATCTATGAATGGTATTGAGTGAAAAATTATTAGAGATTTGTAAATTAAAATAGATCAAGAAAGGGTATATTAGGTATGAGTTGGATATATCATTACTATGATAGCTAGTTTTATTTTTAGGTTAGTTGAAGACAAATAACATAGGGTGCTACTTGAAGGGCTTTATTAGAGTATAATAACAATTATTAGAAGCAGTTAAATCAATTAAAAACCATTTTATGAGGATCTAAATGTAAGATAATATGAAACTACATAAAATACTAAATAATTACTATAAATATGGTGTACCTTACAATAAAGATCCATTGAATCATTATTGATCTCATTCAGATGAGTTTGAGAGAGATCACAAAGTGGAAAGAAAAATATTCCCACCTTCGTAGTGTATCCATGAGCTATGATGAATCATTTGACATTTGGATGAGACATGTATTCTCTCTATAGTATGATTATACCTCAATATGAAAAGAAGGACGATGAAGATAACTATGGGTATTAGGGAGTTTTGACCAAGCATGAGGATCTCAATCCACACCCATACGCCATCATATGATAGTAGGGTTTATATAGAACCTGGGGATGATCCTGTGCGGTGTATGAATTAATTCATGTGTTTATAAAAATTTATGAATGCATAATCTAATTAATGAACCATATATATTAATTCATTTAAATCCCATTAATTTCATCTTATGAAGTGTTTCTTTTAATTATAGCCTCGATGGAGAATAATTCAGGTTTCCAACATACAAATAATATACCCAATGCATTTTCATGCACGCTAATATATAGGTTATATATATATATATATATCTAATTATATATATATATATATCATATATATATATATAAATATTTAGGTTATATTCACATAAATTTACCACTTTCATAAAAGTCTAATAGAATTTGTGCCATTTCAATTCATATCATATACAATAACTTGTGAAACCATATCCAAATATCTTTTGGATATTTTCCAAAAAACTTTTGGAAAGATATCATTAACTTCACCTTGTATCACATAATATAAAATACCTTGTGAATGCCCATCCAAAACACTTTTATATTTACTCTAAATACTTTTAGAGTGTCTTTATGAGTGAAAATAAATCCCCATTCAATAGACCACAAAGTATGACCCCACAGGCCTTTACATTATTGAAAAAAATGAAAATATTTAGGACTATATATGTATGAAAAGAGAGACCTATAAAAAAGCATAAATACTACTCAATATCTAAAGGGATAAAGCATGATATCCATCAAACACATGTATCTATATACCTATGCCCACCAGTCTGCATCATATGAAAACATGCATTATCATATTTTCTCTTTGTCTAGGACACTAAGAGACCATGGGACACGAAGCATGTAAATAAAATAAATCCCAATCATCTATTATCAACTTTATGAATGTAGACTGATATGATCGATGAATACATCACATTTAATTCATCTTTATGGGTAAACACATCACATGCACCTTACCAAGATAAACATATAATATCTAGGTGCTGCCTCACACTCCCATAGTCTTTCTCAATTGAGGTCTTAGGTATCATACTAATCTTATGAGGGAAAAAACTCCTATCTTGGTTAATATACAATTAACAAAATGATAAGCAACATACCTATCCACCCCCATATTAGAAAAGTCAATATGTAGACTTGTGTAAGTAGGGTATCAAAGTATAAAGGTTCTCTTTCTAGGTATCTCTCCCACCTTAGGTAATTGAGACTAAAATATAATCCATGAACCCCTAGTATAAAAAATAAATCTCTATGAAACTCCATGTGGTATATTTAGTAGGTCATCTAGCACACACAAAGAATCATATTCTTTGTTTCAAACCTCATGAGTATATTCTATATCTCTATAAAAAATACTACTCATTCTAACATTAACATTTTTTCATGACCTATAATACTCCATGATGAACATCAGGTTGGGATAAACTCAAATTCATAATTTGAGAGGTCAATTATCATTACACTTTATGAAATGTATATCTACATATACATTTATATAGAAAATATGAAAGAATGATAAAATAGAGGCTGCCTTTAATATGATATAATTTAATATTCTGAAAATCTTTAATAATATTTAACAAAACCAACATAAACACCAATTTATCATATCATATATGATAAAATTCCAGACCAGCCTTATGTTTGCTACACTTTCTGGGTTTTGTTAACACATTACATCATATGTAATCCATGTCACATATCTACGTGGCCATATGATAAAACCAACCTACTAAACTCTTTAGTGAGAAATAACTATAAAGTAAGCTAGTTTGAATAATGGTGAGACTTAGGATCCATATTCCTAAATATTCAACTTCTTAAACATATTCAAAATTATTAGCTTAATAAAATCAAACGTTATGATGTGAACTTCTGTTGTCTACTTTGAACTCTTTATAAGTTCATAATTATAATCCTTGGAACCATATTCCATAAATTTTTTTATTTGAAATAGTGTAATTATTTACATTATTGTTTACTAATATATCCTAACTCTCTTAGGATATTATGTAAAATTCATTTTAAACTCAGATTGGTGTAATATTTTATTTGTTAACTTTGAACTTCTTTAAGTCCAAATATACCACCACTATCCTCTTAAAAACTATAGTCTTTTCAGAATATATTTCTAAGAAACCCAAAATATTTTGTGTTAGGAAATAAAATTTATTTCCTTTTAGTAGGAATATTTAAGAAATAAACTATATCATATATGGTATTCTATGTGTTTAAAACCTTTACTTTTTTAAAAGAATATTTTATTAATATATCTCACAAATGGGTGGTGGTAATACCTTCCCACATATTTCAATAAACATTTGGATAAACACTTTATCCTAGATAATCACTTTTATCTAAATCTTCTTCTTAAAACATGTTATAGAAATTAATTAATCCTAAACCATGTGTATAAAATAAATCATATCATGTTGTTAACAACAACTCTTTATAATAAAAAAACTTATTTTATAACATAAGGGAAATGATATGATGATACACATATTTTACTTAAATTCATTTTATATTGATAAAACATTTACATTCAAATCCTTAATGTAGTAACTATTTAATTCATCTCATGAATACAAACTATAAACTTTATCACTTTTTCCTTTTATTTTGAACTCCTATATATTTACAAAACTTTTTAAAATATACAATCGATATCACATACCCTTAAAAATCAAATAATTAATTTGTATAACCTCCATACTTGACATGGACATTCCATGGAGTTTCATAAACTCCTTTAGGTATATCTTGGATAATCCAATCATATTGAATTATTACTATTCCTTCCTATCAAACCTAGATTTCAATGAACTTAATTTTCTTCTTGAATAATTTTCAACCAACCTTTTTTCATCCAGTTTTAAATTTTACCTACTTTTACTATCTATACAGAACTTTAGAACCCAAATATCATATGCATAGTTCATATATATTCCCAAAACTTTGAGAATATTGGGTAATAATAATTTTAATTCAATAATATTGTCATAACGTTTCCATAAATTAAAATAGGATAAATTCCCTAACCAAAAAATCCATTTTTAAGACTCCCATCAAAGAATGTTATAGAATTGAACAAATCATAATCAATGTGTAATAAAAAACCCATCCCATTTTATTAAACATGAATTGTTTTCATGCTCTTCCCAAGAGAAAAATGAGATAATACATATCTTATGACAAGTTTAAGCTTGAATCATCCAAGTTATCAATGTAGAAACTCATTTTATCCATTAATTGAAAAAAACATTCAATCTATAAAATTGAATTATTTATATCTTTTAACCTTCTGTATATTTACAACACTTTTTAAAATATACAGTTGATATCATATATCCATCATAATAATATAATTGATTTATATAACCAATAAATATTTAATAAATACTTTAGTCTCATCGATTCATCAACATATTCAATCACATTGAATATATTTTTATGTACCCAATCATATTGATTATATGAGACTGAAATTTATTAAATCATTGATTTATCCAATCATATTGAGTACATGAGTGGAGACTATGATTCCTTTTTTCATTTTGTAACTAATTTCTTTTAAACATTAAATGAATAACTCTATACTTCCATAAGTATCTAGATTCACTTGTTGAACAATTTCAAAACTTGATTATGGAGGAAGGAACTATTATGACACATAGAATTTTCCTTAATAAAGTTTCTTAAATGACTAATATTTCTTAGAAAATTTTATTAAGTTACTAGCATTAGGATTAACATACATTAAGATTTTCATTTTCAAGGATTAGTTAAAAAGTTTAGCTTGATGATGATGATGATATTATCTATAACAAAATCTTTTATCAAATAATTATAAGGTATTATATCTATTCATTAAGAAATTTAATTAAATGTGAAACCATTAAAATGATAGCCCAATTTAAAATTTATCATATCCATTAGTGGTTCAAGATCCATGTATCTCTAAGAAATGAGTCTGCTATGAAATTTCTCTCACCACATAGTTATTTAGGCTGGTCATTATCACAATCACAAAATTTGTGACTCTTGGATAGTTGATTAGAAAAATCTTTGTCCAAATCCATCATATGGATATAATCAACTCTATTCCTTTGGAAACTTAATCCTATTAGGGTATCTCAGCTAGTGTAACCCAAAACAAGTGTTAGGAATAAGAAAACAAAGAAAAATATAGGGGCACCCAACTATGGAATGACCTACCCAAGGATGATCAAATGTCACCCATCCTTTATTTCCATACATAAGATAATCTAGGGGCACCCAACTATGGCATGAAGTGCCTGGTTGGATGATTAAGGTCTTGAAAAGTGCCACTTTGTAAGGAATCTCACACTTAGTATTTTAAGGGGATTTTAATATCACCATCTTATCTTGTGTTATTCCATTTTATGCATTCATTATTTTAGTAATTTATTTTGGAATCATATTTCCACCACCTAATCAATACATTCAAAACATATTGATGTGTAGCTCTTCACAAAACCCACAATTTTGTGTTACTTACCCATGAATAGAAGTCAAACATATTTATACATATCCAGAAACATCATATACATAAGTTACATGAACACTTCATATAAAGAATAGAATTATATGAGATTGATAATCTATAAATGAGTAGGAATGAATAAATATATATCTAACCCTATTCACCAACCTAGATAAGGTACAAGCCTCTAGGTAGGTAGGTAGTTCGACTCTAAGTCCCTATACCCAGGGATACTTTACTCAAGAGAGAATCCAATTCATCATAACTATAAAACATAATATGAATAAACAATATTCAACAACTAAATTCAAGTTCACAATTTTAGTTATAAACCAAGGTCATGGTATATGAAAAAATCAATTCATTATAGATAAATTCCTAGTATATAATGCAAAGCTCTATCTAGAAGAAGTTTAATAGTTAAACTAAATCATACACCATTCATCATATAAAAAATTTATAACTATAAAAAAACATGGAATAACCTTTTTAATAAATGAACAATTTAGATATTTAAACTTGAGATAAAAATTTATGAACAATTAATAAATAAAATCTAGTTATAAACAATTTATTATTGTATATATAACATTATGTACATTAAATAATTATGAATACAAAATTTTATATTCATTCCAATATGGAAACTTTCATATTTATTATTATATGGCATTTCTACTGTAAATATATGATATTTTATAAAAAATAAAAAATTTATAATCTAATTTATATAATTAAAAGTTTTACATAATCTAAATATCATATACTTATTCATTATTTAAACCTTGATCATATCAATCATAAAAACACTTTTGATGTGGCTTAAATAATATCCAAATAAGGTCCCCTTTTATTTTGAACAATTCAAAATAATTAATTACAAACAATTCATAATTTAAATATAAACATTTTATATTTTGGAATTATTTCATAATTTATAACCCTTTATAAAGTATCACTTATGATCTATAAATAAACACTTTTATTTCTATATCATAAGACATGCCATATAATTTCATTAATAGGTATTTCAAATATTGACATTTAATATTTGGGAAAAAATGTTTCATAAACATTTATTTTATTCTAAATAATTTATAATTAATTAATATACAAACCTTTTATAAAATAAAAATCCCAAAGTACCTTTTATAATGTTTTATAAAAATTTTATATACCATATAAATCATTTTAAATGTTATTTTTTTAATAATTTTACAACAATTCTAATTACCCTTATGCATAGGGGTATTCCTATGTAAGGGTAAATTATTATACCCTTATGCATGATATATGGAAGCCCTTATATAAAGGCAAGTCACTGCTTAGCTTTACATAACTTAAGTATAACACGTTTCATAATTTTAATTCATATATTACCTTTACACAGCACATACTGCATAAGGGTATAAATGATATTACCTTTACGTGAATGCTTCACATAATGGTAGGTATCATCTACCTTTACATGGCATTATAGAAACATTTTTTAATGGTAATACCATCCTGAAAACCATTTTCATAGGGTAAACAAAGAGTTTACCCTTATAGAGACCTTATTCATAAGGGTTTCTCATATTGGTAAGTGGTCAGTTACATTTATGTAACTCTTTAAAAATTTCAACTACCTTTACACCAACCTTATTTCACGTAAGGGTAAGTTGTTTCAACCATTACATAGACAAATCTATGTTAGGTTAAATCCTTATTTACCCTTACACATCTTATATGTGTAAGGATAAGTCCATCATTACCTTTACATATCCCCTCTAGTTAAGGGTAAATCCTTTTTCTAGATTTTAAAAAAAATGAAAAGTGAGACTGAATTTTTGGTTTCTTCTTCATTTCCATGAATGATTTCATAAAACTTAAGCATGGATCCCTCTGATACCATTTAAGGGTGTCCAAATATAAATTCTTTATATGAACACGTCTAACATGACATCCATATGAACCCACCAAAGGAATCTGTTACTCCAACAATTTGGGCATGAAAATATTTGTATCATAATGGAGCTCCTGGTAAGAGAGCCACACTTCATCACCATTCACATGTGAGAGTTCCCAATAATTATTTAACTCTTTAACCTTCCCTTTGATACCAATAAAGAGTTTTTTTGGATTCTAATAACAATTATTATAAGTAACAGAAGAAATTTAAGAACCTTTTTCCAAGGATCTCCATACAATATAATATGAAATTGAATAAAATACTAAAATGAAAAAATATTGTAAATTTTAAAAACCTTACACCAAAGAACCACTACATCATTCTCAATCTCCTTTGGATGAGTTTTAGAGATATCAAAAAGTGGAAAACAAAAGCCTTAGACCTCCATAGTGTATCCATGAGCTACACTAAATCATCCAATGTTTGAATGGGATTCATCTACTCTCCATAGTTTGTTGATACCACAATATTAAAATAAGAAATATGAAGAGAGCTATGGGTCTTGGGGAGTTTTTTCCAATCATGAGGATCTCAATCAACACTCATACACCATCACATGTAAGTAAGGTTTATATAGAACCTGAGGATGCTCTTGGGTGGTGTATGCATTAATTCATGTTTTTATAATGCATGTATTAATGACTTGGATAATTCATGCATCATATGAATGAATTCATTTAACTCCCATTCATTTTATATTATGAAATATTTCATTTAATGATAGCCTTGATGGAGAATATTTCAAGTGCCCAAAACAAAAATAATATTCCCAATGCATTTCCATGCAAGAAAAAATATAGGTTATATATATATATATCATATATATGTATATATGTATATTTGTTTATATATATCATATATATATATAAATATTTAGGGAATATTCCCATCACTACCTCCTATAGCAGACCAATTATCTAATGTTTTTCTAAATACTCCTCAGAGTTACTCCTAAATTATAGGTGGTTATATTTATTGAGATTATGCCTAAAAAAAATTGATTTTATTTCCACCTAATCATATAACCCTAGATTAATTGAGGTAATTGATTATTCAGCTATAATATCTTAAGGTTAAGGGGATCGTTATAACTAACTCTTCTACTTAGGGTGATCTTATTATTTTTACCATGAATGACGATGAGATTCTATGAGTATTCATGGACTATTAGAGACTAAATCATGTGAATATAATGAATTTTAATCTATTACCCCAAATTGATGATTTATTTGATCAATTAAAAGTTTCTATATGGTTTTTGAATATCGAATTACGTTCTGGTTATCATAAACTCTAGGTGAGAATGGAGGATGCTCCAATGATGACTTTATAAAATTAGTATGGTTATTTTGAGTAACTAGTCATGCCATTTGGATTAAATAATGAACTTTCTATCATTATAAATTTAATGAATATGATGTTTTATCCATTTCTCGATTCCTTAATGGTGGTATTTGTATAATAAATCCTCATATACTCAAGATCTTGATAAGAACACACTAGATATATTTGGACTATATTATAGACATTAAAATAGAATCAACTTTATTCTAATCTTTTTAAATGATATTTATATATTTTTGAAGTCAAATTCCTTGGGCATGTGGTATCAAATACTATAATTTCAATAGATACTAAGAATTTATAGGCAGAAATTTATTGGAAAATACCCATGAACATTTTTGAGATTTAGAGTTTTTTGGGACTTATAGGAACATCCTCTCCAATATTTGGGTGAAGCATACATGGTGTGAAGGGAATAAGGTGGTAGATCACATGGCTTCGATTGCAGTTTAAGACCAGGGTACCTCGTTCTTTTACAATTTAAATCAGCTTAAACCCGAGGTGGTAGACCTTGTGAGAGGGGATGACCTCGGCTTACATTTTTTTCTATCCCCCCTAAACCCCCTCGTGTTCCCTTTACTTCTTAAATAAATTAATGTGAAGATGATGATGGTTATCATTAATAATTTTAGGATTTTTATAGGATATTTTCTTTTATGATAACATTTATGAATAAGGGAGTAATGTTTCATTGTTTTAATAGTGTGAGGTAGCTTTCTAGGAACTGAAGAAGAGGCTTACCACTACTCCAATCTTGAATCAAGCTTATGTAGGTGATGTTTTTGATTTTTATTAGGATGACTCCTTAATAGATCTAGTTTACATACTCATAAAGGATAATAGTGTGTGAACTTCCCTTATAATTTCTAAAAAAGTTATCTTTACTATTATCCATATATGAGAAACATGTTGAGTTTCCTAAGAAGTGTTTTTGATGAGTTTAGAATTTTATTGAAGTATTTTTGAATGATTTTGAGTCATTTGAAGAAGTTTTATTTTTTTGGTTGTTTACATATTGTATGAATTTTAAGGAGTACGACTTTGAGTTGAGTGTATGATTTTGGGGAGATCATTAGGCTTCATTATTTGACTTCAGAAAGAGTGTATGAATTCACAACATGAATTATATTTCATAAGTATTCATCATAATTATTCATCATACAACTTTTATAATGCATATGAATTTATTATTATACTTTGGTTTTCTAGGAATCATAATTAAATATAGGTCATATGACTTTGATCTATCACATGGATCATTCTAATGACTTCAATTCATGTGACATCCATTCTATACTTCATGAGAAAGCATATTAATTTTAAATTCACACAAAGTTTCCTTTTTTGAAGAGCACATGAACTCACTAATCATATATTTTCAAAGTCATATGATAAACCTAAAAATTATGAGTTTTTATAAATTTGAATTCTGAAGAAAAGGGAAATAAATCCTGATGATGATTTTTTATTCATGTATCTCTAAAATATCACAGGCTTAGTCAAATCCATGATTCAAGTAAAGATTCATGGGAGTTTGAATGAGATTAAATGATAAGGATTGTGGGTAATTTCCTTAGGATTTCAAAATCAATTATTTAAATTATTTATCATGGTCAAAATTTTATTCTTCAAGTATTATTCATACAGTTGAGAATCATTGGAGCATTCATAAATCATTGTGGAAATATTCGTTATGAATTAATGAGATTATAAAAGGAAAAAATGAAGAATAAAAATGTGTTTAATAATTAAGTGATATCCTGATACTTTACTATGTTGAAGATTCATCTATGTCAAAGAAGGAAAGAGAAGAAGATCATCAAACCATGTTGTATTGTTATTTTCTAAATATGTTTAGGAAACATTATCCTTCTATAATCAATTTAGGTTCTTTCTACTGAGGAATGAGGACTTATTCAAGTGTTCATGCTCTCATTCTTTGATAGTTTATCCAAAAAAATATAAGAAGACATTGACGTGCATTTTCTACTATTAATTCTATTTAGGTAGTTGACTCTCATTCAAAATAAGATCTTTTATTTGATGAAAATTCATCTTGAATCACATTGAATATTTGATTCATCTAATAGATGGGATGCAATTTTTAGAGGTTGGTGGTACTAGGGTAACAAATACCACCCATTTTCTATTGCATTGCAAGTTCAAGTATGTCATTTTCCCTTAAATTGTACTACTCATTAGAAAAATTAGTTTGGTCAAAAATTTACACTATCTTTATCTTGTAATAAATTTTATATTATTTATAATAGAAGTCTCAAAACTCTACCTAAACATGGAAAGGGTTAATCTATATTATTAAAAGGAAAATACTTTAAAAATATACGTGTTTTATTTATCTTTATTTTTTTTCATATGGGTGAGAAAGTGAAATTGAGAGTGTATCAAGACTCTAATAGTTTACATGGTTTTAATTTATTTTAGAAATATAATTTATAAAAACAAGTACCACTAATTTATCTCCCCTCTTAGTGTTATGTTAATTGATCTAGGTACTTCAAGTGGTATCAAGGCCATAACCCCCCACCCATCAGACCCTACTCTTATGAAGTATATCATGGACATTAAAAGTTTTGTATATATTATAGGTGGTCCCTTTTTTTATGGGAAAAATATTCATGGATTTAAGAATTAAATGATACCTTATCTTATTTCACAAAGTTTGAAATTTAGTGATGCTATTATTGTGGAATTTCCACCCATTACAAAAGACATAGCTTTGAAATTTGATGACAGGATAAACCTTGAGATTAATGGACATGCCATAAATTCTATAATATCATCTATATCAGAAAACATTTACACAAAAGTGATGGGTTTGTGGAAAACCAAAGAAACATGGTACAAACTTGAGAACATATATTAAGAGAACATCAAGATCAAGAATTTGAATTGTATATTTAGAGAGATATGTTCAAAGATGCCGGAATAGATGAGGATAAATATATTGATGAATAATTCACCAGATTAAATGGAATTATTAATTATATAATAGGATTTTAGATAATTTGTAATATTTTACCATGGTTAAAAAATTAATGGGAAATTTTATAGATAGATCCAACCCAAATATTTTAGCGATATTTCCTTTGATTATTTTCTTAACAATATATTAAATTATGAAATGAGTAAAGAACCCATATTTAAGAAAAATTATAAAGAGTATATGACTTTAAATTCATGATAAAAATTAAAATTAAGGAAGAGGAGGCTGAGTCCTATAGAAACTTAGAATATGATGATGAAATTGATAAAATCCATAAGAAAGTTATGAATTTTATATCAAACAATATGAAAATAAGTAAATAAAAGTTCAAAGTAAAGATCCCATTAAAATTATTTAGGTGTATGGGTATATGAAGTTTTACTATAGATTATCCTAGAAGAACGAATCATGTGGATTCTTATAAAGAAGATGAGGAATAATATCCCTAGTAGAGGTAAAAATGAAAATTCCTTAAAGATAATAAGAAGTTAGATAAAGGTAGGAAGAGAATACAGAGAAGAAAGAAAATCAGTATTCCAAGTAAGAAGGAGGAATAATACTATAACTCAAGTAGTTATTCTAAAAAGGAGTGCATGATAAGGGATTCCAACTTCATGTTATGTGTTTTCAAAAGTGAAGTTGAGAAAAATGAATAGAAATCAAGAAGTGAAGGAGAAAAACAAGGAGATGTGACTTATATAGTGAACATAGGGAAAAATAAACTTGAAGTATGTCTTTAAAGAAATAATAAACTCAAGAAAGAAGTCAAATATCTTAAGAAGTATGTGATTAAGATAATAAAATATGAATATGAACTTTTTATTAAAGAAAATGATAACATTTAGTAGATTAAGCTTCTCAAAGTAAAATTAGATTATTAGGATAAAATCCTGAAAGATCTTGAGAAAAAGGTGAATGATCAAGATAAAGAGATTATTTATGATAAATCAAGGTGTATTATAGATGAAAAAATACTTTAAAAAATAATGATTTTCTTTTAGAATTATTTCAAAGTAAAATATGAATTATCTCAATGTACTGATAAATTATGTACATTAGCTTAGGTAAAATATGAAACTATTGTATCTAAAAATGTTATAGGTGTTTCAACTAGTAGTATTGGTACTGAATAAAAAAAAGAGAAAAAATATGTTAATATAAACCTTTAGAGGAATTACACTTCAACTAATGCTATGGATAATTATTAAAAAAAATAAAATTGCTTCAAATTTTGTGAAAATAAAGGCTGATTTTGCATCAAGAAAACAAACTAATTTTCAGAGACAAAATTAATAGTTTTATAAAGGGTATTCTACTAGTGATATGTAGATTATAGACATAAGACCTATGTTTTATAGTATAACATATCTCTTCCTAGGAATCAAAGCATGCCAAAATTTAGGGGGATATAATCAAAAAACAAAATCCATATATTTTTGAGAAGGAAAATTGGAAATGATAACTCATATATAATGCCTATCCAAAACATGTTTTAAGTACTTGAGGATATCTACAGAAGATGAGATAAATAATATCACTATATGGAAGAATGTATGACTATGATTCTAGGTCAATAACAAAATATGATTAATGTAAAGGAGATGAATTAGAAAACAATGGGTGAGAGGTCACTTATTATTGTGGTGGCTCTTGAAGCAAGTAAAAATATCTAATCATGGATCCTATATAGTGGTTTCTCATCACACATGACTGGTGATACATATATCCTAAAAAAAATAAAATAACATGATGGGGTGTAGTAACTTTAGGCAATGAATGATCTTTAAAGATCAAGGTAATTGGAATAATTTTAATAGAGGCACAAAAAAAATCAAAGATTTATTATATGTTGATGGTCTCAAACATAATATACTTAGTGTAAGATAGTTTAGTGATGATGGGAATGAAGTAATATATAGGATTAACACTTGTCTCATCAATAGAATCAAGTATTAAAATATTATATCTATATATGATAATACTAGTGGAAATAAATTTTAGATTGGTGTCTTAAAAAATTAATGTTACCCTAGTTCAAAAGATGAAAATAAACCCTAGCATAAAAGGTTAGTCCATATCCATTATAGATGCTTGATAAAATTATCCAAGGGTGATGTAGTGAGTGAATTTACCCACCTCAAATGATAAAGGTAATAATTTTGCAAAACCTACCAAAAAGAGAAAATCACTCAAGGGAGACATAAACATGTTGAAATTCAGACCACCACGCCTCTTAAGTTGATTCACTCTTATCTATATGGACCTATGAGAAATAATTCAACTCAGGGTGATATTTATTTCATCACTTTTACTAATGATTATACAAGAGTGACCCATATGATGTTTATAAAATACAAGTATGAGGTTGTGGATATCTTTAAAACTGTTATAAGAATAGTTGAGAAAGATTTGAGGATTTGAATCAAGTAATATAGATATGATAATGGGAAAGAGTTTAAAGTTAGTGACTATGAATACTATATTTAAAAAAATGGAATCAAACACTAGTAAAGTAATCTATATACACACCAATAAAATAGAGTTACTAAGATAAATAACAAGAGTCAAGTTAAGATGGGAAGAACAATGTTACTGGAATATGGCATCTCAAAAATTTATTAGAGAGAATTTATTTGCACAACTGTTCATAAGAATAGATGTTTGTTAAGTTCATATTCTAAAATAACCTCCTATGAGATGTAGAATAAAAGGAATCCTATTATAGACTACTTTAGAGTGTTTGGTAGTCCCTAAATTATAAAAATTAAAAACTCAAAACTAGGAGAGTTTTATGAAAAGTTCAAGGAGAGTATCCTTTTAGGATATCTATCAAGTGGTAAGGTCTATATATGTTGGAAAAGTGGCTGAATTTTTTTTTTAAATGCTATGATGTAAAAATTATTGAAAATAAACCTACATATAATGATCTAGATTTAGTATTTTTTGATGATGAAGATGAAAAAAACAAGCATAATACTGAAGAATAAGGTAATGTACAAGTATAATCTAGACAGTAGACTATTAAAATTGATACAAATTAGACTAGTGATGAGAACAAGGATGTTGAGAATTGAAATCAGAAGTTTTAAAAGCTGAAGAAACATGTATAGATAGATAATATCATTTGAAATTAGTCATCTCTAGTAAAACCCAGAAGAAGGATACCATTTAGAAACCAAACAGATTTAATCTCCCATATTGATCCATATTCAGTGGCTAAATCCCATTATCATAAGGATTGGATTGAAGATATGGATAATGAGTTGAATCAGATTGAGAATAATATTACAAGGGATCTTGTTCTAAGATCTAATAATAAAAATATTATTGGGATCGGTGGGTTTTTAGTAATTAGCTGAATGACCAAGGTAAAGTTATCAGGAATAAATCCAAACTTGTATACAAGAGATAACCTCAAGTATAATGTGTTTATTTTGAAAATACATTCCTCTAGTTGAAAGATTATAAGCTATTAGGACATTCCTAGTTGTGGAAACATATAGGTAGTATAAAATTTATCAAATGGATGTAAAATATTATTTTTAAATGGTGGAATTGAAGAAGAGGTTTATATTGATAAACGTAATGGTTTTATTCTTGTTAATGATGAAAAAATAGTATTAAAGTTAAATGAGGTGCTTTATGGATTAAAATAGGACCATGGGATTAGTATTAAGGGAAAACCACTTAAAGGTGTTAACATTTATCAAAGTAAAAGTGGAAAACCAATTTTATGTCAAAAAAAAAGAATAAATGAACACTTATTATAATTTTATATGTTGATGATATCATTTTTTAGGTTATTATGAGAATAATTATCAATAATTTTATAATAAAATGAAGAAAAAATTTGATATAGCTATGTTTGGTGAGCTAAGATAATTCTTAGGGTTATAAGTCATGCAAGGAGAAAATATAAATTTTTATCCCAAGATAAATATTCTAGATAAATATTGAATAAGTTTGAAATAGGGGAGTCCAAGATAGTGTTTACACCCATTTAAGTGGCTTTGAAATTTCTAAAGTTGCTAAAAGTGTGAGTGTAAATCAAGGAGAATTTATAAGACTGATTGTTAATGTATTGTATCTCAAAAATTATAGAATAGATATTGTTTATGATACAAGTCTTTGTGAAATATGTCATAGTGATCCAAAAGAGTCACATATTATGAATTCTAAATGGTTCCTTAGAAATTTCGAAGGCTTTGTGAACTAAAGGATGTTATAAAAGAAGGGAAAATAGTTGAATCTATCATAATTTATAGATACTAATAGAATAGGTGATTCTAATGATATAAGGTCCACCTTAGGTGAAATTTCTATAATTGGAGATATTTTTTTGATTTGGAATGGAAATAAATATCATTCATTCACATTGAGTACAACTGAGGCTGGATATGTTGCTGTTACTTGTGCTTTCACTCAAATGATTTGGATGAAGGAACAATGAGATGATTTAAGTAATAAAGGTAAACAAAATCTCAAAATTCATTATGATAATCAAAGTGCTATATAAATTTCTAAAAATACTATTTAATACTCAAGTTATAAGCATATAGATATTATATTTCATTTTATTAAAGAGAAAATGTCCAATGGATACATAATTTTTTAATTTTTTCCTACTAAAGATGAGTTGGAAGACATATTCACCAAGGCTTTCCCTAAGGAAATATTTGATATTTTGAGTCTAAACATGAGTGTTCAGGTACTACCACATACTTGAAAAACCATTAGGAGTATACCCCCACTAATCATGGATTATATTTTCAAAGGGGGAGAGGAGGTGCACAAATATTTTTTTGAAAAGTACCTTTCCTTACTTATATGTTCAAACTAAGTGGATATGTTTATTATGAAAAGGGGAATATATTTAAATAGGTGAGTGTAAGTATTGAGGAGGATATTGTTGTACCTCTCGTTCCCCTCGTTGTTTGATTTTCATGATCCCAATCACCTTATTATTTGTCTAACCTTGTTTCAAGTGTTTTTGTTGATAGGAGAAATATTGCCAAAGGATTGGCCCAAGAAAGCTGGCAAATGGACTGAATTTCAGTCCACCGGCCAACCGATGTGATAGCACCGGCCAGCCGGTGGACCTGGCAGAGGCATTGCCCACTGCCAGGTTCCACCGGTCAGCCGGTGGCTCTGTCACCGGCCAGCCGGTGGCATCCAGTCAAATAGTGTGAGCTACTGTCTCCCCACCGGCCAGCCGGTGTCTCCTCCACCGGTCAGCCGGTGGAGCCTGGACCAGATTTCTTCTCCTCTGCCAAGGCACCGGCCAGCCGGTGGAGCTGTACCGGCCAGCCGGTAGCCCAGTCAAACTAGCCGTTGGCTTTGACCAGTCAACCTTCTTTTGGCCTCCAACGGCTCCGAAGACCTCTCCAACGGCTCCGAAGACTCCCCAAGGGTTCCATGCCTATAAATAAAGGCCAAGGAAGCCCCGGACACCTACCAGAACATTTACAAAGCCACCGTACACATTTTGTATCATTTGGCCAACCTCCGGAAACTTCCTTCAAAGGAACCTCAAGTGCTCCAACAACTTCCACATCCAAGGAGCTCCACCCAAGAAGCTTGGAAGCGGCCTTCAACATCTCCAATCAATCAAAGGCGCCCAAGGCTTCTCCCAATTACGGTTTTTATTGCATTATTTATTTTGAGCTTAAAATTGGGTTTGTGCCTACAAACCCCAAACCTTTTCTCATCCCCCTTTCTTTTGGGTTTCACATCACCACTAAGGTGTGAAGAGGTTTCTTCAAGCCTTTACTTTTAAAAGGCTTGTGTCATAGGTGAGCTATCCTTCACCTGTAAGAAGGATAGTGGGTTCTTGCTAAACCATTAAAAGCAAGTGGGTTCTTGCTCAACCATCAAAAGCAAGCTATAATAGGTTCTAGTGCTACCTCAAAGCCTAGTGGGTTTCTTGCTAAAACCATTGAAAAGAAAGCGGTAGGAATCTCTCAACGGTTGAGTTGGGAGCGGAGACGTAGGCCGGGTTTTTGGCCGAACTCCGTTATCAATTTCTTGTGTGATTTCCTCTTTCTTTCCGCTGCACTTACTTTGATTTCACTTTGTTTTTAAATTGTTAATTTTTTTTAAAAGGCAATTCACTCCCCCTCTTGCCATCATTCCCGTTTTTCTCCGACCCAACAATTGGTAAAATGCAAGAACAACAAAAAACGGGCCACGCAAAAGGAAAAAGGAAAGAAAAAGGTCCTCAAGGCGACTTGGAGTGACACCTCCTCATCCTCCTCCTCCTCCTCCTCCTCGAGCGACCAAGGTACAAAATGCCTAATGGCATTTCATGAGGTAACTTCTTCCGATTCCTCATCCTCTTGTTCTTCAAATTCAAATTCTTTCAATCATATGTCTTATAAGGATCTCCAATATGCAAGAGATCAATTGGAAAAAGGTTTTCATGCTTTATCTTCAAAATTCGTTGCTTTAAAAAAGTCTTTCAAAAAACTCTCCTCCGAAAAAGAACAACTTCTCACAGAGAAGGAGGAGATGTCCCTCAAAATCCAGAATTTTCCCGATGTTGATTCTTTGGAATCAACCATCAAAGACCTAAGGGAGACCCTATCCAAGTTCACCCAAGGTGAACAAAATTTGAACAATCTCCTAGGTTCCCAACGAATATCAAGAACCACCCAAGGGCTAGGATATACCAATATAGCTTCCTCCTCCCATGCACCCACTATTTTTGTAAGGGGGAGCTCTAGTTATAAATTTTGCAATTATTGTAAAAAATCCGGGCACCTCATTTATGAGTGTGATTGCAAAAACGCCCGGTATGGTAGGCCCAAATCTTTTTTCTTCAATGATGAATTTTTTAGGAGAAGACCCGCCACTAGACAAGTATGGATTGAAAAATATCTATTAGCGAGTCTCTCCGGCCCAAAATTTATTTCGGTTTCAAAAACCTCTCCCCGGTGATTTATTGTTTTTATTTAGGGGGAGTTAAGATCTTTTAAGCTTTTTTATGTATTCAAAATTTTTCATTTCAAACTCAACACTTGGTATCCAAAATTTTTATTTCAAATTTCAATTGGCTTTTGATTCAAAACTTTCAATTCAAACTGTTATTCAAATTTTCATTTCAATTTCAAAAATCTCAATTGATCTTTCAATTCTCATTTCTTGTTTTTCAAACCCTTTCCCTCAATCAAGTTTTATGCCCCATTCTATTTTTATAATCACAAAGGGGGAGAAATTCTTGATTGATTGGGGGAGAATCCTTTTTGATCATACTTAGCATTTATTTTCTTTATCCTTAAAGCATGCCTTCAATTTATGTTTTTACGTTAATTGTTTTGGTGATTGTGATCATCAAAATAGGGGGAGATTGTTGTACCTCTCGTTCCCCTCGTTGTTTGATTTTCATGATCACAATCACCTTATTATTTGTCTAACCTTGTTTCAAGTGTTTTTGTTGATAGGAGAAATATTGCCAAAGGATTGGCCCAAGAAAGCTGGCAAATGGACTGAATTTCAGTCCACCGGCCAACCGGTGTGATAGCACCGGCTAGCCGGTGGACCTGGCAGAGGCATTGCCCACTGCCAGGTTCCACCGGTCAGCCGGTGGCTCTGTCACCGGCCAGCCGGTGGCATCCAGTCAAATAGTGTGAGCTACTGTCTCCCCACCGGCCAGCCGGTGGCTCCTCCACCGGTCAGCCGGTGGAGCCTGGACCAGATTTCTTCTCCTCTGCCAAGGCACCGGCCAGCCGGTGGAGCTGTACCGGCCAGCCGGTAGCCCAGTCAAACTAGACGTTGGCTTTGACCAGTCAACCTTCTTTTGGCCTCCAACGGCTCCGAAGACCTCTCCAACGGCTCCGAAGACTCCCCAAGGGTTCCATGCCTATAAATAAAGGCCAAGGAAGCCCCGGACACCTACCGGAACATTTACAAAGCCACCGTACACATTTTGTATCATTTGGCCAACCTCCGGCAACTTCCTTCAAAGGAACCTCAAGTGCTCCAACAACTTCCACATCCAAGGAGCTCCACCCAAGAAGCTTGGAAGCGGCCTTCAACATCTCCAATCAATCAAAGGCGCCCAAGGCTTCTCCCAATTACGGTTTTTATTGCATTATTTATTTTGAGCTTAAAATTGGGTTTGTGCCTACAAACCCCAAACCTTTTCTCATCCCCCTTTCTTTTGGGTTTCACATCACCACTAAGGTGTGAAGAGGTTTCTTCAAGCCTTTCCTTTTAAAAGGCTTGTGTCATAGGTGAGCTATCCTTCACCTGTAAGAAGGATAGTGGGTTCTTGCTAAACCATTAAAAGCAAGTGGGTTCTTTCTCAACCATCAAAAGCAAGCTGTAATAGGTTCTAGTGCTACCTCAAAGCCTAGTGGGTTTCTTGCTAAAACCATTGAAAAGCAAGCGGTAGGAATCTCTCAACGGTTGAGTTGGGAGCGGAGACGTAGGCCGGGTTTTTGGCCGAACTCCGTTATCAATTTCTTGTGTGATTGCCTCTTTCTTTCCGCTGCACTTACTTTGATTTCACTTTGTTTTTAAATTGTTAATTTTTTTTAAAAGGCAATTCACCCCCCTCTTGCCATCATTCCCGTTTTTCTCCGACCCAACAGATATCACTTTATCACTTGGAAAAAAATGTTTCTTATCATCAAGAGATGAAGTTATATAAAACATACTACTATAACCTATGGTGTAGTGTCAAGATGTTTTTCATTTGACATAGGTTATGATTTAGTGTATCTTGGATGAGAAGCTAAGATTTTAGAAGATACTAAGAAAGAGTTTCATGGGTTTAAAAAAAATATAAAGGGAGAGATTAAAGCATCCTTGGAAATATTGAAGAAGTTTTATTTGTTGTTAATTATATATGAGAAACATGTTTATTTTCTATATAAGTATTTTTTAATGAGTTTGTAAGTGAATTGAAGTGTTTCTAGATGATTCTGAGTTATTTGAATAAGTATGTGTTTTTTTTGGTTTTTTCTGATCATATGAATTCTAAGGAGAATGTATGAATTTGAGATGAGCATATGACTTTGGTCAAGTCATCATACTGAATTGTATAACTTATGGCCAAGTGTATGACATCAAAGTATGAATTATACATCATAAATCTTCATCATAATACATTATTGTATAACTTTTATAGATAATATAACTTTAGAATTAGAATTTTTTTACCAAGCATCATACTTAAGTAAAAATAATATGAATTTGATCCATTATATAAATCATTTATACGACTTCAGTTCATATGAATTACACATTGGAATTCATGATCAATCATATAACATTTAAATTCATACAAAGTTTTCTTCCAAGATAGGCATATGAATTCACTGATCATATGAATTTCTAAGTTATATGATAAACCAAATAATTATGAGTTTATATAATTTTGAATTCCAAAGAAAAGGGGAATAAAATATGATGATGATTTTTTATTTGTGTATTTACAAAATATCATGGGATTATTCAAATAAATAATTCAGGCTAAAATTCATGGGAGTTTTAAAGTTATTAAATGATAAGGATCATGGGTGATTTCAATGGGATTTAAAATTCAATATTTGAAATTATTTATCACTGTTAATGTTTCATTATTCAGGGATTATCCACGATGCTGAAAATCTTGGGAGTTTCTATAAATTATTATGAAAATATTATTCATGAATTAATGAGATTATAAAAGGGATAAATGAATAATAAAAATGTGTTTAATAATTAAGATATACCATCATACTATGATATATTCAATATTCATATAAGTAAAATAATAAAAGAGAAGGAGAAGATAAAAAAAGTTGCATAATTTTTTTCTAAATAGGTAGAGGAAAACTTATCCTTCTATGATTGTTCTAGATACTTTCCACTAAAGAGGAAAGAGGAATTGTTCATGCATACATGCTCTAATTCATGTATATTTTATCTTGAATAATGTGATAAGTTACCAACATTAATTTTATTCAATTACTTATATTTAGGTGGTCAAGTCTCATTCAAAAGTAGATATTTTATTTGATGAAAATTCATCTTGAAGCACACTGAATATCTAATTCATCCAAGAGCGAGGATGAAATTTTCAAAGGCTGGTGGTTCTAGGGTAAACACCACCACTCATTTTCTATTGTAATGAAAGTTTAAGGATGTCACATACCATTAATTTTCACTTTCCATTAGATATATCATCAATAGTAAAGTATATACACCTACCATATCTTATAATAACTATTATATTAGTGATAATACAAGTCTCAAAACTCAAACTAAAATTGAGAAGGATTAGGCTATCTCATTTAGGCTGAACCTTGTAAAAATCTATGTGTGCTAATTTTATTCATTCTATTTTTTTCCATAAAGGTGAGTAAGTGACATTGAGAGTGGACTATGACTCTAATATGTTACAAGGGTTTAATTCATTTAAGGAAATAATTTTTAAAAACAAGTACCATTGATCTCCCCTCTTAGTAGTACATTAATTTATTTTCATGATTTAGTGTGGTGGATTATGGTTCTATAAAACTTTTAATAGAGAAAAAGAACCATTTAACCCATGAAATATAATTATTCATTGTAATGAATGACTTGAAGTGATGGAGGTTCTATCTATTTAGGGAATAATTCATTGTATACATCAATCATAAAACCCTTAAGTATACCATTTCTCAGTGATATATAATCCAAGACAACATCGATGGGTTGAATACCACCAATCACTTAACTTTGATATTATTTATACATCTATAAAGAGAAATGTATTTTCTGATTCCCTCAATAGAAAAGCCTAACATCATAATGTGTAGGTATAATAAAGGAAATAAGATTCATGTATTTTTATAGTGGGGATAATTAAAATGTTGTTGAATATTTTAATAGGATTTTTTTATTCTATATCAACCTTATATCATCTATTTCATGTTGAGTAAAATATTCTCAAATGTCTAATCATGAATATATCATTATTCGAGAAATATTTTATGGTGGGGAGATACTCGAAGGATGGGTTTAGGTTTATAATTCTTTCCTCATTATATATGGAAGTATTTTAGTTCCAATTATCATGAGGAAGGAATTCATAAAGTAACATAATTATTTTAGGTGGTCTATTCATATCAGGGTATCTAAGATATATAATGATATTCATAATAAATTCTAGTGACTGAGTATAAAATGGTAGAAAAATAATTTTTTCCAAGAATTTTTATTTTTTATAGGAGAAATTTGAACACCAATGACCCAAAATATTATTATAGACACTCCCTACACCAGCATGTAAGTGGGATGAGATCATGATGAATTTCTTTCCTAGCTTTCCAAGATTAATAAAAGGCCAATATACTATTTTGGTTATTGTGGACTGCTTACCAAGAGAACCCATTTCTTACCCATTAGTAAATCTTCATTTATAGATGAGTAGGGAAAATTATATGTTTGAGAGATATTGAAATTTTATGGGGTTTTAGTGAGCATGATATTTGATTGGGACTTTATATTCACTTCTATGTTTTTGAAATAGCTGTAGTAGGCTCTTGATACTCAAGTAAAATTGAGTCTATCTTATCACCCATAAACTGATGGAAAATCAGAGTAAACCATTCATATTCTATAATATATACTGAAAGAATATATTATTTATTTTAATGTCTCATGGGAAGATCACACATCATTTTTATAGTTTACTTATAATAATAACCATCACTCATTAATTCTAATAGATCCTTTTGAAGCTCTCTATTATATTGTCCCTTGAATTTAAAGTTTAATTTTGTTTAATTTTTTTATTTAATCTTGTTTATCTTGATGATTTTGTGTTGTTTGGTGTGTTATTGGTGTCTTGGGATTGATATTTGGGGAGTTGGGATTGGTTCATAGTTGAATTTTATAGTAGGTAGTGTAGCATCCTGGCTTGGAATCCACTAAGTGGTGCCTCAAGATGGATGGACACATGACCTCAATCATGCCTTGCCATATTCTAGAGGCTTATGACTAGTGGAGAAGGCCTAGGGTGTGTCCATTGGAATACTATTCCTTCATGGATCAAAGTGTGGAATAATGATGTATAACAATGGTAAGTAGTAAAAAAAATTAAACAAGAAAAAACATAAAAATAAGTAAGCATCCAATAAATGAATAGGTGGAGGATAGATCATAAATAGTTACAAAATGATGATGATCATGTCATGTAGCTATAAAAAAATGAGGTACATGGGATATAGAGGAAACATTCATATACCACATTCTATACCAAAATACAGAAATTCCAAAAGCTTCCATTACTAGCATCATAAGAATAGGCTCGGTACTTTGCTCCTGTACTCCATCCTAGTACTAAAGATCAAGAATCATAAGCTAGATTCTTCCCTTTATCTACAACTATAATCACGAATTCTACTCAAGTACCAAGGGAGGCCTAAGCATGGTGTGAGATATAATCAGTTGGCCACCACCAAAATTATTTAGAACAATCTAGTATGTTTATATAAAATAAGTAGTGTACAAGTAAAAAATAAATTTAAAGTAATAAATAAATAAAACATATTTGTCTAGGTTCCTCATGGATACCCGACCAACACTACCTACTTTAGCCTAATTCGGATGTCTTGGAACCAAGGCGAACCTGTACAGATATATATGGGTGTGATAAATGAGTCATCATAAGGTAAACATCGAGAGTGGACTGAACCTAAGCACAATATTTGTCTTGGAAGACTCTTCCTTGAGGAATCAATTATGCATACTTGAAATTAAGAAAAAGGATTCCTTAGAATTTATAAGTGGCATCCCAAGCCCATCTAAGGTGATCCATAACAGGAATCCCAAGTATCAATCTAGGATATCTATAAATACCCATCACCGCAATGCCCATCTATGGAAACCCATAAATGGAATTCCTTGTATCACTCTTGGCATGGTGTGAGTATGAACCTCCAAGCCCATCCCAGTTATCTCACTTAGGGGACTGAGTATCACCCATGTCATGGTATAACCATCTTTCTAATGAGATCATCCAAGGTGACTCTCATATAGAACTGGTATCTCTCATGTGTAAGTAAGTAATCTATCCAACAATCCTATACAAGGAATCCTATAAATATCCAAGTATCACTCTCGATGTATTCACAATACATAACACGTCTTAATTATAAATCACGATGAGCCTATCCAAGGTATCCTTAAATTGGGACCCTTGTATTTCCATCAGCTTAGTATGAGGAGAGATTTAGATACTAATAAATCATATCATTTCAAAAACTCTTTATAATCATGATAATTTAATCAACTAGTCCAAATTAATTTAATCCAAGTAATTCAATTATTTCATAAAGCATAGAGGTCTAACTCACAAACTATCATTTCTCATAATTTAATTCATACTTGAAAAGTATTTATTACTTGGAAACACCTACCTCAAAGGTTGTTTAAAAATTTAAGGTATGGTAATTTAGGCCTTTAAGGAAGGGAACACCCATATGGGTGGCTCACATTGAGGCATTCAACCAAGAATGTTGATTCACCGTAATCTAGGACTGTACTAATCATGGAAGACATTCAATTTATTTAAAAAGACTTTATGTAGGTGAAACTGGAGGAGTATGATGCATGGAAAAATGACACACGATATAAATGTAACGAGACTTTAGGTAAAGGAACTATACCACCTACCTTAGTCCCACATCACTCTACTTATCCATTTTCGTCCATCAATTCGATCTAGAAGGGGAGAAATCATAATAATAGACTAACGCCCTGAAAATAGGGCATATGATCTCACACAAAAATAGAATAGGATATGGAAAGATCAACAAAGTATATAAGTAATAGGATTAAAGAGATTATTTTTGCAGATCTAACTCACCTGATGACGAAAAAATAGAGATCAGATAGAGGATCAATGGGAAACCATATCTTGGTTTGATGAGGATAAATCACATGAGGGGAGGGATATACACTAGAGAAGAAATGAGGTAATAATGAGAAATAAGGGTTAAAAACATTTCAAGGAAAAAATGTTCATTTACCCCTTCATTAAGGGGTCACATGGTTGGAAAAACCGTGTACACAACATTGCCCAAGGAACCCATCACACATGATAGGTGCATGGTTTGACTAACCATGTGTAGACTGTACGAAATGGATCTGCTAAAAATCCTATAACACCCACATGGTCATGTAGCCTGGCTCACATAGTTTAGTCAAACCGTGCAGTCTCTTGTAGTTCACCGAGTTCCTTGAATGGTTGAGTTTCATGATTAACAATAACCACACACTAACTATGTGGTTCAACCTACCTCTCCAATTTATAGATATCCAAGCTCTGAATGAGACATGGACTCCCCTGAACCACTCCTTATCCTTTTAATCATATTATTAACATAAAATGAGAGGTTTTGAAAAGTAACAAGAGCATCTATACCTTTTTGAAAAGCTGGGACATTACAAAATCCCCTAATTAAAACAAATCATCCCTGAGTTTCCCTTCCAAGGATGGTAAAACATCATATTAGAAAATTTTCAGCCACTGAGCATGTACATTAGCCTCTCACTCCCAGGTCTCATTCTGTACTTGGTTGTTCTTTAATATCACCCAGACTAGTGGAACTAACCTACCTAAGAGATCCTTCATACTCCAATAAATGATATGTATCAGATGCTCCTCAAATAATGAATATACCTCTAGATCAATTCCTTAGGATCAAACAAATGAGAGGGTTCATAATGATACTGATGAAGTTATGATATATGGAATACATCATGGATGAAATAGAAACTCTGAGGTAACTGCAACTGCTAGGCTACCAGTCTGACTCTCTCCATGATCTTGAAAGGCTTGATATAATGAGTTTATATATTTCCCTTTCTCTAAATCCATACATGAACTAATCTAGGTGAAACTCATAGAAAGACCTGATGTCCCACCTCAAACTCTAGAGTTCATATATAAAAATTAGTATATGACTTTTTCCTAGAATGGGCTGTAGCCATACATTTTTGAATCATTTATACCTTCTCTAAAGTCTCCTGAATGAGATAAGGACCCAATAATGATGTCTCACCTAACTCTAACCAATACAGAGGTGAAAAAAATGGCCTACCATAAAGGGAAACATAGGGAACCATCTGAATCGTTGCCTAAAATCTATTATTATAGGAAAAATAAATAAGAGGAATATGTTTGTCCCAAGAAACTAAAAAATCAAGGAAACATGCTCATATCACGTCATCCAACACACATATCATATGCTATGATATCCCATCATTATGAGAGTGACATACTATACTCAAGATAACTTGTGAACCCAGTGCCTTCAATAACCCTTGCTAGAATCACGATGTAAATATGGAATCTCGATCTGATATGATAGTATGAGGAACACCATGGAGACACAAAATCTTCAAAATATAAATCCTCCTAATCTTATCAACTAATAAGGTATCTTGTATGGGTAAGAAGTGTGTTTCCTTGGTCAAATTATTAATGATCAAAAATATTACATCACTGACACGTGGGGATCTCAGAAAACCCATAATAAAGTAGACAATAATGTCGTTCCATATACACTCAAGAATGGATAGAGATTATAGAAGTCTTGTAGGTCACTGGTTCCCCACATTCGCCCATTTATAGGTGGAACACCTCGTAATAAAACCTACAATGTGCCTATTCAAACTTGTCCACCAATACCTACGACACATGTATTATTACATCTTGGTAATCCTAGGGTGAACATCCCAAAAAAAGGTAGGATATTACCACATAAAATCTTCCTATATGTTAGTAGGAACCCATGCACACTCACAAAAGTGAAAGATCTCATTCTCATCGATAACCCAACCAGGTGGTGTGTTCTCAACTGAGACACTCTCCCACAGGAAAAGGCCCTAAAGATAGATTCATCAAGTGAACCCATTACAAAAGGGTAGATGTCACTACTAGAGATACTAAAATAGACTTCACATGATATTTTTGAACCTCTAGGTGCATCTTATAAAATAGATCCATCAACTAACACTTACTACTGGAATTTAGAATGGCCTGTGTTTGAGTCTTTTAGTTCAGTGTGTCGGCTACTGCATTTCCCTTTATGGGTGTATAGACATTCTCAAAGTCAAATGAATATAAGTATTCTACCCACTCGAACTAACTAAAATTAAATTCAATCTATTTTTAAATGTATTTGAGGTTTTTATAATCCATGTAAATCATGAACCATTCCCCCAATAGATAATTCCTCCAACAATGTAATGCATAAACCATGACTGCTAGATCAAGGTCATGCATAGGGTAATTCTGATCATGAGGTCTCAACTAGTGGAACCCGTATGATACAACCCAATATCCCTACATCAGTACTTATCTAAGCCTAATTCGTAATGCATCAAAATAAGTATTATAGATTCTTCCTATCTTTGGAAGAATCAGGATTGGTGCTGAAGTCAGTCTCCCTTTCAACTCCTAAAAGGATGTTTCATAAGCTTTAGACCAGAAGAATCACACCCATTTTAGTCAAACCCACACTAGGAACTTATAGGTATGATAAGTCCTAAATTAAATTCCTTTAATATCTATCCATCCCCAAGAAACTATATATGTCAAAGAAATTCTTGGTTTTATCACAGGAAACTATAATTCTCACCTTCTCTAGGACAATAGATACTCCTGCCTCTAAAATTATTTGACCTAAGAAGTGAACCTTATTGATCCAAAAGTGGAATTTAATGAGCTTATCATACATCTGGTGTTATATTAGTATATTTATCATGATCTCAAGATGGTTGTGATGGTCATTTCTAGTGTGTGAATACAACAAGATGTCATCTAAAAATACTACCATGAATGAATCCAAACATGAGTGGAAAACCCAATTCATCAAATCCATGAAAATGGTAGGTATATTTGTAAGGAATAATGACATAACCAGATACTTGAACAAGCCATACCTACTTTAGAAGGCTATACATGATATGTTTTATTATCTCACATGAATCTGATGGTAGCCTGAACTCAAATCAATCTTATAGAAAATCCTCGTTCCTCAGAGTTGGTCGAAGAGGTCATTGATACAAGGAAATGGATATTAGTTATTAACCATAATCTAGTTAAATTGATGGTAATCCATACAAAAATTGAGAGTACCATATGAATTCTTGGTGAAAAGGATAGGTGCATCCCATCGAGAGGCACTGGGTCATATAAAACCCTTCACTTCCAAGCCTTCTAACTACTTCTTATGTTCCTAAAGCTCTGTAGGTGCCATCATATAAAGATGAATAGACATAGGTTTCACTAATAACACTAGATCTACGGTGAAATCCACCTCTATCATATGAGGTAAACAATAGAAATCATCAGGGAAGATATCCCTATAACATTCCCCCACAGGATGGGATTATTTACATTGTGTTCCCTAATTGATCAAAAAGAGACTAACCATCTGTTCTATCACACCACCCAGCCCATGACCCTCAGGTCTAGCTCAACTCACATATACATCACATTCACACTTATGAATATTAGAACTTCCCTCAGGTGATGTGAAGGACAACCTATAAGAATAAAAATCAATATAGGCGTGGTATGGAACTAACTAGTCCATTATGAAGATGACATTGAATCTAATCATCTTGAGGAAAAATAAATTTCGCAAGAATCAGTACCCACCTATCTCAAGGGGGGAACGCCTTGAAATAGTGAAAAATATTTTATCGAACCCCTAATGTTGTGTCTAGATTCATCATGATGCAGAAATACTCTATATCTAGGACTAGACTTTCTATAATTGATGTGGATATAAAAGAGTATGATGAACCTATATAAAACAAGACAGAAACTAAAGTAGAGGCTACTAGAATAGTACCTTGTACTGTATAAGGCCTTTGAATTTACTCCTCAGATGTAGGATGCACTATATAAATATGTATAGATTTTTGACCCTGGGATGCAACTTGAATAGCTTGAGCAGGTCTACTTTGCCGGCGCTGAATCTCTGAATTCTGGAAACCTTGACCACGACTACCTCCTCCACCTGATCAGCTAGTAGTAAACGTGATCCTATCCTAATAAAGATCTACATATCCTATAAATGAATGTAGTGTCAGTACAAATCATTTCTCAATAGGTATAAGAGAGAATGTTTGGAAGAAACGCTGAAGGTAGCCCATCCCACCACAATCTCGAAACTCAATTAGGTTCCTTGTACACTAAAGATTATTATGGATAACCCTACCATACTGGTAGAACACCACATATCTATTGGTATGTGTCATTTTTATTTCAATATAACCACAATTAGACTCAAAGTGACATTTCCTACCACTAGAAAAACCATCTCCTTATCTCAATGCTGAACTGCCCTAGTTTACATTGTCATATTCCCTTAGGTTCTGCTCTATGTTGAGGGCCTAGTTCATTATCTCATAAATGGTGTTCAAATAGAATATGTTCACCTATGATCAGATGGAATACTCAAGACCATACTCAAATCATCTCAAAATAATCAAATCGTCACCAATTAAAGTTGATGTGAAGTACCAAAGCTCAGTAAAATGAGAAGAATATTCCATCACAAACATGACACCTTACTATAAGTGCATAAACTTTCTAGTACAGTCTTCTTTAAGAGACTACAAAAATAAGTAGTCATAGAAGGATGTCTGAAATTCTACCCAGACTATACCCTAATGATGATTAGGCTGAGAGATGAAATCCCACCAACGTTTGGTAGAGACACAAATCATATTGGTGGAAAGCATAAACCTCCACTCTGGAGGTGTATCCATATGATCGTAGATCAAAATAATGTCCTCTAGCCATATCTTAGTATCTTGAGGGACACCATCCCAAAAAAAGGTGGGAGGATGCTATTGTTGGAATTCCTACACCAGCTCTACTAAAGTAGGGGTAGGTTGTGAGGGTCCCTAAATAGAATACATAAAGTGAAAGAATCTATCTCTAAATTTAGCATCAATTCCCAGTGGAAGATCAATATGAGTTTCCTAAATATCCAATATAGGAGGTAATACTGGTGGCTCAAGGTCTACCACATCTAGAGCATGGTTATTTCTACCCTCATAGAATATAATTTTAGGATGTTGTGGAAACATATATCTACAATTTCTAAACACATACCTTAGATAATATTTACAACATATATGATCATAGATCATAGGAAATTACATGTACACAACCTTCCAAAAAATGAGTCACACCATTATTACTACTCTTAAAGCTAGGTCTAGGTGGTAAGGAATATCATAACAGATTATAGGATACACTTCCTACTACCCACTACTAAAGTCAGGTCAGGGTCACAATCTCATATAACACATTAGAGGTTCCGTTATATGGAGTTTTAATTGCAAGGTATAGAGGAAAAAACCATTTACTTTGTAATTGGTATCCCCATTTAGTGGTAACATTTTCATTTAATACTTTAAATTTATTTAAGTTTTTACTTAGGTATCACAATCCAGTTAGATGCATCACCATTCCCAATTTATAAAATACAATACTATTTATAAATTGAAATTTCTACATCAAGTAACTATGACCTAACCTTTACATCCAGTTTCAGGATGTAATAGGTCATATATAATGAATTTATTAGATGAATTACCATTACTGATTTATAGAATTACATGCTTCATAAATTAAAATTTTCATTCATGTAATCAAATTAACTAATGTTCCAGTCTATAAAACCAATGGTTTATGGATCAAATGTGGCATAATTGGTTAATTTAGCTTACATCATCAATTTATATGGGAAAACACCATTTATATTGATTCAAAAACTTTAATTAATTTGATTATTTTATCCCTATAAGAAACATTATCACATTTCTATATATAGTAATCTAGACACTAACTATATGTAGTAGGAAATGTATGAATAAAGTAGATGTGGCATGAAAAAATGCATGACATATAAGTCTTAAGTGGATATAATGATATGAGAGATGATATCTCCTTATCTTAAAAGGCTAAGAAAAAATGAAATCCATAATAATAATGATACCAATAATAATTATGTTACAGATTATGTGTATCACCCAATGGTGAAATTAGTATAATTGTAATAGGTACAAACCAATAACAACAATAACCCATCCTAGGTAATTTGGGTTTCCCTTGTATATGGGTTATTTACTCTTAGGAATAGGCTCATTACCGAATTATGTTACATCATAGTCTCTTTTATAATGCCCAAATAGTAAGACAAAAGGAAAAGAATCTAGGATACCAATTTTTAGTATCGCACCCTAGAAGCCACTAAGTGGTTCCCCAAGATGATTGGCCACATGACCTTAAGCGCACCTCCATATACACCATAGGTTTCAAACTAGCAGTGAGGGCCTAGGGTGTATCCTTGGGAATAATATGCCCTCATGGATCATAGTGTGTTAAAATGGTGTATAATAATGGTAAGTGGAAACAGAATTACACATGAAATAACGAAAAAATAAGTAAACATACAATAAATTAATAGGCATAAGATATATCATAAATAGATACAAAATGATGATGATCATGTCATGTAGTTATAAAAAAATAAGGTACATGAGATACAAGTGAAATATGAATATATGAATTTCTATACAAAAATACAAAATACCAAAAGATACCTCTATTAGAATCACGAGGATAGGCTCGATCCTCTTCTCTTGTACTCCATCCTAGTACTAAAGATCAAACATAAGAAGCTAGATGATTCCCATTATCTACAACTACAATCATGAAGTATACCCAAGTAGAAAGGGTGTCTTGAGAAGGGTGTGAGATATACTTAGTAGGACACCGCTAACGGTCTCTAGAAAAATCCAGTCCATGCATAGAAAAGGAGTAGTGTGCAGGTACATAATAAATGTAAATAAATAAATAAATAAAACATAGTGGTCTAGGTTTCTTATGAATACATATATGAAACTACCTACTTCGGCCTAATCCAGATGTCTCTAAACCAATGTGAACTTGTACATATATATATGGTTGTGATAAATGGGTCATTATAATATAAGCATCGACTGTGGACCAAATCCAATCATGTTATTTTTCTTGGCAGACGTGCCCCTAAGGTATTAGTTATCCATTCTTGGAATTAAGAAAAAATAATTCTGATAATTTATAAGTGGCATCCCAAGCCTATACAAGGTGATCCATAATAGTAATCCCATGTATAACTCTACGATATCTATAAATACCCATCACTATAGAGTCTTTACATGGAGACCCATAAATGGAATTCCATGTATCACTCTTTACATGGTGTAAGTAGGACCCTCTTAGCCTATCCTAGGTATCTCACATAGAGGACTGAGTATCGATCGTGGTATTTTCTAACCATCTTTCCAATGAGATCATATAAGGTGACTCCCCTAGGGAACTAGTAATTCTCATGGGTAAGTATGTAATCCACCCTTTGAGGCCATTCAAAGTATCCTATAAGGATCCAAGTATCTCTACCAGCATATTCACAATTCATATAAGGTCTTAATTATAAATCACAAAGATCACATCCAAGGCATGCTTAAATCAAGACCCTTGTATCACCCTCATATTAGTATTAAGAGAGGTTTAGCTATCAACAAATCATATCATTTCAAAAAGGATTTATAATCATGATACTTTAATCAACTTGACCAAATTCATTTAATCTAAGTAATTCAATTACGACATAAAGCGCAAGGGCCTAACTCATGGCCTATCATTTATATTTGTTCAATTCATACTTAAAAATCATTTATTACATGGGAAAATTCACCTCAAATCATTTTTAATAATTTATGGGAAATTTAGGCCTTTAAGGAAGGTCACACACATAAGGTCAGGTCATGTCGAGGCGTTCAACCGAGAATGTTCATTCGTCATAATCTAGGATCGTATTAAGCATGGAATACATTCAATTTATTTAAAAAGGATTTAGGGAGGTGAAACCAAAGGAGTATAGTGCATGATATAAATGTAATGATACTTTAGGGTAAGTAACTCAACCACATAACTTATTCCATAGAAATCTCCTCATACAACGTTGGCCCTTGAATCAAGATAGAATATGAAAAATTAGAAGAATGAACCAATGCTCTAAAAATAGAGAATATGACCCCACACAAAAATAGTAAAGGATATGTGGGGATAAATTAATAGTAGAATCAAGAGGATTATATCACTTAACATTTTGGATCCAATGCACCTGATGGAAAAGCAAAAAAATATTGGATAGAGGAGCGATGGTAAAGCCTAACTTGGCTTGAGGAGGAGCTCTCATGAAAGGGAGGGATTTACACTAGATAATAAATAAGAGAAGAAGGAGAAATAAAGGTTAAAAACATTTTAAGGTCAAAACAGTCATTTATCCCTTCATTTAGGGGTCACATGATTTGGATTCACTGTTGAAAAAATCGTACACCAACCATGCACCCAACACTATCCAAGGAACCCCCTCACATGGGCTTGACGCATGGTTTAACTAACCATGCACAACTTATATGAAATGGATATATAAAAATCCTAGAATACTCACACTAGAGTGTAACTCGGATCACATGGTTTAGTATAATTGTGTGGTCTCCTATTATGAACTGAGTTCCTTGCATGCTTGATTCACACGGTTAGCACTAACCATGCAGTAATCGTGCGATTCAATCTACCTCTCCAATTTCAAGAGCTCCAGGCTCTGAATGAGCCTCAAACTCTCCTGAACTACTCCTTATCATTTTAAGAACATTATTTATATAAAAATAGGGTTTTAATAGTATCATGAGAATCCATACCTTTTTGAAAATCCAAGATATTACAGGCAGGTCACCACACTATGGCATGGGGGAGTTATGGCATGGTGAGTGGAGTGATCTAGGATCACCCCATGGCCAAGGGAAACTATAGAATGAGCCTTGAAAATAGATAAGTCCATATGTAATAAACCTTAGGGGGGTTGGTAAGGGAGATCCCATAGGGATATCCTTGTGAAATCTTATGTTGAAAATATATCATTGGTCTATTTTTGATTATTTGTACTTATTATTTAAAATTTTCCTACTTTGTACTATTAGATATACTAATAATGATGGTTGGAAGCACATATTGGTTGATAGGGTGTTATTAGAGGTGTATATGGTACTCTTACATAGAACCATGCCTTGAGGGTATGATTTGTCTTATAAGAGAGGGTGGGTGTTGTGATACCTTCCTCTAATTTCTTGGTATTGATTAGTGGTTATGGGACTTATCCATGGGACCATAACTCAAGGGGATGGTTTAGATTACATTAGAGGTTGGCTATTGTGATTCCTTCCTTAAATTTCTCCATTATGATAAATGGATGAAGATCACTCTATATTCTTGGGAGCATTCTTGGATAAGGGAGATCTCTAGGGCTTCAAGAATATTCTATAGATTCATTTTTCATAATAAAAAATGAATTTTATCTCTTTGAAAATAATATAATTTGGTTTATATATCTTTAGGGTTAGAAAAATATAATTTCACAAGTTCCCTTTATTATTTATTTAATCCCCTATAGAACCCCATGTCTATAATAATAATAATAATATTATTTCCTCAACATGCGCTTAACTTGTGAATTAAATTAAATATAATTTAATCAAATAATATTCAATATATATTATTTCTCCTTAGACCTAAAATATAAATCCTCTATTCCTCCACAATATTTATCGAGCATTGAATAATGAATATTTATTTAATAAATAAATATCACTGTATTATTTGTCAATAAATAAATAAATATTATATTCATTAAATAGAAAATAAATATTTATTAAATATCCCTCTCACATAACATTTTCTCAAAGAACTAGTGAAAGAATATATATGATCAAGAATACATGAATAATTATTAAACCACATTTAGGAATAATATTTATTCAACTTTTTAAATAATAAATAATAATATATTTTATTTAACAAAGATTCTGGATACACTTAGTGTGTGACCCTCTAGGCCTCTTTCTCAGTGGCATTAGGTGAATCATCATAAAGTACAAGGTTAACATCTAGAAATACACAAAGGAAACCATAGATAAATAAGTTAATTACATAATGAAATAATACCTCATATAGACACTTACTATGTAATATAATCATTTTATCATGATATCTCTAATCAAGTAGGTTGCATGCTGGTTCTATAAACCTACGTTCTAAATGTATCTTTCTTTGAATTTCTAGAACTAGAACTTTCCCATAGAACACCATGTTCATGGATTTATTAAGGATATATTATTTCCATAAAAGGGATTGAGATATCAACTTCCATTAAAGAAAATAATGGATAAATCATTTGTCACGTTATTAATTAATGCAATATTACTCACGACACAACCAACATATCCTACCTCATCTTGAACATATTTTGTCACAATTTTCATCAATACATAAAAGTACGTGACTTATAATATTCATTAATATTAATATTAAAGTTTAAGGGTCAATAAAAATTTCTATAGATAGGAACATACAATGAAACTTATGAGTGTGTATTTCCCACTGGAGGGTCTCGTTATTATAACATCCAACACTGGATATTACCAAGGGTGTACACCATGAGAAGGTGACTCAAAGTCCTATGAGTATCCACCCTTAATATACTTTATCATTTTTGTCCCTAAAATGATTTCATCCAGCCATATGACATATTTTTAAGAATTATTTCATGGAACTTCTAAGTTCTTATCATAATAAGAAAATGTTATGGCCTTTTAGTGCAACAGATACTCTTAGAACATTATCACATACTATGTTATATAGAAGAACAATCATGATTAGATAAGGTGTTTATTAATATTAAAAATTATGAATATAAGTTATCATAACGTACACATAATTTGGTACTAGGGAACCAACTACAATAGTAGTTCCAAGTGGTATTCCACATCACTAAACCTATGTTGTTTATGGAAATTTCCAATGAATATTATAGATAACTTGCCACCCCAGATGAATATCCACAATTCTCACTGAGGTGATACCTTTAGGAACACATGGTCCCCCTCATAAAACTCCAATGGACTCCTTCATTAGTCTATATAATACTTATGATATCTCTGGGAATTCATCATCCACTCTTGGATGAGCTTCACTTTCTTTGTTGTCGCTTGCACCAACTCTGGTCCTAGGAGTACATGCTCCCCTAGACCAGTCAAACATAGTGGTGACCTATAGGGTCTCTTGTAAAAGGACTCGAATGGTGACATACTAATAGTGGAATGCTATCTTTTTTTATATTAAAACTCCACTAAGGGTAAGTGATCCTCCCAACTACAACTCAAATCTAAACTGAAAGCTCAAATCATGTCCTCCTGAACCTAAATGGTTAGATCAATATATCCATTTTTCTTGATGTGAAACACCATTATCAAACACAAATGAGTCCCAAAGGCCTCTTGTATTCCTCTCCATAATCATGATGTAAAGAAATCATCATGGTATAAAATTAACATTGAGGGAACTCCATGAATCTAGAATATATATTGTATGTAAAGGCATCCCAAGCTCTTAACTAAACTATGCTTTTGGATATTTAAGAAGTGGGATAAATTAGGGAGTTAGTCTATAATCACCCAAATAGCATCATGTCCTCTATAAAATCATGGGAACCCCATCAAAAAGTCCATATATATACTATCCCACTTCCACTTCATAACCTCAAGGGGTTGGGTTAAAATCACTGGATCCTGGTACTCAACCTTCACCTTCTGAAAAGTGAGGTATGGAGAGACAAATTGCACTATATGATTCTTCATTACCATCCACCATAACTGATATCAAAGTTCCCAGTACATCTTCTCAACACTTATATATACCACCAAGGAGGACATATACAACTCCTTTAAAATATCCTCTTACAATGTCACTGGAACTAAGGACCATCCTAGAAAAAGGATGACACACTGTTCACCTTTAGAAAATCCATCAAAGAATATCTGAGCACCTAAGGTATCAAAGTAGGTATCTCCAAGATAATCCTCTATAAAATTTTGTAGAAGTATAGAGGTAAAAACCATTGACTATAGGCAAAATGAACTATCCTTATCCACTAAGGACAACTAAAATGATGATAACTAGCTTGATACCTCACTCAAAAACTATAAAAAAATCTCCTTTTGAGAGAATATGCCACTAAATTCTCCTTATCAAGAGTATATACTATTTAAAAGTCACAGTATTGGAGAAAATATAGTCATATTCTCTATATTAAGTTGAGATCCTTCTATTAAAAGATATACTTGAGACTCTTGTGGTTGTAATAAATGATAAATTGCTCACCATAAGATAGTGTTTCAACATATTCAGGGTGAAAACCACCACTGCCAGCTCCAGATCATGGGTCACATAGTTTTGATCATGTGGTTTAAACTGCCAGGACCCATAGGTGATCACTACCAAAATATGAATTAGAACACATCCAATCCCATTTTCAAAGGCATCATAGAACACTATGTACTCAACAACCTCCTTTGGAAGTCTCAAGATGGGGATGCTAATCAACATTTACAACATATCCTAAAAATCCAATTAGAACCACTCAATACACATGAAAGGATACCCATTTTGGTTCAAAGTAGTCAAGGGTGTCTCAATATTGGGTAAATCATGTATTAATCTTTGATATCATCTTTCTAACCTAAGGAATCTCCGTAACTCAGTCACGCTACTAGGTGTATCCTAGGCTAGCATTGCATCAACCTTTATTAGGTTCACTGTTACTCCCTCTTTTGAGATTATAAGCCCCAAGAAGTGGACCTATTTAATTTATAACTAATAATTAAAGATATTCCCTTATATCTAGTGTTCTTGGAGTATGTCTAGGATCATCATCATGTGTCTCATGTGCTCCTCCTCAAATTTTGAGTACACTAAGATGTCGTCGATGAAGTCTACCACAAAATGATCTAAGAAGGGATGAAAGATCCATTTCATGAGTCCCATGAACACTTATAGGGAATTATTCATGTTGAAAGGAATCACTAAGTACTCATAATGACTATAGAAAAATCACAATGCTTTCTTTTTTATATCCTCATCCTGAACTCGGAACTGGTGATAACATGATTTTGGGTCAATATTTGAGAACCATATCACCCCTTCAATTGGTCAAAGAGGTCATCCATAATAATTAGTGGATAATTATTCTTCATAGTCACATGGTTTAGGAAATGATAATCCACACAAAATCACAAGCTCACATCTAACTTCTTAGTGAACAGAACTGGGGCTACCTAGGGTGACACACGAGGTTTGACAAATCCATTCATCTACAACTTATTTAACTAAACCTTCAGCTCATGAAGATCCAATGGAACTATTTTATATACTGGAGAAGATACCAGGGTATTATCAGGTTTTAAGTCTATATAGAATTAAATATCTCAGTGGGAAGGAAATCCTAACACATCTTCAAGGAATACTTCCTCATACTCTGCCACCACTATAGTAAGTTGAAAGATCACATCATCTACTACTCCAAGGGTAATACTAGCCAACTAGTGAGTAATTGGATGTATCTTACTATGTATGATCCCATATTTTATGTCTTGGGTTCCTTTCTCATAATAAAAAAAATACTCATCCCATCTATGCATAAATTCCACATCCTCCATATGAAATAGTAAATCTATGCATGAACTATGTATATCCATTTTATACCTAGTATGATGTCATAAGGCCTCATATATGCTATAAATAGATCCAAAAGGAATATATATCCTCTAAGAGTTATGTCACACTATTGGTAGAAGTGTGTGATCACTGAATCACCTCAAGTATGGGTATCCAGTCTCATGGGTTGAGCTAAAGTCTCAACTGGAATCTCTAGGTCTCTAACAAGGGAAGTATAAAGAAAAGAGTGGCACATGGATATGTTTATTAGTACTAAAACCAAGGTAGAATATATATATATATATATATACATATATATATTGTACATATAATCATCCCTAGAAGCTCTGAATCATAGACCTTCACTTTCTAAAGATGTTCTCATCCCTGAATACTAGCTCCTTAAGCTTGGGGTGGACCACCTGGGGGTGGTGGTGGAAATAAAACAAATCACTTTCCACTTCCTGATGCTATCCCAACTTCTCTTTGTCATCCTTCACCTTGCATACCTATTTTATTGAATCAATATCTTTTCCGAGTTGGTCCATCGACTGTCTTTCTATCAGTTATATAGTGGGTTGAACAATCCCTCATGATATATCCCTAAACATTTCAAGATAGCACAACCTCTCCCTTGGATAACTAAAACCATCTTGAGATCCCTAAACCACAGACTGTATGTCTTGATATCATCTCAAAAAGATTATTTCACACCCAAATCTTTTTTTTCTACCATCTTATACTTGCTACTGAGGTCTTAGATCCTGTTTGACCACTACCAACACCAAATATTAGTGCTTCTTAGCCAGAAATTTATCCAATACCAAAGCACACTCGAGCGCTCCAAAATTAGTAGAAATGAAAAGGGGTATCACAATAGCCCATATATCTCTACGGAGACCATGCTTTAAAGTTCATGCCTAGATGTACGCATATTGAACCATATTCAAGGAGTATCAGGAGTGGTTAGTGAACCTCAATGAATACTCATCCATAATCATACTACTTTTTTAAATGTGTAGAATCTCCTAGATATATACTACTCAAAGCATAGTTTGTTAGAACTCATACCTAAAAATATGATCAAAATAGTTCCATGAAAGAGTATCCTTATCATAGGATAGAGTTACCAGGACCCACCATAACCCTACAGATACATGAATAAGGTTCTCCACTAGGACTGACATCTGATCTGGGGGTATCCTAATAAGGAGAAAAAACTCATTCAATTGCCTCAATCCAGTCATCAGATACCTAGAGATCTAGCTCCCCCCAAAACCAGAGGGTTAATTTCCACTAAAACTCATAAAGTGCACTCAACCTATGTTCCTCATCGATCACTATTTCCAGTGAAACCTTCTACTCAAAAGGTGGTGGTAGGACTGGTAAATCACCCAAAAGTACCACCTCCAAAATAGGTCCTTGTATCGAAGCTTCAACACTAGGTAAATCATCCTCGTGATCTAGCTGCATAATCCTAGATAGAAATCATTGTGGAGGCATCCTAAAATAGTCAAGTTATACCAAAGTCAAGAGTATATCTAGGGAGATGATTTAAGAAGGAAATGTAAACCAAAAACCATTACTATATGATATATGTAACAATGTTTTCCCTACAACCTTTGCCTATATATATGGAGTCAACAAGTAGGTTATCAGAGTCAGGGTGAATGGATATGTCAAAATCCACACCAACACTAGATTCCCTAGCTCAAGATTCGAACTTAAAACACTTTAACACTATTTCCCAAACCAACCCCATAGATATAAAATATCCAAACTCTAGTACTAGGATGAACCACCTACAACAAATCTCTTCCATGACCCAACCCACTATATCCCACCTGGAAAATGATAATAAATGTGTGACACCCTAATCCCACCTCCAATAGGCTAGCAGCTGGAGACAAGCACCAAGTAAGAAAATCATATGCATGGGAGGCCTTATCTTAAGGAATCTATACTCATACAAACATCTCTAAATTCTTATATAATGATGAAAGGTAAAAAAAATTATACCAATTCATGCATACATCTAAATCCAACAATAAATGCATGACAGGAGTATTGGAAATCATAAAAGTCTAAATAAAATCCCACCAAAATGGTAAAAAAGTCCAAAATGCAAGGAGGGGACTGCTATAAGATGAAACACCTGGTACAAACCATGTTCCATCTAGATCAATTATTCTCTAACTTCTTCTAGTCCACCTAGGATTATGTCAAAAGGCCTGTCATCCACATAATACACAACAAGCACAGGTAAAGCCTATGTAAGGGTGAGTATAAAAATTCCCAATAGGACACCCTGAAATAAAAAAACATAAAGCATCAAGAGAGTATTTATCTTATCATCACAAGGGAATTTAAATTATAATATGAGACATTCAATAATAACACCTAGATATACATTTGATTGACACTAAGTCTCAAGGTATGGTCATAATCACAAAGCTTGCATAGGATTCTACTTGAGGTTTCAAGGTAATACCCCTTTGGGAGAACTTAGTACATGAGACTGATAGTGTTGAAGGTTCTCATATGAGAGGTCATTCTCTTTAGACCTCAACATGAATAAGTATATGTTGGAATGTAGAAGAGATTGATACACAGATAGGGGATCTCTTCTAGAGCCTGTGGTGTATACTCAACCCTATCTGGAATAACCCACTAAGTATAGGATCAAAACTCTGGTATGTTAGTGACATTTATTCCTAAAACCCCACTTAGGGAAGAAAACATGATATAGTATCCCACCATATCTCTCATAGGGTATTCCTAAAACTCTATCTGAGAATGATCCCATAGAGGGGATCACATCCTTTTCTTAGGACATTATTACTCACTATACCCTCATGGGGATGGTCTAAGGGAACACACCCTAAGGAAATTGATCCACAATGAAGAGAACAAGGGACTCAAATTACCTTGGAGAAAGTACATAAAATGTATTGGGAGTATACAAAGTGTTTTTCCTAACTCAGGTCTGCCTGTGTGATTTGGACCATGCCTGTATACTTCGGGCCATGCTTTTGTACTTTGGTTGTAGCTGTGTACCTAGCCATTCTTGAGTACTGATTTGTGCCCATGTACTCTGGTAATTATTGTGTACATGTCCATGTCCATGCCCATATACTCTGAGTGTACACATTGATTTACCAGGCATGGGTCACACAGTGTGTGGTGGGTACCACACAACTTGTGATACTTTATTTTAATTGAAACCTTATCTTCCAAAGATAGGGTATTCCATGGATTGTGTTATTTGGAATGTTGTTTAGTCATTATTTTTACAAAAATTTATAAAAATCTTCATGCATCCTCACTTTCTACTTCTTCCTTGGATTTTGATACAAATCTTACCCATGATTTATGGATCTGAGTTGACTAACCCTCAATGTCATTTGTGTCCAGATTCTGGCCATCCAACCCACTCGAGAATCGATCTCGTTGTACCGCACCATCACCACATGCTAAACCACAAACTACAAATTTTGATACAAACCGCTATTTCCCATGTTCATCACCACACCTCAATCAATCCATCGATCTCGATCTCAAACCCACAATGATGATCCATTTCAGTAAAGAATGATTGTACAATGATTACCCACAGAGTATTTATCAAACCACTAACCAAATGGTATGCCAATGATGAACACATAATAAATGGTATGGTAAAATCATAAAACAAAAAGAGAGGAAAGAACCTTGATATTTTTTCAGGTTTTCATCAATTTGTTTTCATTTGAATGAAGAATGAAGAACTAATAATCAGGAAATAATTAAATATCACCAATTCCTCAGTGTAGGAAGTTAAATGGATACTTTTAATCAATGATCGATCCATGAATAAATTTTTTAAGAGATTAATTTACGTTCGATGTAGGTAAAAAAAAAAGATAAATCCACACAAATAAAATACCCTACATTGAGTTGGATCAGTAGTTGATGAAGAATGGACATGTCTCACTATCATTGGTGAGATCCTTGAGCTTTGTCGGGACACATATTTCCAATCCAAAATTTGTCAAAGATCATCCAAGATCTCTCTTACAATGACCCTCTCTCAATCCCTAGGGTTATGTAGCTATCCATAGGTATTTTACAAAATAATTTTTATATAATATAGGATTAGGTCTATAAAATTAAATAAAAATTAATTTATCTATTTATTAATTTTCCCATGGAATCTATTTAACAAAAAATCTAACGCCAAAAATTGTTATGTCATTAATAGGGTAAAACCTATGTTCCAAATCTGGTGGAGGTATTATATTTACAATTTGAGCCTCCATTTGGGAGTTATTCCATAAATTCATAAAATACATGAATGTGTGATATAATATTTTTAATCTTTTTATTATATCAATACCGAGCCTCTCTGACCCCCGAAATCATGTGCTAATTCAGCACATGTATTTGAAAATTTTACTTAAAATATTAAAAAAATTTATAAGAAAAAAAAATGTTTTCGTGACACCTAAATATTAGATCAAATAATCATGAAGTAACCAAAATTATTTACATTCATGGAAAAATTAGTAGACTAGTCCAAGACTAGGTTACACAAATTAGTCAAGAAAAAACATGCCAATTTTAGACCAATGAAATCACGTGAGTATAACACACTCAAATCTCAAGATATCCTGGGAAGGCACCAATAATGGTGGTGAATAATTCATTATAATAATTTTTGATAAGGAATACACAACTTGACATGGTATCAATCTAGGGAATACTAGGGGAAGTTCCTAATACCATATTGGTAGAACATAACTTATTATAGTGGAATAAGTTTATGAATGATTCTTTATTAGCATTAAAGAGGTTCATGGTTCTAATTTATATTTAACCCCACACTTTAAGATTTTAAACTGACACTTGATATAACTAATATTTATTTAAAAAAAGACTTTCAAATAGGAAAGATGAATTACCTTAAAATAGATCTTTGGAAAAACCCTTTTAAGGAATATTTAAAAGAGTAAAGATAATAAATTAATTAAGAGAGTATTTACAAAGTAAATTATTTTTAAAGAATAATTTTTAATAAAATTACCATATATTTAAGCTCTTATAAAATCCATGGAAGTTATAATTATAAATATTTTGTAGATACTAAAAATGTTTGGATTTTCATATGAAACACTTCTACCTAACTTGTAAACCTAGTATCCACATCATCACTAAAGCACTATATTAACCATAGGTTAAGTGTAGTTCTTTGGTTTATTGATCATTTAGGTTTAGGTGAGAATAAGAAACTTATTTTATAGAAGAAGGCCTAGAATCAAGCATGTGAATCTTATTTATATAAAAAAACCATGATGGTTAAATACAAAGAAAGACTCTAGCCAATAAGATATCCTTGACATGGTTTGATTCTAGAAATACCATATGTATCTACTTTTTAGCCCATGTTTAATATAAATGGAAATTTTCAATAAATTATTCCAAAAGGGATTAGTAACAAGAAATAATAATGGGTAACCTAACCTATATATTAAGTGAAATTATTAATATAGATCAATACTTTAAAGTAATTTATAATTCACAAGCCAATAAAATTAAATTTTACAATGCATTAAAAAGGGAATGAGTTTTTATTATATAAGTGCAAAAAAAACTTATTAAAACAATTTGAACCAACACATAGAAAAATATAGATAATTTGTTTATATATTTTTAAAATATATTTAATATTCTTTATTAATTTTAGAAAACTATAGGCATGCCTGTTACAGGCATAGATTGAGAACCACTTGGTGAGTCAAGCCCCATACCATTTCATTTAGTGATATTTACCAATTTGAAATGACCATAAGCCTCCAATAAAAAAAATTTAACTAAAATTCCATGACCAAATTTACTGAAACACCTGACCACTATCATGGTATATCAATAAAAACCAATAAAAGACTAATGTGATAAATTCTATAAATTACCACAAAATATATTAGCTATAAACACCAGATAACTTCAATAAAACCAGATATATAATCCTCTTAAAAATCTAAAAAACCAATATAAACCATAACACCATTTCTTTCAACCAAAATAATTATGAATAGTAAGAAAAAAACCCATAAAGTCCTTGAAACAGGAAAGGAAGAACCCTCAAATTTTCAAGTGAACTCCCCTGTGCTCTAGTATATTTAGTCTAGAATCCCTTGTGAAGATAACACAAATATTAAGAAAAGGGGTGTTATAAGAAGAGAATAAGAGAATCAATTATTACCTTGAAACTATAAATGATAATAAACCATGAGTATTCCTTTAATAAAGGGATCAATAGTAAGGGAATAAGGAGACCTCAATAGAGCCCTGGGAATGATCTACTTTAGCTGAAAGTAGGTGAGGTTGATGGAGAAGTGAAGGAAAATAAATAAGTGGGAGGGGAAAATATCAAATCAACCCCATATAAATAAAACTACTAGGTATCCCATAGAGTACTCACTTAGGTACCATCAAGTACCCAGTGGCACCCCCATGTCACCTAGGCCACTGCTAGGAATAACAGGTACCTGATGTCCTCATAGTGGGTATTTAGTTCCATATGTAGGTTTAACCTATAGGTGGAACCACTTTTTAAGTACTCTAAACCACTAAAACTCTCCATAATTCTTGAAAATTATCTAAAATACCTAGTAATTTATCACTATATACATAGAATCAAATTTTAATACTCAAATGAAAAATAACCCCTCATATGGAATCAAAAACTTCAAATGAGACCATGCTTTAATTCTCTAAAATTTCTTCTCCAAAACATAATAACATCATAATTACCATAACCAAGACCTAATATATTTTAAATAAAGTAGTGTATAAATGGTAAAATAATAATTATTATCTTAAAAATATGATTTAGGTATTTTATAGATCACTCAAATCTACCATTGAAATAAAAAATTCTTAGTTTTAACTGAAGTCCAAAATAATAGTTGCTGTTGAAGATGATATTGGTATAACAAAGAGGAAAATATAGTTAGTATGAAAAAAATATGAGTTTATATTGGGAAAATAGTTTAAATAATATATATTTGAATAATTTAACCAATAAAAAGCAACATTTATTAAAATATAGAAAGTTAATATTATCTATTGGAGTGTCCCAGTACTATGGTAAATTTGGGTAGAAAATGAGTTACTACGGGATTGTTAGAGTTCTTATCAATGGAGTAAAATAATTTAAATATACTATATCTAAAAATATAAATATAAATTATGAACCTTGTATTAAAAAAATTATTTAGAATAATCAATACCCCAAAGTTTGTGGTGAAATAATTTATTCAAGAAACTCAACTTATATTTATAAGAGAAATTAAAATGAAAATAAAGAGATGTATATTATTTTTAAAAAATAAATGTCATAGTATAGTTAATATGGTTTTGAAGTTTACATGATTAAAGATGAAATATTTTTATATATATTATTTTATAGTAAGTAATTCATTAATAGAAAATGATTAAAAATAAAAAATGTTTTGGGAGAAGAATATATTTCTCTATTGTTGATGCTGATATATCATCTGACCATTGTGGTTATTCCTAATGATATCTTGAACCTCATTTATAAATCCTTTTGTAAATTCCTTTAGGTTGTATTAGGAGGAAAATTCTTATAGTAGGTTGGATGGAATATTATTGCGACTCCTCTTATAATAAGGGGTTATGGACCGCTAGATCTTCAAACTCAAATAGAATCATTATAATATAAGATATATTAAAAAATATTCAAAGAAAAATATATTGGTTATATATATTTAGAATAAATATAGTCATAAATGGGATATCAAACATCAAAATACTCTTAAAAATAATTCTAAATTCTAAAAATAAGTGTTCCATCTCTTAATGATAATTCACGATTCCTCTTAAAAAATAACGAGGAAAGGGTTATTTACTTTAAAAAATATAACTAGATAGAAAAATTATTCTAATTTACTTGATTATTGAACCCATTAATATATTTATATTAATAATTGAATCACCAAAACCTTATTTATTCTATAATTATTTTTCTAGAAACATATTATTCAATAAATTAATCTTTTTACTAATAGTGATCATTTGTTTTAATTAGGAATTCCAAACCTATTCTTCTCAGTGAGATCATTTAAACCCCAAAAAATCATACAAGTATTATTATTTAATAAGTGGATGATATATGTAATTCTTATATTCCTAATAATGAAATATTCCTCTTTTAATGTACTCATATAGACTTTCTCCCTTTGGATATGAATATACAATGTAGGGGTTTTCAAGTAGCTTCAATGTGAAACTGGTGATCCTAGACTGATACCAAATATGTTACCCATTTATTCATTCATAGATCATGAGATCTCAAATTATGGTACTTATTTTATAAAATATTTAATATTAAAGTTTTTATAAGTACCTTTAAATGAATGATTAAATATTATTTTAATAGTTTCAATGTTGATTCTATAGAGGGTGAATTCTAGGTCTCTTAAATTGATGTAATTTTATTGTGTAACTATATTCAAAGAAAAAAAATAAAAAATATGGTTATTTAAGACCCAATATAGAAACAATTATGATGTATAAGACATCTTAACTAGTTTTTTAATTCTTAGTAGTATAGTTTCACTAAAGTGATCTTCCTTTCTAGATCATCTTTGCACACATGCCCTTCATATTCATATTATATCTTCTAATATAGCTCAAAGCATATGGATTTGTTATCTTCCTCTATTAAAGGTATTTAAAATAAATAAATATGGTTTATACATAAAATTAATAATTAAAGGTAGATGAATCATTATGTACTCTTTGGGATCATCCCTTTTTTCCTCCACTACCAACTTTAGTTAAGAAAAATCTCTCATTATCAAATAAAAAAGTGCTAGTCTACAATCTCACCATATCTGTAGAGAGGGGTATATCACTCTTATTATTTAAGGAATAAAAATAATAATAATTAAATTTCTCAACAAAACTCTAATATCCACTAATAAGTAGATTATACTATCAAATCAGTCCCTTGATACATTAATAAAAAAATCACTTATTCTCATATTTTTAGGGAACTTAACAAATCTGCTAATGCATTGGATACTTATGGTATTAATTTGGATGGTAGGGTTATTTTTGATAGTGAAAGATCCCTACCTTATACTTGTGTGATTTTTTTATATTTTTATGATCTAGGTTTGTATCTCTTTAGTCAATTATTCCTAAAATTTTCATTTCAATGTATCCAAGGGTCTGATTTGTCTCAGTCCCACTCCCACTTTCAAAGGTTAGAAACCTCTCGATCAACCAAGGTCATTATAATGGAATTTTTTAGATGATAGTATGAAAGATCATTTAATATCACTAGGGATCATATTTTCTAATTCAAGACTCCTTTATTGATTTAAATCATATTTGTGAGATTCTTTCCTGAAACAATTCCAGCTACCCATTTGTGTAAGTGATTGACCAAGTCTAATGAATTTACAAGACCACTACATAAGTGAATTATACTATATCACATTTGATCCAAATGTTTGATTCGATATAGGTTAAATATGTATAGGAACCCAATCTATAATTTATAGTCTTCTAGGGTGGAAGAAGGTGTTATGATGTATGGACAGTTCCTATAAATGGGGATTTCTACACATCCCTATAAATGAAATCAAAACAATAAAGTTTAGGTATATTTAAAAAGGCATGTTGTACTAATTAAAGTTAAGAAAAAATGATTATAGTGGTGAATTTCAAGGTCATACATCTATGATATCTTCTATACTATTTAATGTCATGAAATATGGACTACCAGGTGAAAGGTAACTAGAAATAGTTTGGTGTAAGAATTATATAAGAGAATATATCTCTAGTTTAACATGATAAATATGTTAGGTGAAAGAATTTTTTGGGAAGAAAGAGGAGGATACTGACTCTAGTAATTTTAAGAAGCTATAAAGAGTGTCACACCTTAATGTATTTTAGGAAATCATGAAGAATATATCAACTCCAGAGGATTTTTGAAACCAAGTAGTGGATCTTAACTCAAGAAATTTTTAGAAACCAAGAGGACTATCTCAACTCAAATAATTTTAGAAAACCAAGAGGAAAATCTCAACTCAAGTAATTTGAGAACCAATAGGAGGATCTAGAATTAAGGACTTTAGGAAACTAAGAGGATAATCTTGAATAAAGGTGTTTTAGAAAACCAAGTGGAGGATCTCAACTCAAGTTTTTTGGGAAACCATAGGAGGATATTGAATTAATTAATTTTATAAGCTATGAAGAGAACCATGTTATAAGGATTTTTTGGAAACCAATAAGAGATTATATTCTAAATTAATTTCATTGAAACAAAAATACGATCTTGATTGAAGGTATTCTATGAACTGGGAGGAGTATTTTAACTCATAATATTCTTTAAATACAGGTTGATATTATTGGTATCATGAGTCTAATCCTATTTGAACTTTCTAAAAAATTTCATGGATAGAAGGATCATGAGAACCATGTTGCTTGAAATTTGTGATCCCTTTCTGGATGGGAACAACTCAATCTAATTAGTTAAAAAAAACTAGTGATTTTGTGAGGGCCTTATATGCATGTGCACAAATCTAATTGAAATTATTTTGGGTGAAACCTTAAAATTTAAGGGATGAGTGAGTTGGTGAACTAGTGATACTTTATATTTCTTATGGATCCATGAAGGTTTAACTTAGGTGATATCTTATTGAGAGGGGTCCTCCTCCCTAGCCTTGGTGGAGGTTAAGATGAAGTGAACTTTTCCATCCTTTCTGTTAGCCCCAGCTGGTGGAGACACACTTTGAGAGGAGAGGGGGGGGGGATGAATCATGTTTTTTCAACTTTTACCAAAATCCAAATATTATTTTATACTTTAACGCATTTGGTATTTAAACTTATAATTTATGTGAATAAAAATAGATATTTTCTTATTTAACCTAACATATACCTATATATAGAAAAAGAAAAGTAGTAAAGTAATTCACATGTGTTTTTGAAAGGTATAAACTCTCTTTGTAATCCTACTCATTTCTATGCTTGGGATGTTTGATTCACAAATTCTTCACTATAAATTTTATCATCAAATTGTAGTGGGTTGTCTAGGGTTCATCCAGATACCGTGTTCATCATATTACATAGTTTAGGTCACCATATTTCATAGGTGAGGTCACCATATTACATTAGTGATTGTTCACAATATTATGAATGTTAACTATACTTAACCCTCCAGGTTGTTTATACTAGAATCACACCAATTTTTCAAAAACTCTGACATCTTTAAGTAGATCACAAATTCTGTAAAAGGAACTCACTATACCCAAAAATTTGTTATTCTTCCTCAACTCAGAGTATCTTAAATTTACTTCCATTATTCAATAAATAAGAATTCAAATTAGTCTCTGTAAACTAGAAAACTTCTCATATCTTCTAAAAAAATTTCTTGTTGGATTCTCAACTCAAATATCTAAGAATATAGACCCAAAAAATATTACCCAGTGAGTATGAAATCAAAGTATAAAACTTCAAAATCCTACATGAAGATACAACCCTGAAACTTAGGTATGTACTTTCTCTCTACTCACAAAAACATATAGGTCTGCTGCTTCTATTCCTTTTTTTCAATTACTTTAACTAACTATGTTTGATCAACTTCCCATTATTTTCTTATTCAAAACACAGATGGTATAAAAACTTAGAAAAATCTTAGTTATTACTTATTATTACTTAAGAGTTGTTATTGTTTGTCTTAGAACCCTCAATTTTGATACTCAGTGGGTTTGGCTTCACAACACTATATTAATTTCTCTTCCTCTTCTCCTTTGAGATCACTTGTTCTATCAGTTTATCATTTTCAAAAAACCAATTATCATGATTTATCATAGATTTTTTGATGAATTTAATAATTTACATAAAGTCCACATTACCTTTTTTGGCATAATTTTCATATTCCCATAAATGGAAATATTTCAATGAATGTATGCAAGAAAAATAAATGAACTGCATATTGATCACACCCCCCAATTTGATTTTCTTTTTTTCAACTTTTATTATAAGATTAATGAAAATTTTACCCATTTTTATTTTTATTATCATTTTTTCTTATCATCTAAACAAATCTTCTAGTTATTCTATTTTATGATAAATTTTTATTATTCACAAAATATATCATTGAAAATCCATCCTTTAATGTCAATATCTATTTTAAAGTATGCATTAACAAATCTTATAGTGTTTCACTCTCTTTTACCATGTGAGAGATTCCCAGGAGACTAGTATAGATTATATATTAGACCTATACATATAAAATATCAACCCAAATATTCTTAAACTTCTCAAATTTTAATCACAAGTCCTTAATGGTATTTGAATCTCTTAAGATTAGTACCTATATAAAAATATTAGCATTTCCAGATTTGTAAAATTTAAAATTTATTCTTATCATGCTAGAAAAATTATTAGCTTTCCATTTCAGTCAGTTTTGATCTTCTTTTAATCATTTTTGAATATGAGCTTCAAACCTACTCATTCATCTCAGATCAAAATGATTTAAACTCTAATGAACAAACTAATAATTGACTCAACAATATATTTATTATTATTTAAAAGTCATGAAATTTAATTTTCTTTGTCAAGAAGATTATATACTTGATATTATTTAAAATAAATCTTGAATCATGGATTGACTAATCTTCATGATGTTTTTACCATGAAATACTGCCTTTATAATCATCCCAAATAATTTCTTATTTAGAATATAAATTATAGAAAGTTCAAGTTTTCTTAATGATGGAACCTTACAAGGTGTCTGAACCTTTTGAGGTATTAGTACCAACCTCACGACGATAGTTTCTCAACCTTACAATGATATGTTTGAACCTCAAGGAGACATGTATCAACTTTAAACTTTGGTTTTACCAACCTTACGAGATGACTACCTGAACCTTATGGTTGTTTGTTGTCCCACCTTAGAAAGTGCTTGTCTAAATGTTATTGGTAGCCTATCTGACCTTTCAAACAAATTTTCCTAACCCTACATGTGAAAAAATTAACCTTATGTGAATTCCAGGACATTTATAATTTTCCATATTTTCTTCAAATTAATTCAGGTATTCTTTAAAGAAACTCCAAGCCTTATTAACCTCTCCAAAACAACTCATTAACATATGGGAATATGTCAAAATATCTTAGAATTCTTCAAAATAGTCCCCAATGTCTGTTGAGGTATATAAATACTCAAGTAGAGTATATTTGTAAGCTCCAGTACCTCTATGATTTCATCTTCACTTTAGACTTAATAAAACCTTATCCATAATATGTTAGACACTTAAAATTGTATCCATTATGCTAATTATCCTAGGAATGGTTTCTTTAACCTCCAACAATCTTCTTACGATCATTGAACCCATTTAAACCTTTTTAGATAAATCTTATATAATATTTCCAACACATATTCAATAGTCATCCATTCCCAAATTTTTTACTTCCCCTATAACTATTATAGAAAATAATCTAACATTTAGTACTTACCTTTTACTTGAGGTTTACCTCTCTCATTATTTGATGTTAAGGAGTCCAATTTGAATCTTTCTGGCTAGTTATTCAAGGTTACCTCTTCCATTTCCATTTATTATGGAAGAACCTTAACTTCTTTTTGGTGGATACTAAATCCATCACCCATTCAACTCATATTGAATTTCTCCCAACAACTACATTTTCAAAATATACAAAAACAATACCATGGGAACTTTAATCCCCCATTTGTATTATTTTTCAACACAAAATTCATGTTTAATTTTAATGAGTCAATTTCTTTTCTATCCCCCTTTTTGAAAATAAATGAAAATGATGAGAATTGTTTTTTATCCCATTATTCATATCTTGGGTGTATGGTAATTATTTTCCTTACTCTTATAATTTTAAGAAAGAAATATTCTCCACTTTTGTTTCCCCTTCCCCTTTGAGAGACTCATTACACTTCTATTGAAGATAAGGGTGACACCAAATTTTCTCTTAGACATATTCCATCAACAAACCATATTCAATTATTCTAGGGATAACTCGGTGTATAAAATAATAAATTTCAATTTATAAAAAAATATATCCATATACAAACCACATGTGACACTACCTTAACCTTTCACTACTTAGGGGTTTCTTATCTATATTTTAAATAATTTTTTATGTTCTTGTGCTCAACTTCAAAAAACATATCAGAAAAATTTATGTGAAGATTTATTTCCCCCACATATTGATATATAATCACCCCCTTTGATTAAAAAATATAATATAAGTTGAAGAAATTTTTTGAGAGTGAAACTTATTCCTCAAGCATCATTTTTCTTCAATGATATACATAATTATAGATTAAATAAAAGTTATTAAAACTCTAAAAGATCAACCCATTTTAGGAGGTACTTCTTAATGGATGGTCTATATACTTCACCATATTTTATTTTCTTCAGTAAATAAGCTATAATATTCTAGGATATAATATTTAAATAGATATCAATTTTGATATAGAAATTAATGTTTTGTAAGGAGATAACTTCATACCAATTTATTATCACAATAATGGGTTTATTTATTTTATACTTCACATTTAGTCCCATTTTACACAATGAAAAACCCAAAAAATTATGACAATATGGTGGGTCACTATCATCTCCTTACTATGATCCATACGGTTGGGATAAATTTATTATTCTATAAAATTCATCTCTTCTTTTCTTCATGTTTTGACCCTTATCTTTTAAAAATATGATTTTTTTTGGGAAACATGGTTTTCCTTTTATTTTATATTTTATTTTTATTTGGAAAAACTTATTTACTTATTTCAAGTATAACACTTTCATTCTTTTCCTCTTTCTTCATATTTTTTTCCAATTCCAACTTATTAAACCATATGGTTAAATAATATTTGGGCATAAGCTCAGTATTATTCTTGTGTGTATAATCCTTATACTATCCTTATTGGTACTTAGAGGATTTTTTCTTTCCATTTATCTCCCAAATTTTTTTCTTATTCAAACGTTCATGTTATACATAAAAAAAACAATGAAAAAATTATTTTAACTCTTCTAAATACCTCTCTAATAGCCTTTGGGTTGTTATTATTTGACAACCTCTCATGAAAATTTCATTCTTTATCTTATATTTCATCACCACTAAACCAATACTACAATCTCTTTCTTGTATTTATTCATTTTTTTATTTCCATATTTCTCCCTTATTTATTGATATTCTTGGAAATTTTTCAATGGTCCATGATGTGGATTAAGAAGTTCCCAAGGAGTTGTTGCACCACTGAGAAGAGGGTTTGAATCAATGGTGATTTTTAAAATTTTTATTTTTTTTGAAATTAACAACTATTGACTATTTAGGATCTGATCCACTCTTATGATTACTTTGACTCTTCCAAATGCAATAAAAATAAATAGCACATTAACATAATATTTTTACAAGTTTTGGTCTCAATGTGAGTCTTCTATTTACTGTGATTGGTTAAATTACCCAATCAGAGATTCTACACTATAATCACAAGCAATTACAATATATCTTTCATTACTAGAATATATTCACACCATGATTTCCAGAGTCCCAATGGAACAACAATTTCACACTACCTATTAAAAAATGATTACAAAAAAAAACATAGAATATCACTTTTAAATGTTTCCTGATTCTACAACTACTGATTAATATATTTATTTTAATACTTCATGATAAATAATATAGAATATTCTCACTTTCTAAAGAACATAATTAAACTAGTTATTCCTCAAAATCTATATTTTGAATTCTCAACTATATACTGCTCATATAGAATGTAAAATTATCATTATGTATAATTAATGATTAATGTATATCATATGTATCCTATTTCATAATTTATGAAATATTATTTAATTATTTGAAAAATAATATCAACATATAATTTTTATAATTATTCTTCTTGACATGGGGAAATTCTTTGTGATGAAATAAAAGTTCAAAAAATAAATACTATAAACAAATGTTGAACCTACACTAAAAAACTCAAAACATCATGGTATCTACATATTAAATTCTCCACATATCATTATCAAATGATTTATGTAGGTCATGTACCATGCACTATCATTCCAAAAACATCACAAAGCAAAGGATATCTTTACATACTGTCCATATCCATTGGAAGACACATTCATCACATCACATTTGAATTATCATTTTATTATGCTGCATGAATTCCTTTCAAAGCACTTGGATCTCATGGAATTTTTGTTCCCAAACTATTCTTATAGTTTTCATAGTTATCATCATCATCATTATCACAAACTAACCTTCACCGTCTGCAGTATTTTATACTTAAAAAAATTATAATTTTATTTTAACTTTTATGGATATCATATGGAAACTAGTTATCAAAAAATTTTCATTCACGTACTATAATTATCATATGAAAACTCAACATCGCATGGAATTACCAAATAAAATATTCATTCTTAAACTCAATATTTACAAATATTTTTTTATGATTTGCATAAATTTATGATTATCTAATTTTAAAGCTCCCATAGATGTTTTAAAGATTCTTGCATGGAAGCTCACTCAAATAGCGTCTTTTATGAACTGCACTTCATTTGAAAAATCAACTTCATCACAAACTATTTTTTAGTTTTTAGAAATAAATATTTAACTAATTTACACCATTCCATTAAGATTATGATGAACCCACATGGTTTGTGGTGTTGTATTTAGTTTCTTACCATGAAAACTTTCAGTCATAGAGAAATTTTTATGTGGGTGGAAGAATATGTTCATCAGCTTGATCAGACAGCTCACATTGAAAAAATTGAATAGGCAACATTATTTTCCTAAAATTTTAATATGGTAATAGTAACCTTCAAATCACCCTATCCCACATAGGTTTTTTATATGTTTTAGCCTCCACTTAATAAGTAAAGTTGTGTCTTTAGCTATCCAGAAGTGGTTACGAAGTCCGATCCCAGCCACCATCGACACTACCCATTCCAACACCTTCTCCTTCCATTACCCCCCCAAATTGTGGTTCCTACACTTTCTCACATGCACTCCTTTTTTGGGTATGCATCTGGTTACTAGCCGTAGGTTGAACTTCTCACCTAAGATATGACTATGGGTCCCCTTGGCTAGTTGGTTAGCTATATTTTTAAGTAGGCCCTAATAATCCAAAATAAAATACCGAACCTTGTACTCAAAATCATCTTACCATATTCTTCATACAAAATTATATTTTCTTTTTTGCATGGAATATTTTTAATTACCTTAAATATTCATCATGTAAAATAAATAAATATTTTTCATGGCCTTTATTAAATCATCTTGAAAAAAATATTTGCAAGTTATTCTTCAACATGTTATAAAAATTATCTTTATTATTTATTTACCTTTGACCCTTGTTTTTGAAATTTAATAATGTTTTAATCAATTATTACATTTTAGAAGGATAATTGTCCAAGCGTTACATCCAATGAAATTAAATGAGTCCATAACAATTATCCAAGAATCACCACTTCATCCAAACTTAGAAAACACACATAATGACACATCATTGACAAAAAATGAAACACTTAGGTTCAAAATATTATCTTACCATAGTAGAAGAATTTATTTCCTATTTTTTTGACATCCCATTCAATTATATTCTAGGCTTTACTCTTATTATCTTTATTTATTTGTTTGTTTCCCAGGGTAGATTTGTTATTTTTTTTTGCCTAATTGTTTTCTACCATTTAATTATTTTTTCATCATTATAAAAGTTATTTTTGAATGGTACATACTAAAACTTCTCATAGTAGTGACCATATATGTCATAAAACTCACGAAAGTTCTCTAAAATTTAAAATCTATTTCTCATTGATAGATTTTTTACTATTTATGAAATATATTTATTTCTAGAAGGTGTTCTCCTCTCCATCACTCAGTTATAGCTAAATTTAGGACATATTTGAAATGAATATTTTGAAATATTATTCCAAAAATCAAAGGCTCTGTATCTAAACCTTTGGAATCACCAACATTGTCCTACAAAACTCTTCCTTTTTCTTTTTGATGAAGTCTGTCTATATTAAATACCTTGATATTTTTGAGTGTATTAAACACTATTTTTGGATTTATTTAGGGATATTATTTTCTCAGAAATTATTATATTAACCCTTGATAACATGGTGAATTTATTTTCATTTTTATCATTACAATTTTTTATAGTTTTTGACCATTGTCCAATATTTTTCATCAAAATAGATTTAATGAAACTAGAATCTACTGGACAATGGGTTACTCTTTTATATAATATGGTTATGGGTTTATCATGATATGATTCATATATATTCTTTCTAACAAACAAATTCATCTCATATGTAAGACTCCTCCCTAAAATTTGTGTGGTAGCATTTATCTTTTTAATAGTTCGGGAAGTTCCAGGATTATCCTCTTCCAAATATCTCAATTTCACTTTTAGATCACGAAACTTCATTTTTTGGGAGTAATTTTCTTTCTCAAATGATCTCAATCTATCTTCCTAATCATTATTTAGCTTCTAAATTTGATATTCATACACTTTACTTTTTTAAACTATTTTTCATGCTCTTTCACCCTATTTGAATTTATTTCTAGTTGATTAGTTTTGACATCTATTGAAACTTTATAGAAATTTTAAAATTTATAGATCACTTCCATGAAAAAATTATCAAATAATTTTTTTCACATACAACCCTTTTAAATTATTAGTCATTAAGAGAATATATTTCATTGAAAAGTATGAAAAATTCTACCTTAGATTTCACTATCCTTTTTAAGGTGCTAAAAATTCTTACATTATTTGGTAATGTATCTTCCATAGAATCATATTCTTGTTTTGGATATGATTTATCATTATAAAATCTCTTGATATAAGAAAATATATATATAAAAATTCAATGATAACTTTCTTCAAAATATTTTTGATTTTAGAATATAAATCACTTAGTTATTCATTTAATACATCATATTGAAAACTTAAACTCGATTCACTATAGGAATCATGATCAAAATATTTATCAAGATGTTTACTACTATGAATAGCTTTAGTTTGTAGTTATTCCTCTTTAATCTTTGAAACATTTTTATTATTTTTTTAGTCATTTTTATTCTTATTTTCAAGGTATTTTCTAAAACTTATATATCCTTTTAATAGAGATGAAATATGAATTTTCCATAAAAGTCACTTTTAAAAAATCTTAAAATATACACTTCATTTAATCTAATAAAAATAACTGGGATTTTTTTTAAGATATGATAAGAGGTACCCTTAATTGTTATGTTAGTTATAATAGAAAAATATAGCTTCACTGGACTATTGTTAACACACCTAAATGGGGGTGGGGGTGAATCAAGAATTTTCATATTTTACCATATTACAATTCTTTTTTAAACTTTAACCCATTTGGTCTTTAAAATTATGATGTTGGTTAAGATAAATGGATCTTTCATTCTTTAACCTAGAATAAATCTATATATAGTGCAAGTAAAGAAGTAAAGTATAGAACTTGTTTTTGTACAGAGTATATCCCAACCTAAGAATCCCATTGCTTATTATTCTTGAGATGTCGGAGTCACTGATTCACCACTATATTTTTTATCTTCAAAGTAGAGTGGGATTTCCAGGCATCATCTTGAAATTGGGTTCACTATATTATACAAGTGATGTCACTATATTACGTTAGATAATATTCATAATATTAAACATGGTAACTAAAAAATTTCCCATAATTTCTTTATACTATAATCATACCATATATTCAAAAAATACAACCTCATTAATTAGATCACCACTTCTATACAAGGATGTCATTTAACTGAAAAATTTAGTCCACTTCTTCAACTCAAATTATCTTTGAATGACCTATATTATTAAAGATATAACCATGAAAACCAGTCTCTATAAACTAAAAAACATCCAAAAATCTTCTAAAAAATATTATTGATGGATTATCAACTCAAATATCTAAGAATACAACACCAAAAATATTACCCAATGAGTATATAATCATATTTCACAAATTTAGAATCTTTTTTGGTGATATAAAATTTAAACTCAGGTTTGTTTATTCCCTCTGGTTATAGAACCACATAGGTATTCCACTACTCTTCCTTCACTTAAATTATTTTGACCAAATAATACAGGTCACCTTACTCTTCTTCTCTTATTCAAAACCTAGATGGTATATAACTTCAGTATAGAATCAACTACTCATTCTTCTTACTTGATAATTTTTATTTTTCCTCTTAACACACTCATCTTTGATACTTAAGAGGTTTGGATTCATAGAACTATATTTGGTTCTATCCCCCTTCTCTTTCGAGATAGTTATTTCTTTTATATTCTTAGTTATAACACACTAAATCTATCAAGTTCTCACACTTTTTGTTTTTAGGAGAGTTTAAACTTTTTCATAGTCTACTTCACATGTTCTTTGGAAATATTTTTATATTCATATAAATGGACATATTTTAGGGAACATGTTAAATAAAAATAAATGGACTGCATGTGTAACTCACCCCCAATTTTCTTTTATTTTTCTTAACTACTTTCACAAGAGAAATTAAAGAAGTGACCATATTTTGTTTTTCTTATCACTTTATATTCTAAACTGGTTAAATATTCTAGTTTTTTCTACAAAAGGATTGAGTATTCTTATAAACAAAATATACCATTGAAAATCCACAATTTAATATCCACATCTATATTAATGTATACAATAAAAAATATTAGGGTGAATCACTCTCTCTTCTAGAATACGAGATTCCTATTAGACCAGTACAAATTACATATTGGACCTATACACATCATCTATAAATTCATATATTCTTCCTATTCTCATGATTGAATGATAATTATTCTGTGATATTCAAATCTCTAATACTATCACTTGAATCAGTTTTTTTTATTTTTAGATATATAGAATATAGAATCTATTCCTCTTAGGATGGATAAATTACCAACATTTCATCATAGTCAGATTTGATCACCTTTTAATCATTTATGAAGATCAATTTAAAAAAAACTCATTATACTCAAATAACAATGATTTAAGCTCTGATGAATAGTCTAAGGATTAATTTAGGAATATATATTATTCTTAAAAATTCATGAAATTTACTTTTATTTATCAAGAATCTCATATACTTGATATTATTAAAACTCAAGATTAAATTATGGATTGACTAAGCTTCATGATGTTTTTAACATAAAAGAGTGGCTTTGGAATCATCCCATATGATTTCTTCTTCAAAATATAAATTCTATAAACTTTATATTTTCTCTAGGATAGAACTTTCGAGGTGTTTAAACCTTACAAGGTACTAGTTCCAACCTTATTGAGATAGTATATCATCCTTATAGTGACATGTATAAACCTCATAGGGAAATTTACCAACCTTATTCTTTGGTTGTCCAAACCTTATAAGATGATTGACTAAACTTTATGGTGATTGGTTGTTGCAACCTTATGAAGTTCCTATATGAACTTTATGGGAATCCTTCCTAAACCTTATAATTTTTTCCCAACCTTACATGTGAAAAACTTAACCTTACAAGAATTCTAATACTTACCCACTTTTCTTGATTATTATAAATTAATTTATGACTTCTTTAAAGTAACACCATATCGTATAAACCTCTTCAAAATTTCTCAGACACTTGTGAAAATATTTCAAACCAGTTTAGACTTATTTTACATAGTCCCGTGGGTCTTTTTTTGTACAGAAATACTCCAGTAGAGTATATATATAAGCTCCACTACCTCTATGATTCTAGATTCAATTTAACATTTATATAAACCCATCAAAAATATGTTAGAAAATAAAAATACCATCCTTCATGTTGAGTATTCAAAGGATGGTCCATCTAGATTTTTTCAACCATTAAACCTCTTTAAACCTTTTTAAATATGGATTATATAATCTATTTAACCCTGATTCATTCTAGCTCATACCAACTTCTCCACTTCACTTATAACTATTGTAAAAAATACTCCAACCTTCCACACTTATCCTTTAGTTTATGTTTAACTCTCCAATCATATAATTTTAGGGCTTCCCAATTTAATCTACCTAGCCAGTTATTAGGGAGTAGATCTTACTTTTCCATTTATTATGGTAGTGACTTCACTTCCATTGGTTCGATACTCAATCTATCACCCATTAAAATCACATTTAATTTCTTCCAAAATCTATATTTAAAACAAATAAAACCAAAATACAAAGTTTAGTTCACCTTCTCTATAGGATTGTATTTAAAATAATTAATGGGATGGTTTTAGAAGGCTTGGGAACATAAGCCTACATTCATTCAGAAAAATAAATTGGGTATCCATCAACTTAGAAATTGGTGTTGAAATAGTTGAATATGGGGTACTTTTATAAGGAAACCATGGAATGAGTTCCCATATTTGGAGGTTAACTATTGAGATGTGAATCTTAGTTTCAAATCATTGAAATTTAATACATCAGAATTATGTTTACTAGAATTTCATGCATTTGATGGTAGATTTAATTAGTGTATAGACAACAACAGTTCAATCTCTCTAGGTCAAAATAGGAGCATCAAAATATGGGAATTAATTCTAAATAAATCAGTTGAATTAGATAAAGTTATATAAGATCATTGGTCACATTCCATTAGGAGAAATTTTAATGAAAGATGGAAGGTGATGAAACCATGAAAACTGACTAAGTAATTCTATAAAGGGAAGTGGGGACATTTTTTATAGGATCATATTGATTGAGAATAGTGAAAAGGTGGAGTGTAAATTGATCAAATAATTTAAAAATAGTCAATCCTCTATAATGAGTTCATATTCACTATTTTTTCTATTGATTGTAATACTCTTTTAGTTCAAGTGAATAGAAATAAAGTCACAATTTTTCTCATGCATACATAGGATAACTCAGCCAAAGAAAATTAATCTATTTATATTTTTTCTATATTTATATACATCCATTTATTGTGTTTTTTATTTAAATATGCCTTATTGTTTCATAAATTGAGTGTGAGGTCATCTTTGTGTGGTTGGATGGGTTCTTGAATTTCTTACTTTTGGTACACTTAGTCATAGGATGAGGCATACTTATGGCAGTCTCTTTTCCACTATGTAGGCCTTCTAGCATGCAAAATTTTAGCGGATTAAGGTTTGTACTTCCAATGGTTGAACAAAGATTACTTTTTTTATCCCCAATTATTTTGAAGTGATTTAATTTTCCATTGAATTTTACTATCATTAGAATTTATTGAATCATAATATGTCAATATCTAGATAGATAAATTTGATGGAATGGATTTTTGGATTCTGGGGAATGCAGTTAGAAGAACATTTGATTTAGAAGGACCTAGATAATATATTATTATAGTAATGTTATAAGAATATGGAGAAGGTAAAATGAGAATGATCAGATATGGAGAATTGGCATTGACAAGGATTTAATTTTAATGGAATGTTTCCTTCAACATACAAGAAAAGAAAAATACAAAAAATATGAATGTGTTAGAAGATATATATGAGAAACCAACAACAATTAACAAAGTTTTCATGTTGTGGTTAATGTTCAGTTTAATATTTTAATAAATATTACCATTTATATATCACTTTAATGAATTCAACATGATCTATGGGCAGATATAATCAATGAAGGTAACATTCATGAATAATGATTGGGTGCTAATTTTATTATCTTCTCATTTGGAAGGCTAGGATATGATGGTTACTATAGTTAGTAATTCTTGTTGAATAACTGATCTGGTGTTTGAGGATATCAAAAACCTAATACTAAATGAGGATCTTAATATGATAGAACTCTAAGTACCATCCATATGTGTGATGAGTGTTTCTGGATGATTATGATCACCAAATGGAAGCAAACCTACTAGAAGATACCCTTGGAAGATTTTTCTCATGAAAGAAGTTAGAGAAAGTCAGCTATAATTAGACTTATATGTTAGAGTGGTGGAAATAAAGGGAATATCAATAAGAATTGAAAAATTAATAAAGAGAACACTATAAGGGAATTGATTTTTTTTGTTCAAATTACTTTAGTGTTATAGATGGTTATAACAACTTGGTTCTAAGTATTAATACTTTGGTAAAAGATTGAATTATTAAAATTGGAGTATCCTTTAATTAAACCAGTGAAAAAATCTTCAAGGTTAATTATGTATCTAATATGTTTTTAAAATTTTATCTATTAGATAATAAAGCCCAAAAAGTTGATAAAAATAAGATATTTCCACGTATGGATGAAGGATAGAGTAATTTTGATGCTCATGGAAGTTAGAAACATCCCTAATCTATGGAAGAATTTTATTTCCATAGGATAACTTGATGAGGATGGATTTGGAACTACCTTTATCAATAAATTTTGGAAATTCACCTAAGGGTCCATATTATTTACATGAGGAGTTAAATATGGAACTCCTTACTTGATTGAAAGTTCAGATGGAATTGATGCTTCTAGAAGTTTAACTTCTAATGATCCAAAAGCATGGAATTATTGGTCCAATCATCTAAGTGAGAAGAATATAAAATTATAATAGGTAAATTCATACTGGAGCTTGTTCACATTGAAATTTTAAAGTGCTAAAGTTGTGTGTTTTGGAAATAGATAAGGATGTCTTTCCACTAAGATGAAAGGAAGCCCATAACTCCAAAGTTGGAACTTGTTCACATGGATGTTTGGGGGCCTTCCATAGTTCAGTATTATAATGGTTCCATATACTTTGTAACTTTTATTGATGATGAAACTTGGAAAGTTTTTATTTACTTTTTGAAGTGTAATTATGATGTGTTTCAAGCTTTACTTAATGGAAAGACTTGTAAGAAAGGGAATGCCACTAGAATTTGAAGTGCATTATTCAAATAGAGAAGGTGAGTAAACTGGATAAAACTTCAAAAAATTATATAAGAAGAAAGGGATGAGGCATGAGAAGATGGTTCCCAAAAAATCATAGTATAACAACATAGGTGATAGGATGAATTGAGACTTTACTAAGAAAGATTTAAGTATGAGTTTTCAGTCAAGATTATAAGGGGATTTGGGCAGAGGTACTTAACATAATCACATATCTTGTTAATATAATTCCAATATAAATGGTTGGGAAGTAACTTTCATAGGATCTATGGTATGATAAATGAATGAAATTTTATTATCTTAAAGTCTTAAAAATCTTAGAGTATGCGAATGTTGACGATAAGGATTGAGATAATCTTAGGGAGAAATCTAAATTTTATTTTCTCATTGGGTATGGAGATGAGAACTTTAGATATCGACTATGATATTATGACAGGTGAAACATCATCAGTAGTATATATGAACACTTCAATGAGAAGATTGTATGTAATGATAAAAACTTGGTTGAGAAAAATTTTTATGGAGAAAAATAAACTATTAAAGTACAGGTTGATCAAAGTAAAGATACCAGAAGATTTCAACTTCCAAAGAACTTAGATGAGAATTCTTAAAGCATTATAAGTCTATGAATAAGACTAATGGTTGATATTATAGAAATTGAATTGAGTATATTAACCATAGTTAGGAAACTAGTTTAGAGGTTTGAGGATGATAATAAATTTATACTCATTATGGATATAGAGGTCTATAATGCCTAAAATAAGTGTCATCACTCAATTAATCAAGAAATGGAAATTAGTAATGGAGGAATAGATATATTCATTGAAGTCCAATAGAACTTGGGATCTTGATGATTTACCATAAGGTAAAAGGGAACTTGAGAATAAATGGGTTTATCACTTAAAAGAGGAGGTTAATAGAAACAATAATTTCAATGTGTAGCCGATGGTAAAGTGATTTCAATAAAAGGAAGGTGTTTATTTCTCTAAAATTTTCTCACCAGTTGTTAAAAATTCAACTATCTAGGTAGTTCTATGTAAGGTGAAATCAAAATATCTATACTTAGAATAGATGGATTCAAATAAATCATTTCTTCATAGTGATTTAGTGGAATAAATTTACCTATAGTATCCATTAGGGTTCATGAAATGTGAAAACCAGAACCTAGTATATAAATTAAATAAAATTCTTTATGGTTTGAAGTAAGCATCGTGACAATTGAATTGAAATTTCAATGGGTTTATGTTAAATAAAGGATCTAAAAGGTGAAAATTTGATCACTACTATCACTAAAAGAAATATTATGATGTAAATTTAATCATATTTATTTGACATGTCTATGTAATGTCTCTAGTTTTCCAAGATGGTTAAATAATTCATAAATTAAATATTAAGTTTTCTATAAGTTTCAAGATAAAAGATGTAAAAATAAGGATATATTGGGGATGTTGATAAAAAGGGATAAGAAATCAATTAATTTAGTTTTATCTTAGATATATCACATCAAAAATATCATTGATATGTTTGGAATGATAGGATGTAAGATGACATCTACCCCTATATCCAGTCACTTCAAATTGTCAAAATCTAAAGGAACAACAATGGAAGAAACGTACAAGTACATGGAGAAAGTACCATATAAATTAGTTATCATAAGATTAATATATGAAATACTGTGTAAATGGATATATAAAGTTTTTATATTTGGATTTTTAAGTCTATTTATATCGAACCCTATAAGGAAACAATATGAATCCATAAAATGAATCATTCATTACTTGAAATTAATAAAAGATATTGCTATATATTTTGGGAAGGAAGATTTGTATCAAGGTTTTGTGGATGCATATTTTTATTGAGATTCAGAAACCTAGAAGATTACAACTAGATTTTTTTATACCTTTGAAATAACAATGATCAATTTTATATCATGGATATTATTTATTTTTATTTCAATTACAATAGATGTAGAGTATGGAGCTATAGTAAAATTAGGAAAGGAGCTGGTTTGGTTAAAGAAATTTATAAAGGAATTTTAAAGATTCCAGGAATGATGAAATTTATTATGTGATAATCAAAGTGATATTTTATTGGATCAGAAATCAGTATTTCATTAAAGGACAAAGAACATTACATAATGCACCACTTTATTATAAAAATGATAAAGGATGAGGTGTTATATCTTCAAAATATAGAAGGAATCCAAAGTTCAAAGGATATTTTCACTAAAACATTAGTTAAAGAAATCATGAGGTAGTATAATTCCTTAGTGGGGATTGGGTGGAAAAAAATGAGAATAGATATACACTAAAAGATTCATAAGGTGAAATGAATGAAGTTTGTTCATTTTTTTAATGTTTTGTAGAGTTTCCAAAGGTGTTTTTGTAATAAAATTCATCAAGTGAGAGACTATTGGGATATGAAACCTAGTTTTAGATCACTAGAAATTTATCCATTATAATTAAATTCATCATATTTTTGTGAATTATATTTTTTCTTGACTCAATGTACATAAATCAATAGTTAAATCTCTCCTAGAAGTAGCAGGACCCTTGAAATTTCACATCTTTTGATGGAGTCATGATGGTCCAAAATATTATATGAATGAGAAGGATTTAGAATGGATTTTCTAGTAGAGTTTACCAAATAAATAGGTTAATATAAATATATTTACAAGATATTATTAATCACATTCTATTTGGAGGCACTTCCATAAAATATAGAAGGCAGTGAAGTCATGGAAACCGATTAAGAAATTATATAACAAGAAGTGGGGACCTTCTATACATGATCATCCCGATTGAGAATAGTGCATGAGTGAAGTATATAATGATAAAATTATTATATATGTTTAATCCTTTGTAATGAGTTCTTACTGATTGATTTTTCATTTGATTATAATACGTTTATACTTTAGGTAAATAGAAATAAAGTTACAATGTTTCTCCCATGCATACAAAAAAACTCATACATAGAACATTAACCCCTTTTTGTTCTTTCCTAATTTATATACTTCCATTTTTTTATTTATATTAATTTTAATTCCAATGATTTTTTATGAATTTAGTGTGAGGTTAACTTTATATGGTGGGTAAGGTGCATCAGACTCCTACTTCCAAGAGAGTTAGTCATAGGATGAGGTGAAATTCCAAAGGTCTCTTTTCCACTACATAGACATTCTGTCATGTGAAGTTTTATTGAATATAAATTATTAATTATGGTGGTTGAATAGAATTTTCTCTGGTCTCCTAATATTAACCTCTTGGGTACCCGAGTGTTTTATAAGGAAGTTTATGTGACTTTAGCAAGGCATAAATTCATCATAATTTGGGCATTCATATTCGACTTTACACTGAGGAACATATGGATTCATCTAGGAATGTGTATGAGACTTCATAAAGGTGTGTGCATGGATCCATATGGGTTTGTTTATGTGACTTAATTGAGGCACATGCATGAATTTGTCTACTCAATCATATGAGCCTTTATTAGGGGTCGTGTGAATCTTTATCTAGGAGCACATATGAGACTTCATCACTCCATGTGAACAAATTCATCTTTAAGATCACATGGGATTTGGATCAGTGCAACTATAGGTTTAATTTGGGAACACACATGGGTTTTAGATGTGTACACACATGAAATATTTTGGGGGTGGACTAGACTTTGGTAAAACATCTTCATGAGAAATTCCAAATTAAAATGACTATAATTTTTGATTTATTTTTATATTTTGGATCCATGATTTATAAAATATGTAATACCCCAACTTGAATAACTAATTCTAGGCAGTGTACCACATAACCTCATGCACACCTACCCATATGAAAGAGGATTTCAAATTGCGGTGAGGGATTGAGAGGCATCGTGAGGTGACTATACCATCAATAATAGAAAAATAACAGAGGATACAATGGAAGAAACCCCACCACCAATAATAATAACAATGGAAATCAATAATCCTTCATATAAAAATATAAAGGATAAGAGTATCAAACCCATGATTTAACAATATGGAATGTTAGTCAAACAATCAAAAGAAAATTTAAGGATACCCACATGTGGTAGATCAAAATACTAAAGCATAAAAAAATAAGTTACATACGAAAAAACATCCAAGACCTGGATTCTATCTTTACATTATCTCACACCGTCCTATAGCTCCCAATCAACTAATCACTATAGGTCTATTTCCCTAAATTGGACCCCTAATCGTAAAATCTATAAGCCCACCGAGATTCTCATGTAGCGTGTGTGTATAAAACTCAGTAGGACACAACCAATGGTCCTTAAGATAATTTAAAAATATACACAAGTGTATTCCATGACAATAATTAATGTTCAAGTAAACAAAAAGTAATCACACATGTGCACATATATACTTGGTACTTAAAGACCATCTCTACTTAAGTTAGATCCATGCCAGAGGGAAAGTCATATGTTGTCCTGATGTACTTGGCCAACCAATCATCGGTCCACATATCCTTTGAATGGATAGTCATGCCCGCCTTTAAGGAAAGTACTCATGTTAATACAATTCACATATCTTGGTCAAGGATCACACCACCTATCAACCCAATATCACAGAATAAGGAAAAACATAGAATGCATTGAACCAATCTCATGGTACTAGGGAAATATATCCCATCACATGTCAACCAAATCTCATAGCTATGGGGAAAGATAACACATCATACACCCCCTCTAAGGGAGAAATTTTCCTTTATAATTCAACTCGGACACTCAATTAAAGAGATAGAGAAACTACACATGTAACACACTATAATGACCTAATGTTTATTAGTAATATTTTTCCCTAAATAAATGTGAATTATATTATATTATATAATATTTTACACATAAAAAATATAGATAAACCAACAAAGACTTTATTTCATTACTAAATACTGTTACATTAATCAGCAATGAAACCAATTAAAATTCCAAACATTACAACTAGACAAAAAATATAAAATAGAAAAAAATAGAAAAATATTTACCCCCCAATCCACTAGAATCATTGTCCCCACTGCCAACATTAAAAAAATATATATTAGAAAACCAAACGACATTATAAAAAATGGAAATATAAAACCTTGAGATAAATTGAGTTGAATATTGAGTGAAATAATGGATTGGTATAAATATTAGGTAATGTGACCATTTTAATAGTAACTTGACTATTGATAATAATAACCTAACCATTGGAAATTTTAACATGACAATAGGGAATAATAATCTAGCCATTGAAATATTAATTTTACCTCAAAATAATAAATGTTTATGTAAATAATATTTATCATGATTAATTTATATAAATAAAAATATTATAATTATAAAAAAAATAAATATTATGATTAAAAAATTCAATGAAAATATAAGTGCATTTTTAATAAACTGTATTTTAAAGTATTTTTTTAAAAATAATTATTTTTATATTAAGAATTAAAATTAGCTATTTTAGAAATATATTTTGATAAAATTAATATCATTTTTGAAATCAAAAAATCAAACTTATCCAAGGGTTATTTTTTAATAATTTTATGAAATACCTCAATTTCTGAGTGAATAGTAAAAATACAGTTTTCAGATAATCGGTGTATCATAAATTACATCATTATTGATGTAATGGTGACCCAATCCTTTCTAATTTTTTCCATTATATATTTTATTTAATAAAAAATTCATTAAAATATGATAAAATTAATTTCCGAACCTAAAAATTTCTTTCCAAAACCCAAAGACAAAAGTGATTCCTTAAAATATTAGTTTCTCTTTCTTTCTACTTTACTTTTTAATAAATTAATTAATTAGAATTGTAAAGGGGATTTAAAATCTTAAAACCATTATATTATATTAATATATAATTTATGATGTAAAAACTTCACTATTATAAGTTTTATCTTTGATATAATAATTTATTATAAAAATACCCCTCTCCTCAAGTATAAATAATCCCTCTCCCTCTACTTGGAAATCCATTCTTCCCATCTATTCCAAAGTAGAATATCTAACCAAATACTCCCTCTAAAAACCCTTAGAATACTTAGACAAATTATCGAGAAATAAAACTCCAATCACTGAGGATTTATAATGTCGTACAAGAGAAGATACACCAAGGATTAAGTAAGTTCTGATCCACTTCCCTCTCTTTTTATTTAATTTTCCTCTTCTATTTATTTTTCCACCAACCCTTTAAAAAAACTTTAAATAATTAATTATATAGTAATTTAACATTATATTAATGATTTTAACCTTCTATAAGTATCATACTTCTATATATATAAATTTTAAATTTCTTCTTCCCACTCTCCCAACAATGTCCTGTCAAAGGTTGGTTACTACCTACAAAGAAATTTCCATGTCAACACATATAAGCATCATCATGGATAGATATTATAAACTATATATAATATATAAAAAATTTAATTATATGCATTATAATATTCTGGTAGTAATTATACTAATGTATAAATTACATTTAAGAAAATAGAGAAATCAAATTCGAATGAGAAATTTTTAAGAAAAACGTGATATCAAAATGCTTCATTTTCATCAATGGAAATTAAGATATAAAATACAATTATTATAATTTATAAATAGTTTCAAAAATGAATATAATACACTTCTGTATCAATGTTTTAATAAAACTGAGTTTATTATTCAGGAGGTACAAAAGTAACAAAATAAGGTGGTAATTAAGATAATAGGATTATCGAACCCAACTATCTTTCCTTGGGTTTTCCCAATTTCACACCAATTTCAGTATAGATATTCCTTTAATGTTCCTTAAATTTTATTTAATTATTATTCTATTTTATTTTTAGGTATATACACATTTTCTACTTGAGTTTATGACAAAAACAAGTATTTTCCAAAAGAAATCTTCTTTCTAAAACACATGTCGACTCCTCTTGAGTTATTTATTATTAGATCAAAATTTATGATTATTATAACAAATATTTTCTTTTCCATTTTTCATTTGGGAACATAAAGTTTATTTAAGAAATCATGGTTGATGAAATTCTTATTAAACCCATTTCTTTACATGGTTTACTTCATGACTTTGATTAATATACATTCTATGTGGAATTCATGATTATGTAAATGTTATGATGTGATGGGTGGGCCTAGAATTATATATCCCTACAATGTTTTGGGTAATGTGATATATCTCATGAGATAATTTGTTATATTTATTAACATTATTCTATCTTTTTTTTTAAAAATGATGATGTTATGGTTATGCACATTTGTTATGTGTGAACATGATGCTAGATTTGTTCAACACTATTTGTGGTATTTGACCACTATGACATGATGTTTCATTTTTATGCATTTACACATTCCATTCCTTTATCACATTTTTTATCATTTTATTTTTAATAATAATCTTATTATGTTATTATGATGATGATGTTTTTTCTCACCCATGTTATATTGATTCATGCCACTTATTCATCCTATTATTGGGATTTTATCTCTCCCCTTTCATTGATGTATATCCTCGGGTGATTACTTGTAATAAGGTGAACTCGAGGTCCACTAAGAGGATAAAGAAGAGGTAATTCAATAATTTTTATGTTTTATTATGTAAAATTTATGTATGATCATAATTTTCCCAAGACAATAAACCTTTGGATATTGGATTTGTAATGATATTTATTATTTATATTTATAATGATTTAATAGTCATGTAAGAAAAAATTTTGGTCGCTATAGTTGGTATTATAACATATTTTAGTTAATTTGTGAATTAAGATTTTAAGACAATAGTAAAAACCATAAGTATAAGTCTTTGAATTGGTAAAAAATCCTAGAAGAATCTTTTTAGAAAAAGGATAAACATAAAGGATCCTATAAGATATGCCTTTAGAGTTAATTGTAAAAAATATTAAATTATTTATTTATTATTTGTTGAATTATGTTTTTTTCAAACCTTTTCTGTTTTAGAAAATGGTGGGAACTTGGAGAAACTAGGACAACATCCCATGCAAGGGACAATGCAGCGAATGTAAGAAAAACATCCCCAATGCTAGGGGAGGTATAGTTAAAAAATTTATGGTGATGATTACCCATGTATCTCAGGATTGGAATAATAAACTAAACCATCTAGAATTCCTGACTTCACCCAAGACGGATCAACTATCCATTGAGTCCTTTACATAGCAACAAACACCGATGTTTAGTGGAACTTCTGATCCACTTGTCATGGAATAATGAGTTGAATCTGTGGATAAGATATTTTTTTGTGATCAACTATTCTTAGAAGGAGAAGGTGACTTTTTCCATTTTCCATTTAGATATAGAAGACAACCAATGGTGGGTGTTGATAAAGAAAACCAAGCCAAATTTTGAAATGGAAGAGATGGAGTGTGAAGAATCTAAGAAAATATTTCCTACCAAGTATTTCCCTTGCACTTTTCTAACAAATATAGAGAGACAAGTCATAAATTTGAAGAAAAAGGGTATTGAATCTATCACATATTATGAGGAAAATATAACAAGTATTTCAATATATACTTCGGGTTTTTTTATAAAAAATGACAGCAAAATAGATAGATACTTTAGTGGTTTAAAATCACACCTTTGAAATTTCTAGCCATACACGACATTGGGAGTTATAAAGAAGTGGTTCGATGAACTCTCAAAGTGGAGATGGAGTTTGAAGAATATTACCATGGTTATGGAGGTAATAAGATAATAATAGAGTTTCAATATGGGGGGTCAAATGACAAAGGAGGAAAGTGGTCCCAACTACCCACATGTCAAAAATATGGGAAAAAACATTATGGGAATTGTCTTAAATGGATGGGGAAATGATTAAAGTGTGGGAGAGATGGCCACCAAGCTCATGAATAATGAAGAGACATGAATAATCTGGACAACATAATGGAGGAAAGGTGGGAACCTCATAATGAACCACTTAAGGTTCAATGGTTCAACTGTAGGGAGAAAGGGAACTATGCAATCTAGTGCATTAAAGCATGGGTCATTGAGGGTAATCCACATCAGCAACCACAAAATCCAAAGGAGCAAGGTAAAACTTATTCCCTCACTTCTACTGAAGTGGATCATGAAAATTAAGACATACAATGTAAACTTACTATTCACTCAAGAATGGAAAAAGTTTTATTTGATTCTAGTTTTATGCATACCTTTATATCCTGCAAGTTTTATTATACTATTGAATTGAATCCCCGATACCATGAAGTAGAGATATCTGTAAAAATAACTAGTCATGTAATCATTGAAACCGAAGTGTTGGACTCTTCTTCGGTAAAAGTTTGTGGGAATATTATTCTAGAGAATCATGTAATACTTCCCTTGGTGGAATTCGACGCTATACTGGGCATAGATTGGATCTCATTATATAGAGCACACAAAAATTGTTGGGAAAAGAAAATCAATTTTCATATTCAGAACAATACAATTATCCTCTAAAAATAAAATGAATATCATGAATATCATTTATAAAATCACTAAATGGTGTGGGTGTTGATACCCTATAAAGAATCATACCTTTCTTAAATTGTTGAGTCAAAGGAAGGTATCAACCTGGAGGAAATTCTGATTGTGAGGGAATACAATGATGTATTTCCTCAAGATTTAGATATACTTCCTCTAGATAATGATGTATATTTCTCAATAAAACTCATACTCAGAGCTATTCCTATCTCAAAATAACCCTATAGGATGTCACCAATCAAACTATGAGAGTTAAAGAAGCAACTGTAAGAGAATTTGGACAAAGGGTTCATACACCCTAGTGCGTCACCTTGGGGTGAGCTAGTTCTATTTTTCAAGAAGAAGGATGGATAAATGAAGCTGTGTATCAATTACCAAGAGCTCAAAAATATCACCATAAAGAACAAGTATCATCTTCCAAGTATTGATGACTTCTTGGATGAACTACAAGGAGCTGAGTACTTCTCAAAAGTGGATCTTCAATATGGATATCTTCAACTAAAGGTGAATAAGGAATATATTCAAAATATTTCTTTCCATATAATGTATAGGCCCTATTAATTCATAGAGACACCATTCATACTTACTAATTACCCTAAAATATTTATATATTTGATAAATAGAGTCTTTAGAGACCACCTTGACATATTTGTGGTAGTGTTTATCGATGATATTATCATTTACTCCAAGTGAAAGAAGGAATATGTAGATCATCTAAGGTTTGTGTTGGTGATGTTAAGGAAGGTTAGAATGTACAATAAGTTCATAAAGTGTTAATTTTTGATACAATAAATCTCATTGTTGGGGAATGTGATCACAAGTGAGGGAATTTCTATAGACCCTTCAAAAATGAAGACAATTGAGGAATGGGCCAGATCCACTAGTGTCATAGAAATATGTAGTTTTCTTGTCTTATTTGGGTACTATCAACATTTTTTGAGAAATTTATCACAATTTTATATCTCATTAACTAAGTTAACATGAAAAGGGGTAATGTATATCTGGATGGAAGAATGTGAGGATATATTGAAGGAGATTAATAGGAGGGTAATCACTACAACTTTACTCACACTACCAATATGGGTATATGGTTTTATGATATAGAGTGATGCTTCAAATAATATCTTGGGTTGTGTACTCATGAGGAATGATAATGTGATGACCTATGCCTCATGATAGTTTGAGATCCATGAGTAGAACTACCTGATATGTGATCTAGAGTTAGAATCTACGATATTCACTCTAAATATTTGGTGGCACTATCTCTATGATGATAAGTGTGGAATATATACAAATCAGAAGAGTATAAAGTATATATTCATGCTGAAGGATCTCAAAATGAATCAAAGAATATGTTTAGATCTAATCAAGAACCATGATTTATATATTCACTACCATTTAAGAAAGGAGAACAAGGTAGCTGATGATCTTAGTAGAATAAAACCTGCTACTCTATCCATGATGTGGATTGAGAAAGACCCCATCTTCATGGAAATGAAAAGGATAGATCTATAAATCATAAAGGAAGGGAATATATCCTACCTTGCCAAAATTATTTCCCAACCATCTATCGAATATAAGATCAAGGGGGCACAAAGGGATGATCTAGATCTACAAAATAATGTGAAAGCAGTAAAGGGAAACTAAATGAGTTCCATATCGATGATGATGGTTTGATTCAGTTTCAAATGAGGCTTTGTGTTCCTAAAACACTTGAGATAAAGAAGAAGGTATTGAATAATTCACATAGCTCATATTTCTCTATCCATCCTGGAAGCACCAAGATGTACTATGATTTTGAGAACACTTCTGGAGGGGAAAAATGAAGAAGGATATTTTTGAGTACGTCTCAAGGTGTTTGGTATGTCATCAAGTTAAAGAAGGGAGACAAAAGTCCAAATGAATGATGCAACCATTTATTATAACCATGTGGAAATGGTAGAACATCACTATGGAATTTTTCATTAGTCTCTCGAAAAAATCCAAAGGAAACAATTTGATATGGGTTATGGTGGGTCAAATCACCAAGACTTACCACTTTATCAATATTTAGGAATATTTCTCACTTGAAAAACTTTCCATGATATATGTGAAGGTAGTGGTGAGGCTGTATGGAGTCCTACTTTCGATCATATCTGATCGGGATACAAGTTTCACCTCTATATTCTAGAGAATTCTTTAACATAATTTTATTACTAAATTGAATTTCACCATAGCATATTACCCCTAAACCGATGGCTAATCAAAAAGGACTATTCAGATGTTCGAATACAAGCTAAGAGCCTACTCAATTTAATTCAAAGGAGGATGGGATCAACATCTTCCATTGGTTGAGTTCTCATATAACAAAATCTTTTACTTGAGTATTCAAAGGGATCCATATGAATCTATGTATGGGAAGCAATGTATAACTCCAAATTATGAGAATGAAGTTGGGGAACAAAAGCTACTTGGACCTGATCTTGTGTAAGATATGACAGAGAAGGTTTAAGCCACCCAACAACATATAGAAGCTACTATTGAGTCAATAAGGTTTCCTTATGACTTTTCCATTCCTTCATGTTTGGAGGATATTGTTAAGTTAATAATGTTTCCTTAGGAATTTTCCATTCCTTCATGTTTTGAAAATCACAAACACCCTATCTTAAGGAAAATTTCATTTTACCTAAGATTTTTTCTTAATTAGGAAAAATTTCCTTTCCCAAAGAAAATTTATCCTTACCATGTTTTCATTGTTATTGTTTTAGTTTCTCTAAATATAAATCATTTTATTCCTAAGGGTAAAATTTGGTTTCACATCTAAAACCCCGGAATTATATAAATACTTAGATATAGAGTATTCTATTTTCAGAATCTGAATTCTTTGAAATTCAGACTCCGAATTCTCTAAAATTATGAATATGAATTCTCGAAAATTCAGACTCTGAATTATCTAAAATTCAGAATTCGAATTCTCTGAAATTCAGACTCTGAATTATCTGAAATTTAGACTCTGAATTCCTTCGAATTAAGACTCCGAATTCCTAAGAATTCAGACTCCAAATTTTTTAGAATTTAGGTTTATGATTCCTTAGAATTCATACTCTGAATTCCTCAGAATTCAGACTCTGAATTCCTCAGATTTTAGACTCCAAATTCCTCAGAATTCAGACTCCGAAATCTATATAATTCTGATTCCGAATTTCTTGAAAAATAGAATTTTAATTTTCTTGTAATGTAGACTCTGAAGGTTAACTTTCTTAGACTTCAAATTCTATTTTTCCTTAGACTCTGAAAAATTGAATTTGGTTGAGAAATCATATTTTACTTACTCTTGTTTTGGTTATAAAATGGTGATGTGCATTCAGTTTCTAAACTAACCATTGTTTGAGTGACAAGTGTACAGGTCCCTCCGATATTCAAGGAAAAATATGATCGTTGGAGGATGGATCCAACCATTTAAGATGTACCTATAAATAATATATCATTTGAATGAGCTCAAAGATATTGATCAATCTAGAGATTAGATGCTGTTGACGTTATTTCAAGAGAGAGAGACTTTCATGATTTGTGCGTACTAAACATCTTGTTCTGAATTGCTTTGTGTGACTCTGAATGTTGCTGAGTACATTCAAGGGATTTCGGGGATAGGAAGACAAAGGTTCCAACTACCTTGAAGTTCGAGGGCTTGTGGGGATAACAAGATAGACTCCGATATTCATATTGAGGGATTACCCTGGTGTGGGTAAGACAAACTTTCTTGAAAGTATAAATCAAGGGACCTTTATCCAAGGTTGTTAGAAAACCTAATATTTGGGTTAAAAGATTTCATACTTGTTACTTGTATTGTTTCAAGTTTGTTTTCCGCTGTATTTTGATTGATAAGGAAAATATAACTATCTTATACTTTCTTTTACATGTATACTCTGATTAGTGAGATTATATACGCTTTAAGGTAGAATATTTTTCATTGTAAACTTTTCTTAAGTTTCATTTTCGGAACCACATTTCTCGAATTTCATTTTCGAAACTAAATTTCTAGAATCAAGCAAGTTTGTAGAATTTAGAGGTCTTGTGAATTTACCTTGTTTAACTTTGTTAAACATAGAAGGTTTTAACCAACATTAAAGGTTCCAATTTTTTTTAAAGTATACAATTCACCCCCTCTTGTATATTGAGCATCTACATCATTATTTCGATCCTACAATTGGTATCAAAGGAGGTATTTGAAATACTTATATTCACATATATGTTTTCTTGGTCAAGTTTTAATTGTTCTATATTTTCCTTGCTTAGGATATTTTCATCCTTGTTTACAAACTTTTATTACTAACTAGTTTGTGTGGAAAGATTTTTTCTTTGAGACGGCAGGAATGAATTTTGGTTCAATTAACAATATTAATCCTACTAGACCACCTATATTTGATGGGAATGATTATGAATATTGGAGATATCGTATGAAGACTTTTGTCATTAATATTGGAGTGGACAAATTTTTTATGCTTACTGGAGATTACAAGATTCCTGATAAGGAAGTTAGAACTTTTACAAATCAAGAGAAGTCATAATATCGACTAAACTATAAGGTATGCAATACTTTGTTGTGTTCCATGAACAGGAATATATATATCTATATTTCTTCTTGTGAAGCTGCAAATTGTCTTTGGAAGAAGCTTGAAGTAACTCATTTTGGAGCTTCCAAAGTTATTAAAACTAGAAGATCTATTCTTAGTACCATGGTTTTTCCTTTCCTTATGGAGGAACTATATGTAAGGTACAACATAGATTAATGACTATTTTCAACAGCTTACAATCCATGGGTGAAAAAGGTTTGGATGATGAGGCACTTGTGGACAAGATTATAGACATCATGCCTAATGAGTGGGAATAAAATAGACCAGTTATTGATGAGAATAGGAAAGTCTCACAGATTAATCTTAATGATATTTTTGGAACTCTTCTTCAACATGAGACTAGAATGAAGAGAGATTCTGCAATGTTAAGAAGAAGAATGGGAATAGAAGTGTTGCTTTTACAACTACTTCTAATCATATGAAATCCAAGACTCCTAAGAGAGTTACAAGATTTAAATTGAATAAGGTTACTATTTTATCTGAATCAAGTGAAAGTGAATATTCTGAGAATGAACTAGCTAATCTTACTCGAAGGATAAACAATATAGTTGGTAAGAAATACTTTTAGTATAGATATAAAAATAAAGAAAGAAAGGATAAGAAAGACTCTGAAGTCACTTGTTATGAATGCAAGAGAGCAGGGCATATAAGGCCAGATTGTCCTATGCTTAAGATAAAAGATAGAAAGGAAAAGCATTTTGAGAAAAATAGAAAGAAGTACTGCAAGGCTAAAGCTAAGAAAGTTTTTAAAGCTAATAACACCTAGAGTTCCAGTGGTGGAGACTCTTTTGATGAATCCTCAGATTATGAATCTTCTGGATAGAAGAATCTTGGTTTACTTTCCACGTTACCTATTGAAAATCATTATCTAATGGCCAAGGTACACAATGCCGAATCTATAACTAATGTATCCTTGAATGATAATTATAGTGATAGTAAATATTATGAATCCTTGAATGAATAATATTCTTCTGATGAAGATAATACTTTACCTACCTATGAAGAAGTTTCTAGGTTTGCTAAGCTTCTTGAGAATGAAAATTCTAAAGTCAAGAAAAAGCTTGATAAGGAAAATTCTTGGATTTCTATTATTACTAAGGAAATATGAGATCTTTCTAACGATCTTGATAATAAAACCCTTGATTTTGAATGTATTTCAAAAAATATTGAGGAAGTTAATTATTAGAAGGATAAACTTTCTAAGGATATAGAAAAAGTAATTTCTAAGAAAAATATTTTCAATCCTAACTCTAGTGCTAAAACTGATGTTTTTAAGGATAAGAATTTAGTTATAAGACTAAATTAAGAAATATTTTACTTGAGTAAGTGTTTTTTAAACTTTACCTTAGGTAAGTAAAATTTTGATAAGATCTATTCTCAAATACAACCTTTAAGAAATAGTTTTTGTTTTGGTTATACTAGTTCAAAACCGATTTTTAGTAATAACTATTTTGTTACTCAAAGTGATCCATTCTTCACTAAGTGTCAGTGTGGTGGGAATTGGGCGAAAAATTGTTTCTTAAACAAAACTCAGTCTTTATCTTTTTATAAATCTTATTTTTCTAAGAAAATGTGGATTGCTAAAATTTTTCTTTCTGATGTTTCCGGTTCCAAGAAAGTTTAGATTCCAAAAGTCTAACACTCTTATTTCTAGAAAAATAAAGATAGTACCAACCAAAATACATGGTACATGGATAGTGGATGTTCCTGGCACATGACTGGTAACAAAAACTTCTTTGAAAAGATTGTCAAGACGAAAAGAGGAAAAGTAACTTTCAGAGATAATGCTAAGGGAGAAATTATTGGTATAGGTAACATTGTTCTTCTTGGAAAACATTGATTTCAAATGTTTTATTTGTTAAGGGTCTTAAGCACAACCTCATTAGCATAATTCAATTATGTGATGAAGGTTACCTTGTGAATTTTAGTAATGAAAAGTGCTTAGTACACAATTACAAGGAAGAGTTTATTATTTCTTCCAATAGGCAAGAGAATGTTTACACACTAAACTTATAAGACCTTAGAAGCCAAGATCTACCTTGTCTTAATGCAATGGAATATCATTATTGGTTATGTAATAGAAGGTTAGAACACTTTAACCTTAGGAACCTATGAAAAATCTCTAAGAAAAGACTAGTTAAGGATCTAATGGAGCTTAGATTTGATTCTTCAAAAGTTTGTGATACTTTTCAATATGGAAATCAACATAAATCGAGTTTTAAATCAATCGGTGAAGTCTCAAATACTGATGAATTATAGTTAGTACATATGGATCTTTTTGTTCCAACACAAACTAGAAGCATTGGAGGAAAATATTATGTATTTTTTATAGTTGATGATTATACTAGATTTACGTGGGTCTATTTTCTAGAAAAGAAATATGAAGCTTTTTCTTATTTAAAAACTTTTAGAGCCCAAGTTAAAAATGATAAAAATATTACTTTGACAACTATTCATAGTTATCATGGAAGTGAATTTCAAAATTCTGATTTTGAAACTTTTTATGGTAAAAAATTCATTACTCATAACTTCTCACCACCAAGAACACCTCAAAAAAATGGTGTTGTTGAAAGAAGAAATATAATTCTTCAAGAGATAACAATAACCATGTTGAGTGAATATCCGGTAGCCAAACATTTTTGGGCTGAAGCTGTAAGTACTACTTACTATACTATAAATCATGTTTTGATTAGACATTTTCTTAATAAAACCCCTTATGAGTTGTGGAATGGTAGAAAACCTAGACTTTACTACTTCAATGTTTTTGGTTGTAAGATATTCATTCTGAATAATAAAGATAATCTACACAAATTCACACCAAAATATGATGAGGGAATTTTCATAGGCTACTCCACAACTTCTAAGGCTTATAGAGTTTTAAATAAAAATACTTGTACTGTTGAAGAAACAGTACATGTCAAATTTGATGAAACTGATCCTTTTGTTTTTAAACATCCTCAACCTACATCCTTATATGTGTTTTCAAAAACTGATTATCAACCCTTGATAGAAGATCCTTCTGATAAGGAAAATTTTAAATAAAATGTTTTGAAGCATTTACCCCAGAATATTTCCTTCACTATGTTGATGAACATGTTTTACCAAACCAAAATTAGCTGTTTCTAAAGAATCATCCCAGTGATAGTATCATTGGTGATGTAAATCAACCTGTAAAGACTAGAAGTTCCTTAAGAAATGAAGTATAACATCTAGCATTCCTTTACCAATTAGAACTAAAAATAACTGATGAAGCTTTAGGTGATGATGATTGGATAAAATCTATGAAAGATGAGCTAAATGAATTTGAAAGGAATAATGTCTGGACCTTGGTTGAAAGACCTAAGGAAACTTCCGTTATTGGAGTAAAATGGGTCTTCAAAAATAAGTGTGATGAAAATGGAATCATTGTAAGAAATAAAGCTATATTGGTTACTAAAGGCTATAATCAACAAGAAGGAATAAAATATGAAGAAACCTATGCTTCAGTAGCTAGACTTGAATCTATTCATATTCTACTTGCCTTTGCAGCATTCTTCAATTTCAAACGTTTTTAAATGGATGTGTAATGTTCTTTCCTTAATGTTTATGTTCAAGAGGAAGTTTTTGTTGATCAAACTCCTGGTTTTGAAGATACAAAACATCCTAAACATGTTTTAAAACTTACCAAAGCTTTGTATGGACTCAAACAAGCCCCTAGAGCCTGGTATGATAGACTTACATGATTTTTGCTTCAAAATGATTATGTTAAGGGAAATGATGATCCAAGCCTTTTTATAAATAAATATAAGAAAAATGTTTTGATTTTTCAAATTTATGTTGATGGCATTATATTTGGTTCAACTCAGCAATATTTAGCTGATTCCTTTGTGGATCTAATGAAATTTGAGTATGAAATGAGTATTGATGGGTGAGTTAACATTTTTCCTTGGTTTTTGAATTTCTCAAAAATGATAAGGAATCTATATATCCAAACATAATTATATTAAAGATATTCTTAAAAAGTATGGATATGACAACACTAAGACTATAAGTACTCCCATTGGTACCTCAAATTCACTTGATCTTGATGAAGCTGGGAAACCAGTATATCAAAAATCTTTTTGAGGTTTGATAGGAAGTCTACTTTACTTGACAGTTAGTCATCCAGACTTAGTGTTTTCAGTATTCTTAGGTGCAAGATATCAATCCAATCATAAGGAATCTCATTTAAAGGCAGTGAAAATGATTTTTTGCTACTTAAAGGAAACCATGGATCTAGGACTCTTTTATACTTCTGGAAATGATTTTTTTTAAAATGTTTTTCAGATGCTGACTTTGGTGGATGTAGAATGGATAGGAAAAGTACATCTGGAACTTTTCATTTCTTAGGAGATTCATTGTTTTCTTGGTCATGAAAAAAACAAAACTCAATAGCACTTTCCACTGCTGAAGCTGAATATGTAGCATTTGGAAGTTGTTGTGCTCAAGTGTTATGGATGCAACACCCAGTCATAGACTATGGTATGAGTTTTTACCAAAACACAAATATTGTGTGATAATACTAGTTCCATTGCCTTAAGTAAAAACCTTGCACATCACTCTCTTGAAAAACACATAGATATTAGGCATCACTTTCTTAGGGATCACACACAAAAAGGAGATATCATTCTTCAATTTGTTAGAACGCAAGATCAACTTGCTGATATTTTCAAAAAATCTTTACCATCCGATAGATTTGAATACATAAAATAGAATTTTGGAATGATAACCATAAGGTAATCTTCCATATTAACTTCTTATTGAAACATATCTTCTTACAGTAAGTAACTCCTTTTAATAGGAGGAGTACATCTGCTTGTTAGTTAGAATGAAAATATTTCGTAATGAAATTTTTCATAATGAAAATTTTTCGTAGAATAATTTTTTTTGTAGTAAATTTTTTTAGTCAAAAATTTTTCATAGTCAAAAATTTTTCGTAGTCAATTTTTTTTTCATAGTCAATTTTTTTTTTCAATAATATTTTCATACTTAAACTTTTCGTAATGAAGATTTTCTTACTTTTCATACTTAAAATTTTCATAGTCTAAAGTTTTTCCGTAATCAAATTTCAGAATTTAATGTTCTCCAAGAAAATTTTTTCTCATTATGAATACTTTCCCTAAGCAGTCCGAAAGGTATGATTTCTTTCCCTAAGTTTTCATAATCAACCTTTTTACTTGCTGGTATTTTATTCTATTTTAAGTAAATTTTTCAAATTCACTTTTCCTTAAATTCGAATGCTTTTCTTAAAAAAAACCTCAAAAGATCGGATTCTACAAAAATTTCCTTCTATGGCTATATTTTCAACCGTCAGATTTGATCAGAAAGTGTTCAACTGTTGGATCAATCAGGGAAGCTGAACCGTCACTTCTATTGCTTATATAAAGGCCTTCAATGGATATCCCACATCGATCACAAAGCCTTTTCATGCTGAAACTCTACCCCTCCTTATTAATCCCATTCTAAAATTCTCAGATCTTCTTTACTTACGAATGTCTACGAAAGTCTCTTCCTAAAAAGAAATGTCGACTATAAAACCAATCTCTGAATGGAATATTTACAAATAAAGGTTGAATCATCCAAATTTCTTTGCTAAGTATGATTCTATTATCTCTAAGAATATAATGCTAAATGAGTGGGAAAGTGTTTGCATATCGAAACTGAAGGCACAAAATCTGGTGTATCCAGACTTGTTGGTTGAGTTTTATGAGACAATAAGATTTTTCAAGGAAGAAGGCAGAAACAAGTTTTATTTTTAGTGCTACGGGAAGTCATATTCTCTTTCATACAGCAAGGTAGCTAGTTTGATCAGAATTTCTTATGAAGGGGAAGTTGAGTTTTGTACTCATAAATTACCTGATGTATTTGGATCCTTTGATAAGGAAAGAGATTTATCCTTCCTTGGTATTTTTGAGGTGAAGACTCCGAAGATAGTTCATCTATCTACAAACCTTAGGATTCTTGAATTGTGGGTTCAAGGGTTTGTCATTCCGAGAAAAGGAGACAAGGTTACTTTGAAGAAAAGTGATATGTACATTTTGTATTTCTTAGTGAATTTAAGAAAGATAAATTTGGTTAAGTACATTCTGGTTATGATTTAGAATATCTAAAATGGGAGTTTTAAATCTCAAATTATAATGTATCCAGACATTTTGTCAAAGATTATTGTTCGGTGTTTAGAATCCTTCAAAATTACTTGCAGATCTAAGTCAAGAAATTGCAAAGCCATGTTAGTGAGTGATGAAACCTTGACAAGGATGAAAGTTGGATTTTCTAAAGAATCCAAAGAATTCTATGATTTACCAGAAGAGGAGGTAGAAGCCATATCAAAGAATCCAAAAGTGTCTAAAACTTATAGGAAGGGAAGGAGAAAGAGGAAGGTTAAGAAACCATAAGAGAAGGAAAAAACCCCAGTGGCTAAGGAAACTCAATCTGCACCTCCAAAGACAAAGAAGCAAAAATAATATCCTGATGAAGTTGTGGCTAAGTGGAGAGAAGATAAGAGGAAAAAGAAGGAAGGGGAGCTGAAGTTTGGCCTGGATCACACTGAGGCAAAAGCTTTAAAAGAAAAGGTTGTTGATAATCTAGAGAAAGAAGAAAAATAAAAGAAGTGAATGAAGAAATTGTTTGAAGCAGAGATAGTGCAATCTCTTCTGAAGGCTGCTGAGAAAGCCTCCGAGAATATTAAGGTACTGGAGTCATTTCTTCAAGAACTACTTCCTGATACTCTGGTAAAGAAGTTTGTAATTCTAGAAAAACATCAAGAAGAATTTATTGAAGAAGAAGAATTAGAAGAAGAGGAAGAAGAAGGCATTGATGACTCCAAAGATGTGTTAAAGATGGTAGAGGAATATCATGATAAGGAAATCCCTTATGATAAATTATCATTCCGAACCTCTCAAGACAAATCGTCAAATATTTCCACTCTTGGGAAGGATAAAGAGAAGGGTGAAGATGAAGTAAATAAGTTATCTGAAGAAGAAAGCATCATTAAAGATTTCATTCATCCAGAGGATGTTGAGGTAGGATCTGAGAAGGAAGAAATTGATGAAGACAAAATTTTTCAGCTATCTGATAGTGAACATCAATCTCCTGATCAAGAAGAAGTCATTCCAAAAGTTGATAAGGGAAAACAAGTGGTATTTGATACACCTATCAAGGTCGTGGTAAATAGGAAATATTTTTGTGGTTCTCCGAAGAGGAAGGCTATTGAAATTGAAAAAGAACCCTCACTAACCAAAGTCTCGGATTCAAAATCATCCTCTCTTAGACATGACTTTGTAGTTTAGCCTCTGAAAAAGATTGTTGGGACTATTCCAATATTCCCCAGTATAGACTCGAGATTCTAGATGCTTCAGCATTCATTTAATAAAAAATTGGATTCAGTATCAATGGTGATGGATAGGTGTGTCAAACTCAAGGAAGACTTCAAGACTTTTCTTATTAGCTATGAAGCTCATAAAAGATCATGTAAAAAGATGACAAGCTAATCAAGGAAGATAGTTGAAGAGATGATAATTCTTGATGAATTTCAAGAAAGTGTCAAGGATTCTTTTGACACCGAAGATGGGATGATCAAGCATCTCATAAATAGTTTTTGAGGAGAAGCTAACTCTGGAAAAAACTTCTCAGAAGCAATAAGTGAAAGATCTAAATGGGAAGTTGAATTCTGTTGCTCAGAGTTGGAAGAGAGAAAGGGATCTAAAAATTGAGATAGAAGAAAATCTTGTTAAGCAGGAAGAAGCCTTGAAGGCTCAGGCTAATATTCTTAAGGCTCAAGAAGAAAAAATCAAAGCCTTAGAGAAGAAAACAGAAGATCATGATCAACTTCTCAAACGTGTAGAGGAGGATCACAAGGAACTAAAGAAGCTCAAAACCATAGTGAAGAAGCTGATTCCAAAGGAAAAGGAAGGATAATTTTATTTCAAATCTGATCTTTTGTTGTATTTCCTTTTTGTACAAAATATTTCGATCCTAATGAAATTCTTGTTGCACTTCTTGTGTATTGGTTGTTTAGTACTAATCTTTCAGGTACCATATTTCTTTTCCATTCCCTATATTTTTTTTGAAAATCACAAATGGGGAGAAAAGGAATGACTAAAAAAGAATACTTAGTAAAGAAGAAATTTCCCTAAGTAAGGGGGAGTTCATCTAAGGGGGAGTTTTCATCATGAAGATTTTCGTATGAAAAAAAATGAAAAATTTCATTTAGGAAACTCAAAATATGATCCTTAGAGATTTCAAAGCAAAAGGGGGAGTTATTCTTATTCAATTTGATCCATAAGTAAATAGAGATAAGTTTTTATTTACAAGTCAATAAAATTTCTAAGTCCTTATATTCTTTTTTGTAAGGTTGTTTGTGCTTTCCAAAAAGGGAGAGATTGTTGAGTCAATAAGGTTTCCATATGACTTTTCCATTCCTTCATGTTTGGAGGAGATTGTTAAGTTAATAAGGTTACCTTATGAATTTTCCATTCCTTCATGTTTTGAAAATAAAAAACACCCTATCTTAAGGAAAATTTCCTTTTCCCTAAGATTTTCCTTAATAAGGAATATTTTCCTTCCCCAAGGAAAATTTATCCTTACCATTTTTTCATTATTCTTGTTTTAGTTTATCTAAATATAACTCATTTTATTCCTAAGGGTAAAATTTGGTTTCACATCTAAAACCTTAGAATTCTATGAATACTTAGATATAGAGTATTCTGTTTTTAGAATCCGAATTATCTGAAATTCAGACGCCAAATTCTCTGAAATCTAGAATCCGAATTCTCTGAAACTTAGACTCTAAATTCTCTGGAATTCAGAATCCAAATTCTCTAAAATTAAGACTCTGAATTCTCTGAAATTCAGACTCTGAATTCCTTAGAATTCAGACTCCGAATTAATAAGAATTCAGACTCCAAATTCCTTAGAATTTAGGTTTTGAATTCCTCAGAATTCATAATCCAAATTACTCTGAATTCAGACTCCAAATTCCTCAGATTTCAGACTCCTAATTCCTCAGAATTCAGACTCCTAAATCTATATAATTCTAATTCCAAATTTCTTGAGAAACGTAATCTATATTTTCTTGTAATGTAGACTCCTAAGGTTAACTTGCTTAGTCTACGAATTCTATTTTTCCTTAGACTCTGAAAATTTGAATTTGGTTGAGCAATCATATTTTACTTACTCTTGTTTTGGTTATAAAACAGTGACATGCATTCAGTTTCTAAACTAACCATTGTTTGAGTGACACATGTACAGGTCCCTCCGATATTCAAGGAAAAATATGACTGTTAGAGGAGGGAGCCAACTGTTGAAGATGTACCTATAAATAGAAGCTCATTTGAATGAGCTCAAAGATGTTGATCAATCTAGAGATTACATGCTGTTGAAGTGATTTATAGAGAGATAGACTTTCATGCTTTGTGCGTACTGAACATCTTGTTTAGAATTGCTTCGTGCGACTCAGAATGTTGCTGAGTACATTCGAGGACTTCCGGGGATATGAAGACAGAGGTGACGACTACCTTGAAGTTTGAGGGCTTGTGGGGATAGCAAGACTGACTCTGATATTCGTATCGAGGGATTACCCTAGTGTGGGTAAGATAGACTTTATTGAAAGTATAAATCAATTGACCTTTATCCAAGGCTGTTGGATACCCTACTCTTTGGGTTAAAAGATTTCATACTTGTTACTTGTATTGTTTCAAGTTCATTTTCTGCTGTATTTTGATTGATAAGGAAAGAATAAATATCTTATACTTTCTTGTACAAGTATACTCTAATTAGTGAGATTTCTATACGCTTTAAGGTAGAATCTTTTTCATTGTAAAATTTTGTTAAGTTTCATTTCTGGAACCACATTTCCAAAATTTCATTTTCGGAACTACATTTCTAGAATCAAGCATGTTTGTAGAACTTAGAGGTCTTGAGAATTTACCTTGTTTAACTTTGTTAAACATAGAAGGTTTTAACCAACTTTAAAGCTTCCAAAGGAATTTTTAAAGTATACAATTCACCCCCTCTTGTATATTGAGCATCTACATCATTATTTCGATCCTACAATTGGTATCAAAGGAGGTATCTGAAATACTTATATTCAAATATAATCATGGATGAATATTATAAACTATATATAATATATAAACATGTAATTTTATACATCATGATCTTCTGTAATTAATTATACTAATGTATAAATTATGTTTAATAAAATAGATAAATCAAATCGAAATGGGAAATTTTTGAGAAAAACATGATATCAGAATACTTTAATTTCATCAACAGAAATTAAGAAACATAATCCCATGATTATAATTTATAAATAGTTGTATAAATGACTGTAATAAACTTCTGGACCAATGTTTTCATAAACCTAAGTTTATTTTTTAGGAGGTGAAACAACTAACGAAATAAGATGAGAATTAAGGTAAGAGGATTCACAAACCCAGCTCCCCATCCTTGGGGTTTCCATATTTTACACCAATTTCATTATAGATATTATTTTAATGTTCCTTAAATTTAATTTCATTATTATTAACTTTTCTTTTTAGTGATATACATGTTTTCTACTTTAGTTTATGACAAACACAAATAATTTCCAAAATAAATATTCTTTCCAAAACACATCTCGACTCTTATTGAATTATTTTTTATTCACTCAAAAATGAAGATTCTTATACCAAATATGTTCTCTTACATTTTTCATTTGGGAACAAAAAGTTTTTTCATGAAATCATTATTGATGAAATATTTATGAAACCCATTCCTTTACATGAGTTACTTCATGACTTTGATTGGTATACGTTCTATGTGGCATGCATGATTATATAAATGTTATGATGTGATGGTTCAAACTAGAATTATATATCCATCCAATGCATTGAGTATTGTGATGTATCTCATGATATAATATGAAATATGTGCCAACGTGTTTATATCTTTGTTCAAAATTACGATTTTATGATTATTCATATATGTTATGTGTGAACATGATGTTATATTTGTTCACAACTATGTGTGGTATTTTACTACTAAGACATGATGTGTCATTTTTACGCATTTCCACATTCCATGCCTTTATCACATGTTTCCATCATGTTGTTCAATATAATACTATGCTTATGTTATGATGATGATGTTGTTTATGCTCACCCCTTTTATATTGATTCATGTCCCTTATTCATCCTCTTACTGGGCTTTTAGCTCACCCCTTTCATTGATGTATATCCTAAGGTGATTACTTTTACTAAGGAGAATTAAAGGGCTACTAAGATGATAGATAAGAAAGAATTAAAGAATTTTTATGTTTTATTATGTAAAATTTATGTATGATCCTAATTTTTACAAGACACTAAACCTTTGGATACTAGATTTGTAATGCTATTATGTTATTTACCTTTACAATGATTTAATTGTCATCTAAGAAAAAAGTTGGTTTGTTATATACACTATGCTACAATAAGCTAGTTCATGGTCACATATTTTGAAGAAAGAGCTATATATCCAACACACATCCACATTTGAATTGTATCAAGAATTTGTATCATGGAGCTACACACACACACCACATGCGAATCATATCAAACATTGGTCTCATAGGGCCACACACACACACTATATGTGAATAATATCAATAAAAGTTCTCATGAGGCTACATGCACACACCAAATGAAAATCATATCAATAATTGGTCTCATTGGGTAACACACACACACCAAACAATCATGCCAAACACCCAGGTAAATATGCCCTATATGGTAAGGAATATCTACCTCATGCACTAAAATGTTATGATGTTAAGTATTTATCCTCAAGTAAATTTTCAAATCAATAATTGATGAGAATAACTATTTCCATCAATGATCTAGGTTCAATTGAGAAGGAGATTCCAAATCTCTAGTTTTGGTTTTCATTTCTATTAAAGATAAGAAATTATCTTGTTATATCATGTCAAAGATATTAGATTTTATCATGATATAAAGGATCTAAGGTGAATCCTATAAGGTAGAATATAATTCAGATAGAATGGATGGAACTTACTAATTAGGAAACAATGGATCAATCAAATCATTGAGAATTAGGGAAGGGATATGGAGAGAGCCCAAACCCAATCCTTAGATACCAAGGACTAACCCCAAGGAAGAAGAACCTTAGGGGATATCAAAACCACCTAGGAATCACTAATGGTTCAAATGAAAAGAGATCAGAATAAAAAAGGTTGAGGGGACTTTATAATTTTTAGACAGGATTGAATAGATCACATGAATGACCTGAAGTGATGTTCTTACAATGATATCATGAGTCACTTGAACATTCTAGACTTGACTATTTGGTTCACTATATGAAACTCTTGAGTCAAAATTTCAACAAATTTCAAGGAACTTCTAAGCTAAAAGTTCTATAATCCATTCACACCATGAATAGTATTTTATTCCATGAACTAAATTAATTAATATTTCATTTAGATCTATCTAGAATCCATTCTTGCCCTGAAATCTTCCTACAGATAGAAAATTCAAGTGATTGACCTTAGATTTATAACATCTTGCATTTGTAACACACCTAACATGACTTAATTCATTTAATTAAATTTTTTAAAATATTTCAAATCTTAAAATGATGCATAATTTAAAATTTATGATGTTATAGATCTCATCCTCTAACAAATTATCATCCTCAAGAGGTATCTTCAGAGGCCTATTTGAAAAACTTAGTCCATTACACCCATATTTTTGATTCTTGATCCCAATTTTCTTCTTGGACTGGCTTATGCTACCATAAAACCTAAAGAAGATGAAATATCTTTCCTCATAGTACCTTCTCACTTAGATTGACTATTCAAATCAGTCATTAAATATATATTAAACCTGGTTCTAACTCAACATCCTCATAATTGATCACATGCACATGATTGGGATTGTACTTCTAAATATGAGACACATAAAACAGATTATACATACCTTGATGTAATGGATGTAGGTCCAAATTATAGACCATTAACTTGATGTATTTGATGATCTTTAATAGTCCAAAAATCCAAAATTATAGTTTCTCTTTCCTCCTCAACCACCAATGTCCCAACTTAGTGGACACCCACAATAATACTCAATCACCTACAAAAAACTCCAAATGTCATTTCCTTCAATTGAAATATGATCACTGTCTACTCTAAAAATTAACCAACAACGTCTAAATTAACTGCAATCATTTTGAGGTATCTCGCACCATACTTTTCCCAACAACTAAAGACTCACCCACCTCATGCCAACATAGAGGTGAATGACACATTCGACCAAAGAGATCCTCAAATAGATCAATATGAATCAAAGACTATAAAATATTATTATAATATAATTTAGTAAAGGATTAATGATCATACCATGCTCCATAAAAATCTAGAACACATGTTTGGAGAATATCCTCTAAGATCTAGATCATTCTCCCAGAATTACCATAAGTCTATAGATGATAAGCTGTACTCAACTTTGATTGATCCAATATTACCTTTTGCAATACTTTCCAACATAATGATGTAAAATGAGTTTCTATGTTGAAAACTATAATCTAAGGAAATCCATCCAACCATCCAATTTCTCAAAAATATATCTTTACTAGTTCATCCACTAAATGATCTCCCTAAATCAACAAGAAATGATCCACTTTGGTTAGTCAATCATCTATAATACATATGACATCTCATCATCTCAGGGTCCTGGAAAATCCTATAACAAAGTCCATAATCACATAATATCACTTCCACATAGGTATTTAGAGTGTTTAAAGCGAGCCACTAGGCCATTGATGCTTTACCTTGATCCTATGGATGGTCAGATAATGAGAGACAAAGCGTATGATGTCCCTCTTCTTGTTCGATCTTGATAATTCTTGATTGACCCCGAGTGCATTGCACACTGTGAGGCGTGAGATTCCCTTATCAAATCCTATTTCATAGAAGAAGGGACCACAATTTTTCCATGAAATTATATAATATCAAATTGGTCTAAGGTCTATCCCAGAATGGATTCATCAACTACCAAACTTTTACGTATCATGAGACTATCTGGATCACACTCATGGTTGGAATTTACTCACTCCACTAACAAGGGTGTGATCACCAAGGGTGAATTGAAAATTAATCCTTGATCCTCAGTCATTAATACCTACTAGTATTATATAAGTCCATCATCTTCCACTATTCTTATATCGTTCACTCTCAAAGTTCCTATGTATTTTTTAAGAGAATCTGTAACAACGTTCCCTTTTCTAGGAGAATAAACCATATCAAAGTCAAACATCTGTAGGCACTCTACCTAGTTCCTCTAATTAATATTTGAGTCACACTAGGGAAATATATAAAAAAAGATATTATGGTTAGTATATATGATAAATCTCTCACATAAGAGGTAATTTCACCCACACTTTAATGCATGAACCACACTAGCTAACTCTAGGTTATGAGTAGGATAGTTACACTCACAAGGTCATAGTTAGCGAGACCCTTAAGTAGCCACCTAATAATTCTATATTTATAAAGATCCCAAGACATCCTAAGAAGCATAAAAATACACTATGTAATTGATTTTTGGTTTAGGAATAATCAGAGCTGATGTCAATCTTCCCTTTATATCAAATAAGCATTCTTTACACTGATCCATCCATTCAAACTTTATCCCCTTCTTAGTGACTACATTCACAGGTTCTTCTAAAGAGGAAAAGTCCTGAATGAACCACCTATAGTACCCAACCACTCCAAGTAAACTCCAAATCTCAAACATATTCTTTGGTCATGCTCAAAAAACCGCTACCTCTACCTTTTTTGGGATAACTAGAATTTTATCCTCAGAAATCACATGCCCCAGGAAACACACCTCCTAAATAAAAAATGATACTTTGAGAGATTAAAATAATGAAAATGTACTTTGTGTTTAATCTATATAATATCATGTTTTCAAGCATGTGATTATATGGTCTTTGAATATATTAGGATGTTATTGATGATCATAACAACGAAGGATTCTAAGTATAGGTGAAAGATCATAATCATGAGAGTCATAAGAACTATTGGACAATTCATCATACCAAAATCCATAACAAGATACTCATACAACCCATATATTCTCTAAAACACTATCTTTGATATGTCCCCCTCTTTTACTTGAAGTTGATGGTAGCCAAATCATAGATAAATCTTTGAGAACCACTGGGTTTCCATTAACTGATTGAACAATTCATCAATACATGGAAATTGTTACCTATTATTTATAATAACATGACTAAAATTATTCTATCTCATATATATCCAAAGAATACCATCCACCTTGTTGGAAAGAAACAATATATCTCTCCAAGGATAAGTTCTCAGTTTGATAAATCCCTTTGTTTTTATATCCTCAAGTTGTACCTTAATCTATTTCAACTCAGTAGGTTCCATGTGGTAAGGTGGAATATATATGGGATGTGTACCAGTTATGAGTTTAATTTCAATCTAAATCCTTTAATATAGAGGTAACCTTGAGAAATATTTTGGAAATTCATTTTGGTATAGTTCTATCACAGGGGGAAAAGTGGAGAGAGTCACTATCTCATATACAACAAGGATCATACCATAAACCTACACTATAATGGCTCTAAACTGACTAGGGTCTAGTCCCACTATGTCTTCCTCATTATAACACATTGTAGTCAACAAAAAATTATCTTCTTTAGGTGTAGTAAAGGATAATAATCTCAAATAATAGTAGACGTGTACACAGTAACTTGTCAACTAGTTAATGATAAGGATCACATTAAAGCCATAAATCTATAGAATTTTAAAATCCCACACATGATCATATCTAGAAATAACTATAGAGAATTATGAAAAAAATAGAGTTGATACACTTTATTTCCCAAAGGGGTATAAATATAAATAAATTCATAAGATAATTTGACCAGAAAGTATGAACCAATAATAACTTGATCAGATATAAATGAATAAAAAGTGTTTATTTCAAAAAATAAATAGAGATCATAGAATTAATCATGATTGCACCTAAAACCATCAAAGGTACATATCTTCCATCAGATGGAACCTAGTAATCTACTTAAACTCTACCTATGTTCGCTCTGTGGCCTCACCCCTAAGGACCAAATGTCACTTGATTCACAAACCCCTATGGAGTCTACACTTTCTAATAAAAGTCATAACTAGAATCTTGTCCTATCTTCGTTGAACACATACAAGAATACTTCACACAAAACTAGTTAAGGTGTCCTATCTTGCCACACCAGTGATGATTATTGGGATGGTTAAGAAAATTTTTGAGATAGTGCTTCTTCCATCCATAATTTTATCACACAGTAGAACCATATTCTATAGAGGGAGATGAGGAAACATTTCTCTACTCTGACTATCATCTACCAACCTGGTGCATGTACTATAATTTATTCTTTATATTTATAGAAAAATTAAAATGGGATAGCACTTGAAAATCCACTAGATGGTCTATTCAAAGATAAAAGATGACCTATAACTTTATCTTCCTCTAGTCCTTTCTTAATACCTAGTTCATTGCAAAGAACCTCAATATAAGTCATCAAATCAAAGTTCTTGAATTTATGTTTCAATTATATTCAAAAAATAAAATAAAACTTTCTAACCTTCTATACCTTGTTCCCAGCCAACATAAGAGTAAAATAAAGTATCTAAGTGAATCGTGTAGAATAATAAGATACTGATATCAACCCTTGTTGAATCTCTAATAACTCTTGAACGTGATACTGATTTAGTGTATCAAGGAATAATATATCAAATAAGAGTTCCTTAGGTTTCCCAAATCATCCCCTCACGTCTTCTTTCATGATTCATAATTCCCCACCACCTCCTAGTTGGTCCTTGGAGCATAAAATATGTAAGTTTTACTTTATAATCCTTCAAAGTCTCCACCGAGTTAAATATAATTTCAATGATTTATATCCAGTCTTCAACAACCATAGGGAATCAAAAAACTTGGAAGACTAGGGGATGTTGGATCTCAAATTCATGATCATATTCGACCATTGACTTTTGATCTCCTACTAACTAAGAAGAAATTATCCAAAAGATTATGGTCTGGATTAGTTTTATGGACTGAATTTCTATGGAAGCTACAAGATAATTACCAAATACACCCTCCAATAAAGAATGTTTTACAAAATGGGAATCACTCATTGTGGGAGTGTTCTGGTTATCTTCCCATAGTAGTTTCATAAGATGTATTTGGGGATGAATATTCTTAAATTCCAATGTAAACTCTTTGAAAAGCTCAAATAGATAGTCTAGGTTAACCATTAAATAGTTTATAGGAATACTCAAGATAAACACGATAAGGAAACAATCCTAGGAGAATACCCAAAAATACAATGTTCCCCCCTTAGAACTAACCATGTAAAAATATAAGTATCTTATACCTGCATGTTAATCACAACCATATATACACGAAAATAATAGTACTCATAGATTTAGTTAATTAAATATAAGAAATAATGCACCATTAAATCATAATCATAAATTAAAATAGGAATTTAATTAATTAAAATCTATCCAATGCAAGAAAAATTAATTTGATATATGAACCTAAATGCCAAATCATGATGCCTGAACACACCTAAAATCCAAAAAATCAGAATATCAACATCATGTGCATCACCCAAGGTGAAATAAATCAATAGTATAAAGGAAAAATAAGAAAATCAATCCCAGTTTCCTAGAAACTCAATGGTATACTAAACAATATTGGATATACATCTACGTAGTTCCCCTAACTAAGTCCTAACCATCCTATCTCCCATCAACCTGTCCTAAATTAGGGCATAAGAAAGTCGAAAACCTCTTATTATACTATTTTGTAACACCCCAACCCAAATCACCAGGTTTAGGCCGGAGTGACACATGAACTCATGCGCATGCCACCATATGTAAGAGGCTTCTGACAAGTTGATAGGCCCTAAGAGGCATCGTGGGGAAACTATACCATTGGTATCAAAAAACCAATAAAAGATACAATATAAACAAGAACAACAACAATAATAAGGGAAATCAATAATCCATCAGAAAATAGTATATATGATAAGAGTATCAATACCATGATATAACAATATGATATGTTAGTAATATAATCCAAATCAAAATAAATGATGATCACATGTGGTGAATCAATGTACTAAATCTTAGAATCAGAACTGAGTAACATGAGACAAAACATTTAAGATCTAGTGTTTGTCCAAAAATTTCCATACGCTGACCTACAGATCATGCTCAACTACCCACAATAGGGTCCTTTTCTTTAAAAAGATCCCTAATCATAAAATATACACAAGAACCAAGAGTATCATATAGGGTGTGAGTATAAAATAAAATAGGAAACCACCAATGGGATGGTACTAGGGTTCATAACGGAAGATGGTGGGCCGAAGATTTAAAAATTTTCATCATCGGAGTGAAAAAAACTACATAGTATCTAGTGATCCAAGCCTTAGTAGAAGTCTAAGGATTTTGTGTAAATTCAGTAATCAAAAAAATAAATAAACGCATACCTCATCCGATTTGGAGGTGCATTCAACTATAACTAGTTTCTAGTGATTGTTTCTCAAAGTATCTAAAGATTAACCTCTCTAGATCATCCACACACTCTCTAAGAATTTATATAGATATCGATCATCAAATTATTGCTTCTTGCATGGATCTCCAATGATTCCTTTGATGTCATGATGATCACCTCGATCCTATACCTTTGATTCATTGATGATGTTCTTAGATCAGGCATTCAGAGAGAGAATTTATATCTCTAGGATATAAGATAAGAGAGAGTCTATCATTCAATTGGAATGGACAGTTCAAAAACGAGAGTCACTCTCCTGCTTATATAGTGGGAGGCTCAAATAATAGGAAAGGGTTCCCCAACCCCGAGAAATAAAATTCCCACTAAATTAGTAATAAATAAATAGTTATGATGAAATAACTGAATCATAAATATTATTTATATTTTATCACATAATTATAATATATATTAAATATATTATGTGAAAAACCTGAGTCATTAACTCGACTCATAATTCCCACTAATATTAAACAAACCTTGAATATTAAGATAATATTTGTTCATATAATATTATTCCACCTATCTACTCAATACCTTGTGAATAGTTTTAATAAATAAATTCAACCCAATTAAACTAAAATAATAATTTATTTATTTATTTTTTGGTGATTGTTAATACTTAGACAACTATCAGACCCCATGGTGAGGCCCACCATGTCCTATATACCTATTCACCATAATAGGGATGATTCTTGAATACTCTATTATGTGTGACCCTCTATAACCTTATCTCAATAGTAATGAATACTATTAATTGATCAAGAGTGGAGTCGAGAAACCCATAATTTCCCCTAAAGAGATAAGGAATAGTCATAGAAATTAAAACCATCTTACGAACACACACTGTGTAATATAATCTCTTTGCCTCACGATATCTCATAAAACCATTTGAAAAAATTGTGTCTTTAACTATTATTAATTTATTATTTATTGATATAATAGGAAATACTTACCTTATAATATCTTGCACAAGTATTTATGAAAGTACTTCCATCCAGATCAAATAGGCCCAACATATCACTTCCTCAACTCAGAAGTTACAAATTCTATCTTGACCATTCAACCAATTACATAACACCAATGATGCACCCAACACAAGCTACCTCACCACGACATCAATATCATGGTTTTTTCCATGCGTCCAAGTATGTGATAAAATAGTACATATTGATAATGATCTCAACTTAGGAGACAGTTACACTTGTTCATAGATAGGGACATCCAAGTACACCTAAAACATGTGGTGTTGGTGAGTATGCCCACATGATATCACCTACTAGAGATCACCAAGTGACAAATTCATGTGAATAAGTCTCAATGCTTATGACCCTCCAGCATTTTATAGTCATATATCTACTATGTCTAGTCAGTATGATGTATTTAGACCACATGTCATATGTTTAAATTAATGTCATAGTATCTCTAGATTCTCATTATAGCATTGGAACTGCTATAACCTATTGAAATGACAAATAATCTATAGAAATTACCATTTAAATAGTGGATAAATTTTTTTACACTATAATGGTAAGTGTAAAACATGAATAACCAACTATACACATGGCGTGGAAATAAAAAAGTACTAATAAAGTTGGGTCTAGGGAACCCAATTTTATAACACCAACACTTGAAATAGATCCGAATTTCTAATGAAACTTTTTATCTATCACATGATAATATGATTTTTCTGATGAGTTATGAATTTAGTAGTGGGCCTTTCACATTTCCACTGCAAGTAAATTATTTTATTTTCAAATTTACCTCCTTGAGTAATACTTCTCAAGAGATGATATGCCCAATTTCTTTCCCTTTTTTACACTATCAAAACTTGAAATCTTGGATAGTAAGAGTAGTATAATTATCATAATTTACATTATAATAATACTTTACTTACTATGTGTGATTCCAAGAATAGGAAAAAATCATTGCGTATTTTATACTGATTCTTTAGCTTCCTTAGAGTTTTTAATGAACTCAATATTTATAGATATGGATACAAGTGGATTTAGTGAACTTGTATTTATTATTACCTTTTCCTAACTATGATATTATATCTTATTGACCTTATAGGAAGGCTAGTTTGTGTCCCCTTGTAACTAGTATTCCTTCCTCTCTACATACCAAGTACATAAATTTTGTACTCTATCAAGTACAATCATATAGTTCTAACTTATTCCCTTATAGTTCTCCCAGATATTATTGATATTTTCCTATTATAAAATTTATGTTGGAAATATGATTTCTAATAAATATCATGGAATATGTGATTGATCCATCACAGAAAATGTATGGAATTCAAATAAACACATTAATCTCCTACTATACCCTATACATGTCTTCTTGGAGATATTTATGTCATGTGACATTGGTAACAATTATCTCTTAAAATTTTCCAACTTGTATTTTCCAATACCTTGTTAGTATATGTACATTGAATTGGTATAACTGACCTTTATATCTACCTTAGTAGATGAAATACCCTAAAATATAGGTTTCTACAAAGTCAATATCTAGAGATACTCTTTCATTATTGTGTCAACTAACTGTAATACCAATTGTTGTTTTCCATATTTTATCAAACATATTTCACTTGTAAAAATAGTGAAACTCCCACTAGAGACATGGAAAAAATTCATTCCAAATGAATATTGTAAGATATTGTTGCCCAATTTTAATCTAAAATTGTTTTTCAATAACTTTTAAACCTTATTATCATTCTATTGTGTCACCAACCCTTTTTGTCCATGTCATATAAAAACCCTCCCTGATTGGTGGTATTTACATCAAATTCCCAATAAAATGATCATAAAAAGTAGATATGACAAGTAAAATTATAATACATTTAGGCATAACAATTTGGTGTTACCAATAAAGCCTCATTGTTACCACACATTTACTATCCATGTATAGTTTCACTTGAATACCCACTATAATATTCAAAACAATAAGCCCCTATTCTTTGATACATGGAATCCATTATTGAATTTAAATTGATCTTGTAAATATTAGATTTTTCCATATACTTCTTACTTGTAGGATTCATTATAATCAATGAATAATTTATCATTATACATGGTTAATATAAAACCATCATCACCATTTTATCCTTCCTATGTAGTATGTGTCTCTGGAACATTAATTTACACATGCACTTGTGGGACTTGTTCCTATGCGAAATACTTGTGAATATCCAACAATGACTAAATATAAGTCAATATTTCTCCCACTACCTCAAATAGATATGTGAACAATTATATATCAATATATTTTATCACTTTGAAAATCACTTTTCTATGTTAGATATTTTTGTAATATCCCTATAAAATTTTAGGATAATTACTTTAGATTAACATTGTGTTTTTCTTGATGCAATTTTTGATCCTTAACAATCACTTTTCATCGAAACACATGTTCTTATGAAATGATGGATTTATATCATACTTTGACTCAAATTATAACCATTTTTCATTATATATTGAATTCCATTATGGGAAAATGTTATTATTTGCAAAGCATGTCTCAAAAAAATGGAAGTATCTGCATTGAATTTCAGTTTTAGCATTGATACTCCTTTTAATTTCATCATGAATCTGATGTATATAAAGAAATGTGTGTTTAGAGATTACTCAACAATACATTTTAATGATCAATGTTAATATGTAATACTAATAATTGAACCTTCTTATTAGTATCATATCTCTTATGCGGATAATGTAATGTGTGTTAATGAATTACTCCACACTACATTATAATGATCAATGAATGATTGGTAAATATATTATTCAGTAAACTAGCCCAAAAAAACTCATATCTTTTGACCATTAATATAACATAATTCACTTTAACATTCATTAATAAACACTTAAATTAATTTAATTGAGTATAGGAATATACCTCCAACTTCTGTTTGGAATAGTTCATGATCTCTAGCTGAAATAATTCCAAAATATTTGTGACTTACCTTTATTTATAAAGGTTTATTTTTCCAAAAATAAGTACATAAGTGTGTCTATAATACCTAAGGTCTTTAACTCCAAAGTGTATAAAACCATACCGAGTCTATCCTTGACAACTATTAAGTATTTCTTGATAAAGTGTTATCTTTATACTACTGGGTATATAAGTCTTACATTTTATATTCATATTTTATTTCCTACGATTCATGCATCACTGAACTATTTATTGAGTATTAGATAACACAAACAACATTCATTACAAAACTAGAATAATTTCCCCCCTTTTCCATTAGACACATGTTATTAATATTTTGATAATACTTAACAAAAGTTCAACTATATCTATATACTTGGGAATTAGAAGTTTTGTGCTTCTCACTACTGACTAAGGAACCACCCTTTCTCAGTTTCTTGGAGAAAACAACTTACTTCTTGTATGGTTTATTTTCTCACTTGGTTACTATATTTAAATACACATACGTGATAATAATTTTTTATTCAATACCAAACAAGTAAAATAGAATCATTACTTACATTTGATGAATATAATTGTAGAAGAATTAACTACTTGATTCTTTGATTCATTTCATTCAATTTAAACTTTCATAGAATTATTTTATGACACATTAAGAAAATAAATTTATGTTTTATATATTTCCTCTTTTATTCAAATGAATTCCTGAAGGTGACTTTGGTTTCACTCTTTCCATTGGCCTTTTTTTATTATCTTTCAACTGGTTCACCATAAGAACTAATGCTTTCTTTAAATTATTATTTACTTGGTAGACCATAAAACCTAAAAGGTAATGAATTATTTTCTCATTTTACTTTTCAATTTGTAATATTAAAATAATATAGATAAATTAAGTGATAAAAATCTAAGAATTTGATGTTTTGAAAGTTCATGATACATCTTTCAATTTGACACATAATCAGTGTAATCAACACCCATTCATATCTTGTTTCACTTTATCCTTATAATCTTCTCAGAGATGAGACAATATATAAACCCATCTATGTCCCGATTCTTTATCCACAACACACATTATACATTATGATAGAATTATGAAATAACCATAATATTCATCACACATAAGTCTTCTATAATAATATTTACACCCTCACTTCCTGAGGCAGTTTAACAGGTATTGGGGACACCAACACCTTGAATTACTTGTATAGTACTTTTTGCAAGATCCTGTACTACTCTTAGAAAATCATTCCAGTTTGGATATGTTCTTTTTCTAATAATTATCATACTGTACTTGCAATATATAACATCCTGACCTAGGTGACACTAAAATGGTTCCCCGATCTAGTCGGTCACTAGGACTCAAAAAACACCTCCCTATATGCCAAAGGCTACCGACTAGAAACAAGGGTCTAAGGTGGTACACTGGGGAGACTATAACCTTTGGTTCATAATTAAATATAACAAAAGTAATAATATATAAATAAGAAGAAGAAGATAATAAAAAATAGAAAAATTATCCTGAACGATAATAAGTCCAAGGTGAAATAAGTATCCATGCGTGAACATGCTAAACTATAAAAGCAGGCAGTCAAATACAGTATTTAACTAGATATAATAAATAGATAAGATGAAAAGGAATTAAATAAATAAATGAATCTATCTCTGAGAATTATCCCAAGTACATGATCAGTCACTACTTGCAATATCCCATGCCCAATGCCCAAACCATAAAGGTAAAAACAATACTATATAGTCTAGAGACCTAACTTTCAATCAAGAGGTATCTGTCTAGGTACCAGAAAATGGATTGAATAGGGTGTGTGATATACATAGTAGGACACCACCAATAACATAAAATTTAATACAGTCCATGCATATAAAATAAGAAATGTGTAGGTTTATTAAAAACAAAGCAACATAGTAAATATAAATATAACAAGTCAAGTTCAGGTTCCTTAAGGACACCTAGACATATATACCTACTTCATCCTAAGATATCATTTCTATGAACATATTCTGACACATATATATTTTCATACATGATATTTCTACAAAGATATACCTGCACTGGTGTGGACCTGTGGCTTAGTGCCTAGGAATCCACATAATAATATCATATATATATATATATAAATAGATGAGTAGCACTAGTAGGACCTGAGGTATTACTCAAGTGTCCACATATAATCATAAGATTATCATACTCTATAAGAGAATCCATGCTCATAATATCTCAATGAATAAAAAGGTACATCCTATCCAATAGTTAGAGATGGATAATCACATAATGCAGGTTCTTATAAATTATGGGCCATAATCCTAGCATCTGAAAGACATGATGTAGAATTCATGTCCATCATCTTACTCATGGATTTGACCGTCATTCTCAATATCCTAACCAAGTGTCATGAGATGTCATGCCCAAAAATCTAAGTGATGTGAGACACCATGCCCATCATACTCAACTTGGGGGTGCGATATGCCATTCTCAATGAATCTAACCAAAGTCCTTCTAAAATGATCTTGTGCATGGTAATCCCACTTTCCTTACGATCCCTTATACTAAAAATTATATAAAGAGGAATCTGACATCTTTCAAGGTGCAGTGGACCTTTATGACTAGATCCATTTATCATCTAATAAGCCAAGAGATCATCATTTACACAATCAATTTAATTTATAAAATAAGGAAACTTTATTTATTAATCATAAGAAGGCCATGGAAAATACCCATTCCATAAGATACATCACCACACATCATTAATCAATTAAATTTTTGATTTATTATAAAGCTCACCTCAAATGGTGGTTTTATTAAAAAATATGATTTTCTCATCAAAAAATTCATTTAATTAAATTCATGCATCTCATTCAAGTGGAATAATTTAATACACCTAAAAGGTAATTCAAATAATAAGTAGACCATTATAGTCGTAACATTTAAATTAACATACCCCAAGGGTTTTTTATCCATAAAGAGATAATAATAAATTTTTATGAGTAATTATAAGAACCCACCCTAAAGGGGTTGTTCCGGTTGAGCTCATAACCTCAAACCATATAAAACAAGGGTTTAAAACACATCAAAATGTGGTCTAGGTATTTAATTTAAATTTTTTCATAATTTAGAAGGGACACCTGAAAAGTTCAGCACAAGACACAATGAATGTATAATATAAACCTTATGACCTTAAGGGAAAATCATATTGAACACATAAATTATGATTAATATGGTCCACTCATCCGATATTAGGATTTGATTCAATATGGAATAGAAAAAATCAAAAGAATCATCAAACCTCCTATAAATAGGGAAAAATACCTTTCATAGATTTATCCTTCTGTATAACAAGATAAATGAAGAAGAGAAGCATGAGGAGTTGAGATTTCACCAATATAGTTCTAACACACTTGATGGTGCTTGATTTAGAGGTCAGATAGAGAAGGAGACTCAAATCCTAAGTGGGAGGAGAGGAGCTATCACGACCCCCATATTGGGTGTGGAATCGAAAGGAAAACAGAGGAAATCCATTTAAAAAAGGCATGGGAAATTGTATTTTCCAAATTTTTAAAGAGTCACACTATATGGATGCACAATTTGGAAAACCATGCACTCACCATGTGTTCTCATATCCCAAGGATCCACATCCCACATGGTTAGGTTGCACAGTTTTCACTAACCACATAGTGCTACTAGTTAAGTGGGACTAAGTGTGTGGGATAACTAGATGGTTTGGAAAAACCATGCACAACACATACGAGTCACACCTGCACACTTGAACCATGTCACATAGTTACTCATGGGAGGTTTTAGGGTATAAAAAAACTATTTACCTTAAGAAAATGGTTCACACTATTGACCCAAAAGGTTAAACTAACCATGCTCCAACCGTGTGTCTCATTCCGCTTCTTCAAAAAACAGTGCTTTTGGAGCCCGATGCTTCCAAAAATGAACCAAACTCTCGAGACACCTCCCAATAACTAAAACTCATATAAAAATAGAACTTTCAAGTTTTCTAATTCTTATATTTACATTATTAATCTCAATTAAAGATTCATCCTATCCACCAACCAAAAAGTTCAAATTATCTTGATAATTCAACTGGTCTGAAACCATGAGACTTTAAAACTTCTCCACCTTAGAACTTCTCATCCTGAAGAAGCATTAAAAAACAATAATAAAACACCAAACCTACTTAGGTTGTGAATTTTTTCTCAAAATCCCACATTGAGTTTCTAAACACCCAACACACCTCCATGAGTCATTCCAATCATACAGTACATAAGCTATTAAACCTGAACTAATGCTCATAAACAAGGCTAAAACGTACAAATGGAGATTACATGAGACCATATAACCTAATACATGATCCTATCATCATATCTTTTATTAATAGGCCTAAGGTTCTCCCCACATTATGTATTAAGCTTTGAATGATTAATTCCAAGTCACGGCACCCGAGCCATAGAATTTCCTACCGAAGCATGTTTGTAGTGTTCTATTGATAATTATAGCACATTAATCAAATTATATACAAGGAAACCACCTCCAGTCCTTGATCTGATAAAAATAGTCAAACTCTAATTGACCAAGCTCAAACTAGTAGTACCGGCTCTTCCTTTAAAATCCATGATCGCCCCTTTTGAGCTGCACATGTCTCATCCTAATGGAATTCTTGATGTAATTTCCTTACCAAATGTGTCCATATAAAGGAGAGAAACAATATGAACCTCCTCAGGTCAACTATTTCCTAAATAAATTTATCTCTTATGACCGACATATCCCTAAACCTGATTCTATATCCCTTATTCCAAGGCACAAAGAGATTTTTTTGAGAACACTAACTATAGCACATACTTGACTTCCAATGATGTCTCCTAATCAAACCATATCATACTAAAAACCATCGTGCTACCACACCAGAATAGAATCTAGTCTGATCCAACATCCATGGATCGTCTTGGAATACTTTAGGCTGAACTCCCACATTGGGATTTCACCCAAATCCATCATTGAACCATTTCTGTAATTTACTAAGGATTACATCCATACCTTGCTTCATATATTAAATGGAATACAAGTGCCGAAACGACCATCACATGACCAGACTCAAGGTCTGATGAAATTTCTCCTATAAGTATCAACCCCAATGACTGAAATGTTTATTCCCACCTTATGATTATAATTGTCGTCACATCAATTAATAGAAAAATAATTAACTTAGTGCATGCCCCATCAATCGTGGACATATAACTAGAATTGCCAAGATCCCACTCATACCTGAGTGATAATCAAAATATCCCACCACCCATTACTACTTCTAGAGAATGGATATCATGGTGAAAATCAAAGTTGAAACATAATGAGGGTCATCATCTTCCAATGACCAGTGGTGTACTATGAACCATTTGGATTATCTTAAAATTTATCTTTGAGAGAAACTCCAAAAGATTCCTTTTTTCAAAACATAATAGCTATTTAATATAAATATTAGTTTATATCTGATGCTATCTAAGTGTACCTAATAATATTTCAAGAAAACGAGCATGATCAACTTTTTTTACTAGGATAACACTAGTTATTTATCAATAGGAATGTGTAGATCTGTCTGATCCATGATTGAATAATTAGAACACACCTACCTTTATCAACGCCTTAAACTACATTTCTTGATGATTCATGACTAGGTCCATTCTAGTTTGGAACTTCTCTGAGAACTTCCTTAAAAGTTACCATAATCTCTAGGTCTCCATGCCGAGGAGAATTATGTTAGAAATCATCGATCCTCAACCCTTACACAACCACTCATTGAAGTTCAATTCTAAATAGTTTCTATGTGAAACATGCATGAGATATACTCACCAAATGTAGCAGGTGTACATATCATACGACTTGGTTCAAAATCAGTCATCTCATGCTTTCTATGGTTTATGAAATGATTTCCATCCTCACGATGTTGTTTTCAAAAATAAGGCATCAATATCACAAGCACTAGTTAACTAGGCTAGTAACCTAAATTGGACTACCTGATATAGTTAGTTTTAAATAAAAAAGCACTCAAGGTAAATTTTATAAGAATGGGAATCACCATGCCTAAACCAACAGAATCAAGAAATTACTGTACATCAACATAAGAAAGATCTTAAAATGAATCATACTAAAAAATGGGAAATATATTCTTAGACCAACCTATTTCTAAGGTTATCCTAAATAGAACAACATCATTGACCTACTAGGGTCTAATTCAAAGACAGGGTATCTAGGTTCATCCACTTATCCATAAGGTATCTCACATGAGAACTATACTCTATTTGTGGGTATCTATTAAAAATTTTATAATGATCTTGGAAAGACTCTTTCATAAGAGGTTAAACTAAAACAGGTAAGGAAGTATTGGCCTACAAGGTTCATAATCTATTGTCATAGGCATAATAAATTCACCTCTGAACATAGGGCTACCAAGCCTTGATCATCACCAAGAATATGAAAAGGGTAGATCTTGTTGAAGCATCACAACACTAATTTAAAATATTGAGAGATGGTACTCAACGATACCCATATATGAGAATAATTCTTGACAAAAAAATTACTAGACAACCACCTGTCTACCTAGGGGTGTCCTTTCATTATTTGAGACTCCTACTTAGTACAACTAACACCAGAATGGAAAATATCATTTAAAATCATGAAGGATTCATTTATCAATGCTCTAAGGTTGGAAGGTGACACCATAACCAGCTAGCTACTTTCCTATACAAGGAATTTACCCTAAAATAAGGTCACACCTAAAAGGATAATTAGGCCTTACCACCTAACCTCTATGTTCGACATAGACTTGTAAGAAGTCATATGAGTTCCTTGACAATGGTCTTGTTAATGTTAAAGGAAACTCTGAAAGAAACATTTAAAACAGACTCATACACGAGGGTCCTTATAATAAGAACCTCTAAAATATTTAATTCTGAGGCATTTAAATGATAATCATTCATTTAAACATTCAAAATAGTTAATATACCATGGATATCATGTACCGGTCATTAGAGAAACTATACCATTTTTCTTATCTAGTTGACTCCATGCATCATTGGTAAAATTATCTCATAATTTCCTTTTTAACAATTTAATTGATTCTAGTGTTTTCACAATAGGCTTGTTTAAATAAAATTTCAATTTCCAATATATAGATGAGAACACTCTTTAGATATTAATTGTTACTTTAATTAAATTGTTCCTCATGATAATAAAGATAAAAATAAGATAATAAGTCTTTTATTAATTAAGGTAATTGGTCAATTAAGATGCCACCATAAGTTTATATTAAACACCATATAAGTGGCTGCAAACAATTTAAATGACTATTCCTTTAGCTTAAACATACCACCGTGGGGTGAACACTAAGGTATAATAATGGATAAGGTGACCTATGAGGGTCACAATAATCCATTTAAGATCTCTAAAATACACTTAATAAGTTTATCACTTGAGCACGTCATCTCAAGACTAACCTACTTGGCTCGAGTCCATTTGTCTCATAAGAAAAATTCCCCAACCGACATACTTGGTTCAAGTTGTGAATTTAGGAATTTAGTCATATGAGTCATAATTCCCAAATTATAGAGGTATAAGAATTTATAAATTTCAATTTATCACATAAAAACTAACATTAATAAGTAACGGTGTAAATACGTCAAAACAAATTTAACTTCTTTACAGTTGAAGGTGCCGACCAGGTTAACTCATTAACCATTCATTTATGATCCAAGATTTCAAATTTATTATTCCATACAACAATCCAGTTAGATTAATCCCCATTCCCAAACTATATAGGTACATTCCCTTATAATTTATAATTAACATTCATGTAATTGTAACCAGATTATCACTCTTAGTCTCAAAATATAATGAACCCATATATGATAGTTTGATTTTATGAGTAACTATTACCAATTTAAAAGGGATCATATTCCTTATAAATTGAAATTTTTTCATCCATTTAATCATAACCATTAACTTTTCAGACCATGAAATTAATGGCTCATGGATCAAAGAAAAAATAATCAGTTGATTTAATAGAATTCCACCATCAAGCTATGCAGAAAGACACCATTTATATTGATGCAAACATTTTATTTAATCATAAATATATCATGAATACAATGGTAATTCCATCAAAATAAATAAATATAGATAATCCTAGAATATACAACTAGGAATTATAGTAAAGTATCTAACATTGTATAAAAATAAGTATGCCAAATAATCCCCAATAAGGGTGTATAAAATCATCATGCATCGTGAAATATATAATGTTATCTATATGGAATGGAATATACCTAGAATTTGAATATCTAGGTTCCTAGGATGATGCATGTAAAAATACTACCTTGTCATATCAGGAAAAGGGTAAAAATAAATCTATAAATAAATAACCAAAAGAAGTACAACAGTCACCCAAGGTGAAATAATTATCAATTATAATAACCAACAACATAAATAGTAGTCCCATCTTTGAAAACTTGATCTTACCTCAGGCGTGGATTAGCCAGACCCATACACGAGCTATTTACAAAGTGCTAACACATTCCTAATACATTGTCTATCTTTTCCCAAAACATTAATAATAAATAGTAAAAATAATCCTCCTATGATACCTTTTTTAATTTCCATACATTAGTTACACTAAAACAGTTCCTCGAACCATTTAGTCACTAAGCCTCAAGTTTTCCTTCCCATACACCAGCGGATTCTAAATAATAGTGAGGGTCTAATGTGGTATATTGGGGAGACTATACCCTTTGGTTCAGAATTAGATATAGAAGAATAAATAATAAATGAATAATAAGTGGAAGATAATAATAAATAAACCAATAATCATGAATGATAATTAGGCCAAGGAAAAATAGACATCCATGTGTGAACATGATGAAATATAAATGCATAAAGTAAAATACAATATGAAACTAGATAAAATACACATATTGACTAATAAGGAACTAAATAAATAAAGGATTCCATATCTGGGAGGGATCCTGAGTAGATGCTCAGTTGGTACTCCCAAGCTCCCAAGTCTAATCCCTAAACCATAAAGCTAAAAACAACAAAACAAAGTCTAGAGACCTAACCTACAATCGATAGATATTTTTACATGTACCAAATGGTGTCCCAAATAATGTGTGAGATATACTCAGTAGGACACCACCAACATCATCTAATGAAATCCATTCTATTCATATAAAATAATAAATGTGCAGGTATATAAAAAATTTAGGAGTGTAGTAAATATAAAAAATTAAAATTTGGGTTCAGGCTTCTCAAGGACACCTATCCGACCATACCTGCTTCAGCTTAAGATAGAATGTATCTAAATATATTCTAACATGTATATATTTTTATACATGATATGTCTATAAAAATATACCTACATTGGAATGGACCTATGTCTTAGTGCCCAGTTTTCCACATAATAATATCATATATATATAAATAGATGAGTAACACTAGTAGGACCTGAGGCATAACTTAGGTGTCCATGTATAATCATAAGAGTATCATGCTCTGTAAGAGAAGCTATTACCATAAGATCTCAATGAATAAAAAGGGACATCCTATCTAACAGTCTCAGATGAATAATAACATAATGTAGGTTCTTTTAAATTAAAGGTCATATGCCTAACATCTGAAAAATAGGATATAGAATTAATGTCCGACATCCTACTCATGGATGTGATCATCATGCTTAGAATGATAATTGAGGGGGATTGATACATAAATCCCAAAAACCTAACCAATGTGAGACTCCATCCGCATCATCTATGAATTTGGGGTGTGAGAAGCCATTCTCAATGACCCTAACCATAGTCCCTACAAAATGACCCAGTTCAAGATAATCCCAGTTTACCTAAGACCCCTAATTCTAAGAATTTTGTGCTGAGTAATCTGATATTTCTCAAGGTAAAGTAGACCTTTATGAATAGATCCATTTGTTAACTTATAGGGCAGGATACCATCAATGCCACAATCAATTAAATTTTTATTACTAGGACACTTCATTTATCAATCAAAAGAAGTCCATGGAAAACACCCATGCCATAAGATACATCACCACACATCATCAATAAATTCACTTTTTGATTTATAACACAAATAACCTAAAAATTTGGTTTTATTATAAAATATTATATTTTTATCAAACAATGAATTTAATTCGAATTCAAGTGGAATTATTTAATACACCAAAAAGGTGATTGAATAAATAAGTATACCATTACATTCATAGTATTGAAATTAACACACCCCAAGGGTGGTCAAGTCATAAGGGAGATAATGATAATTTTTATTATGAGTAATTATGTGAACCCACCTACCTAATGCTTAGGATAGTAAACTCATACGATATAAGGCTTTTATTCAAGCAAGAATTGAATAAATCAGAAGGATCATCAATCAACCTAGAAATAAGGGAAAATAGATCACATGGATTTATCCTTTTATATGAAGAGATAAACCAAAAAGATAAGCATAAGGATTTGTGAAGTTACTGATACTATTCCAACAAACCTAGTGGTGCATGATTATAAGGTCATATAGAGAAGGTGGTCAAAGATTAGGAGGGAGGAGAGGAGCTCACATGGACCCCAATTGGGCATGAAATCTGAAGGAAAAAGGGAGGAAATCCCTTTAAAGAAGGTAGGGTAAAATAGTTTTTAGAACATTTTAAAGTGAAACATAGTTTGTCCACAAGGTTTAGATTAACTTGAGCCAACCATTAAACCTCCTCTACTTAGAAGTCATACCCCAAATGGTTTTCCCACATGGTTTGATCTAACTGTGCGCCAATTGTGTGATGTTACTGATTAAGTGGAACTAAGGGTGTGGGATAGGCGCAAAGTTTGGACATAATGTGTGCATCCCATGAATTTCATGAATACACACATGAAACATGTAGCATGATTACTACTATGAGGTTTAATTATGTAAAAAAACTATTCCCCTTAAAAAAAGGGGTCGTACATTTGACCTACATGGTTAAACTAACCCTGCACCAACTATGCGCCACATTCATATACTCCAAAAAACTAGTTCTTTTGAAGCCAGATGATTTCAAAAATCAACCAAACAACTAGAGAACCTCCCAAGGATTAAAAATAATCTAAAAACAACAATTTAAAGTTTTATAATGCTCATATCTTCATTCTGAGTCTTGGTTAAAGATTCAGCCTGTTCACCAACTAAAAAGTTCAAATTCTATCAAGAATTCAACCAGTACAAAAACAAGAGACATTACATGATATCTATTTACATTTAATTCAAAAAATATAATAGATTATTAATTTTATCTTGATTAATAATTATAAATTATTTAATTCATTAAATGTCTCCTTCCATTTTGTCAAACTCTAGGAACACTCTATACTAGAATCAAAATACTCTGTCGCTTGAGTATTCTAGTGGAAAGGATCCTAGAATACTATCATAGTCTATAATATTTGGCTATACCACTACTTTGAGATTTTCTATGCAGGAACTATATTTTTCTACCACATTTACTCATAGTTCCTTGATCTTTTAAGTGAAGTCCCAACTTCTAAAATCATAAATATGATTTACTAAATACATTCTTATAAATTTGAAACTATCTATCTATGGAAACTTATTTTATAAAAAATTTAGTTAAGTTAACCCATAAATATTATAATAACTTCTTGTTAGTAGGATAAACCATAAAATTTGGATGACGAGCACCCCGTACACCCAGTTTTGTTCAAATTCAAAAAAGGGATGACATCTGTAACTTTATATTTCTTTGAGGGTTTTTAATATATCTTGATGAATGAAATCCTTTTCTATTAAATATGTTCATGATATATTTTATTTATTATAAATGAAAATTAATAAAATAAATTCATCACTTCTTTATTCATTTTTCTATTTATTATTTTATGTGTTTCCCATAGACATGAAAATCCATAAAATAATAAAAAATGCATAAAGGAAATAAAATTACCTGATTGGTCTTTAGTATCTAATATAGGTTGATCCAATTAAATTAAATGGATCAACCATGACCTAGGGGTATCATACTTGATTTAGGTCTTTACTAATGATTCAGATCATCTCTAGTCCTATGTGTTGATATCTCATTTGTGTTTTCACCTCATCTTGGTGTTGTAGACGTCTTACTTCGTCATCTTTACAATATAAACTTACTCACATGCATGCAAGGGGATATTAGGAAGTAAAAAATACATACATTAATAAAATTACGGATTCAAAAACCCTTATACATATTTAAATAAATAAGAAAATGTGTAAAAAAAAATTTAATTTAATATCACAAATATCGCACATAGTTGTATTAAATAACTAAATAAATAAAACATTGACATACACAATCACTCCTCAAGACCAGTAAGTATTTCAAATAAAATCCTAATAAAATTAAAATGTAATAAATTTATGTATTTGGGTCTTTAATAAATTAAATTAATTATTTTAAATTCAAATAATTTAATTTCAATTCATCCCCATAATTAATTTAATTTTAATTCCAAAAACTAAATTAATTAATTAATTTAATTTATATTTAACAAAATTAAATTAATTTTTCAAATAATAAAATTTTATCATTTTTTAATAATCCAAAATTAATGAATTGATTTTGATTATATTTAAACTTTTTTGGGGCTCAAAACTATTCCCAGACCCATTATGGGTCGGGTCAAACCCATGAAGGGTTGTTTGAGGCCAGGCAGACCCATATCAACATGATTTGGGTCAGGCCAATCCATTGAAGCCCATTTTGGGGTGGATATAGTTAGACATGACCTTAGAGAGTTTGATAAGAGCCTGATCAGGGAAGATTTTGGCTGTGAGGGGGGGGGATGTGGGAGGACCCTATGCCTAGTTTGGAGGAGCCCATCAGTTGGTGGTGGCTTGGAAAACTGAGGTAGCTCAAACTAGGAGGAGGGTTTCCAACAACGATGACTTATGACTAGAAAGTGTTGGCTCAAGATGAACTAGGTGGCGATGATTGGTAGTAGATGAGAGGAGGAGGCCAGTGGATAAGCATGTTAGTGATGGATGGACATGAGAGACAACACTAGTATGGGATATTAGGCGAGTGGATGTGGTTGAGCTGGGGAGATGTCTGATATGGAAGTGATGTAGTGGTGGGGATCGGCCAAAAATGAAGGTGTGTCGTAGTGTGGGGTATCCTGTTAGAGAATTCCATAGTAGTAGTGGGACCAGTAACCAGTGACATCCAAAAGGGAGATAGACCAGAGGGGCTGTGGACACTGGGAAAAATAGTAGGGAGGCTGGAGGTAGCTGCACACCGAGGGAAATGACGAACCCATGGTAAAGAAAATATTCCTTATGATGCTTATATTATCTTTAAATAAAATATTTTTTTTAATATATATCAACAATTATCTTCCTACAATGTGAGACCCATTTTTTTACCTAACACATCACCCCCTAATTTTTTTAACTTAGAAAATACTTTTGTTTTTATTTGTTCTCCAATTCATTCCGCAATCTCAAAAATAAACCTATTAAAGATTACACATCTATTCACAAACCTCCAAATTAAATTTTAATTTATTTTATACTCGTTTGTTTGATGACCAACAATTTTTTAATTTGTATTTTTAAATCCACAATCATGTGGAATTGGGAGATGACAGGAAAACACTATTCCAACAACTATCTCACCACTAGAAGTAGAGATAAATTGGAATTACACTTTTCCAGATACCTTCGGGTAAAAGAACAACATATATTTAAATATATATGTTCTTAGAATTTTAATACCTATAGAATAAAAAATGATCCTTATTAAAAAATTTGATGGGAATAACTTGGGTATCTGAAATCAGATCGATGCATGGTTTTTCCATTAAGGCCAAATTCAAAGCCTCTACTTAATTTAATGTGTATTCATTTTGTCGTGGCTCATAAAATTCACACAATATCTATGATACTAACTAATGGTGCCGAGGTGTGCAGTAGAAGAAAATATGATAGGGATTTTAAAAATTTCATCATCATAATGACAAAATTTCATCATCTCCAATGATCTGAGTCCTGATAGAGGTATGTGGATCTCACCTGAATTTAATAAGAACAAAAATAAATAAACAAGTACTTTTTTCAATTCGGTGGTGCATTCGACTATAGTTAGTCACTGGTGATCATTAATGAAAGGATTCAAATCCTAACCCCTCTAGATCATCTAAACATTCTCTAAGAATTTATGTAGATACTAATTGTCAAATTATAGATGCTAGTATAGAGATCTGGCAATTACATCGATGACACAACAATCACGTTGATCCCATCCCTTCGACCCGTCGAAGGATTACTTAGATCGATCAATTATAGAGATAATTTATCTCTATAGGATGCATAAGGAGAGAGTGGCTCTCATTATATTGGAATAAATAGTGCAAAAATGAGAGTCACTCTCATACTTATATATTTACAGGCTCGAATACCCATAAATGGTTCCTCGATCCCTAAAAATAAAACATTCAATAAATAAACAGTAAATAAATATTTATGATGAACTAACTACATCCAAAATATTATTTATATTTTATCACATATTTGTAATATATTTTAAATAAATTATGAAACAAACCTGAGACATTAACTTGAATCATAATTCCCACTAATATTAAACAGACCTTGAATATTAAAATAATAATCATTCATATAATATTATTCCACATATTCACTTAATACATTGTGAATACTTTTAATAAATAAGTTTGACCCAATTATTTTATCCTTGAATAATAATGATTTTTTAATTTGTTGGTTATCTTTAATACTTGGGAAACTCTTAAACCCCATGGTGGGACCCACTATGTCCTATATTTCTATTGATTAGAATAGGGCATATAATTGAGTACGATACTGTGTGTGACCCTTTATGACCTTATATTTATAGTGGTGAATACTATTCAAATACAAAGAGCATAGTCTAGAAACCCATAATAACCCATAAATAGATAAGTAATAGTCATAGTAATAACAACCATCCTTCGAACATGCACTGTGCAATATAATATCTTTTTCTAGTGATATATCATGAAGTAGGATGCAAAACTTGTGTCAACATCCATACATAATTTATTATTTATATATAACTAGATAAATTTACCTCTCACTACCTTGTCCAAGGATTTATGAAGGTACTACCATACTAATCAACTAGGACTAAGATATCACTTCCTAAAATCAGAAGCAATAAATTCTATCATGATTATTCAACCAATTCCATACCACCAATGATGCATCTAAGATAAGCTACTTCTCTATGACTTCAATGTCATGGTTTTTTCTTTGCATCAAAGTATGAAATAAAATGGTACACATTGATAATGATATCAAGTTAGGATACTGATACACATGTTTTTAAATAAGAATAACCAATGAAAACTAAAATATGACATGTTCCTATTGGTGGTTCTGTCCTCATGATCTCACCTACTATAGATCACCAAGTGCAAACTTCATTAGAAGAAGTCTCAATTATTTTGAGTCCCCAACACTTGATAGTAATACATCTACTTTTTCTAGTCATTATGATGTATATATACCATAGAACATATGTTTAATATTAATGTCATAGTATTTTGAGGTTCTGATTATAGATTGGGAACTTCTATAACATTTTGACATGATAAATAATCTATGGTCATTACCATTTAAATAGTGGATGTATAAATATCTACACTATAATGGTAAGTTTACTTCATGCATAACTCACTTTACACAAGGTATAATAATAAAAAAATACTAATAAAGTTGGGTTTAAGTCACCCAGTTTTTTAAAAAATGGTCCTTAATGTAAGTGCACAATATAAAAATCTAAAAATTGATAAAAAAAAATCCCCTTATAATTGTATTCATTAAAAATGAAATGAATTTGATTTTAAGATATAATAAAGAATTTTTCCAAATTTCATGAACATTTATTAGGTTTTTAGAGCTAACAATTCAATGAGAGACCTTCCAAAAAGAGCACCTCAACTTAATTTTTTTTATGGAGACCAGTACCTTAAATCAATTATTTTTGGGTTTCCAAGAATATAATCTCTACACAGGGATTATTTTAATAAAATATTAGGTTTAATAGAGAGAAAAAAAATGTTAATTATATGTTCCATATATTATCATGGTGGGATGAATGGAATAAAATTTTAATTTATGGCTGGTTCTGAGATAGTTAATATGTACAGTTCTATATATCATGTGAGAATAGGAATCAAAACCTAAATAGTTTTCAACAAGGGAAAATTAATTTTGGAATAGTATTAAAATATGAAGGAATATATATTTATGTATTAATGGTAAAATATCTAGGAGTTATTAAATGGTGTCTCAGTGTATGTTTACTGTAGAACTCCAAATTTGAATGAGGAGACCATACACTTAGAGAGTTTGGATGAAAATGAAATTAGTGGCTTGGATGAAGATAGAAGACTTAGACATCACTATATATCCTATGAGAACTATATTCAACCTAAAAAAAGTTATTAAAATGGGAATTTTTTGAATTACTAGTCTAGGGACAATCATGGAAGACCTAACATAGATTATAAAATCCATGTATTAGGATAGATTGAATGGGAAATGAATGGAATGAAAAAGTTCCCTAGTGTTAGGAAAATGGATAAAACCAAATGTGAATTAAAATAAGTCTCCATATCAGTATGAAATTAAGGATGTTATGAAAATGAATAATTATGTCTAGGAATAAGAATAGTGATCCAAAAGTTTCTATATACCTTATGATAATAGGAATCAAGCCACATTTAGCTCTTAGAAAAGGTGTCTCTATACTGATCAAGCTTATATGTGGGAGAGAATATAAGAATTTTATTTTAGTGGAAGTTTATTTGAGTAGATCTAATTTGAATTTGGTAAACTCATAAACTAATAAATCTTATAAAGATATTGATTTTATGTAAGCATATTAGGTCATATAAAATAATACAATCCAAGTAATTTATGGTCATGCATGATATACCAATGTGTTATATAGTTTAGAGTCTTATAATAAGGGCATATGGATTCAATGTAAATTTGATATTATGAGAATCTTTAATCAAGGTTTAAGTATCTCAATTAAGGTATTTTGGTTTCTAAGAGGTGTATCACAACTCATGGGGTTTGGTTTCCAATAGGATAATCTTGACTTAAGGATTTTTGGTTTCCAATTAGAGTATCTTGATTCAAGGAATTTTGGTTACCGAGAGGTGTATCTCAACTCAAGCCTTATATTTACCAAGAGAAGCATCTCAACTCAATGAATTTTGTTTAATCATGAAAAGGTATAAAATGGTACAAGAGTAGGATGTCGTAATCTTGTTTTTATAATGGGTACAATGCATAAATGTGTAAAATAAGGGGTATTTCAATCCACTTTAACAATAGTTTTATGGAAAGGGTAAATCATAACATAAGAATGTATAAGTTAATAGAAGCTGATGAAAGGTGAGAATCAATTGACTATTGGTAATGGTGGGACCGCCATCACACCATCCAAAATCCAGTTTATAAAATTATGTGGGATTTATTTTGGGACCAGAAACATTCCCATGGGGTTAATTAGAAGATCAAAGGAAATCATACTATTCATCATGAATAGGGGGTTCATTCATATAATTTAAATAACCTATTTAAAATTTCTATGAAATATGAAACTAATAGGAGAATCTCTACTCAAGGTTATAGGTTTCTATGAAGAGAATATCGAATCAAGGAATTTGGGTTTTTCAAGAGGAGGATAATTAATTATGGCTGTTGGTTGATAATTATTGAGACATAAAAGGTATGAAGTGTATTGATAAAGAAAAGTATGTTCAATAAGGGTTCAAGTATCTTTAAAGTTATACCACTGTATATTAAATATATTATTAAGGTGATGTAAGATGTCATGAAATAGTATGGTTATATGTTCACCTGAATGGGAGGCATTGTCAATATAAAGTGGTGGCCTTATTATGAATGATTATGTAACCATGAAATTATTTAATCTCATGAGTATAAGACAATGAGGATATTATCTAACTTTTTCCTTGACCAATGGGTTTTTCAAGCATAAATTCACCTTTTCTTAATCTATGTTTTGGTTTCTAAAAGTTTTGTCTCTATTCCATTTTTAATTTAAGTCTTACCAAAGTCATGAAAGATAAATAATTAGTAAGTGAAGAATAATCATTTTTTGAGGAAACACTTTATGGGTTTTCACCCAAAAAAGACTATTTATCATTAATTTATAGTTTAAGGTATTTTAATTTGGACCAAAAAAATATGTTTTAAATTTAAGGTCATACAACTTTGATAAAAAATGTGGTTTCTTATTAGGCTTAATGGGAAGTCATAACCCAATTTAAATTATTCATTCCAAACTATTGTATGAAACCTTGAGTGGAAAATGGCCCATGAACCTTCAATCCATATTTCATGGATACATTTATTTCTCATTGTTTTAGGCCATAGAACTCAAAACAAGAGTTTGGTTTCATTGAAGCAACAAAACATGTTTTAGGATATTCCCATATAATGGTTTGGTCCCTTAGAAGTATGTACATAGATATATCTCATACACAAGAGAAAATGGAATGGAATAAAGAGTTTCCTTGGATATGAGATAAGTTTCCAAACCTTTTATAGTTTTATAGGATTCAAACAATAGGGTGGAATTGAGGATTGAATGGGAATGAAGTTTGTGACTGAGCCCAAGATAGAAGACCCACAAATCACCATATATCATGGGATAATAAGAACAAATACACTCAAAGGAATTTAAATTGGATGGTTTTATTCTAGAATGGGGCCATCTATGAAAACCCATCATGAATAATAAAACTCATGAAATAGGATGGATTGGAGGATTAGATGAATGTAAATTTTCCATTAGACCTAATATTGGAGATCTAAGATTCACTACATATCAGATGATAGTAGGAATTAAGCCACATTTTGTTTTGGAAAAGGGTAATTTTTTCATAGGTTAGGTGAATATCAGCATTAAAGAAGAAATATGTCACCATAACTATAAAATATATTGAAAAATATAACTCTTACATAGATCAAGATCTTATATAAGGATACATTTTACAATTTTTAGGACATATGGAAGGGACCAATCCAATAAGTTTAAGGTCATATGGGATACAACACATGTGATGTATCTTATGGTCATAAAATGAGAAAGAAACACCATACAATTTATGGTCATGTGGTAAATACCTTGTATCATGAAGTTTATGGTCTTGTGATAAGACCCTTTGACGATTTCTGTTTAATTTAATAAATATTTTACTAAAGTGTCACCGATTTAAAATCATGTGATATAGAGCCTCATCAATTGTTATTGTAATGTATAAGTGTAAAATTCAGAGATATTTTATATTTTTTTTTGAACATATGTATATTGGAAGAGGTAAATATTGTCTTGAATTTTAGAATTGGATATAATTGAATAATGATTGGTGGGAATAGGTTAACCATTAGTAATGGAGAAATAACCACCACACTATCAAAAAAATGCCTATGGTATTAGGTTGAATATTATGGTACCATCAACATATCCTATGGGACACTTTGATTCTAAAATTAAACTATTATATTTCCCTTGTGTGGGGGATCTATTTATATTAGTGAATAAAACCATTATGAATTTTTATGAGATAGAGAACCAAGAGGAGAATCTTAACTCAAGGATTTGGTTGATGATGACTCAAACAAAAAAGTTTTATAGTAGATTGTATGGAAGAGTATATGTATAGAAGGGCTTGTAATACTCTATATTTGTACCCTAATTTGTGTAAGGAGGACTATTTGGGAAGAAATAGAATGTGACATAATTTATTTCAAAAAGGAATAAGCCTTGTTATAAGCGGAGGGTAAGTTAAGCATCATAAGAAATAATGTGAGGTCTTAAGATATAATGGGAGAATATTGTTCCTTGGTCATATAAACCTTTTAATTTTTTCAATAAAAATTATATTTTCAAATTGATTTCAACTATCTTAAATTAAATAGGATGAGCTTATAAAGATCAAGAACTTATGGATAAGAGGGGGGAACAATTTAAGGAAATCTATGATTGACCACTATAATAATCTTTGGTTCATACTAGATAACCATTATGTAATGAATCTTATGGTAATATGAAAATAATATTTTAATCTAACATGAATTTTTAGGCATGATACCTTTATATTAGAGTAAGGATAACTCACATACATGTTTCATGAATCTTTGGTATCACAAATCAATGATTTTTTGATATCCAAGAATATAATCACAACTTAAGGATTATTTTAATCCAACCATAGGTATAATAGAGAAGAATAAACTATGAATTAGTGGTCCCATATACTATTATGGTGGAAAGAATGGAATGAAATTTGAATTTATGGATGGTTCTGAGATAGGTGATCTGTATAATTCTATATATCATACGAGAACAAGAATCAAGGCATAAATAGTTCTCAATATGGGAATTTTAGTTTTGGTATAGGATTTGAATATTAACGAATATATATTACTGTATTGAGGGTAGAATATCTAGGTGTTATTATATGGTGTCCCAGTGTATGTATAGTGTAGAATGTCAAATTTTAATGAGAAGAGGATACACATACGAAGTTCAAATGAAAGTGATATTTGTGGTCAGGCTAAAGATAAAAGATTTAGAAATCACTATGTATCCTATGAGAACTATTATCGACCCAAACATAGTTCTTAAAATTGTAATTTTATGATTTCCTAGTTGAGGGAAAATTATGGAAGACCTAACATAGATGAGTAAATCCATGTATTAAGATGGTTTCAATTGTAAAGGAATGAAATAAAAAGTTCCCCAGTGTGAAGAAAAAGGATAAAAACCAAAGTTAATTAAAAGAAGTTTCTGTTTTAGTATGAAATGAAGGATGGGGTAAAAATGATAAATTATGGATATGTTCAGGAATATTGATCTAGAAGTTTCTATGTAGCTTATGATAATAGGAATAAATCCTCCTGTAGTTCTTAGAAAATGTGTCTTTATACATATCAAGCTTAAATCAAGGAGAGAGTATATTGGTTTTATCCTAGTACAAGGATATTTTAAGAGACCTGATGTGAATTTGGTAAACCCATATACTAAAAACTCTTACATATATATAGATTTTATTTAAGTGGATTAGGTTATATAGAATTGAAAACTCCAATTAATTTATGGTTAGGTATGCTAGACCATTGTTTTATATAGTTTAGAGGCTTATGATAAGGACTTATGAAACTAATGTATATTTGATAAGCGGAGAGTCTTGAATCAAGGTTTTTTGGTTTCCAAGAGGTGAAGTACCTAAACTAAAGGATCTTGGTTTCTAATAGGTGTATATAAACTCATGGGTTTTGGTTTGAAATAGAAGAATCTTGACTTAAGGATTTTTGGTTTCCAATTGATGTATATTTACTCAAGTGATTTTGTTTTCCAAGAGGTGTATCTCCACACAAGACTTCTCGTTACAAAGATAAGCATCTCAACTCAATTCATTTTGTTTATTCATTCTTGTATATAAATTATGAAAACAGTAGGATTTCATAATATTATTTTTCTAATGGTTACAATGCTTAAATGTGTAACATAGTGGGTATTTGAATCCACTTTTACAACAGGGTTATTGTCACGACCCGTCCTCGGGGCCCGTGCCGTGACTACCCTAAGCCTGCCTTCCATAGGCCAGGGGATGGCAACTAGCACCAAAGGCGTAAATCCTGATAAAAGGGAAGACATTTCCTTTATATAAGTAAACAACACAACAGAGTATGCAAGCTGAAGTAAACACTAAGTAAACTGAGTACAAAAGTAAGTGCTGGAAAGTAAATGGGCCAGAATACAAACCCAACAGAAAGTACAGTACAACAGTAAAGAAAGAAAAGCTACAGTAAAGTAAACCATCAACCACTGAGTCATCCTCAGGATATCCCACTTGAAGGGTGGGTACAAATGGTCTCCTTAGATCCTCGGGTTTGGCCGTCCGCTCCGTGTATGTCCCACAAAGTGGCCCACCTCCAAGTACCGTCCTGCTCCACTAGACTCCACCTCGATCAGTGCTATCTTTTGTCTGCATCCAACACAATGTAGTACGGGCATAGCCCGTGCAGGGGTGAGTATACGTTACTTAGTAGGGACCTAGAGACCCCCTATGGTCTCCCAAAATCCACAAAGGATAAACCATAAAGGAAAGATACAAACACAAAGTATCAACCAACTCTACTTAGGTATATTCCCATACATATACCTAAGTCATCAATTCCAGTTCGGCTCCAACTCAGGAGCCCAAGTACAACCCAGTCCACACAGGAAAGCACAACCCAATCCACACAGGAAAGCAAGTCAATCATATCGATGATAATGAATGAAAATCAAGACTCATCTCACATAGGTATACTACACACGAAGAGAGTGGAGATGATAGATGTAGCCTTTGAATTATCTCCCCTACCGAACCCACGTAGGATCCAAGTACAGAAGTCATCGTTGTCAAACCCATGTAGGATCCAAGTACAGTAATTCTTACTGCCGAACCCATGTAGGATCCAAGTAAAGTCATCATCGATGCCGAACCCACTGAGGATCCAAGTACAGTCGTCCTCGCTGCCGAACCCATGTAGGATTCAAGTACAGTCGTCATCTTCGTCGCAATCGCAGCCAGCTCTAGGGTTCCCGCACACAGCACGCTCGATTCCGGGAGGGTCCACTCCACAAGCCAAGGGAGGTCAATACATCAACTATCACGAAGTCCAGAGTTTATATATCCCAAAGTTTCGTCTCATCAATAGGAACTCAACGCGAAAGACGACACGTCAATCGGACGCTCAGTCTGAGAGATATTGGCTTTTCCGTCCCAGGGGCCCGGTTAGAAATACGCTAATTTCTAACCCAGCTGATATCCAAATTCATCCGAAACTCACTTAGAGTATTGAAAAAGGACCGTCTCATCGAAAGAGTCCCAGTGCCGTAGATGGCGCGTCGATCAGACCCGTGGTCCTTAAGTTATTCACGTTTATGTGAATAATGGGCCCGACCCGTTTAGCCCAGTGGGACGATGGGTCAGGTTGACCCAGTTTGACGGGTCCGACCCATCAGGGGTGTCAGATAGGTCTGAAGAATTATATAACTCGGCCCGAAGGGGCGCGGCCCGGCCTGAAGTGGCGCGACCCGGCCCGGCCCGGCGGGGCACGGCGCAGACCGGCTGGGCATGCGGCTCGGCCGAAGCTGAGTGGGTTCTGAAGGGGGGGGGGGGGGCAGTTTTCTGCACCGGGGGCGCCAGGCGGCGCCACCCTTCCCCAAACCGGCCGGCTAGACTGACCGGTCTTCTGCGCACGCGGCCTGCATGGGCGGGCCACCGATCCTCCAGCACGACGCCCTCCTGGTGCCGCGATCCAGCCCTGCCGAGCCGGCCGACGGGCCGGCTGGTCCTCTAGCACCGCGCCCTCCTGGCGCCGCGACTGCTCTTCTCCCGGCCGACCGACGGGCCGACCGGTTCTTCCGCCGAAGCGACCCATGTAGCAAGCCGCGTTTCTTCCCGCATAACCGGCGCGACAACGCCGACCTCCTTTGTCGCGTTCCCGGAACGGCGCAATGGCATCATGCCTCCTCTGCCTTTGCTTGCCAATTATAAATAAAATAAACAAGTTCAACAGAGGGTCTTCGAACCGTGTTCGTTCGGCCCGCACCCTCCGCGTAAAGCAATAGAAAATGGCCGAGGTAAACAGGATGCTCAACGACAAACCAAAGCACAATTTTAATCCATTAGAATTGAACTTAACCCCTACCTCAATAAATGATGACGAACGTCGGCGTCACGGTTGAAGGCGTCGCGAGGTGAGGATTTGTAGACGTCGACGGAGATCCTCCGAGGAGGAAGCGACATCTCCTCTTTTTATCACGGAGAGAAGAAAACAAGGCGGACATCGTTGGTGAGTTCCCACATCGGCGTCTCCTCCCTTGTTGCAGAGGAAGAAGAGGATGGAGAATTCGGGATCACCGAGTTGAAGTTCTTCGTCGAAGAGTTGGCGTTCTTCATTGAGGATGAAGTTCTTCAAAAACACTAGCGTTCTCCCAATTCCTCCCGACACAACAAATCTAACCAAAATAAAATAAGGCTTATCCTTATTTTATTTTATTTTTCCATGCATTAAAAATTACAAAATTCAAATTCCAATTCACTTAATTAATTAAACCATGAGTTGTCTAATTAATTAGGTGATAGGTTGGCAAGTTTTAATGAGGGAGAGAGAGAAGAGGAAGAGTAACTCAAATAAATTCAAGGGGGGTTGTCAACATTAAATAAAGGAGTTTAATGGGGGGTTTAAGGGGTTTAGGGAATGTTAATGGTTGGGGCTTGTGTGGGCCCCACCTCACAATTATCCTTACATGGGTAGTTAGGAGTTTGTGGGTCCCATCCTAATTCCCCATGTAGGATAAAACCACTTAAGATAAAGAATAAAAATTGTTCCACAATTTTTATTCACTTCTTATTTAAACCACAAAATTAAACTTCTACTCCCATGCGAACGAAATTGCGGTAAAGGTCCTCTTAAGCAATTACCGGCGTTGTGAGTTCATCGGTGCCCTCAGATTTCAATTTCGAGCACCTGTTCAAAAGATAGAAAAACCCACTCGTTTGTTTACTGAACGTACCCGAGCTAAACTTCGTAAATTGATTCCGGGAACACCGGGCCTATTAATCTAGTGCCATCAGAAACTGTGTACTCGTAAAATTAGAAAGTATTTAAGAAAAAAAATTCCTTGAAATTTCCGGGTCTTTACATAACTCCCACCTTAGGGATTTACGTCCCCGTAAAGCTACATCATAAACTAGGGAAACAAATGAGGGTACTGTGCATGCATCTGAGCCTCCCGATCTCATGTGATCTCCTGGAGGTTCGCGTGCAGCCAATGAATGCGCACCAGAGGAATTGACCATCCACATAGGACCCACTCCTGTTGATCCTCGATCTCCACCAGGACCTCCACAAATTTCACCCCGTCATCGATGTACAACTCCCCGTGATCAATGATATGCCTCGGGTCGTGCACGTATCTCCTCAGTTGAGATACGTGGAAGATGTCGTGAACCCAGTGCAACTAAGGTGGAAGGGCCAGGCAATAAGCCACCTCGCCTACCCTGTTGAGAACCTGGAATGGTCCGATGAAGTGTGGAGATAACTTGATGCCCCGACCAAATCTCTGTAATCCACGTCGAGGTGAGACCTGTAAGAAAATGTGGTCGCCATCCTCGAACTCCAGTGGTCTCCGCCTCCTATCAGCATAGGACTTATGTCTGCTCTGTGCAGTCCTCATCCGCTCCTGGATGATCTATACCTTCTCTATCATAGCCTGAACCATCTCTGGTCCTACAAGTGCTGACTCCCAAGGGTCGGTCTAGCACATAGGTGATCTTCAAGGTCGGCCGTACAATGCCTCGTATGGTTCCATCCTGATGGTGGAGTGGTAGCTGTTGTTGTACGCAAACTCCACCAAGGGTAGGTGATCCTCCCAACTGCGACCAAAGTCAAGGAAACATGCATAGAGAATGTCCTCGAGTGTCTGAATGGTCCTCTCTATCTGGCCATTTTTCTGAGGATGAAAGGCGGTGCTCAGGCGTAGCTACGTCCCAAATGCCTCCTGCAACCCCTTCCAAAGACGGGAAGTAAAGAGAGTATCTCGATCAGAGAAGATAGATGATGGAACACCATGAATTCATATGATCTCATGAACGTAGAGGCGTCCCAATCTCTCCACTGAGCCCTGCTCTTTGATAGGTAGGAATTGGGCCGACTTGGTGAGTCGATCGACAATCACCTAGATGGAGTCGTGACCTATGGAAGTATGAGGGAGCCCCGTCATAAAATCCATGGATATCCCATCCCACTTCCACTCTGGGACCTCTAAGGGCTGCACCAAGCCTGTTGGTACCTGGTGCTCTACCTTCACCTTCTGGTAGGTGAGGCATCGTGAAACGAACTCTGCCACAACTTTCTTCATACCCGGCCACTAGTGCTATCGTCTGAGATCCTGGTACATCTTCGCCACTGCTGGATGTACCACCAAAGGGGAAGTGTGAAACTCCCTCATCACCTGCTCTTGTAATGCAACTAGTACCATGGTAAGTCCCCTGAAGAGGATAACATGCTCTCCTCCTACAGAAAATCCATCAGGTGCCTGTCCTGTGGATATCTAGGTACGTCACATCTCACACTCAACGTCCCCACGTTGTGCCTCTCTGACCTGTTGAAGTAGTAGAAGAGTGACTGTGAGTGACTGTAGAAAGGCTTCTCCATCACTATCCACAAAGGATATCTGCAACGCACCTAGTTTCTCTATCGCCTCTCCAAGTAGCTGAATGCTCGATCTCTTGCTGAGAGCATCAGCTACTACGTTCCCCTTCCCAGGAGTATAGACTATCTCAAAGTCATAGTCCTGGAGAAACTCAAGCCATCACCACTTTCTTAGGTTCAGATCCTTCTGCGAGAAGACGTACCTGAGACTCTGGTGGTCAGAGTAGACTGTAAAGCGCCCGCCCATCAGATAGTGCCGCCACATCTTCAAGGCGAAGACCACTGCTGCTAACTCCAGGTCATGGGTAGCGTAGTTCTGCTCGTGCTGCCTCAACTGTCGTAAACCATAAGCGATCACTGCCTTCTCCTGCATCAGAACACACCCGAGTCTGTTCCCTGATGCATCGCAGTAAACTACATACCCTACACCCTCCTCCAGTAGCCTCAAGATGGGTGCACTGGTCTATCTTTGTCTCAACTCCTGGAAGCTCTGCTGACATCTATCTGTCCACACAAAGGGTTTCCCCTTTTTCATAAAAGATGAAAGTGGTGATGCAACTCTAGAGAATTCTGGCACAAATCTCTGATAGTACCCAGCCAGACCTAGGAAACTCCGCACCTCCGTCACACTCCTGGGTGGCTCCCAAGAAAGTACTGCCTCGATCTTCGTAGGATCCACTGCAACTACCGCCTTAGAGATGACGTTCCCTAAGAAGTGGACCTCCCGAATCCAGAACTGACATTTTGAGAGCTTACCATAAATATGGTGCTCTCGGAGTGTGTCCAGTACAACCCGTAAGTGGTAGGCATTCTCCTCCTTAGTAGTCGAGTAAATCAGCATGTCGTCGATGAAGACTACGAAAAATCGATTGAGGTAAGGCTGGAAGATACTGTTCATGAGAATCATGAACACTTCTAGAGCATTGGTTATTCCGAAAGGCATAACCAAGAACTCATAGTAGCCATACCGACACCTGAAGGCCATCTTCTGCACATCCTCGTCTCGAACTCTAAGCTGATGATAGCCTGACCTGAGGTTTATCTTCGAGAACAATCGTGCTCCCTTGAGATGATCAAAGAGGTTGTCAATCCTCAAAAGTGGATAATTGTTTTTTACGGTCACCTGATTTAGGTGACGGTAGTTGACACATAGTCTTAAGCTCCCATACGCCTTCTTGGCGAATAAAATCGGAGAAGCCCAGGGTGAAACACTGGGTCACATGAATCCCTTGCCCTACAAGTCCTCCAGCTGTACCCATAGCTCACGAAGCTCAGTGGGAGCCATCCGATATGCTGGAGTAGATATCAGGGCTGTCCCAAGGTACATGTCAATGTATAAATATACCTCTCTACGAGGAGGTAGTCCTAGAACATCATCAGAAAAAATGTTCGCATACTGATCCACCACAACAGGAAAACTTGGACTCCGCACATCAACCACTCCGAGGATGAGACTAGACAACTGATGTGTGATCGACTGCCCTATCCTCTGTGTAAGTCCATCCTACACTGCAAAGGCTCCCTTCTCATCGGTGAAGGGGAACCTGCTCCCATCTGTGTGGACACACCGCAATTTGCGCCTAATACAGTCGATCTGAGCATGGATTGTAGATAACCAATCCATGCCCAAGATGATGTCGCAAGGCCTCGACGCTGCTACAAGAAGATCCCAGCCGAAGCTCACACTGCCGACACCAGTGTGTAATCATCGAGTCTGCTCTCGTAGGAGTCTCTATCCATAAGGATCGAGCCAACAGCTCCGTCAGAATCTCCGAGCTCTGAACAAGGGCAACAACAATAAAAGAATGACTCGCTTCTGTGTCTATAAGAACTGCAGAAAGGGTAGAGTAGACACATATAGTACCTTGAATCATATCAGGTGAGTCGTGGTCGTAATCCTCCACTGCCTGAAGCTGAGCTTGCCTCTGTCTTCCAGCTCTCTATGGTCGGGGTGGACCTCCTGGTGGTGGTGGTGGTAGAGCCTCAAAGCGTCGCCCACCACCCGCTGCTCGGCCAGCTCCTCTGCCTTGTCCGCCTACTCCCTTTGGACCACCACAGTCGAACCTCTACCTCTGCCTGGGTTGTCCCTCAACTGTCTATTTCTCCTCTACATGACGGGTCAGGCAGTCACGAGCCATGTGGCCCTGCCCGCCGCATACATAGCACTGCCTGCCTCTCGTATGAATGGCTCTGCTGCGTGTGCCCCACACCTCCAAACCAGTATCCTGAGGTCGCCCACCTGATGGCCTGGTCCACTTGGACCTCTGCGACATCTGTCTACTGCCAGCTGCAGAAGACTCCACTGCGTGTCGCCCTGCGGTAGGCCTCTCTACTGGTGTAGGCTCAGCAAAGAAGTTATCCACAAGTAGGGCTCGCTCCAGTACTCCTGCCTACATCGGAATGCTGAGGGAGATCGTCGAAGCCCTGATCTCATGCCTCAGTCCCTACTCGAAGTTCCGGGCTTGGAAGAATGGGTCCCGTACCATTTCAGTGGAGTAACACGAGAGGTTGGTAAACCTCGCCGAGTACTGGGCTACTGTCATACTACCCTGCCGCAGCTGTAGTAACTCTTGGATGCGCACCGCACAGAGGGTTGCTGGAACGAACTCCGAGAGGAAGAGGCTCTCGAAGTCCGTCCAAAGTAGAGATGCATCATCATGCACCTAGAGCATCAGGCTCCACCATCTACCTGCTACTGCGTACAGGAGACTCGCGAAAAGGATCACCATAAGATCTGTTGGTGTCCCTACCAATTTGAAGACTCAGACAACAGCCTCCAGCCAATCCTCAGCTGCCTGAGGGTATGTCTCTCCATGAAACCTGGGCAGGCCTCTGTCGCTGAAACTCATGGAGCGCACTCAGGAAGCGTTCACTCTCCGCTGCTGGGGATAGTGGTATCAGTGGCCCAGCAGGTAGAGGTACTGCTGGTGCCTCCGCTGTAATGGGGCCCTTCACCGAGGCCTCGTTGCTCGGTGGGCTTCCATCTCGCACGTAACTGGGAACCCTAGCTGGATTCCATGATGGGGCCATCCTGAAAAGAAACAGGTGTGCCACGGTTAATACAGTTTACCTGTTGAGTTGACACAAAGTAATCACAAAGAAAAATTTTAAAACACACATGCAATCAGTGTTTTCGAGCACTGAGTCGGAAATCAGAAGTCAGGGTCCTGCAGTATGGATACGTCGGCCGCCGCACCAACACTAGACTCCTTGGACTGAAAACCACACTCAATACCCTTAACACTGTTGCTTCACAGGAAGAAATTATCAGAGTCCTAAGTTCTGCGGTAGAACCGACTCCTTTGATACCATTTTTTCACGACCAGTCCTAAGGGCCAGTGCCGTGACTACCCCAAGCCCGCCTTCCATAGGCCAAGGGATGGCGACTAGCACCAAAGGCATAAATCCCGATAAAAGGGAAGGAATTTCCATTATATAAGTAAACAAACACAACAGAGTACGCAATCTGAAGTAAACACTAATTAAACTGAGTACAAAAGTAAGTGCTGGAAAGTAAATGGGCTAGAATACAAACCCAACTGAAAGTACAGTACAAAAGTAAAGAAAGAACAGCTGCAGTAAAGTAAACCAGCAACCACTAAGTCATCCTCCAAATATCCCACCTGAAAGGTGGGTACCGATGGTCTCCTCAGCTCCTCGGGTCCGGCCGTCCGCTCCGTGTACATCCCGCCAAGTGGTCCACCTCAAAGTACCATCCCGCTCCACTAGACTCTACCTCGATCAGTGATGTCTATCGTCTGCATCCAACACAACGTAGTACAGGCATAGCCCGTGCAGGGGTGAGTATACATTACTCAGTAGGGACCCCGAGACCCCCCGAAGGTCTCCCAAAATCCAAAAAGGATAAACTACAAAGTAAAGATACAAACACGAAGTATCAACCAACTCTACTTAGGTATATGCCCATACATATACCTAAGTCATCAATTCCTGTTCGGCTCCAACTCACGAGCCCAAGTACAACCCAGTCCACATAGGAAAGCACAAACCATTCCACATAGAAAAGCAAGTCAATCACATCAATGATAATGACTGAAAATCAAGACTCATCTCACACAGGTATACTACACACAAAGAGGGGTGGAGATTATAGATGTAGCCTCTGAATCATCTCCCCTGCCAAACCCACGTAGGATCCAAGTACAGAAGTCGTCGCTGTTGAACCCACATAGGATCCAAGTATAGTAAACATCGCTGTCGAACCCACATAGGATCCAAGTACAGTCTTCATCGCTGCCGAACCCACGGAGGATCCAAGTACAGTCGTCCTCGCTGCCGAACCCACGTAGGATCGAAGTACAGTCGTCATCGTCGTCGCAGTCGCAGCCAGCTCTAGGGTTCCCACACACAGCACGCTCGATTCCAGGAGGGTTTGCTCCAGGAGCCAAGGGGGGTCAATACATCAACTGTCACAAAGTCCAGAGTTGATGTATCCCAAAGTTCCGTCTCATCAATAAGAACTCAATGCGACAGACGACGCGTCAATCAGACACCCGGTCTGAGAGATATTGGCTTTTTCGTCCCAGGGGCCCGGTTAGAAATACACTCATTTCTATCCCAGTTGATATCCAAATTCATCAGAAACTCACTTAGAGTATTTCAAAAGGACCGTCTCATCGAAAGAGTCCTAGTGCCGCAGACGGCGCGTCGATCAGACACACGATCCTTAAGTTATTCACGTTTAAGTGAATAACGGGCCCGACCTGTTTGGACCAGTTGGCCGATGGGTCGGGTTGACCCAGTTTGACGGGTCCAACCTAGCAAGGGTGTTGGACCGGTCCGAAGAATTATATAACTCATCCCAAAGGGGCACAGCCCGACCCGAAGTGGCGCGGCCCGACCCGGCGAGGCGCGGCCCGGCCCGACGGGGCGTGGCCAGGCCAGGCCTGGCACGGCTCGGCTCGGCCCGGCCCGGCTTGGCCCGGCCCGGTGCGGAGCGGCTAGGAGCGCGGCCCTGCTGGCTCGACCGGATGGACGAGCAACCCGACAGAAGCCGAGCGGGTTCCAAAGGGGGTGGGGTGGGGTGGCGGCCCCCCCAGTTTTCCGCACCAGGGGCTCCAGGAGGCACCGCCCTTCTCTAAACCGGCTGAATAGACCGGACAGTCTTCTGCGCACATGGCCCGCATGGGTGGGCCGCCAATCCTCCAGCGTGGCGCCCTCCTGGCACCGTGGTCCAGCCCTTCCCGGCCGGCCGACGGGCCGACTGGTTCTTCCACCGAAGCGGCCCGTGTAGCGGGCCACGTTTCTTCCCGCACAACTGGCGCGATGATGACGACATCCTTTATCACGTTCTCGGCATGGAATGATGGCGTCGTGTCTCCTCCTCCTTTGCTTGCCAATTCTAAATAAAATAAACAAGTTCAACGGAGGGTCGTCGGGCCGTGTTCGTTCGGCCCGCTCCCTCTGCGTAAAGTGATAACAAATGGCCGAGGTAAACAAGATGCTAAACGACAAAACAAAGTACAATTTTAATCCATTAACATTGAACTTAACCCCTACCTCGATAAATGATGACGAACGTCTGCATTTCGGTTGACGGCGTCGTGAGGTGAGGATTCGTAGATGTCGACAGAGAGCATCCGAGGAAGAAGCGGCGTCTCCCCTTTTTATCACGGAGAGAAGAAAACAAGGCGGATGTCATTGGTGAGTTCCCGCATCGGTGTCTCCTCCCTTGTCATAGAGGAAGAAGAGGATGGAGAATTCGGGGTCACCGAGTCGAAGTTCTTCGTCAGAGAGTTGGCGTTCTTCGTTGAGGATGAAGTTCTTCAAAAACACTAGGATTCTCCCAATTCCACCTCACACAACAAATCTAACCAAAATTAAATAAGGCTTCTCCTTATTTTATTTTATTTTTCTATGCATTCAAAATTACAAAATTCAAATTCCAATTCACTTAATTAATTAAACCATGAGTTGTCTAATTAATTAGGTGATAGGTTGGCAATTTTTAATGAGGTAGAGAGAGAAGAGGAAGAGTAACTCAAATTAATTCAAGGGGGGTTGTCAACATTAAATAAGGAAGTTTAATGGGAGGTTTAAGGGTTTTAGGGAATGTGAATGGTTGGGGATCGTGTGGGCCCCACCACACAATTATCCTCAAATGGGTAGTTAGGAGTTTGTGGGTCCCATCCTAACTTCCCCACGTAGGATAAAACCACTTAAGATAAAGAATAAAAATTGTTCCACAATTTTTATTCATTTCTTATTTAAACCACAAAAGTGAACTTCTCCTCCCGTGAAAACGAAATTGCGGTAAAGGTCCTATTAAGAAATTACCGACGTTGCGAGTTCATCGGTGCCCTCAGATTTCATTTCCGAGCACTGGTTCAAAAGATAGAAAAACCCGCTCGTTCGTTTACTGAACGTACCCGAGCTAAACTTCAGAAATTGATTTCAGGCACACCGGGCCTCGGAATTAGGTGCCGTCAGAAACTGCGTACTTGAAAAATTCTAAAGTATTTATGAAAAAAATTTCCTTGAAATTTTCGGGTCTTTATAGTTATGTAAATGGTAAATCATAACATAAGAATGTCTAAGTTAATGGGAGATGATGAAAGGTGAGAATCAGTTAACTTTTGGTAATGGTGGGACCAACATCATACCTTTCAAAACATTGGTTTATAAAACAATGGAAGATTTATTTTGGGATAAAAAACATGGTCATATGGTTAATTAGTAGCTCAAAGGAAACACTACTATTCACCATGCATATGGGGTTTATTTAGACAATTTAATCAACCTGTTTGAAATTTATATAAAAGATAAAACAAATAAGAGAATATCCACTCATGGTTATAGGTTTTTTTGTGTGGAGAATCTTGACTCATGGAATTCGGGTTTTTCCAAGAGGATAATATTGACTTAGGGCTATTGGTTGAAAAAGATTGAGAATTAATAGGTATGATGTGGATAAATAAAGAAAATTATGTTCAAGTAGGGTTAAAGTGTCTTGAAAGTTAAACCACCATGTATTAAATATATTCTTAAGGTGAAGTAAGATGAAATTAAATGGTTTGGGTATATGTTCTCCTCACCACTTGAAAGGTGGATTATCATAAATAAATAAAAAAATGAAGGCCTTCAGGCCATTGGAGTATATGTTCACCTGAATGGGAGGCCTTTTCAGTAGAAAGAGGTGGCCTTATTATGAATAACAATGTGAAATTTTAATTATTTAAAATCATGAGAATAGGTCCTGGTGGATATGATATAACTTTCCCCTTGACCATTGGGTGTTTCAAAGATAACTTTACTTTTTATTTGACCATGTTTTGGTCCATAAAATATTTATATCAATTCCATTTTCACTCAAAGTTTTAGAAAATTCATGAAAGTGAAATACTTAGTAAGTAAAGTATAATAATTTTCTCAGGAAACTATTTATTGGTTTTCATATAGAAAATAATTTATATTTCATTCATTTATTATTTAATGTATTTTAATTTTTACCAAAATCTGGTTTTTGAAGTTTAAGTTCATACAACATAGATAATAAAATGTGGTTTCTTATAAGGAAAAAGGGGAATTAATAATGCAATTAAAATATTTTATTCCAAAACTATTATAAGAAATCTTGAGTAGAAAATGGACTATACTCTTTGAAGCAATATTTCTTGGATCAAATTATTTATCATTGTTTAAGTTCCTTGAACTCAAAACAAAATTGAGGTTACTTTGAATAGAGGGACCATGTTTTCAGTTTTTCCTATACAATGGTTATGTCTCTCAGAGGAATCTTCATAGATCTATCTCATAAACAATAGAAAATGGAATGGAATTAAGAGTTACCCAAGAGAGGGGATAAGTTCCCAAACCTATTACGAATTTATTGGATTCTAACACCAGATTAGAATTGAGGATTTAATGGGAATGAATTCTGTGAGTGGGTCCAAGATGGAATATCCAAACATCACAACACATCCTATGATAATAAGAATCAATACACTCATAGAACTTTAAATTGGATGGTTTTATTCTAGAATGGATCTGTGTCAGGAAAACCAACATGAATAAAAAAATCATAAACTAGGATGGAGTGGAGGATTATAAGAATTAAATTTTACTTTGGGACTAAGATTAGTGATACGATCTTCACTAAATATCATATGATAATAGGAATTAATCCATATGTAGTTTTGGAAAATGGTAAATTTTTTATAGGTTTGGTGAATCTTAATATTAGGGAAGGAAGATGTCACTATATCAATAAAGTATCTTGACAAAGATAACTCTTATGTATATTGATCTCTTATGTAAGGATACATTTTAATATTTTTAGGTCATATGGAATGGACCAATACAAAACTTTTATGGTCATATGGGATACATCACATGCGATGTATCTTAAGGTAATTAAATGAGAAAAACATACCATACAACTTAGGGTCATATGGTAAAGAGCTTGTACCATGATGTTTAGAGTCTTTTGATAAGACCCTTAGATTCTTTCATTTTATATTCATAAAGCTTTGACTAAAGTGTCTCCTAGTTTATGATCATGCAATATAGAGCCTCCTCAATTGTGTCTCTAATGTATAATTGTATAAAATTTAGTGACATTTTATATTTTTTTGAACATATGGATATTGGATGAGGTAAATATTGTCTTTAATTTTGTAATTAGTGATAGTTGAATAATTATTTTTGGGAATAAGTTAACCATTAGTAATAGAGAAATCACCACCACACCATCACAAACCAACCTATGGGTTTGGGATGAATCTCTTTTGATATCATCAACATGTCCTAGGGTTTAATTTTCTTCTCAAAGTTTACTATTATATTTCCCATGTATAGGGGATCTATTTAGATTAGTAAATAAGTACATTATGAATTTTTATTAGAGAAGTAACCAAGAAGAGAATCTTAACTCAAGGCTTTGGTTGATTATTAATCAGAAAAAAAGTTTTACAGTAGGTTGGGTGGAAAATGGGATGTATAAAAGGGATTGAAATACTCTATAGCTATACCCCCATGTGTTAGGTAGACTATTTTGGAATAAATAGAATGATACATAATTTATTTCAAATAGGAATAATCCTTGATACAAGAGGAGGGTACGTTAAGCCTTATAAGAAATATAGCAAGGTCAGAAGATGTAATGGGAGAATATTGGTAATTGGTTATATAAAACTTGTCTATTTTGAGGAAAAAATTTATATTTTAACATTTATTTAAACTATACTAAGTAAAATAGTAGGGGCCTATGAAGATCAAGCTCTTATGGAAAGGAGGGGGACATAGTTTAAAAATATATATGATTGAACACTATAAGAAGTTTTGGTTCATACTAGAGGACCATTATGTTATGTAGTTTATGGTCATATGAAAAGAAAATTTGAATCCCACATGAATTTTTATACATGATACCATTATTTTAGAGTAAGGATAACTCATATACATGTTGCATGCGTCTTGGGTATCCCAACTCAATTAATTTTGGGTTTCCAAAAATAGAATCTCAACTTGAGGATTCTTTTATCCAAACATAGGATTAATAGAGAAAAAAACTATTAATTAGTGGCCCCATACACTAGGATGGTGGGACGAACTAGATGAAATTTTAATTTATACCTATTTTTGAGATTGGTGATCTATACATTGCTATATAATTGTGAGAACATGAATCAGAAAATAAATGGATCTCAATAAAGAAATTTTAATTTTGGTATAGGATTGTAATATGAAAGAATATCTATTATTGTACTGAGGGTAGAATATATTAGTATTTTTATATGGAATCCTTGTTTATGTCTATCATAGAATGCATAATTCAAATGAGGACACCATACACTCAGAGAGTTTGGATTAAAGTGAAATTTGTGTCTATAATGAATATAGAATATTTATACATCACTATGTATCATATGATAACTATAATAAACTGAAACATAGTTCTTAAAAGAGGAATTTTATGATTTCAAAATCTAGGGACATTTTTAGAAGGCATAACATGGATTATTAAATCTGTGTATTAGGATTGTTTGAATGGGAAAGGGATGGAATGAAAAAGTTACCTGGTGTGAAGATAAAGGATAAAACCTGATGTGAATAAAAAGAAGTTTATATATCAGTTTGAAATGAAGGATTGGATAAAAATGAAGAAGTATAGATAGGTCCAAGACTAGTTATCTAGAAGTTTATATGAACCTTATGATAATAGGAATCAAGAAACATGTAGTTATTAGAAAATGTGTCTCTATATAGACCAAGATTATATTCAGCAGAGAATATAAGGATTTTGCCATAATGAAAGTCTATTTGGGGAGAACTGATTTGAATTTGGTAAACCCATACACTAATAACTCTTATATAGATATGGATTTTATGTTAGTGGATTAGGTTATATATAATACAACACTCCAAGTAATTTATGGTCATGCATGATAGACTATTGTGTTATATTGTTTAGAGTCTTATGATAAGGACTTATGAACCTGATGTAAACTTGATAACAAGAGAATCTTAAATAAAGGATTTTTTTGTTTCCAATACTACAAATATCTAAAATAAAATATTTTAGTCTCTAATAGGTGTATATAAAATCATAGGTTTTGGTTTCAAATAGGTGAATCATGACTTAAGGTGTTTTTATTTCTAATTGGATTATCTTGATTCAAGGCATTTTGGTTTCCAAAAGGTGTATCTCAAATCATTCCTTCTGGTTTCCAAGAGAAGATTCTGGACTCAATGCATTTTGTTTATTCATTCCTAGATATAAAATGTTACAATATTAAGATGTCAAAATCTTTTTTTGATAATGGGTAATATGCATTAATGTGTAACATAGAGGGTATTTTGAATCCAATTTAATAACAGGGTTATAGAAAGGGTAAATCATAACATAAGAATGTCTGATTTAATGGGAGATGATAAAGTTGAGTTTTATTTGACTATTGGTAATTTTGGTACCACAATCATACCATCCAAAATCTAGTTTATAAAATTATGGGAGATTTCTTTTGTGAAAAGAAACATGACTATGAGGTTAATTAGAAGTGATAAGGAAATCATACTATTCACCATTCTTATGGGGTTCATTTATATAATTTAATCAAACTATTTTAAATTTATATGAGAGATGAAACCAATAGGATAATCTCTACTCAAGGTTATAGGTTTTTATAAGGAGACTCTTGAATCAAGGAATTTGTGTTTTCCAAGAGGTGAATATTGACTTAAGGCTATTGGTTAATGATGATTGAGATGTAAAATATATGAAGTGGATTCATAAAGAAAAGGATGTTCAATAAGGGTTCAAGTATCCTGAAATTTACACCACCATGTATTAAATACATTCTCAAGTTGAAGTAGGATGGCATAAAATGGTTTGGGTATATGTTCACCAGAATTGGAGGACTTCTCAATATTAAGAGGCGGCCTTATTATGAATGATTATGTGACCATGGAATTGTTTAAACTTATGAGTATGGGGCAAGGAGGATATAATATAACCTTTTCCTTGACCAATGGATCTTATAATAACAAATTCTCTTTTTATGGTCCACGCTGTGGTCCATAAAAGATTTATCTCTATTCCATTTTCACTATAATTTTTCCAAAGTCATTAAAGAGATATAGTTATTAAGTGATGATTAATCATTTTATCAGGAAATTTTTTATTGGTTTTTATCCAGACAAGACTTTATATCTCTTTTAATTATTGTTTAAGATTTTTAAATTTGGACCAAAATTAGGTGTTTGAAGTTTAAGTTCATAAAAATTAGATAAAAAATGTTGTTTCTTATTTGGGTAAAGGGGAAGTCATAACCAAATTTAAATTATGTATTCCAAAACTATTTTAAGAAACCTAGAGTGGAAAATGACCTATGAACTTTCAATCCATACTTCTTGGATATTTTTTTATCATCGTTTAAGGTCATAGAACTTAGAACAAAAAGAAGGGTTACTTAGAAGCGCGGTAGCATGTTTTAGGGTTTTCCCATACAGTGGTTTGGTCCCTCATATAAATCTGCATAGATATATCTCATACAAAAGTGAAAATGGAATGGAATGAAGAGTTACCCTAGAGAGGGCATAAGTAGTCAAACCTATTACGAATTTTTAGGATTTGATCACTAGGGTAGAATTGAGGATTGAATGGGAATGAAGTTTGTGACTAGGATCAATATAAAAGATCTAAACATCACCAAATATCCTATGATAATAAGAATGAAACCACTCATAGTAATTAAAATTGGATGGTTTTATTTTAGAATGGTTACCTCTGAGGAAAACCGACATAAATAAAAAAACTCATAAACTAGGATGGATTAGAGGATTAAATGGAAGTAAATTTTCTAATGGGCCTATAGTAGGAGATCTGAGATTCACTAAATATCTTATGATAATAGAAATTAAGCCATATTTAGTTTTGGAAAAGGGTAATTTTTTCATAGGTTAGGTGAATCTCAACATCAGGGAAAGAATATGTCACCATAGATATAAAATCTCTCAAGAAAGATAACTCTTTTATAGATCCTCCCCTTATATAAGGATTCATTTTACAATTTTTATGTCATATGGAATGAACCAATCCAATAATTTTATGTTTATATGGGATACACCACATGTGATGTATCTTGAGATCATAAAATGAGAAACAAACACCATATAATTTAGGTTCATGTAGTATAAACCTTATATCATGAAGTTTAGGGTCCTGTGATAAGAATTTTTGATGATTTTAGTTTATGTTTATAAATCTTTGGACAGAGTGTCACTCAGTTTATGACCTTGCAATATAGAGCCTCCTCAATTGTGTTAGTAATGTATAAGTGTATAAAATATAGATATATTTTATATTTTTTTGAACATATGGATGTTGGATGAGGTAAATATTATATTTAATTTTTGAATTGGAGAAAATGGAATAATGATTGGTGGGAATAGGTTAACCACTATTAGTGGAGAAATCACCACTAAACCATCACAATCAAGCCTATGGTATTAGGGTGAATCTCTTTTGGTACCATCAACATGGCCTATGTAACGACCCAGAATTTTATCAATGGAATTTCTATTCTTATAATTATGTTATATTGTATAAAACACATAAATCACATAGAGAATCTGATAAAAACATTATTCTCATAAATATAAATGAAATAAGTTATATTTACAGAAATTAAGAAACCTATACCAATGGAATAGTAACCTAACCGTTGGAATAATAACATGGACATCTGGAATAGTAATCCAAACATTAGAATAGTAAAATCACATATTAAAGTATAAATAAAATTGATTTATCCTCTAAATTAAAATATGATATATTTACATCACGGTATAAGTAAAAAAATGAATTAAAAATTATAAATTAAGTGTTAATGTTTTTGTAAAAAAAAATTTATTTACAATTTTATAGTTAAAATAATTATTTTAAAGAAAATTAATTTTCATATAACAGTTTCATAAATTAATATTATTTTTTATTACAAATATAATATTATTTTATATTACCTTAACTAATTTTTCAAATGGTCAAAAAATCAATTCTAATCTTAAAAGTGGTATTTTTTTGAATAAATGATGATTTTATTTAAAAATAAATTTTTTCATATTTATAAAATTATTTTCATAAAATTTATTTCATTTTTTAATTCTACACATCAAAAAATAGTTAGGTTGAATTTTTGGGATTTTTCTAAAATAGTTGAAATTTTGGTGAATAGTGAAAATATAAATTTACGATATATGTTAAATATATAAATTTTTGAGTCATGGATGATTTATAGATGATTAAACACCATTATATCTAAGTATCCTTCTATATTTACTATATTTATTTATGATAATCAACACTGTTGATAGTCTTGATGCAAAATAATAAACAAATGAATAAAATTATAAAAAAACACCCATCTCCACCCCTATACATACCAACCCTCACCACCTCTTCTCCTCACGGATTATAAGACTTTTATCTTGTATAAATTATTCCTAATTAAATCCCTAATCCTATTACCCATGTCCAAGAGATGCTGGTCTCAAAAAAAGATCAAATCCAAGTGTCTTAAGGATGCTCTCAAGGAGACAACCTTCATGTGGTAAAGTCCTCCTTCTTTCTCTTTTAATTTATTTTCTTTTTATTATCCTCTACTAAACTAACCTTATCCAAAGAGGAATGAAAACTACAGTATCATATATATATTGTAATGTTATTTTTTTAATGTAATTTTCATCATCAAATCTCTTCACCCCTCTTTTTATTATAAAAATAAAAACATTGTTTGTGATGTGTCAAATCACCACCTTCATGGACGACGAGTTTTCGTTTTCCACAACCACCTTCAAGGATAATCATAAAACCATTATTATTGATAGATAATATTTTAATATACATATTATACGTTATATTATATTTTGGAACTAATATATAAATATAATATTAAAAAAAATTATACAAGTTCATGATGGTCGTAAAAACCACCAAAATAAATTAAAACATTTTCATCATTGTTTTATCTAATGATGCATCATCCTATAATATAAAAAAATGATATATGATATCATTTAAACTTCTGTAATTTCATTAATACTAAATAATTTTACTTCTAGATAATTATTCTCATTTTAAAATAACAACAATAATTACATACAAGTAAAAAGATCGTAAAACCCTAAAAACGAAAGCTCTCAAAATGATGAAATTGAACACTATAACTAATAAAAATGGACATAAATGAACTTAATAAAATGATAATAAATCAAATAAATGTAAAATAGGTTTTTTATTTATTAATTAATGAATCTAATTTTATTATTCAGGATATTTAGTACAAGTGCAGAAGGCATTCGTACATAAGGTAAGGAGATTCTCAAACCCAACACCCTTTCTTTGGGTTATTCACATTTCATTCCAAATTTTAGTGTGGATGTTATTTTAATATTATTAAAATATAATTTCATTTTTTTACCTTTTATTTTCAATGATATACATGTTTCTAACTTGGTTTTATGACTAATATAAAGGTTTTCTAAAAGAAATCTTCTTTCCAAAACACATATTGACTTCTCTTGAGTTATTTATTCTTCACTCAAAAACGATGATTCTAAAACCAAACATGTTATTTTAAATTTTACATTTGGGAACTCCAAATTTATTCCTGAAATAATAATTTATTAAATCCTTATAAAACCAATTCCTTTATATGGATTACTTCATTACTTTGATTGATATATGTTCCATGTGGCATGCATGATTATGTAAATGTTATGATATGATGGGTGGACCCAGAATTATATATCCCTCCAATATAATGGGTAATGTAATGTATCTCATTGTATGATGTGTATTATGCATGAAAATTATGTTACCTTTGTTCACAATGATGATTTTATGATTATGCACATATGTTATGCATGAACATGATGATAGATTTGTTCACAACTATGTGTGGTATTTGACCACTATGTCACGATGTACCATTTTTATGAATTTACACATTCCATTCCTTTATATAATTATTCCTATAAAGATTATTATGATGATCCTATGATTATGTTATAATGATGATTATTTTTCTTACGCATGTTATATTGATTCATGTCTTTATTTATCCGCTTACTGGGCTTTTAGCTCACCCTTTATCTTTAATATATATCCTCTGGTGAATAAGTGAACTAAGAAGAATGTGAGATTTAACAAGATAAAGAATAATATTTTAAATAAATGTTTATGTTTTATTATTTTTAAAGTTAGGTATGTGCCTAATTTTCCCAAGATAATAAAACTTTGGATCCTGGTTTTGTATTGATATTATGTTGTTTATCTTTAAAATAATGTAATAGTTATGTAGGAAAAGTAGGTTTTCTATAGTTAGTATGAGAGTATAGTTTAGTTAATTTGGGAATTAGTATTATATAAAGTTAATGAAAAGGATAAGAATACATATATAAAGTTTTTCTTATAAAAATTCTTAACACAGGGATCCCATAAGATTTTACTTCAGTGTTAATTTCATAAAAGGATAAATTATTTATGTTTTGTTGACTTAATTTCTCTTGAAAACTTTTTTATTTCATAAAATAGTGGGAAATAAGAGAAACCAGGCCATAAAATCATGTTTGGGACAATGAATAGATTTCTTGAATGACATCCCCAATGCCTTGGGAGGTGGAGTTCAAAATTTTGTGGTGATTTTTACGCAACTTTCTTAGGCTATGAACAATAACCTAAACAATGTGGAATGGTAGCCTTCAACTGAGAGGGATAAATTGGATATCAAATTTTTTATGTGGTAATAACCAATAACATTTACTGGATATTACGATCCTATTGTTGTGAAATAGTGGGTTAACTCAATGGAGAAGATCTTTTTTATGATCCATTATTCTAAGGAGAAGCTGACTCTAGTTGTCTATTGTTTAGATGTGGAGGCCGATCAATGGTGGGAATTGATTAAGCACACTAAACCAAAGGATGTAATAGAAGCGATGGAGTGGGAATACTTTAAGAAAATATTTCTTAACATGTATTCCCATGAACTCTTTAATAAAAGATGTAGAGATAATTCATAGAGATGAAACAAAAGGAAGGTGAATGTGTAATGAATTATGAATAAAACTTCACAAGGATTTCAAGGTATGCCTAAAATTTTGTTATAAAAAATGATTAAAAATAGACATATTATTTACTGGTTTAAATCCAAACCTTCTAAAGGATCTATAAATCAGATACTTTGTGAGGTATGAAGAAGTGGTTTGATGTTCTCTCAAATTAGAGATTGATTTCGGAGAATGGTCCCATGGTTATGGAGATAAGAATAGAATAGTGGATTTTCAATTTTGTGGGTCAAATTAAAATGGAGGAAAAAGGATCCAACCACCCATGTGTAAAAAATGTGGGAATAATCATTATGGTAATTTACTCAAAGGAATTGGAAAATTCATTAAGTGTGGGAGAGAAGGATATCAAACTCATGAATGTTGAAGAGACATGAAGAATCTGAACAACATGATGGAGGAAAGAAGGGAACCTCCTAATACACCACCTATGGTTCAATGCTACAAATTTAGGGGGAAAGGTAACTTTGAAATTCATTGTACTAAACCTTTATTCTTTGAGGGTAATTAGTGTCAGGAGACACCAAATACAAATGAGCAAGGGAAATATTATTCCATCACTACTGCTGAAGTGGGGCAAGAAAACAAAGTCATAAAAGGCACACTTCCTATTTAATCAATAATGGAAAAATTATTATTTTATTATGGTTCTATGAATTCCTTTATATCTTGCATGTTTGGTATAGATATTGAGTTTAATCCCTACTACCTTGAATTAGATATATCCATAAAAACACATAGTGATGTGATCATTACAACCCATGTGTTTGACTCTTTTGTTGTTTGCATATGTGGAAAGATTATTCTAGTGAATCTCATGATACAAACCTTTGTAGAATTTGATGCTATATTGGGCCTAAATTGGCTATCATTATATAGATAAAAATTCAAATTTTGGGAAAATGAAATATCTTTTCATATTCTATACCATCCCATGATCCTCTAAAAATGAAATAAAGACCATGAATCTCCTTTAGAAAATACCTCAATAGTGTGGGGGTTTATTTTCTAAGAATAAACATACCTCACTTAAATGGTTGATTCAAAGTAAGGTATCGAACTAGAATAAATTCCCATTGTGAGGGAATATGGTGATTTATTTCTTGAATACTTAATTGGATTTCTATCAAATTGTGAGGTAGAGTTATCAATATAACTCATACCCATAGCTACTTATATATCAAAATCCACCTACAATATGGATCCTATAAAACCGTAAGAGTTAAAGAAGAAGCTTCAAGATCATTTGGAAAAAGGGTTTATATTCCCTAGTGTATTGCCTTGGGGTTCACCAGTGCTCTTCACAAAGAAAAAGGATAGATAAATGTAGCTGTATATCAATTACCAAGAGCTCAATAATGTAAAGTCCCAGTTCTGGAAGCCACCCAGAGGTGACCCATACCCGGTTGTTCACATGGCCTCAAGCGCATTTCCCGAATGCCAGAGGCTGCCGACTAGAAGTTAAGGCCTTGGGTGTGTTAGTGGGGGAAAATATGCCCTCATTGGCAGAGTACACAATATAATTAAACAACATATAAAATAGCGGAAGCAGTAATATCCAACAACAATAAAAAAAGGAAAACTAAAAAATAAACAACTGGAGAACACACAAACATATATATGAAATGATGCATGATACATATGTCTAGGAAATCAACCAAACAAGTCACACTGTTGAATAAAATACTAAGCCAAAGTACAAAAGAAAAACAGATAAGCAACTCCTCAGCATCGCAAGCCTCGGCTTGGTCCCATTCTCTCCTGCTCCAATGCAAGTCAAGTACCTAAAGTCGAAGGGTGCTTTCCCTTGTCTATACCTACAACAATATAATCTGTTGGGGCCCAAAAGAATGACACAAACAGGGTGTGAGACTAAATCCCAATAGGAAACCGCCTAAAGATCTGTTCCTAACAGTCAGTGAGCATATGAAAGGTAATAGTATAGTAAGAAGTAAACAGTAAGAAATAAACAGGATGATACACAACTGTAAACAATCCAAAGATCAACAAACAGTAGTGAAGCAAACAGCTAACCAAAAATAGAAATCCCTTTGGGAAGTACTCATAGCCGTCCCTTCGGGTCCTATCAAAGAAATACCAACAACCCTCTGGTAAGTACACTCATCCTAACCCCTTTGGTTTGGTCATACGAAATTATAAGACTCTCTCAGGAAGCACACTCAGTCAATTCTCCTTATAGTCTAAGGTAGTTAGGGACTCTTTGAGGAAGATCACGTGGTCTAATCCCCTTATAGCCCCAAGGTATAGAGACTATATGGGGAAGCTCGCTCGGTCAATTCCTCCTATAGCCTCAGGTCTATCACAAAATCTATGTGGAAGCTCACTCCATCTATTCCTCATATATCCTGGAATGGTTTAAGGAATTCAAACAATAAAACACAAACTCTCCGAGGAAGCTCACTCAGTCTACCCCCGTATAGTCTATAAAGCCCAAGACTCTCTGAGGAAGCTTACTCAGTATATCCTATTGTATTCTATAATATCCAAGACTCTCTGTAAAGCTCACTCGGTCTATCCCCAATAGTCTATAATGACCAAGACTCTCTGAGGAAGCTGAATCGGTCTATCACCTTATAGTCTATAACACCAGGTTCTCACGGCCCTGTGCCAGTCAGTGAATAATAATGCTATAAGGCCAAAGTAAACCTACAGAGTTACTTGGCAAACCATTCTATAGTATCTCAAGAATGTCATTGAACAGTAATCCATCCTATGGTCACAAGGAATGGAAAACAGGTATAACGGCCAAAGGATGAACAAGACCAAAAGGTCATAAAAAGAACAAGGCATGGGAAAAACATCTAAGCATAGAAATTATCCTCATAAACAACCAAATTACCTCTACACAAGCATACAATAAAGGCAAGAAAACAACTGGGGAAAAACCGTAAACACGCAATACCTCGTTCAAGGGTATTGGTGGAAATTGCACATAAAACTCAATGAATTTGAACGGAAAGGCACAAAAAACCTACCTTGATGCTAGGAAATCAATATACTTGAACCACGAGGCTTGAATATCTTTATAACGTCGTATATCTATGAAAAAACACAAAACATTCAACCCACAATAACTTGCAAAAGAGGAGGAATCAAAAAATGATGCTCTATGAGAAGGAAGAGCTTACCGCTACGGTTCCAACAAAATCGACAGTGGTTGATTCAGAGAAAAGACAAAGGCTCGGGGGCTTGGAGGAGATTAGCGGCCATACGAGATTCTCTCGTTCGAAGAAGATGGAGAAGAAGCGTGTTCTGGCGATTAGACGTGACCCCGATCCATTTAATGAAAAAAGAAAGTACACGACATGTACTTTTGGAGTACATGACATGTACTAGGTTTTTTCGTACTCTGATTTAAGCGGCCTCCACATCACCCCTACATGGCTGTGTGTGTGGCCCAGACATGGCCAACACACGACCTCGTGCGGTAAGGGAGTACACGGTGTGTACTTATAAAGTACACGACATGTACTTCAAAAATTTCTAGAAACTCCTCTTTTCTCAAAAACTCCAGAAAAGGGAAAAACATACATGAAAAGAAGGTCTGGGTTCTTACAAACTTCCCCCCTTAAAGAAAATTTTCCCCGAATTTCCCTATCGAGGTGTAGAAGAAGAAACCCCTAATAGCTCCATCCACTGCGACCTTACATTGGCCTCCCTCTCCCAAGTCTCGTCCTGTACTTGCTCGTGCTTCCATAACACCCGTACCAGAGGAATAGACTATCCATAAAGAACCTTTGTAATACGATCGAAAATCTGGATAGGATGCTCCTCAAACGATGTATCCGCTTGGAGCTCAACCTCCTTAGGTTGAAAGACATGAGATGAGTTTGAAAAGTAACGTCTGATCTGAGAAACGTGGAAGATGTCATGCATAGCCCAATACCTCTGAGGTAATTGCAACCGAAAGGCAACCGACCCAACTCTCTCCAATAACTCAAACGTCCCGACGTACTATGGTGAAAGATTACCCTATCTCCGAATCCTCTTGTGTCCCAAACTCGATGCGACACGCAGGAAAGCCTGATCCCCGACCTCAAACTCCAGAGGTCGTCTCCGCTGATCAGTATAAGACTTCTGTAAAGACTGTGTCATAGCCATCCTCTTCTAAAACTAACTCTATCTGCTCTGAGGTCTCCTGAACAAGATGAGGTCCCAGTAAAGCAGCCTCTCCTGCCTTTATCCAGCATAAAGGTGATCAGCTTGGCCTACCATACAAATCCTTGTAAGGTTCCATCTGAATAGTCACTTGAAAACTATTGTTGTAGGTGAACTTCACAAGAGGTATATGCTTCTCCCAAGAACCTCCAAAGTCCAGAATGCAAGCTTGGAGCATATACTCAATCACCTGAATCGTACGTTTGGACTGACCATCTATCTGGGGATGGTATGCTATACTCAAAAGTACCTGTGTACCCAAAGCCTTCTAAATCCCCTGCCTGAACCGAGAAGTAAAACGCGCATCCTTGTTTGAAAAAGTGGAGTGTGGAACTCCATGAAGACGTACAATCTATTAGATGTATAACCATCCTAGCTCATCAACACTGAAGTTCTCCTTGATCGGAAAGAAGTGATAAAACTTCTTAATCCTATCGATGACAACCCAAACAACATCATTCCCTTAAGGTGACCTCGGAAAACCAATCACGAAGTCCATTGAGACATCATTCCACTTCCACTCCAGAATGGGTAACTGCTGCAAAAGACCTGCTGGTCGCTGATGCTCCGCTTTAACCTACTAACAAGTGGAACACCTCATGAAAAAACTAGAAAAATATCTCTTCATACCTTGCCACCAATACTGGCAGTGTAGATCACTGTTTCGCGCGGAATCCGGGGATGACCTCCTGGACGGGAGATTCAAACGTTCCGATCGGTTTCTACCGGGTTTGTTCGTAGAACCGGAAACATCCAATGATTCCACATCCGTTTGGACCTGCTTTCCAAAGGCAGGCGCTCATTAGCTTGTGGGCTAATGAGGCTTAGGAATTTGCATTGGTCGAGAGGATGGGAGGTCGGACTCATCACACCTTTTTGAGGGGAATTATTGTCTACTCCGGGACTCTCTTTATAGATTTAAGTTAAGTTCGTGAATCCTTATTACATTACCAAGTATAAAATGAGCTTTCCTTTAGTTTTAACAATCAATGATTAAATATGCAAGAAATTTAGAGAATCTTTTATATGTATTCGAGGTTCTTCATCAATATAGAATCATCTATATTTGTTTAGAGATTCTTGGTCAATGGTATCCTTCAAAACATTTATATAAAAGTCTCTTGGTCATTTTGATGACCAGGCTGGTTTTAAAGCCACTCAGTGGGGCACTTGAAGTTTATCGTCATTCAGAAGGACAGAGATTATTTCAATGTTGGGATCGAACCCATGAATGGGCTACCTACGTATCCTTTGTTTTGAAAAAAAAAGGAATCAGAATCCACGTAGTTCGAGGAATGGGATATGATGTTTTATGATTGATGGCTCAAAGATGAATGTCATAATTACTTTTACACTCTAAGCTCACGTGAGTCATGCTCGGTGTGAGAAACAAGAGGTATTGGTAAAATTTAGACAATTGTGCCATGAAGGATGCAATCATAAAAATTTTGTTTGGGGCTTATGTATGGATGACTGCCCAGATAGATGAAGGTTTAGGATTTACTTTTAGGAAGAAAATCCATGAACAGGGTCCACAAAGTTATATGTGCTTCATGGAGATTTGAATACTCTAATCTTGGGGCTTACTCCTAAGGAGGATGCCCAAGTTAGGAGGAGACTTATGATTGGGTTTTATTCCTGAAAAGGAAACCCAAATCAAAAGGAAATTTATGACTGGTTAAGAGAAATTTTAAGAGACTTGGGGCTTACTCTTAAGAAAGATGCCCAAGATTTATGACTAGGACTTATTCCTGAGAAGGAAGCCTAGGTTAGGGGACTTGGGGCTTACTCCTGAAAAGGAAGCCCAAGGTTATGACTGAGTCTTTATTCCTGAAAAGGAGACCCAGGTTAGGGATTAAGGTTTGGGGCTTACTCCTGAGGAGGATGCCCAAGTTTAAAGGACTTTGATTGGGGCTTATTCTTAAGGAAGATGCCCAAGATTTATGACTAGGACTTATTCCTGAGAAGGAAGCCTAGGTTAGGGGACTTGGGGCTTACTCCTGAAAAGGAAGCCCAAGGTTATGACTCTTATTCCCGAAAAGGAGACCCAGGTTAGGGATTAAGGTTTGGGGCTTACTCCTGAGGAGGATGCCCAAGATTTATGACTAGGACTTATTCCTGAGAAGGAAGCCTAGGTTAGGGAACTTGGGGCTTACTCCTGAAAAGGAAGCCCAAGGTTATGACTGAGTCTTATTCCTGAAAAAGGAGACCCAGGTTAAGATTCTCTCATCTTAAAGGATGAGGTTGAATGAATGAACTCTCAATCTTTTGCGACATAAAGATGTTTAAATCACTAGGTTTTGAGAGATATTTCACATAATTCCTTTCAGATAAGGATGTCAAATCAAGAAATCATGCCATAAATGGCTTTGAAGAGTATCTTGAAGACTGAATCTTGAATAGGAAGGGTGAAATGGCTTAAGAGGGGTGAAAAAGGGCAAGATGGGCACCCAAAAAGATAGGGGCGCGCAAGTATTGAAGGTCGCGCAAGTCCTGCGGCGGCGCGCAAGTATTGGTCGCGCAAGTATACTTGCGCGACATGAGGTATACTTGCGCGATTTTCAACAAGAGTTGAATTATTTGAGCGACTCTTTATTAAACTCTTTCCCATCCTCTTGAGGTTCTTCCAGAGAAGGGACGCGCAAGTTATATTGAAGGAATTAAGTTGGCGCGCAAGTGTTTGATAAGTTTCAACACTTGGGCCTTCCTTCTTCTCTTTAGATCTTCCATTCTAGGTAAGAAATTACCTTAGAAGTGTTCCGGAAGCTTTTGAGAAGAGACTTGAGCGTCGGGAGCTTTGATCCGAGTTTCTGGGAAAAGAGCTCTTCGAATGGGGGGCCCAAAGGGTCTATTTATAGGCAAAAGAAGACCCCGAGCGGTTACTGGGCGGTTACCAGATCTGTCGCGCAAGTCCCTTGCACGACCATGAGGGGTCGCGCAAGTGTTGAGGCGGCGCGCAAGTATACTTGCGCGACCAAGAGGGAACTTGCGCGACCTCTGGGCAATGTTATCCTTTTTCATCCCTTTGTCGATTTTTGATGTTTCTTCAAAGGAGTAATCACTTTGAGCTCAGATATTCCCTTTTCCGAACTTTAGATTCCGTGACGAAAGGAGCGTCAACAAAGCACTTGAAGTTTATCGTCATTCAGAAGGACAGAGATTATTTCAATGTTGGGATCGAACCCATGAATGGGCTACCTACGTATCCTTTGTTTTGAAAAAAAAAAGGAATCAGAATCCACGTAGTTCGAGGAATGGGATATGATGTTTTATGATTGATGGCTCAAAGATGAATGTCATAATTACTTTTACACTCTAAGCTCACGTGAGTCATGCTCGGTGTGAGAAACAAGAGGTATTGGTAAAATTTAGACAATTGTGCCATGAAGGATGCAATCATAAAAATTTTGTTTGGGGCTTATGTATGGATGACTGCCCAGATAGATGAAGGTTTAGGATTTACTTTTAGGAAGAAAATCCATGAACAGGGTCCACAAAGTTATATGTGCTTCATGGAGATTTGAATACTCTAATCTTGGGGCTTACTCCTAAGGAGGATGCCCAAGTTAGGAGGAGACTTATGATTGGGTTTTATTCCTGAAAAGGAAACCCAAATCAAAAGGAAATTTATGACTGGTTAAGAGAAATTTTAAGAGACTTGGGGCTTACTCTTAAGAAAGATGCCCAAGATTTATGACTAGGACTTATTCCTGAGAAGGAAGCCTAGGTTAGGGGACTTGGGGCTTACTCCTGAAAAGGAAGCCCAAGGTTATGACTGAGTCTTTATTCCTGAAAAGGAGACCCAGGTTAGGGATTAAGGTTTGGGGCTTACTCCTGAGGAGGATGCCCAAGTTTAAAGGACTTTGATTGGGGCTTATTCTTAAGGAAGATGCCCAAGATTTATGACTAGGACTTATTCCTGAGAAGGAAGCCTAGGTTAGGGGACTTGGGGCTTACTCCTGAAAAGGAAGCCCAAGGTTATGACTCTTATTCCCGAAAAGGAGACCCAGGTTAGGGATTAAGGTTTGGGGCTTACTCCTGAGGAGGATGCCCAAGATTTATGACTAGGACTTATTCCTGAGAAGGAAGCCTAGGTTAGGGAACTTGGGGCTTACTCCTGAAAAGGAAGCCCAAGGTTATGACTGAGTCTTATTCCTGAAAAAGGAGACCCAGGTTAAGATTCTCTCATCTTAAAGGATGAGGTTGAATGAATGAACTCTCAATCTTTTGCGACATAAAGATGTTTAAATCACTAGGTTTTGAGAGATATTTCACATAATTCCTTTCAGATAAGGATGTCAAATCAAGAAATCATGCCATAAATGGCTTTGAAGAGTATCTTGAAGACTGAATCTTGAATAGGAAGGGTGAAATGGCTTAAGAGGGGTGAAAAAGGGCAAGATGGGCACCCAAAAAGATAGGGGCGCGCAAGTATTGAAGGTCGCGCAAGTCCTGCGGCGGCGCGCAAGTATTGGTCGCGCAAGTATACTTGCGCGACATGAGGTATACTTGCGCGATTTTCAACCAGAGTTGAATTATTTGAGCGACTCTTTATTAAACTCTTTCCCATCCTCTTGAGGTTCTTCCAGAGAAGGGACGCGCAAGTTATATTGAAGGAATTAAGTTGGCGCGCAAGTGTTTGATAAGTTTCAACACTTGGGCCTTCCTTCTTCTCTTTAGATCTTCCATTCTAGGTAAGAAATTACCTTAGAAGTGTTCCGGAAGCTTTTGAGAAGAGACTTGAGCGTCGGGAGCTTTGATCCGAGTTTCTGGGAAGAGATCTCTCTATGGGGGGCCCACAGGGTCTATTTATAGGCAAAAAGAAGACCCCGGGCGGTTACTGGGCGGTTATCAGATCTGTCGCGCAAGTCCCTTGCCCGACCATGATGGGTCGCGCAAGTATTGAGGCGGCGCGCAAGTGTACTTGCGCGACCAAGAGGGAACTTGCGCGACCTCTGGGCAATGCTCTCCTTTTTCATCCCTTTGTCGATTTTTGATGTTTCTTCAAAGGATTAAACCCTTTGAGCTCAGATATTCCCTTTTCCGAACTTTAGATTCCGTGACGAAAGGAGCGTCAACAAAAGTCCCCCCTCAGAGTTGGATCCGGAGAGAAAATGAGGATTTGACTCTGAGGAAATCGAATCCCTCTAAAGGAAAAGGGCGGCGCGCAAGTCTTCAGTGCGCAGAGGGAGGCGCGCAAGTCTGCGTCGCGCAGGCCTTAAACCCTCTGGTATGGCGCGCAGGTAGGCCTCCTGGCCTATAAATATACGGCCTCACCTCCGTACAAGTATCCGGATTTCCGGACCTCATACCTTCTCGAGCTCTCGCCGCGCAGGTCACCTAAGCCGCGCAAGTCTGCTCTGTTTTTCCTTGATGTCGCGCTCCTGTAAAGGTATTCGTACTTGCGCGGTTTATACTTGCGCGACGAAAACTAGCGCGACACGTGATCACTTGCGCGCCATTTTGTAGACTTGCGCGCCTTAATGCCTTAGCCATTTTTTTCAGATTTTCTCACAAATTTTATGAAAAAATAAAACCCATTTAAGAGTTTAATTTATTCAACTCCTGTGCAGATTCACGTCGGGTTCACCATTTTTGTTTCGCGCGGAATCCGGGGATGACCTCCTGGACGGGAGATTCAAACGTTCCGATCGGTTTCTACCGGGTTTGTTCGTAGAACCGGAAACATCCAATGATTCCACATCCGTTTGGACCTGCTTTCCAAAGGCAGGCGCTCATTAGCTTGTGGGTAATGAGGCTTAGGAATTTGCATTGGTCGAGAGGATGGGAGGTCGGACTCATCACACCTTTTTGAGGGGAATTATTGTCTACTCCGGGACTCTCTTTATAGATTTAAGTTAAGTTCGTGAATCCTTATTACATTACCAAGTATAAAATGAGCTTTCCTTTAGTTTTAACAATCAATGATTAAATATGCAAGAAATTTAGAGAATCTTTTATATGTATTCGAGGTTCTTCATCAATATAGAATCATCTATATTTGTTTAGAGATTCTTGGTCAATGGTATCCTTCAAAACATTTATATAAAAGTCTCTTGGTCATTTTGATGACCAGGCTGGTTTTAAAGCCACTCAGTGGGGCACTTGAAGTTTATCGTCATTCAGAAGGACAGAGATTATTTCAATGTTGGGATCGAACCCATGAATGGGCTACCTACGTATCCTTTGTTTTGAAAAAAAAAAGGAATCAGAATCCACGTAGTTCGAGGAATGGGATATGATGTTTTATGATTGATGGCTCAAAGATGAATGTCATAATTACTTTTACACTCTAAGCTCACGTGAGTCATGCTCGGTGTGAGAAACAAGAGGTATTGGTAAAATTTAGACAATTGTGCCATGAAGGATGCAATCATAAAAATTTTGTTTGGGGCTTATGTATGGATGACTGCCCAGATAGATGAAGGTTTAGGATTTACTTTTAGGAAGAAAATCCATGAACAGGATCCACAAAGTTATATGTGCTTCATGGAGATTTGAATACTCTAATCTTGGGGCTTACTCCTAAGGAGGATGCCCAAGTTAGGAGGGGACTTATGATTGGGTTTTATTCCTGAAAAGGAAACCCAAATCAAAAGGAAATTTATGACTGGTTAAGAGAAATTTTAAGAGACTTGGGGCTTACTCTTAAGAAAGATGCCCAAGGTTATGACTGAGTCTTTATTCCTGAAAAGGAGACCCAGGTTAGGGATTAAGGTTTGGGGCTTACTCCTGAGGAGGATGCCCAAGATTTATGACTAGGACTTATTCCTGAGAAGGAAGCCTAGGTTAGGGAACTTGGGGCTTACTCCTGAAAAGGAAGCCCAAGGTTATGACTGAGTCTTATTCCTGAAAAAGGAGACCCAGGTTAAGATTCTCTCATCTTAAAGGATGAGGTTGAATGAATGAACTCTCAATCTTTTGCGACATAAAGATGTTTAAATCACTAGGTTTTGAGAGATATTTCACATAATTCCTTTCAGATAAGGATGTCAAATCAAGAAATCATGCCATAAATGGCTTTGAAGAGTATCTTGAAGACTGAATCTTGAATAGGAAGGGTGAAATGGCTTAAGAGGGGTGAAAAAGGGCAAGATGGGCACCCAAAAAGATAGGGGCGCGCAAGTATTGAAGGTCGCGCAAGTCCTGCGGCGGCGCGCAAGTATTGGTCGCGCAAGTATACTTGCGCGACATGAGGTATACTTGCGCGATTTTCAACCAGAGTTGAATTATTTGAGCGACTCTTTATTAAACTCTTTCCCATCCTCTTGAGGTTCTTCCAGAGAAGGGACGCGCAAGTTATATTGAAGGAATTAAGTTGGCGCGCAAGTGTTTGATAAGTTTCAACACTTGGGCCTTCCTTCTTCTCTTTAGATCTTCCATTCTAGGTAAGAAATTACCTTAGAAGTGTTCCGGAAGCTTTTGAGAAGAGACTTGAGCGTCGGGAGCTTTGATCCGAGTTTCTGGGAAGAGAGATCTTCGAATGGGGGGCCCACAGGGTCTATTTATAGGCAAAAGAAGACCCCGAGCGGTTACTGGGCGGTTACCAGATCTGTCGCGCAAGTCCCTTGCACGACCATGAGGGGTCGCGCAAGTGTTGAGGCGGCGCGCAAGTATACTTGCGCGACCAAGAGGGAACTTGCGCGACCTCTGGGCAATGTTATCCTTTTTCATCCCTTTGTCGATTTTTGATGTTTCTTCAAAGGATTAATCACTTTGAGCTCAGATATTCCCTTTTCCGAACTTTAGATTCCGTGACGAAAGGAGCGTCAACAAAAGTCCCCCCTCAGAGTTGGATCCGGAGAGAAAATGAGGATTTGACTCTGAGGAAATCGAATCCCTCTAAAGGAAAAGGGCGGCGCGCAAGTCTTCAGTGCGCAGAGGGAGGCGCGCAAGTCTGCGTCGCGCAGGCCTTAAACCCTCTGGTATGGCGCGCAGGTAGGCCTCCTGGCCTATAAATATACGGCCTCACCTCCGTACAAGTATCCGGATTTCCGGACCTCATACCTTCTCGAGCTCTCGCCGCGCAGGTCACCTAAGCCGCGCAAGTCTGCTCTGTTTTTCCTTGATGTCGCGCTCCTGTAAAGGTATTCGTACTTGCGCGGTTTATACTTGCGCGACGAAAACTAGCTCGACACGTGATCACTTGCGCGCCATTTTGTAGACTTGCGCGCCTTAATGCCTTAGCCATTTTTTCAAATTTTTTCACAAAATTTATGAAAAATAAACCCATTTAAGAGTTAGTTTATTCATCTTTTGTGCAGATTCAGTGGTTCCCAAGGGAATTGGAACGACTTATGAACTGGCTAGCAAGCGGATTGATGACATGATGAACATCATTGGCCCTGATTATTATGACATCTGCGACAGCACTCTTCCAGATTTGGCTAAGTACTTGAAGAAATATCATCTTAATTTCTCACAGAGCATCTACCTGTCTCTATGTGGTCGTGGTCACTTGCAAGGAGTCAATGTTCCAAATGCAAACAACTATACACCTGAAATGCAGCTGCGCTGCTACTCCTTCATTTCAGTTATGCTGTGCATTAAAAGCAACAACAATGGTGTGAACTTTCAAATTCTCCTTGCATGCCATTTCCTTGCAGATATAAAAATGGCAAACCCATGGGCTGAAATGTTTTCCACTACCGGTTGGTGGAGAGAAGACAAACATGGTATTAGAGCAATATCTGAAAAGAGTACTCTCTTCAAATGGCTCTTTACTTCCAATGCTCCATTCTCAAATCCATGTATCCATCTTTCAAGTCTCTTGGACAGAAACAGAGTCACTGTTTGATCAGCAGAAAATTTTCTCAAACCGCACTCAAGAACATCCTTTTACAATTGTTCCAAGAAGAGCTGGTATCACTGCATCTCCTTTTTGTTTCCAGTTGAATGAATGAATTCCAGGTGGTTGCTGATGAAGCTCGGGATGCCGTAAATCAAATGAAGTGTTATGTTGAAAGCCTCTTGTAATTCTTGAAAAAGAGAAGAGACTCCAATCTGTGGATGTCCTTCTAACTCTTGTGTATCAATGAAAAACACTTTCGTCTCCAATCATTTGTACCTGCATTCTTTCATTACCTGCTTCAAATTTACTTAATCCAATGGGATTAGTAAGCATAGTTTGATTTTTACTAGGATTATTACAAATAACCCTACAAACTTTGAATCTTTTAATTGCTCAATATTAGCTAAATCATATAAAAAATGTATATTTAGTGAGCTGGAACTTTGACTTTTATTCATAGTTCCTCTGTCTTTTGTGTGGGCAGTTTAAAGTCATGCAAGCCGGACAAAAAGAGGCTAATGTTTAAGGTCGAAATAGCTTTGACCGAAAAAATGGATTGAAATGGATTCAATTCCTTGATAATTTATCTGAAAACAAATTACCATACTCAAGTATGAGAGAAAATATGTAAACTATGACTTAAGAATATTTGAATCTGAGGAATGATATGAAAAAGAGCTAAATAGCATTAGAAGAAGTAGTTTCCAAGAATGAAGTTACTATTATTTAACAAAACCCGTTAGGGGGTTGAAATATGCAGGGCCACCTATGGGCATTGGCTGCATAGTCAAATAAAATAGCATCTTTTGGCTGACAAGTCTGTTATGTGGACTGTTTATGCAAGGCCACCTATGGGAACGTGCTGCATAGTTAGGCAAAAGAACTCTCAGAAATTTACTTTCCTAGTGCTAAAAGCCAGTGAAAGTTTATGGAGATTCAAATTTTCTAAAGCATAGAGTTTGTTGTATGGAAAGAGGTACTTGAATATGGAGAAGATATTTTCAAACAAGAATATCGAAGAACTGGATGAATATCACTCCTACGAAGGTCTGACCCAAACGTAGGGAAGAAGAATAAACCATAGACTTGAATACTTTCAGATCATGAAAAAGGATATGGGACAAATACGTTAAGGATGGCTATTTTTGCGGATCCCTACATACTGTCGTTTAAGACAAATAAGGACAAAAGAGGCATTCTTCCCAAGAATGAAGTTACTATTATTTAACAAACCCGTTAGGGGGTTGAAAACATGCAGGGCCACCTATGGGCATTGGCTGCATGGTCAAATAAATAGCATCTCTTGGCTGACAAGTCTGTTATGTGGACTGTTTATGCAAGGCCACCTATGGGCACGTGCTGCATAGTCAGGCAAAAGAATTCTCAGAAGTTTGACATTTTTGTGACCATAAGTCATGAAAAAGGGTTATGAAGATCTGAAAATATTTAAGGTTAGGATTATAATACATAAATATGGGTATTTTCCAATGTATATAGAGATACATAGGTCAATGAAAACCATAATCATGTTGTGGCTGGGTCCTGAATTGAAACTTGGACTTCACTACGTATCTCATAAGAATGAGAATCAAGCCATACGTAGTTCTTGAAATGCAGTTTAACGTCGTGCAGGACGAAAGGATGAGTGATCTTAGTTTTTGGGGTCATAGAATTCGGACCATAATAATGAATACACAGTGTGCGTTTTCATGAGGACTTTTCAGCCAAGGGACTGAAAGTGAAATTTGGGGTTAGGCCCAAAAGACTTGGGACTGGATTCGAGGGACACTCGAATGTTCCTACGTATCCCATAAAGATGGGAATCAAGTCCACGTAGTTCTAGAAACTACCCTTTGTACAAATTTGGTTCGTACATGTGAAGGGTGAAAGGGGACTTTAGTGCAATGATGGTTTAACCTAAAAAAAGTTCAGGCATTACCATGTATGCACGTAGTTTTTTTTTTTTTAAAAAAAAATGAAAAACTATGATTGAAAAATCAATGTCAATAATAGTTCTCTCTCAAATGAGGAAATCAAAGAATATTGTAGTTTATTGTCATACAGGACAAAAGTGTTGTATAGTTTAACGTCGTATAACAAGGACGAAAATGAATCAATGTAAAGATATTGATTCCAGGGGCGGTTTCACAAATCAACATCATATGAGATGGTGGTGAACCGATGTGAAGAGGTTGTTTTTGGGCTTGAACCTTTGGGAGGTTGCCTACATACCCAACCTGGAGGGCAAGGATCAAAGTCTGTGTAGTTCAATTAAAGAATGAATTAATGATCAAGTTGTTCTTGGGGACAACGATCTAATTAAAATGTTGTTGGGACTTACACATGGTTAGTGGCCCAAAGGGAGTGTTATGGTTGATGTTCGCTCTAAGCTCACGTGAGTCATACTCGGTGTGAGAAACAAGAGGTAATAACAACCTTAACGATGCACAGTTTAATGTCATGTAGGACATATCAAGGACTTTCTGTACAGTTTAGCGTCATGTAGTTAGGACGATGGGGATAAAATAGTTTAACGTCATATTGGACGAAAAGGGGGACTGTGCAGTTTAATGTCATGCAGTAAGGACAAGGGAGTGTACCATTTTAACGTCATGTCGGACGAAAGTGCGAATAGTTTAAGGTCATATGCATGGACCATGGATGGTGCAGTTTAATGTCATGTTGGACCTTTGATGATTATATAGTTTAACGTCTTTCCGGACGTGAGGGACTTTTATACAGTTTAGCGTCATGTAATTTAGGACGTCACAGTTTAACGTCTTGCTGGACATAAGGGATTGGCAAATAGTTTATGGTCATATACATGGACCAGGGATGATGCAGTTTAATGTCATACTGGACCATTGCTGTACAGTTTAAAGTCATGTAGCTAGGACTAAGGTGAACCAATATGAGGATATCAGTTCTGGGGACTTTTTACAGTTTAACGTCATGCTGGACGTTGGAAGTGCCACACAGTTTATTGTCATGTTGCTAGGACACAATATAGTTTAATGTCATCTCGGACAGAATACAGTTTAGTGTCATGTAGGACAATAAGGGACTTAACACAGTTTAACGTCATGCTGGACGATGAAAGTGCCACACAGTTTAAATGTCATGTCGCTAGGACAAAATATAGTTTAATGTCATCTCGGACAAAATATAGGAACTTCTATACGGTTTATTGTCATGTAGGACAAAATCAGGGACTATGCAGTTTAAAGTCTTGCAGTTAGGACTATTGGTGCTGCACAGTTTAGTGTCATGTTGCAGGGACATAAGTGCGAATAGTTTAAGGTCATATGCACGGACCATACAGTTTATCGTCATGCTGGACGTAGTTGTAGTTTAAGGTCATACTGGACCATTGTTGTATGAACCAAATGTAAGAGTCTTAGTTCTGTGAACAATATTTTGTGTTTATACAAAATACTTCTTCAGAAATCTGGCATTAGTTGGAGTCGTGATGTGTTCTCCATCCATTGAAATCAGAGAATACGCTCCATTGGAGTAGACCTTATGTACTGAATAAGGTCCTTCCCATTTTGGTTCAAGCTTGGGAGGCTTCTTTCCTGGTATCATTGGTGTTCTGAGAACCAATACCAATTCTCCCTGAATTAATGAACGAAGACGAACTTTTTTGTTAAAAGCTCGTGCTATTCGATTCTGATAGATTTCCAAGTGGTGCAAAGTGCACAATCTTTTCTCATCTAACTGTTCCAATTCATTCAACCGCTTTTGGGATTGCTCATCTGTTGATAACTGATCACAAATGGCTATTCTGAGTGAGGGCAATTGGACTTCAATTGGCAAGACTGCTTCTGTTCCATATACCAATGAATATGGAGTAGACCGCGTCGCATTGCGAGTGGTAGTCCGATAAGCCCATAAAGCATGATAGAGTTTATCAGGCCATGACCTCTTATCTTTATCCACCATCTTTTGCAGTATATTTGAAAGAGTCTTGTTGAAGGCCTCTATCTGGCCATTAGCCGCTGCATGATATCGAGATGAATGGTTGGACTTAATGTTGTATTCTTGATACAATCTCTTTACCTCAGAAGAACAGAAGTTGGTGCCGTTGTCTGTCAATATGGTATGAGGGACACCAAATCTAGTAATGATGTTAGACTTGATGAAGCTAACAATGCATTTAGAACTGACTTCTTTGAGAGGTACTGCCTCTGCCCATTTGGAAAAGAAATCAGTAGCAGTAAGAATGTACTTAAACTGCTTGGCCGTAGCTGAAGGGTAAGGTCCCACCACATCCATTCCCCATGTGGAAAATGGCCATGAGTATTTAGCTGTATGAAGCAACTCTGGAGGTTGATGAATGAAATTGGCATATACTTGGCATGAATGACACTTCTTTGTGAAATTAACACAATCTTGTATCATTGAAGGCCAGAAGTATCCAAGTCTTCGAATTTGATCAGACAATCTATGTCCAGACTGGTGGGCACCACAGACTCCTGCATGCACTTCTTTTATGACAGCCATTGTCTCTTCACCATCAATACATCTGAAGAGAACTCCATCAAAACCACGTTTGTAGAGAATTTTCTCGAGGTGGTTTGGACCATCATAAAGAGTAAAATTGACCACACGTCGCCGAATTTGTTCTCTCTCGGCTCTATCAGGTGGAAGTGTTCCATTTTGAAGGTATTCCCTGATAGGTGACATCCATCCTGTAGTATGACCATATGGTTCAGGAATGGGACTAATTTCATTAATTTCCTCTGTTCTGACTTGAACATAAGGTGAAATTGCACGACGGTGGGCAATACCGATGGTTGTCTCGTCCCGATTTGGATCTGCTAAAGCTGTGGCTATATTAGCCAGTGCATCAGCTTGAGCATTTTGTGATCTTGGGACATAAGAAAATGTCGGTTCTGAAGGGAATTCCGACATTAACTCTCTGACGTAATCATACAAAGGGATTAATTCTTCTTTTCTGATGGCATAATCCCCATTGACTTGTTTGATTACCAGGTCTGAATCACCTTTTACCTTTAAGTGATTCACTTGTGCTTGAAGTGCTAACTCCAAGCCTGCAATGAGAGCTTGGTATTCAGCTTCATTATTGGTACCGCCTTCCCACAACAAAAAGGAATAAGGTAACACTGCCTTATCTGGAGAAATGAGCACAATTCCTAAACCAACTTTGTTGAATTTAGGATTTTCCATTTTCTTCCCTGTTGGACTTCTAGAAGCACCATCAAAATACATTTCCCATGTTTGAGGATTCTCTTGAATAGAAAAAACTTCCTCATCAGGGAGTTCGATATCTGAATATGTGTCTTCCACTGAAGGGTGTTCAGCCAGGAAATCAGCCAAAGCTTGGCCCTTAATTGCCTTTTGAGACACATATTGAATGTCGAACTGCTGTAGAATAACCGCCCACCTTGCCAGACGTCCTGTAAGCATTGGACGACTAAGGATGAATTTGAGTGGATTATTACGAGATACCAATTGGACCTCGTGATGTTGCAGGTAGTGTCTCAGTTTCTGAACTGCAAAAATTAATGCTAGGCAGCATTTTTCAATACTCGAATACCGGGTTTCTGTTTCAAGCATAGTTCTACTGAGATAGTAGAGACTATTTTCATTCCCAGCATCATTCTTTTGAGCGAGAAAGGCACCCAATGATCGCTCTAAAGCTGTCACATAGAGGATAAGAGGTCTACCCTCAACAGGTGGCATGAGTACTGGTGGACTTAAGAGGTATTTCTTGAGAACATCAAATGCTTCTTGACATTCTTTAGTCCACTGGTAAGTGACTCCTTTCTTCAATAATTTGGTAAAAGGTAAACTTTTGCCTGCCAAATTGGCGATGAAACGCCGAATATAGGCTAAGTGTCCTTGAAGTCCTCTTAATTCTTTCAAATTCTGAGGAGGTGACATACCAAGGATTGATTTGGTCTTCTCAGGATCGACTTCAATACCACGATGGCGTACAACAAAGCCGAGGAATTTTCCTGAGGTTACCCCAAAAGCACATTTTAAGGGGTTCATCTTCAAATTATGTTGTCGAAGCTTGTGGAATATGATTTCCAAATCAGCCAAGTGATCAAAACGTTGTTTGGATTTAACCACCAAATCATCTACATAGCATTCAACAAATTTCCCTAGAAAAGGTTTGAAGATACGATGCATGGCGCGTTGATATGTTGAACCTGCATTCTTTAAACCAAAGGGCATCACCCGGTAACAAAACACACCTTGAGGAGCTCTGAAGGCTGTATATTCCTCATCTTCTGGGGCCATTTGGATCTGATTATATCCAGAATATCCATCCATGAAAGAAAGTACTTCATAGCCAGCCGTCGCATCAATTAAGAGTTCTGTAATCGGAACTGGAAAATCATCTTTGGGACAATACCGATTAAGATCTCTGAAATCGATGCAAACCCTAATTTGTCCGTTCTTTTTCTTTACTGGGACAATATTAGCCAACCACTTGGGATATTGAACTTCTCTGACGAAGTTAGCTTTGATAAGCTTATCCACTTCAGCCTCGATTTTGGAAGCATAGGTTGGGTGTGTTCTTCTCGCGGCTTGCTTGAATCCTCGATGTTCTTTTGGCAAACCCAAATGATGGGTGGCAACATCAGGATCAAGGCCAGGCATCTCTGTATAATTCCAAGCAAAGATATCTTTATTTTGCTTTAGAAAAGAAATATACATCTCTTGTTCTTCAAGGGTCATGGCCGCACTAATTAAAGTGGGGCGTGGATCTTTCTCTGTACCCAGATTTACTTCTCTGAGTTCATCCACAGTGGTAGAGATACCCTCTTCAAATGCTGGAGGAGCATCTCTAAGATCTTCCTCTTCCTCTTCATAATGTGTTATATCTTCCGTTTCTACTTGCAAAGTAGATGAAAAAACGAAATTCTCATGATCATAAGAGATGTCAAAATTTTCACATTTTGAAGAAGAAGCTTCCATTTCCGTCCCTATTGATGAAAAAGGGTCTTCTTTGGGAAATAAAGAGGAGATGATGGATTGAGAATCGACATCAACATTCACCTCTGGTGTTGCTATAACTTCTTCTGGCCTGATTAGCGAAGTATAGACTTGTTGGATTTCAGCAGACGAAATAAAAACGTCACCAATTATGCTTTCATCATTGCTTGGTAAGTTACCAATTTCTCCCATGTTGTCTGGCTCGATTGCCGTAATTGACATTATGGATCTTTCCATAAGAGTATTTTGATTTGGGCCTATTTTGTCAATTTGACTGATAGGTAACACATAATCTGTACTCACATGTAAAAATGGATTTATTGGAATTTTTTTCAAACCATATGGAGCATTAACTTTGGTAATTTCCTTCATTGTAGATTTTTCTCTTCCTTTCATGTGATAAAATTCCGCCTCAATGTATTGAGACTCACATGTTTTGAACGGGGCCTTATCACCATATAATGTTCCAACTTGACCATCAAAACAATATTTGAGACATTGATGATATGATGACGGAATAGCTGCATGCTGATGTAACCAGGGTCTTCCAAGCAAGATATTGAAAGCTGAGTCTTGATCGACAATCATGAAATCTGAATTGGAAACAAGATCTCCAAACTGAGTTCTGAGCGTAACTTCTCCCAGTGGTTCTTGTTCATTTTTATCATATCCTTGCAACATCATGGTAGAAGGAGATAAATCAGATTCTGTGAGGCCCAATCGACGAAGTGTGCGAATGGCCATGAGGTTGACTCCTGAACCATTGTCAATGAAAGCTCTTCGAACATCTATACCATTGACTTTTCCAGATAAGTACAAAGGTTTTATGTGCCCATGCACAACATCATCCTCATCTTTATCAGTAAAAGATATCACTACATGGCATTCTGCAGGATTATTCTCTATGTGATAAATTTCAGCTGCAGCAATCTCAGCTTCGAACTCTTGAGGACTTGACAAAACTTCGATGAGTGCTTCCCGAAGATCTCTTGATAGATTCAAAGCATCCAAAATTGATAATTTGGCTGGTACTTGGGCCAAGTGTTTCAATATATCATACTTTTGATCTAGAGGCCTGCGTTTCCCAATAGGAATATGTGGTTTAGCAGGTATCTTGGAAGCAGATGCTTTGGAAGCTGATGCATCTTGTATTGAAGTTGGCAACATCTTTGGTTTTGGAAAATTAGACTGATTAGATCCATTTGCTTGCTGAGATAAAGAAGATGGATCCTTTAATCGGTCTTCCAAAATAATTGTGCCGAAGCTGAGTTGGCCATTAGCAGAAGAACTTGCTTGTTCATTTTGAGCTCGCTGAAGGGCTCTACCACGAGTTTCTGCTGCATATACAGTGCTAGCAGGGGTAGAATTAGAGTAGTGGCTTCGGAAAGATCCACGTCTTCCCCTATATCCTGAACCTCTAGAACTTCCTCTGGTTCCTTTATTTGATACAGGGAATTCAGGCTTATCAAGACTGGAATATGAATCTGTTAATTGAATCATATTAACAGAACCAAAGATCAATTCTTCGTCTGATAAAGACTCTGCCTGGTTGGCCTCTTTAGGCTGTGCCGTTTGGTGGGACGGTGCCCGTGACTTTGAAGTAGATGGCATGAAATCTGCCAGAGTCAAAGACAATTTAGGCTTTGATACATACTCATCTTCTCCTGATTCTTCTTTCTTCTTTGAATTGCGCTGCCCTTTTGAGGATCTGTCCTTTGATGGAGGCTTTACTGCAGCTTTTGTAGGAGACACAATTGGTTTCTTCAATTGTGTTCGCAAAATGGAATGGGTCCGATTGATTGTCTTTCTGACCATCCAATCATCATATTTTTTCGCAGTTTTGCTTTTGACTTCCTGCCACTCGCCTCCTTCCTCTGGATCTGTAGCGGTAATACACGCTACATGGGCTGAAGAACCCTTCAATTTGACTTGTCCCAAGTCAACCATATTTTGTAGGAGGTCTTTAAAGACAAAACACTCCTGGATGGGATGTCCCAACATTTGATGAAAGGGACAATAATTGGGACGGTCTTCATCTCCTTCCTTGTTTGGTCTCTTCGGCATTGGTAATTGAACCAAATTATTTTCCAGTGCTGAAATGAAGTAACCAGGAACTTGCTCATTTCGGAAAGAGTATGTTTTACTCTTCATATCCTCAAATTGTTTTCGTCGTTGATCTTTTTGATCATTTGGACGAAACAGCCTTTGTTGTTGGCGTTCAGGAGGTGGAGCCCTTCGAGAAGATGAAGGTTTTGAAGTAGAAATAGGTACAGGTGCCTGTTTAAGCATAACTGTAGCAGTTTCTGCTTTACCCATTCTTCTTCCTGGAGCTGATGGAATTACACGAGATTTAACCTTAGCCTGCATAAGGGAATCTTCAATCTGTTGAGCGATTGAAGTAAGGTCTCGAAACCCTCCTGTGTATTTCACAGGGATCAATGGCGTGCGTAATTCATCACGCAAATTTGCCACACAGATTGGCAACAATTCCTCCTGAGGGAGTGATAAACTCAAGGAATATGTTAATCCCTTCCAACGAGCAATGAAATCAGAGACTCTTTCATTCTCCCTTTGCTTGCAGTTTGTAAGATCGAAAACTGTCGTTTTCGGCAAAGTTGAGCTGAACTGAAGAAGGAATTTTTGACGAAGATCCTCCCATCCGATGACTGACCGGGATTGCAAGCTTGTATACCAGACAAAAGCTGGTCCTTGCAAGGTTCGCACGAAGCATCTGAGTTTCACTGCTTCTTGTTGTTCTGGAGTTCCCATCATAGGATCACAACAAGATACGTAATGCGTCAAATGTTGTTCAGGGTCGCCTGATCCATTGAAAGTAGGGAAAATAGGGTTTCCAAAACTGGATGGAGGAGAAATTGAATCTACCCATTCAGGGTAAAATTTCTTTTCAGGTTGAACTTGCGCCCGTTTCCCTTCCATAGTTTCTAACCGAGCTGTTAATGACTCAATAGTAGTTATTAACTTTTGAGAAACGTCAGGTTGAACTTGGTTTTGGGTAGGTGCAATGAATGGAGCTTGGATAGCCGTGGAGGTTGGTGCTGCAACTAATGGTAGTGCTGCCAACCGTTGTTGCGTTTGACCCGTAGGATTAGACCTCTGTGGGTGTACTGATAAAGGAGGATATTCCTGATCCATCTCAGTAGTTACAACAAATTCCTTCGGCTGTCGTACTTCAGCATTCTTAAGAAGAAGACTACTCTGAAGTAGTTCTGCATTCAACCTTCTTAATTCTTTCATTTCTTCCTCCTGTTGTGCAAGCCTTTGCTCTAATGAGAGCGATTGACCTCCTTCAGAGGAAGGGTGAGAAGTAACCTGATTCTTTCCTTTCCCCTTATTGGATCCTTTTCGGAGAGGGGGAAGTGGGTTACTTGAAGGAATACCCAAATTTTGGGCAAGCCTTTGATTACGTGTGCGCACACCTTCTTCATTTAGGTCTGTGTGCGCAACTTCTTGAGCAGGAACCTCTTCATCTGATCCCTCTGATTGAGCCTCATCTGGTGAATCAGCAGCAACGGCAGTGATGACATTAATGGATGCATATTTCATGAAATCCTTTCTATCAGCATTTCTATGATATTGTCTCCTTTTATGTCCATGATAAGACATGGCATTCCGTTGACTTGACCCCTCAGGAATTTCTTTGTGAACCGTCACTTGGAGAGAATCTCCTGACATCTTGGCTCTTCGTTCCTCTTGAGGCTTATTCCCTAATCGAGAGAATACTGATTTTCTCTGAGGGAGGGATTGAAGATTTGAAAAAGTCCCCAGTCCGGTGGACTGGGGGTGTTCCTGTTGCTTCTGCTCAACTCCTCGAATCCCATTCGTTGATTCTGAGGGTTGGGTTAGAGAAGTCCCCAGTCTGGCAAGCTGGGGTGTCTCTTGACATGCTATGTCTGAGATCTTCTTGAAATCTCTCTTGATCTTGCGGATCTTAGTTCGGAAATTAGCTGGATGCATTAACCTGTATCCACTTTTATCACCTGGTTCAACAGACCGTTGGATGATTTCCGAAACTTCTGTCATTTGATGACGTGTTTGCTCCAGACGAGAGGCTTGCGCAATATTCTCGCCTGCTTGATGTAGGAGCAATTCAACAACCTGTTCTCTATAAACTTGATTTTGAGAGGAACTAGTTGAAGCTTGATCTCGAACAAGATTTTGATTATGAACAAAGCCCATTGACTGTGGCCGGCCATGGGCAATAACATTGCATGAGACCATTTTCGGCGGACTTTGCTGACCGGAAAGCACTGTGAAATGTAGTGCTCCGTGAATACCCCATCCTCTGATATGAACATTAGATGGAGCATTGGAAATTAACTGACGCAATTTTCTCAGCGCGCCAAGGCATGAACGTTGAAGGGTTCTCTGTTGCTTTTCGGCCTTCGGATACCGAGAGACTGATAGAGATGCCAAATCAATCTGGCGTTGTAACCCTTCTATTATCTTAAGATGATTTTCATATTCATCGTAAGATAATACCTTCTTCTTTAATTGACAAAGAGTTTTCCATATGTTAAGACGAATATCATGGATTCCATCATCCGTCAACATCTTTGGAATGTCATACTGTGAATCAGCCAAAGGCCAAAACATGACTGGTACTTCACCTTTTGCCAGTTTTTTCCTCATGTTCAGCATTTCCTCTTTATCATTAAATAAAGATTCTTCTACCTGTTTGGACCAGAGTTGGTGTTTCCTTGTTGCTTCATCGGATTCAACAAGATTGGTAGAGGAATCACTATTCATGCTGGAAGATGAATGACCTAGGGAAGGTTCGGAGAATAACCTGAACCCCAAGCTATCTTCTGATGGAGAAAGAGTTTCACCTGCCGATAGTAAAACTTCAGACATGACTGGTTTTACGTTTGCAAGTGCCTCGAGATAGGAGGGCTTTCTCGTCACTACATTGCCTTCTGAAGAATTTTCGAGACAATGTGAATCACTACTGCGGAGAGGACTTTCGCAGCGAAGTTCATCACCATGAGGAGGACCTTCATGATGGGTTACAGCAAAAGATGATATCTCTTGCTCCTTGGTCTTCTGACCACACAGAGGGTTCCTGTGGTTCTCATCTGAAGAAGAAACTTCAAGATTGACCGAATTTTCATGAAGCAAGTCTTCATGAGGAAGTGTCTGTTGAAGACCTTCGGGATTAATGTTCCTGTTATTGGGAACTGAGGGAGTAGAATCTTGAATTCCGACAGATAAATGTCTGAGGACTTCAAGAACTCCAGCATCGAGCAAGGCCTTGTTGCAGATTGGCCTTTGATCTCCTGACTGTGCTGGGCGGATCTTTTTCTTAGATGCCTTCTTACTCGCTTTAGAAATCACTTGATGACGAAAGTGATTGCTCTGAGCAGGTGTATGTGCCTGATCAGGAAAGATGGTCAGGTTAGGCTGACGATCATCGCTCAAATCAGGTGTATGTGCCTGACTTGGTTGTCCATATGATATGGGGGAGTAGGCCCCACAACCCTCTTGGACTGGAACAGATGTGTGTGTCTGTTCTGGAGTGAATTGTTGATGTGTCACTCCACTGCTAGGGATAGATTTATGTGTCTGTCCCTGAGATGATGCTGAAGCTGTTATGATATCCTGGCAAGCATCCAGAATATGAGCAGGAATTTGCTTCTGCTCTTTCACCATTGACAAAATATGTTTGGTGACTTCAGCCGCCGGAACAGGGATATACGTCCATTCCGGGCTTGGAGTAGGTGTATGTGCCTGCTCCTGTCCTCCTTTTCCTGTCAGTGAATCCTGACAGTACTCAAGTGTGGGGGCAGAGAGTTTAGTCTGCCTCCTGTTTGTCGTCGGGACTTTCCGACTGACTTCTCCGTGCGCTACCAAGCGAGACTGTTGGTAGGCTTGATTAGTATTAGCAGGTGTATGTGCCTGCTGATTATACTTCGCCAAACGCGGTTGACGAGATCCATCATATGTAGTCAGACGAGCCTGCTGACTAACTGCTGATGTATAAGCAGGTGTATTTTCCTGCCTATGGTACTCCGCCGGAATTGCCTGGCGGGATCGGCTTGATGCTGCCAGACGAGTCTGCTGGACAGCGGGATTAAAACGAACAGGTGTGTATGCCTGCTCGTTATTTGCCACCAAGTTAGGTTGGTGGACTTCTCCGGAGATGGCAGGGATGACAACCTGCCTATTATTAACCGGATTCCGTCTCTGGTGATTCATCTTGCCTGCTCGGGTTCGAGGAACCTGAGCTGAATGCCTGGAGCCGGTACCCTCATCATGTTGAGGGTGCACTACCGCACGAGTCTGGCGGCGATTGTTGATGGGAGCCCTTGAGAAGGACTCCTGTCTCTTTGAATTAAGGTCCCGCGGGACCTGCTCATTCACTTCCTCAGAATAAGGGAGTGAATGGAAATTACGTTCCGGGGATAACGACCCGAAACGGTTGGAGACGGTAGTCAGCACCGCCTGCTTCTTGATTGCTGGTCGCCGTTGTCCGGACGACCAGGTAGAATTGTTAACTTGGAGGGCTTGACGAGCGGCCTCCAGAGTTGGGATAGTACCGTTACGACGGTACTCCTTAACCAGTGCATTTGAAACACAGCGTTGAAGACGCTGAGTTGGTGATGTCATCCTCAGAGCGGATGACGTTCCAGCAGGAGTAGCAGCATTGGTTTTCATGGCAGCAGACCTCACAGTAGAGGTGTTCTCAGCAGCAGTATTCACAGGGGTGAATTTAAGGAAAGCCATTTTTTTGTAGAAGATCTTGAAAAAAGAGTGCCTGTTCCATATAACAGACATAATCAAGATGAATCCGGCTACTGCATCTTTTGGATGATCATATGTCAATGATTGCCTTGTTGGCCCAAAAGGGCCTAACAGATAAGAAGAACATCACTTTTAACTTGGTTAAGGATTCACGTCGGGTTCACCATTTTTGTTTCGCGCGGAATCCGGGGATGACCTCCTGGACGGGAGATTCAAACGTTCCGATCGGTTTCTACCGGGTTTGTTCGTAGAACCGGAAACATCCAATGATTCCACATCCGTTTGGACCTGCTTTCCAAAGGCAGGCGCTCATTAGCTTGTGGGCTAATGAGGCTTAGGAATTTGCATTGGTCGAGAGGATGGGAGGTCGGACTCATCACACCTTTTTGAGGGGAATTATTGTCTACTCCGGGACTCTCTTTATAGATTTAAGTTAAGTTCGTGAATCCTTATTACATTACCAAGTATAAAATGAGCTTTCCTTTAGTTTTAACAATCAATGATTAAATATGCAAGAAATTTAGAGAATCTTTTATATGTATTCGAGGTTCTTCATCAATATAGAATCATCTATATTTGTTTAGAGATTCTTGGTCAATGGTATCCTTCAAAACATTTATATAAAAGTCTCTTGGTCATTTTGATGACCAGGCTGGTTTTAAAGCCACTCAGTGGGGCACTTGAAGTTTATCGTCATTCAGAAGGACAGAGATTATTTCAATGTTGGGATCGAACCCATGAATGGGCTACCTACGTATCCTTTGTTTTGAAAAAAAAAAGGAATCAGAATCCACGTAGTTCGAGGAATGGGATATGATGTTTTATGATTGATGGCTCAAAGATGAATGTCATAATTACTTTTACACTCTAAGCTCACGTGAGTCATGCTCGGTGTGAGAAACAAGAGGTATTGGTAAAATTTAGACAATTGTGCCATGAAGGATGCAATCATAAAAATTTTGTTTGGGGCTTATGTATGGATGACTGCCCAGATAGATGAAGGTTTAGGATTTACTTTTAGGAAGAAAATCCATGAACAGGGTCCACAAAGTTATATGTGCTTCATGGAGATTTGAATACTCTAATCTTGGGGCTTACTCCTAAGGAGGATGCCCAAGTTAGGAGGAGACTTATGATTGGGTTTTATTCCTGAAAAGGAAACCCAAATCAAAAGGAAATTTATGACTGGTTAAGAGAAATTTTAAGAGACTTGGGGCTTACTCTTAAGAAAGATGCCCAAGATTTATGACTAGGACTTATTCCTGAGAAGGAAGCCTAGGTTAGGGGACTTGGGGCTTACTCCTGAAAAGGAAGCCCAAGGTTATGACTGAGTCTTTATTCCTGAAAAGGAGACCCAGGTTAGGGATTAAGGTTTGGGGCTTACTCCTGAGGAGGATGCCCAAGTTTAAAGGACTTTGATTGGGGCTTATTCTTAAGGAAGATGCCCAAGATTTATGACTAGGACTTATTCCTGAGAAGGAAGCCTAGGTTAGGGGACTTGGGGCTTACTCCTGAAAAGGAAGCCCAAGGTTATGACTCTTATTCCCGAAAAGGAGACCCAGGTTAGGGATTAAGGTTTGGGGCTTACTCCTGAGGAGGATGCCCAAGATTTATGACTAGGACTTATTCCTGAGAAGGAAGCCTAGGTTAGGGAACTTGGGGCTTACTCCTGAAAAGGAAGCCCAAGGTTATGACTGAGTCTTATTCCTGAAAAAGGAGACCCAGGTTAAGATTCTCTCATCTTAAAGGATGAGGTTGAATGAATGAACTCTCAATCTTTTGCGACATAAAGATGTTTAAATCACTAGGTTTTGAGAGATATTTCACATAATTCCTTTCAGATAAGGATGTCAAATCAAGAAATCATGCCATAAATGGATTTGAAGAGTATCTTGAAGACTGAATCTTGAATAGGAAGGGTGAAATGGCTTAAGAGGGGTGAAAAAGGGCAAGATGGGCACCCAAAAAGATAGGGGCGCGCAAGTATTGAAGGTCGCGCAAGTCCTGCGGCGGCGCGCAAGTATTGGTCGCGCAAGTATACTTGCGCGACATGAGGTATACTTGCGCGATTTTCAACCAGAGTTGAATTATTTGAGCGACTCTTTATTAAACTCTTTCCCATCCTCTTGAGGTTCTTCCAGAGAAGGGACGCGCAAGTTATATTGAAGGAATTAAGTTGGCGCGCAAGTGTTTGATAAGTTTCAACACTTGGGCCTTCCTTCTTCTCTTTAGATCTTCCATTCTAGGTAAGAAATTACCTTAGAAGTGTTCCGGAAGCTTTTGAGAAGAGACTTGAGCGTCGGGAGCTTTGATCCGAGTTTCTGGGAAGAGATCTCTCTATGGGGGGCCCACAGGGTCTATTTATAGGCAAAAAGAAGACCCCGGGCGGTTACTGGGCGGTTATCAGATCTGTCGCGCAAGTCCCTTGCCCGACCATGATGGGTCGCGCAAGTATTGAGGCGGCGCGCAAGTGTACTTGCGCGACCAAGAGGGAACTTGCGCGACCTCTGGGCAATGCTCTCCTTTTTCATCCCTTTGTCGATTTTTGATGTTTCTTCAAAGGATTAAACCCTTTGAGCTCAGATATTCCCTTTTCCGAACTTTAGATTCCGTGACGAAAGGAGCGTCAACAATCACGATACATCTTGGTGACGCCTGGATGAACTGCCCAAACTGGGGAATGAAAATCCCGCATCAGCTCCTCAAGTATGTCTGCTGGCACGCATACATGTCCTTGGAAATGGAAGATATCATCCTCGCCTACTATCCATCCATGAAGAGGGTCCTCTCTTGACACACTCTCCCATAGGAATAGCCCTTATGAGTCTGATATCTGTCTCATCCGTACCCGATCGAGAAGAGTAGAGGTAACAGCTAAAGAAGATAGAAAGTCTACCCCTGTCTGTCGTGCACCTCCAAATGCATTTTAGAGAACAGATCCATAAGCTTCCACTCACTGCTGGCCTCCTGAACTACCTGTATACGAGTCCTCCTACTCAACACGTCAGCCACTACATTGCCTTTCCCAGGCGTATAGGCAAGCTCAATGTAGAAAGACTGAAGATACTCAACCCACCTGCACTGTCTCCGATTCAGATCACGCTGAGTGAATATGTACTTGAGACTTTTGTGGTAGGTGAAAACCACAAAATGCTCACCAAAATATAATGTCTCCAATAATGTAGGACATGAACAACATCTGCCAACTCTAGATCATGCGTCGGGTAATTCCTATCATGTGGCCTTAGCTGCCGAGACCCGTAAGCAATGACTCTATCTCCCTGCATAAGCACAGCTCCCAGACCGATACTTGAAGCATCACAGTAAATAGTATAGATTTTTCCAAGATCTGGCAAGACTAGTATTGGTGCTGAATTCAATATGCATTTCAGCTCCTAAAAGGCTGACTCACAAGAATCTGACCATAAGAATTTCACCCCTTTCTTGGTCATACCTGTCAGTGGTGCTTCTAGGCGTGAAAATTCCTGTATGAAGCATCTGTAATATCCAGACAGCCCTAAGAAACTCCGTACCTCAAAGACGTTATTCGGCTGCTCCTAGGAAACTAATGCCCTCACTTTCTCTGGGTCTACTGATACTCCCGTCTCTGAGATAACATGTCCCAAAAAGTGAATCTGGTCCATCCAAAAGTGGCATTTTGAGAGCTTAGCATATAACTGATGCTCTCTCAGTATACTCAAAACAATCTCAATATGGGTAGAATGGTCATGTCGAGTGTGAGAGTACACCAAGATGTCATCCATTAAAACCAACATGAAGGAATCTAAGTATGGATGGAACACTCAATTCATCAGTTCCATGAAAACTGCAGGCGCATTCGTGAGATCAAATGACATAACCATATACTCGTATAGACCATACCTGCTTCTAAAACTGATGAGAGGAATATCATATGGTCTAACACGCAACTGATGGTAACCAGATCTCAAGTCAATCTTCGAGAACACTCGGGCTCCATAAATCTGATCAAAGAGATCATCGATCCTTGGCACGAGATATTGGTTATTGACCATCAACTGTTTTAGCTTCTGAAAATCCATAGAAATCCCGAGGGTTCCATTTGCCTTCTTCGCAAACAGAACAGACAAACCCCAAGGAGAAGTACTGGGTCAGATGAAACCCTTCACCTACAACTCCTCCAACTACTTCTTGAGCTCCTGCAACTCAGGTGTAGCCATCCTATAAGGAGGAATAGACATTGGTTCCACTCCTAGAATGAGCTCAATAGAAAAGTCTACCTCACACTCTGGTGCAAAAACTGAAAATTCCTCTAGAAAGACATCCCTAAAATGATATACCACTGGAGGAATGTCTAACTGTGAAGTTCTCTAGTCATCCAGATAGAGACTAGAGATATGGGGTGTAACTCCTCCCAACCCATGATGCTCGGGTCCTACTCGACTCTCCTGGACATCCCACTTGCCTCTATGAAGAAAGGATCCACCCTGCAACCTCAAGAGGTCACTCTCTGCACTGACATACACTAACTGCTCTAGTCCTCAATGGTGTGTCTAGAGTCAAAGAATCGGCAGAGGAAAAGATGCAGAGCCCAGGGCTCTCCTCAACAACAACATAGATAAAGGTATGCATAGCACCAGTATCGAAAAGAGCTTAAGATAAAACTGAGGCTACTAAGATCGTACCACGAACTGTAGAAGGGCGGGGATCCTGCTCCTGATGGGTCTACTCCACTGTAAAGGTCTGGCCTGTACCGTGGCCCTGTGACCCTAGATGACCACTCTGAGCTGATCCACTCTACTATCACGGGTAACCTGGTGACTGACCACCACGGCCGCAACCTCCACCTTGACCCGAATGGATGAAAGAACTCCAATTCCCAGACTGGTGAGAAACTGGTGGTGCATCTCCTGTACGCAAGGTCATAGAATAACCCCTACCACCAGATGTAGGTGATAAGATCTAACAGAAACGCTAAAGATGGCCCATCTTACTGCAAGATCTTCACTCCATCGGGTCTCTTTGGCACTGAGGCCTAGTATGCCCGCTCCTCCTACATTGGTAGCATACTACCTGACTGCATGAAGATACATTCCACCTACTCTCATCTCCTTGAGCAGAATCCCTACGACGCTTCTTACTATCAATAGGAGGAACACTAACTCTGGATGTTGAATTGCCCTGGGTCACTGCTCTAGAATCCCTCAGATTGCGCTCAGTGATCAGCGCTTGGTTGGCGATAGATGATATCGAATTCAACCTAAAGATGTTCACCTGCAAGCGGATGTCATGCCTCAGACCATCCTTGAACTTCTGCACAAGAAACTGCTCATTGTCTCCTGGAATAGGCGTGAAACGATGCATCTCAGTAAATCTAGACGAGTACTCCATAACTGAAATAGTACCCTGCTCTAGACTCATCAACTCCCAGGCTCGATCGGCCCTCAAGGTCTCCGGGTAGAAGTAATCATAGAAGATGCGCCGAAACTCATCCCAAGTCATACTCTGCTAACGTCCTGACTGCAAGATCATCTCTCACCACCTCTTCGCGGAGTCACAAAGAATATAGGTAGCGAGCTTCAACCTCTTCTCTGGAGGTATCTCTAGATGCTTGAAAATTGTCAGCGTGGACTCTACCCACAACTCTGCAGCCTGAGTTCATCCATACCCTGAGAAAGTAAGAGGGTGCTATTGCGGGAAAACCCACATCAACTCTACCATCGATGGGGAAGGAGGTGACGCTCCCTGGAAGGTCTGCATCATCCTCTGAAAATCTTCCCTAAACTGCGCTTCAGCACCAGCAACCTTTATAACAGCTGGTTCCAAGGCTGGTACAGTAGGAGGATCTACATGAGGTCCCTGATCGGCCATATCCAGTGTCTGATCACTGTCTGGAAGCTGACATACAACCAGAGGACGTCTCAATGGCATAACTCTGAAATGTCAAAGCACACTTTTGATCAGGATTATCAAATACTGAGATCACAAGAGTACAAGAGAGGAACAAGAGAAAGAAACATTCAAGTTTTAAAAAACATGACTCAACGACATGTATAAAAACTAAATGGCGTGTTCTTTTAAGCCATTCACATGGGCGTGTACTTCTTCCAAAATTGTTTGTGTAACTTCCCAACCACACAGCGTGTTGTCCCCACACATGGTGTGTACTTGAACTCTATTCCCCTGCCCGAGTCTCCTTACACGGCTATCCCACACGATCCTCTTAATCCTAGACTACACGGTGTGTTCTCGAAGGACACGATGTGTACTAGAAAACATTTCAACGGCCCGTGTTGTTGGTTACACAGACGGCTACATGGTTCACTCTACACGGCATGATCCCTAAGAACATGGCGTATACTTGAAGGTTTTCCCCGACCCTTGTTGTTCGTGACACAACCAGGTACTTAGGTTACATGGAACAACATGTGATAATAGGACACAACGTGTATAGTCAAGTTTCATCCATCCGTGTCGTGAGTCACACAGGTAAACACACAGTCACTACAACACAACGTGTACTTACTGTACACAACGTGTTCCTGAAGATTTTTCACAACCCCGTGTTTCTACCCACACACTTAGTGACACTATTTAAAAACTACATGACATGTATTAATGAAGTACACGCCATGTATTCTGGGTTTTTCCAGGAAGTATCTCAGAAACTACTTCGAAGCACATAAAACACAGAAAACAAGAGTTAAGGTGCAAATTTCTGATCTGTGAGGGCCCATACTCCCCACGAATCAAATCTTGGAATCTTATACAAGTTATAACAAGGCAACCAGGCAATGATCCACCAAATTATGGTCCATGAGGGCCCATAACACCTCAATAACCAAAGTTTGGCATCCATCTAAGCAAAGTACTATACAAATAGATTCTTTATCAAACAGTAGAGATTCTATCAAAGAATCTATCACAACAACATGCATAGTCTACACAATGTCTATCACAACAACATGAAATCGCTAATGCATCTTAGATGGCATGGAAAGAATGCATGGCATGTGATTTATAACAAGTGCCTATATGATGCATGAGACGGAATACCCTCATCTCACTAGGTTGTGACAGAAATAGAACTGCAATGACAACAACAGTAACGACACAAAGCATGTGAATCACTCAAGGTGAAATCAAATAAACTGTAAAAATTGAAAAACATGAAGAAATTGCAATAAACAAGGTAGATTGGATTTTCCTTATACACGGGTTAGCTACTCCCGGGCACAACTTATTACCAAGTACCTATTCCATCCCATCCCTAGCTATAGGATTCAAATAGTAAGTCAAGAGAAAAAAATTCCTCTGATACCACTTTGTAATGTCCTGGTTCTAGAAGCCACCCAGAGGTGCCCCGTACCCGGTTGGTCACATGGCCTCAAGCGCATTTCCATGAATTCCAGATGCTGCCGACTAGAAGCGAGGGCCTTGGGTGTGTTAGTGGGGAAACTATTCCCTCATTGGCAGAGTACACAATGAAAGTAAACAACACATACAATAGCGGAAGCAGTAATATCCAACAACAATAAACAATAGAAAACTAAACAATAAACAACTAGAACACACACACACACACACACACATATATATGAAATGATGTATGATACATATGTCTAGAAAAGAATCCAAACAAGTCACAATTATGAATACAATACTAAGCCAAAGTACAAAAGAAAAATAGATAAGCAACTCATTAGCATCGTAAGCCTCGGCTTGGTCTCATGCTCTCCTGCTCCAATGCAAGTCAAGTACCTGGAGTCGAAGGGAACTTTCCCTTGTCTATACCTGCAACAATATAATCTATTTGGGCCCAAAAGCATGACCCAAACAGGGTGTGAGAATAAATCCCAGTTGGAAACCACCCGAAGATCCATTCCTAACAGTCAGTGAGCATATAAGAGGTAATAGTACAGTAAGCAGTAAATAGTAAGCAGTAAAGAGGATGATACACAACATTAAACAATCCATAGATCAACAAGCAACAGTGAAGCAAACAACTAACCAGAAACAGGAATCCCTCTGGGAAGTACTCACAACCATCCCTTATGGTCCTATCCAAGAAGTACCAATAACCCTTTGGGCAGTACACTCAGCATAACCACACTAGTTTGGTCATATGAAATTATAATACTCTCTGAGGAAGAATGATCAGTCAATTCCCCTTATAGTCTAAGGTAGTCGGTGACTCTCTGAGGAAGATCACACGGTATAATACCCTTATTGCCCCAAGGTCTAGAGACTCTCTGAGGAATCTCACTCGGTCAATTCCTCCTATATCCTTAGGTCTATCACATAATCTCTGAGGAAGCTCACTTAGTCAAATCCTCCTATATCCTAGAATGGTTTAAGGAATTCAAACAACAAAACACAGACTCATCGAGGAATCTCACTCGGTCTACCCCCATATAATCTATAAAGCTCAAGAATCTCTAAGGAAGCTCACTCAGTCTATCCTCCTGTAGTCTATAATATCCAAGACTCTATGGGAAGCTCACTCGGTCTATCCCCTATAGTCTATAATGTCCAAGACTCTCTAAGTAAGCTCACTCGGTCTATCCCCTTACAGTCTATAGCACCAGGTTTTCACGGCCCCATTCCAGTCAATGCATAAAAATGCTGTAAGGCCAAAGTAAACCTACAAAGCTACTTGTATAACCATTCTATAGCATCTCAAGCATGTCAGGGAAGAACACTCCATCCTATGATCACAAGGCAAGGAAAACAGGTATAGCGGACAAAGGCTGAGCAAGACCAAATGGTCGTAAATAGAACAAGGCATGGGAAAAACACCCAAGCATATAAATTATCCTCATACACAACCAAATTACCTATACACAAGCATACAAGAAAGGTAGGAAAACAATAGGGGAAAATAGTAAACACGCAATACCCCGTTCAAGGGTATTGGTGGAAATTGCACATAAAACCCAATGACTTTGAACGGAAAGGCAAAACCACCTACATTGATGCTAGGAGATCGATATACTTGAACCATGAGGCTTCAATATCCTTAGAACATCTTAGATCTACAAAAACACACAAAACATTCAACCCATGATAACTTTCAAAAGAGGAGTAATTGGAAAATGAAGCTATAACAGAAGGAAGAGATTACTGCTGCGGTTCCAACACAATTGAAAGCGGTCGATTCGGAAAACGGACAGAGGCTCAAGAGCTCAGAGGAGATTCACGACCATAGAGGACGCTCTCGGTCGAAGAAGCTGGAGAAGAAGAGTGTTCTGTCGATTAGACGCGACCCCGGTCAGTTTAATGAAAAAAAGTACACGACATGTACTTTTGGAGTACATGACATGTATTAGGCTTTTCTGTACTCCACTTTAAGAGGCCTCCACATAACTCCTACATGGCCGTGTGTGTAGCCCATACACGGCCAACACACGACCTCATGCGGCAAGGGAGTAAACGATGTGTACTTCGAAATTTTCCAGAAACTCCTCTTTTCTCAAAAACTCCAGAAAAAGGAAAAACATACCTGAAAAGAAGGTCCAGGTTCTTAAAAATAAGATCAACATAAAGAAAAAGTATCCTCTACTAAGGATTGATGATTTTTTCAATCAACTAAGAGGAGATAAATACTTCTCAAAGGTGGATCTGCATTCTGGATATCATCAACTAAAGGTAATGAAGGAATATATTCAAAAGTCTGCTTTTCATACAAGGTATGTGCACTATGAGTTTCTTGTGATTCTCTTCAGACTTCATAGTAACCCTAAAATCTTAATATATTTGATGAATAAAGTATTTAGACACTACCATGAAATTTTTTCAGTAGTGTTTACCAATGATATTATCATCTACTCCAAGAGTAAGGAGGAATCTAAAGAACATCTAAGTATTTTCTTGTAAATATTAAGGAATGATAAATTGTACTCCTTGTTCATCAAGTGTGACTTTTGGATACAACAAGGCACATTCTTGGGACACATGAGCATAGGTGAGGGAATTTCTGTGGATTCTTAAAAAATGGAAATTGAGGAATGGCCCATACCTACTTGTGTCATGGAAATATGTAGTTTTCTTATATTAACATGGTACTAATGATGTTTTGTGAGAAATTTATCATTATTTTCTATCCTTATAACTAAATAACAAGGAAAGGGTCAAATCATGAATGGATGGTAGAATGTGAGGAATGATTAAAGGAGCTCAAGAAGAGTCTAATCAATGCACTTATACTCACACTACCCACTGGTGGGGAAGGTTTTGTGATATAAAATGATGATTGAAAGAAATTATTGGGTTGTGTACTCATACAAAATCATAAAGTGATAGCCTACACCTCATAACAGTTGAAGATCTATGAGAAAAACTACCCGACACATGATACAGAGCTAGCAGTTGAGATTTTTGGCTTGGAAATCTGGTGAAACTACCTATATGATGAGAAGTGTGACATATATTCTGATTAAAAAATCCTAAAGTATATATTCACATATAAGTAGCTCAACACATGTCAAATAAGATGGATAGATATAATCAAGGACTATGATTTCTCTATTCACTACCGTATAGGAAAGGCAAACAAGGTAGATGATGTACTTAGAAGATTAGAACCCGCTAATTTATCCATGATGTGGATTGAGAAAGACCCTATCTTCATGGATACGAAAAGAATAGATTTGGAAATCATAATGGTAGGGAATAAATCCTACCTTTCCCAAATGATTTCCCAACCATCTATCTAGTAGAATATTTAGGAGGCACTAAGGGATGATTTGAAGTTACAAAAGAAGGTTAATATAGTAATGGAAGGAAATATATATGAGTTCCAGATCAATGATGATGGTGTGTTTTGTTTTGGAATAAGGTTGTGTGTGCCTTCATCTCCTGATATAAAGAATGATCTATTGGATAATGCACACATCTCACATTTCTCTATCCATCCTGGAAGTACCAAGATGTACTATGATCTTTGAGAACAATTATGGTGGGATAACTTGAAGAAGGAGATTATAGAGTATATCTCAATGTGCTTGATATGTCAGCAAGTAAACATAGAAGAAATAAAGTCTAAGGGGATGATGAAACCATTTATTATACCCATGTGGAAATGGTATAATGTCACTATGGAGTTTTTCATTGGTCTCCTGAAGATATCTAAATGAATTAATACGATGTGGGTTGTAGTGGATCGACTCACCAAGACTTCTCAATTTATTGCTATTTAGGAAGATCTATTTCTTTAAAAAATTGCAAAGATATATGTGAAGGAAGTGGTGATGATGCATGGGTTTCAACTTTTTATCATATCTGATCATGATCAGAGGTTCACATCCAAATTTTAGAGAAGTATTCAATATGGTTTGTGTACTAAATTGAATTTCAGCACAACCTTTCATCCCAAAACTGATGGCCAATTTGATTGGAATATTAAAATGCTCGAGGAAATACTGAGATCCTGCACAATGGAATCCAAATGTGAATAGGATCAGAATCTCCCATTGGTTGACTTCACATACAACAATAGTTTCCACTCTAGTGTTGAGATCGCTCCATATGAAGATCTATATGTTAAGCGAAGTATAACTCCAATATGTTGGGATGAAGTTGGAAAATGAAGGCTACTTGGACATGATCTTATATAAGAGATGAAATATAAGGTTCAATACATAAAACAACATATAAATGCTTCTCATATTCAAAGAAAGAGCTATGCTGAAAACCATAGAAGGTACTTGGATTTCAATGTTGGAGACAATTTTTTCCTTCAAATATCACCCTGGTAGAGATTCATGAAGTTTTTATAGAAGGGTAAACTTATCCCAAGGTATATTGTCCCCTTTGATATCCTTTATCACATAAGATCAGTGGCCTATTAAATTTGATTTACACTAAATAAGACTCAGGTACATTAAGTGTTCCATGTAACTCTCCTGAGGAAGTACATACCTGACCCCTCACATTTACTAAATCCATAGTTGGTACAACTAGAGAATGAACTCTCATATGAAGAGAAGATAGTGAAGATATTGGACCATAAAGACAAAGTCCTATGAAAAAAGATGACTCATATTGTCAAATTGTTGTGGAGGAACTATAAGTACGAAGAGGTGACATGGGAACTAGAGGAAGAAATGAAGGATAAATACCCTCACTTTTTTATGTAAAATTAAATTTTTAGGGAAAAATTTCAAAAGGGGGGAAGAATGTAACAGTCCAAAATTTTATAAATGGAATTTCCCTTCTTATAATTATGTTATAAAGTTTAAAACACATAAATCACATATAGAACCCAATAAAAAAATTATTCTTATAAATTAATAAAGAAATAATCTATATTTATAGAAATTAATAAACCTATATCGATGAAATAGTAACCTAACCATTGGAATAGTAACATGACAATTAAGAATAATAATCCAACAATTAGAATAATAACCACACCTATTAACGTATAAATAAATTTGAGGTATCTTAGAAATGAAAATATGATATATTTAAATCCGGGTATAAGTGAATTAATGTTTTAAAAATGATAAATTAAGTTCTGATATTTTTATAAAACATAAATGTTTATTTACTATTATTTACTAATTTTTTAGATAGTTAACAAATCAATTATAATCTTAAAATCAGTTTTTATGAAGAAATGACAATTTTATTTAAAAATTAAATATCTCATATTTAAAAGATTATTTACCTAAAATGGAGTTCATTTTTCAAATCTACACATTAAAAATGGTTCGAGTGAATTTTTGGGATTTTTCTAAAATAGTTGATTTTTTGGAGAATAGTGAAATAAAAAATTTACAATATAAGATAAATACATGAATTTTTGGGTCATGGATGATTTATGGATGATATAAGAACCATTATCACGAAATATTCTTCTCTATTTATTTTATTTATTCATGGAAATCAACACTATTTATAGTCATGAGCCAAAATAATAAACAAATGAATAAAATAATAAACAAACACCCCTCTCCCCCTCTATAAATACCACCCATCACGACCTCTTCTCCTCACACATTATAAGACTTATAGCTTGTATAAATTTTTCTAGGTCACATCCCCAAGTATTTGTCCCACATCTAGGATCTTTTTTTTCTCAACAAAATACCAAATGCATGTGTCTTAAGGAGGCTCTCAATGAGACAACCTTTGAGAGGTAAAATCCTCTTTCTTTATCTTTTTATTTCTTCTATTTTTTTCCTCTCCTAACCTCCCATTAAAGAAAGAGTTATTATAAATAAATTATCATAATTATATTGGAATTTTTTTTAATGAAATATACATCATAAAATCTCTTCACATCTCCTTTTATACTAAAAATGAAAAAAATTTCCCTGATGTGTCGGTTCACCACCTTCGTGGACAACAAGTTTTCATTTTCCCTAGCCACCTTCAAGGCTGATTATAAAACCATTATTATAGAAAAATAATATTTTAATATATATTATAATATATATTATATTCTGGAACCTATATATAAACATAATATTAAACAAAACAATACAAGTTTGTGATGGCCATAAAAACCACAAAAATAAATTAAAAAATTTTCAACAATGTTTTATCTAATGAATCATCCTCATATCATATAGCCGAAGGATATATGATATCATTTAAAATTATATAAGTTCATTAATATTAAATAATTTCAATTATATATAATTATTCATATTTTAAAATAACAACCATAATTACATATAAACAAAATGACTATGAAACCATGAAAAGGAATGCTCCTGAAACAATGAAATTGAACACTATAACTAATAAAAAAGAACATAATTGAATTTAATAAAATGATAATAAATAAAATAATTTTAAAATAGGTTCTTTATTTATTAATTATGAATATAATTTGATTATCCAGGATATTAATTACAAGTTCAGAATGCATCCAGACATAAGGTAAGGGGATTCTCAAACCCAACTCCCTTTCTTTGGGTTATTCCACTTTCATGCCAAATTTTAGTATGTATGTTATTTTAATATTCTTAAAATATAATTTCATTGATCTCCCAATTTATTTTCAAGGATATAAATGTTTCCCACTTGGGTTTATCACTAATATAAATATTTTCCAAAAGAACTATTCTTTCCAAAATACATATTGACTTCTCTTGAGTTTTTTCTTAATCACTAAAAAATGACGATTCTTATACCAAATATGTTATTTTACATTTTTAATTTGGGAAATAAAAGTTTATTCATGAAATCATGATTGATTTAATTCTTATGAAATCAATTCCTCTACATGGGTTACTTCATGACATTGATTGATATATGTTCTATGTGGCATGCATGATTATGTAAATGTTATAATGTGACGGGTGGTCCCATAATTATATATCCCTATAATTCAATAGGTAATGTGATGTATCTCATGATATAATGTGTATTGTTCATGAAAATGATGCTAGGTTTGTTAAAAAGATGATGTTATGATTATGCACATATTTTATGCATGAAAATGATGCTATCTTTGTTCATAACTATGTGCAGTATTTGACCACTAAGACGGGATGTTTCATTTTTATTAATTTCCACATTCCATGACTTTATCTAGTGCTTCCTATCATGATTGTTATTATGATCCTATGATTATGTTATGATGATTATGTTTATGCTCACCCATGTTATATCGATTCATGTCCTTATTTTCCCTCTTAATGGGATTTTAACTCACCCCTTCTCTTTGATGTATTTTCTCAGGTGACTATGTGTACTAAGGTGAATGTGAGATTTAATAGGAGAAATAAGAATATTTTAAATAAATTTTTATGTTTTATTATTGTGCATGTTATGTATGTTTCTAATCTTTCTAAGACACTAAACCTTTGTATCATGGTTTTGTAATGTTATTATGTTGTCTATCTTTAAAATGATGTAATAGTTATGTAAGAAAAATATGATCACTATAGAACAGGGGTTACTTTTCTTCCCAAAGTCAACTATTATATTTCCCATTCATAGGGTATCTATTAATATTATAAAATAAACCCATTATGAATCTTTATGAGAGAGGGAACCGAGAGGAGAATCTTAACGCAAGTCCTTGGTTCATGATGTCTCAAAAAACATTGTTTTATAGTAGGTTGGGTGGAATAAGAGATATATAAAAATTATTTTAATATTATATAGGTGTACCCTCATGTGTTAGGTAAACTATTTTGGAATAAATAGAATGTGAAATAATATATTCAAAAAATGAATAAGCCTTATTACAAGTGGAGGGTATGTTAAGAATTTTAGGAAATATAGTGAGGTTTTTAGATATAATGGGAGAATATTGTTTATTGGTTATATAAAAATTTTCATTTCCGAGACAAAAATTATATTTTAAAATTGATTTCTACTTTACTAAAGAAAACAAGAGGGGACTATGAAGATCAAGATCTTATGGAAAGTAGGGGAACATGGTTTAAGGAAATATATGATTGAACACTCTAAGAATCTTTGGTTCATACTAGAGAACCATTATGTAATGAAGTTTATGGTCACACAAAAAGAACCTTTGAATCTAACATGAATTTTTAGGCATGATACCATTCTATTTAAGAAATTATCAATCACATACATGTTGTATGCATCTTGGGTATCTCAACTCAATGATTTATGGATTTACATGAATAAAATCTCAACTTGAGGATCATTTTAATCGAAGAATATGTTTAATAGATAAAAACACATCGTTAATTAGTGGTCTTATGTACTAGGATGGTGGGAAGGATGGAATGAAATTTGAATTTGTGGATGGTTCTAAGACAGGTGATCTATATAGTGATATATATCATATGATAATATTAATCAAGTCATAAATAATTACCAAAAATGGAATGTTTATTTTGGTATAGTATTAGAATATGAAGAAATATCTATTGTTGTACTGTGGGTAAAATATCTTGGTGTTATTATATGGGGTCCTAATGAATTTCCAATATATAATGCATAATTCTAATGTGGATAACATAAAATTAGAGAGTTCAGATGAAAGAAAAATTTATGTAGAGGATGAAGATAGAATATTTAGACATCACTATGTATTCTATGAGAACTATAATCAACCATACATAGTTTTTAAAAGGGTAATTTTATGATTTTCTAGTCCATGGGTAATCATGGAATACCTAACATAGATTAGTAAACCCATGTATTAGGATTTTTTGAAAGGGAAATGGATGGAATGTAAAAGTTCCATAGTGTGAGGACAAAGGATAATACCTAATGTAAATTAATAAAAGTCTCCATATAAAATATGGGATGAAAATTAAGAATTATGGATAGGTCCAAGACTAGTGATCCAAAAGTTTATATGTACCTTATGATAATAGGAATCAAGTCACTTGTATTTATTAGGAAATTTGTCTCTATATAGATAAAGCTTATATATAGAAGAGAATATAATTGTTTTATCATAGTGGACAGATTTTTTAGGATACTTGATGCTATGTTGGTAAACCCATACAATAATAAATATTACATAGATATAGATTTTATATAAGTGGAATATTTCATATATAATAGAACAATCCAAGTAATTTTTGTTCATGTATAATATAAAATTGTTTTATATAGTTTAGAGTCTTATGATAAAGAATTATGAAGCCAATGTTAATTGGATAAGTTAGTAATCTTGAATAAACATTTTTTGGTTTCCAAGTTGAGAAGTATCTCAAATCAGGGCTTCTTGTTTCTAAGAGGTGTATCTCAACTCATGGTTTTTTATTTCCAATAAGAGAGTATTAACTGTAGGCCTTTTGGTTTCCAATTAGAGTATATTGACTCAAGTAATTTTGGTTAACAAGAGGTGTATCTTAAAACAAGCCTTCTAGTGACTTATAGAAACATCTTGACTAAATGCATTTTGTTTATTCATGACCAAATATAAAATGTTACAAGATTATGATGTCATAATCTTGTTTAGATAATGGGTATAATGATTAAATGTTTATTATATAGGTTATTTGAATCCAATTTAATAATAGGGTCATGGAAATGGTAAATCATAACAAATAAATGTATGAGTTAATGGGAGATGATAAAAGGTGAGAATCAATTGACTATTGGTAATGGTGGAACCACCATCATACCATCCAAAATCCTATTTGTAAAATTATGGGGGATTTCTTTTGGGAGAAAAAAATTTCCATGGGGTTAATTATCATCTCAAAGGAAATAATACTATTACTCATGAGTAGAGGGATAATTCAGATAATTTAATCAATATGTTTGAAAATTTTATAATATAGGAAACCAATAGGTTGATCTCTAATCAAGGTTATAGGTTTCTCTGAAGAAATTATTAACTCAAGGAATTTGGGTTTTCCAAGAGGATAATATTGACTTAGGGTTGTTAGTTGATGATTATTAAGATGTAAAAGTTATTAAGTGGATTCATAAATAAAATGATATTTAAGAAGGGTTCAAGTATCCTGAAAGTTATAGCACTATGTATTAAATACATTCTTAAGGTGAAGTAAGATAACATGAAATGGTTTGGGTATATGTTCAACTAAATGAGTGGCTATATCAATATAAAGAGGCAACCTTATTATGAAGAATTATGTAACCATGGAATTTATTACACTGATGATAATATGGAAAGGAGGATATGATCTAAAATTTTCCTTAATTAGTATGTCTTTAGAGCACGACTTTACTTTTTCATGGTCCATTTTTTGGTCTCTAAAAGCTTTTTCTCTATTCGTTTTTCTCTCTATGTTTTACCAAAGTCATGAAAGAGAAATAATTAGTAATTTAAGACTAATAGTTTTCTCAAGAAAATATTTATGGGTTTTCATCTATAAAATACATTATGTCTCTTTCATTTATAGTTCAAGGTATTTTTAGTTGGACCGAAATTAGGTGTTTGAAGTTTAAGGTCATAAAATTGAGAAAAAATGTGGTTTCTTATTTGGAAAATGGGGAAGTCATAACCCAATTTAAATTATGTATTCCAAAACTATTGTAATTAATCTTGAGTGAAAAATGGTCTATGCACTTCCAAGCTATATTTCTTGGATCAAATTATTTATCATCCTTTAAGGTTATATAATAAGAAAAATTGAGATTACTTAGAAGCAAGGGACCGTGTTTTAGGTTTTTACCATTCAAGGGTGAGGTTACTCAGAGGATTCTAAATATATCAATATTATATATAATAGTAAATTGAATGGAATGAAGAGTTACCGTAGAGAAGGGATAAGTGAAAAAACCTATTACAAATATATAGGATTCAAACACCAGGGTGGAATTGAGGATTGAATTGGAATGAAGTTTACAATTGGACCCAAGACAGAAGATCTAATCATCACCATGTATCATATGATATTAAGAATAAATACACTAATAAAAATTAAAATTGAATGGTTTTATTCTACCATTGTATGTTTGAGGAAAGATTGCATGAATCAGAACACTCATAAACTTGGATGGAGTGGGGAATTAGATGGAATTACATTTTCCACTAGGCCAAATATAGGAGATCCAAGCTTCAATACATATCCTATGATAAATGAAATTAAGTCGTATGTAGTTTTTGAAATGGTTTATTTTTTCATGGGTTTGGTGAACTTCTGCATTAGGGAAGGAAGATGTCACCATAGCTATAGAACCTTTTGGGAAAGATAACTCTAATGTAGATCAATCTCTTATAAAAAGATACATTTTAGAATTTTTAAGTCATACAGAATGGACCAATTTAAGAATTTTAAGTTCATATTGGGTACACCACATGTGATGTATCTTAAGGTAATAAAATGAGAAACAAACACCATAAAATTTAGGTATTTTTGGTAAATACATTTTATCATGATGTTTAAGATCTTATGATAAGACCCTTTGATGCTTGTAGTTTATGTTCATAATGATTTGACTAAAGTGTCACCCCATTTATGATAATGCAATATAGAGCCTCATAAATTGTATCTATAATGTATAATTGTATACAATTTAAAGATATTATAGATATTTTTTGACATATAAATTTTAGATGAGGTAAATATTGTCTTGAATTTTTGAATTGGAGATAATGGGATAATGATGGGTTGAAATAGGTTAACCATTAGTAATAAATAAATCACCACCACACCATAAAAAAAAATCCTATGGGATTACGGTGTGTTGGGACCACTTTGTGTATAAAGATTGTATTTTTTGTCAATAGTTGTTAATTATGGTCAAAATGAGTAAGGAGATGAAAGACTCCCAATTTAATAGAGACCAGCTAAAGTAAGGATGCCTGAAGAATTGTTACGCAATCATAGAATTGAATTTCATGCTTGGACAATTTTACATGAAGTCAATTTAGACAATTTTTGAAGTGATCCTAAGTTCAAATAACTTGTTTCAACGGTGAAACATTGTTTACAACAATGAAGAATGGAGAAGTATCATCCATTTGAGGATGATTAGAGCAGAACGATGAATCATCATCTATCTGAGGATTTGAAAAAGATCATTCAATGCTTCATGATTACATGAGAACCATGCAATAGATTACTTGAATAAAAGAATAATATGATTTTTCATGAAGTATAGAATTATTGTTGAAGAAGAAGAGAGAGTGTGGAAGGGATTGGCATTCTGAGATGGTCATACTTTTCACATAGCATAAAATCAGACTTTGCATTGCTGATTTGTATGTCAAAAATATCATAAGTTAGGAGAACTTGTGATGCAATCCTTATAAAGGAAAGGGGGAGAAATGATGATGCCAGTCATATACAGTTTTTCTTGTAAGGAATGATGCTGTTGGAATATTGGGAAGTTTCAATGCTTCCCACTGAAAACTGATAATGCTAAAGCTGTTCGATCAAAGGATACAAATAACGATAGTGGATATCATGATGAAAGCTAAATAATGGTTATGGGATGAAGTGAAGAGAAAAATAAAAAAGGAATGGACAATCTGGAGGCGGAATAAAAGAACGTTTTAAGGTGGCACCATTTTCCAGTGTTTGCCAAATTTTAGGGCCTGAAAATCAGGAGATGAAGAAATATGTTTTTTTGGAAAAGGATGTTTCAAACAAGTTTGAAGATGGCTTGATATGTTGCACGCAAGTGGAGGTCCATGATATGAACATCAAAATCTGTAAAAGGAGAGTCTTTCACAAAAGATTGGGTTTTGCATGCAAGATTGGTTTTTGCGCACAATATTGAAGAGAGTTTGGAATCTTGCGTGCCAACCATGTTTTGATGTCTAATATTCGAAAAATGGAAAAGGCATGAAGTGCGTGAAAGATTAAATGAAGTGTGCGAAAGATGAGGCTGGAGAGAAAGTGACTTACGCACGTAGTGTGACGTCAAATGTGGTTTTGCGCGATGCATGACTTATGCGCCCAAGGCGACATCAAATAGGGTTTTGTGTGACACATGACTTACGTACCCAAGGCGACGTCAAATGGGATTTTGTGCGACATGTCAAGATCTTATATGATGTTTGGAAATTTTCATGAAAGGTATTATTCGAGGTGCAATCTTCGAAAAATGGAAAAGGAATGAAGTGCATGAAAGATTCAAGAAGTGTGTGAAATATCTGGTTGGTGCGAAAGAGACTTACGCGCCCAAAGCGACGTCAAATGGGGTTTTGCATGACACATCAGGATCTTGCGTGACACATTGGGGTTTTTGTGCACATGGGTCAAAAATGTCTATAAATAAGTGGTTACCCCCTAACATATGTTAATCTCAACACTTAGAAGAAATCATAGCTCTAAAGCACATAAGAAATATACGCAAAGGCAGCTTCACAAAAGAAGTAAGAGTTGCGTGCAAGAAAGGATAGTTTCACACCAGAAGAGAGTTGTGCGAAATAAGTAACAGTTGCACACAAGAAAGGATAGTTGCGCGAAAGAAGAGAGTTTTGTGAAAGAAGTTAGAGTTGTGTGCAAGAAAGGATAGTTGCATGAAAGAAGTGAGTTGTGCGAAAGTTTGATATTGCACGCAATAGGTCTTCCGGAAAAAAAGTTGAATGTTGGACACAAGTCATTAATATTGTGTGCAAGTCACCCAATAGGGGGTGCATGAAAGACTGGGGTCCCATAGGCCTTTGACAGGTGTATAGAACTCTCTAAGTGACTTTGTGAAGAAATAAGTACCGTGAACCATTCAGTATCACAAATAGAAGTAGAACCGCACTCACATGACTGGTGTTTAACACTCTCGTTGTTATTTGTGAATTGAAGAAGAACTAGACATGCAACTAAATTCATATCTGCATGAAGATAGAAGGTAGTACACCAATACACTCTTGTGTTGGTATTGAGAATTGAAAAAAGATATTAAGACACTGTAGTACTATTCTTTATTATACTATTTCAAAGATAAAGAAGAGAAGAAGAAGAAGAATAGAGTATTCCCAACTAAAGGCTGACAATTATTTAGGTCAGTTTGATTCAGATGATGCTAAGTGAACTGGTCTTCATTGCCTGAATAATCACATTGGTGTATGTGATTCTATCTAAGAAGAGAGAAGAAGTTTTAGTTCATTTGGTTGTTACACTAAGAGGAAGAAAGAATAAGTCTAGTAAAGTTGGTGTTGCACTAGAGAAGAAGAAAAATAAAGAAGAAATAATTACTTTCCTAATGATTTTCAAGTAATCAAGTGAAGAGCACTAAATAAGACAAAGAGAAGAACCTACCTTTTGAAGAATAAATAAGACTGCTTCCATAGGCAATATAAAGAACCAGCAAGAGGATACAAGTTGGACTAGGCTATCACCAGTCCAGGGAAGAGGATTATTTCCCACCCCCTTTAAAGTGTAGGGACTCACACTAGCTAGAGGATTTCTTTCCTAGACACTCCACTGTAATAGCATATCACATCATATTAGAGAATCCGTGCATTGGTCATATCCATGCATGACAAGGACTTAACTACTCTTATTGAGTGGTGAACCTTGTAAAAATATCGTGTGCATATTTTTACTACTTTCTATTATTTCATGCGACATGGAAAAGAGAATAAGAGAATCAAGATATTAATAGGTCAAGAGGTATAGGGATAAAAGTTGGAATTGGTTTAGGAAAAATTCCCCAACACTGATTCACCCCCTCTCAGTGTTAGGTCTATCCCAAATTGGCCCTCTCAGGGTGAATATTTTTTGGGACTATTAACATGTAATATGGGTTATATTTATTCTTAAACTCAACTGTTATATTTACCATGAATAAGGGATCTATTTAGATTAGCAAATATATTCCTTATGAATTTTTATGGGAGAGGGAACCAAGAGGAGAATATTAACTCAAGGATTTGGTTGATGATGACTCAATCAAAAAAGATTTATAGAAGGTTGTGTAGAAGGGGATATGTTTAAAAGGTCTTAGAATACTCTATAGTTGTATAATCATGTGTTAGGTAGAATTTTTGGGAACAAAAATATAATGAAGCATAATGTATTCCAAACCAAATAAGAATTGATACAAGAGGAGGGTAAGTTAAGCCTCATAAGAAATAGAGTGAGGTATTAAGATATAATGGGTGAATCTTGGTCATTGGTCATTGGTCATATATACCTTGTCATTTTTAAGATAAAAATTAAATTTTAACTTTTATTTCAACTCTCTTAAATAAAATAGAAGTGGAATAGGAATATTGATCTCTTATGTAAAGGAGGTGGGACATAGTTTAAGGATATCTATGACTGACCACTCTAAGAAGTTTTGGTTTATAATTTATGGACCATTATGATATAAAGTTTATAGTCATATGAAAATAACCTTTGTACCCAACATTATTTTTTTGATGATACATTTCTATTGGAGCAAGGACAACTCACTTACATGTTACATGCATCTTATAAATCTATTAATCTATTTGGAATTCGTCTATCTTATCTTGAAGCTAATCCTTAATGGAAAACAATCCTAAGATTGTATGTCCTAAGAGTCGATGATAGGTGATATAATTGGGACAATAATTCATAATTTCCTCCTTTGGGTTTTTAATCTTTAGGATCTTAACCATATTTTACTATGAAGAATAGATGAAATATACATCCAAATGATTATTCCTAAAGAAATAGAAAAAATTTCAACTATATTTGAGAGATGAGTTCTCTTGTTGCCTCTATACACTTTGTGTGTTATTATTTGGGTACTCATATTTATGAAGTTTATATTTGGGTATCCCTAAATCTATTATACCTTCATATACTAGCTTAAGATATAAATACTTAAATATTAACCACTTTTGTATTTATACCCCAATAACTAAAGATAGGGATAATAATTAACATGGTATATCAAATTCATCTCCTTAGGCATTTTGATTAGTAGGATATAAATCAAATTATATTCCAAGAAAAAGGTGAAATACCTGAAACAATTCTACTGTTATAGAGGTTATTTCTGGTTATGTATACCCTTGTTAGGTCAACAACATTGTTTCTTATACATGAAACATAAGTTTTGATCAATATGACTATGTGTTTTTATTTGATATTTGGGAATTCATGCCTTATTTATAATCACTTTTTTTGTGTGGATTGTGAACCTATTTATTATTAAGATATCTATGGGGCTACCACTTTTTTAGAGAAATTCAACCACTTGAAGAGCTGTGTAATGGACACTAAGGTAGGTTTATATCCAAAATGAACATGACTATAGGGTGAATAATGTAAAAATACAATGAGCCCAATATAATAGAGAACTTCATCACAATGATGTCCATTATATTAGGATATTGACATTTTACTATGGATAAAATTTACTTGATGATCCACCAAGGAGGTGTTTGGTTGAATAAATTGATATTGTATAAGTTCATCCAATGAATGTAAAGTTTTTTCTCAAAAATCACCATGAAGGGGAATTATTACTTGTATAAAATCTATAATTTAATTTTAAATATTTTTATTTTACTTCTACAACTAGGATATTTTTTCTCTAGTATAGATGGACCAAATATCATTAAATTATTTATGGGTAGAATACATGAAAATTCCCTTTCTATCCCCAATGGTATGGTGGGTGGTTGATTGTGGTAGCCTAAGTTAAATTCCCAATTATCGGATCATCCTTTGACATTAGACACACACTCTAACAATATTTTGTTTTAATACATCAAAAGGGGTGGATATTCCTTACTTAAAGGAAAGTGGGTTTTTACCAAGATCATCCTCATTAATTCTTAGAGGAGAGAATATTGAATCCTCTTGATCCTTCATTAATTATATAATAATGTGATTATTTATATTAGGGGTAAACTTGTTAAAAATATGTTAAAATTACTTAATCCCATTTTTTAACATGTGGATACAAATGGAGTATCCCATTTCATAATAGTATGCTATTTTATATATGATTTTACATCAATCTTAAAATCTTGAAGGAGGTGGATTCATGATCCTCACTGTAAGAGGGTATCATTTGGTGGGATATTTTCCATTCTCTCAATGTTGGAGGCATGAAGTCTATGATAGTTTGGACTAGTTTTATTTTTTTTGGAATCCTCTTTCTCTTTATTTTTCTTAGGTCAGATGCATCAAATTTATGGAGACAAATAAGTAGAAGGTTCTTTAGTTGGTGTTTTAGATGGAATTGGGTCTATGACTGGATGATTTATCTTTTCCCTGACAATGGTATGCACATGATTCACTGTATTCCAGGTGATCCAGATATCTAAATTCTATATATTTATAACTGATACCTATATCTATTTTTTTCCTTTACCAAGGAGAGAAACTAACATTGATGCCATATGTTCTGTGGGTATTTCGAATGCTACTTAAACCTTATCAACCGTGTTTTTAGAAATTACTTGAAGAAAAATTATTCCTAGATCACTTGACCCATAATACAATATTAAGGGAAATAATTTGAGTTATTTTATATCCCTAATTCATCGAATTCTTGATTTTTTTGTAAATTTGATCAAAATTTTCTCTAGGGAAGACATGAAGTACCCCAAAACCTAATCATTATGGAAGGAAAAGAATATGCTATTCCTATATTCAAGGTCAAATCACCTTGGAATTGATTTGATGGTATGTATTGCTACCTATTTGAGAGTAAAAACTAAAATTTTAACTTTTCTTGACTTCATTATCTATAACAATGGCGCCTGTTGAGGTTTTACCTTAGTTCTTTAATTGGAATCCTCTTTATGTGGTGCTAATATAGAAAATCCTACAAACCCAATAGGGTATTTTTTTGGGATATGTGTGGTTACTAATTTATCAATTAGATTCTACATGTAGATGACTGGTAATTATACTTGAGGAATCTATAATTCTAAGTATTATTTAAGATCCTTCCATTTGGAATTAAAATTTATGACCCTCTCAATCTACCACTGCTTTCAATTAGAGAGGTATTAGATTATTTTTTACTCAATATAGAGGAATTGATGATAGATTTACTCCCAACTAGTGTATTCCTACATTCTATATATTCCATTAAAGTAGTAAGATCATTCAAAATATCTTCTTGCAACACCATTTACAGGGATGGATTTTGAGTTGGTACATTTTCTCAATTTTGATATTATTTGATCAATTGAATCCATAGACCATGTTATGATTTATTTAAATTTAGACGAATTTCCTAGACTAGTTATTTAGGTTTCACTAGTGGAAGTAATTCTTGATAAAAAATCATCAATATAATCAAATGGGTTAATTGATTTATTCTCAAGTTGACTGGGTATCTGGATTTATGCTTTATAGTTCAATAATTATCATATCATTAATAAGAGTAAGCTGAATAAGGCATAGATGATTCATCCAAAAAATCATAATAACTAATTATTCTTCCCTTGATAATTTATTATTAATCTTCTAAATATTATCTATTATGTCCTCAATAAGGATATTTGTTCTTTTTCAAAGATGTTCTCACCATCATCAAGTGATGGGTGGGTTATGGTCGTGGTCGCCCATTTTACTTTTTCATCATCACTAGTCCAATAAGTGGTTAGTAGTTGAATATTAGGAGGGTATCCAAAATCATGGGATTTTGTTTAATGATGTATACACATTCCTTCTCCATATATGTCTATGTGAGTGGATATCTCTTCAAATTCATCCTCTTTGTTAATTTTTTTGATAGTATCACATTTTACAACATTATTTGAGTCAATAGTGATGATGTTTACTAATTTGAAACTAACGGAAGGAAGCATTGATTTCTTTAGTGGTGGAATATCCATAATCTAGTAATATTCCTTCCAAATTTATGATACAAAATATGGATTTAGGGATAAAAATACCGCAAAATTTATAGGATGGGGTCACCTTGGGGATGTTATAGCTATGACTATGGATGTCCTTGATTCTATATGCTATATCCTAACATGTGGTTGATGCAGTGTAATACTATATAGAAGACCTTAGTGTTTTATTAATACTCTTTCATGGGGATCTGTTCTATAATAGGTTCTCTGGAGAAGACTTATAGAGTTTCTTGACATGTCAGTATGGGGAGGACCTTTATAGTGATGTTCATTCTCCCTCACACATGAGGGTTTAGTTGATGTATTCACAAGAATATGCAAAAAGGTGTTTGATTCCTCCAAGTAATTTTGACAGGTATCTATTCCCATGATACCATCATAATTTAATAAAAATTCATAAGAATGGAAACAACTTTAGGGGAATGAACCTTCTCACTGATCCTAGTGGCTAGTTTCCCTAGGTGTTTTATACTTTTTGGTTCCCTATTTTGGATGATCAAGGTTGGAGAATCCTCAATGAATTATCAGGGGACTAAGGTTTCACAATGATATTGATGACCATAACTAGTAAGAAACCTCATTGGAAGAACTAATGTAGTCATGTGGATGCATGAGATTTCATTTTTTGTCTTCTTATAGAGAAATAATTTGAGAATAATCTCATTATATAGAGAGGTTCTTGAAGTTGAATGATGTTAATATAGTACCCACCTTTCCACAACTAGATTTTTGATGAGGTGACACTATCTATGGCTTCAATTTTCTGAGATTAGAATATTCTATCTCCAAATTTGTAATTATACCATTATGAAGGTACCCCACCCAAATATTCACTATATGGTGCTAAATTTTATAGGTTAGTGATGAAATCTATTAGTACCTATGAGTTAAGGTATTCATATTTATGACAATGAAATAAGTATGGGGTTCCACCTATCAATGGTTTATATTAATCCTCACTGATATGTAGTTGTCCCCAGGTTGGTTGGGGTACCTTATTATTTGTAGTGTTTTGGAAAAGGAATCCATTAATATTTAGAGTTATATAACCAAGAAACCAATTAGAACAATATCACCATTATAAGTTCATGGTAAATTAATTTCTACACAAATAATGGATTCAATGCTGGGCTTACCATTATTTTTTTATCATTTTATTCTAGGGCATTTGGGGGTCTAAATTGTTCCAGTCCCACTAATTATTTCCAATAGTGGGCAGACTCTCAATCACCTAGGGTAGGGATGATGATACCTTTATTGGATGATAGGATAAGAGGTCAATTCATCTCACTAATGTGTTATTTTCCTAGTCCTAGACTCTATTTTATATTTATGTAATGTTCGAAAAATATTTCTCAGTAACAATACTGGCTATCCATTGATGAAAGTGATTGATCAATGCAAATTATTTTACAACACCACCGAACTATAGAATTATAATATCTATAATTTGATATAATTTTTTGATTATATATAGTTTAAACTCATAAAGTAAGTCACTATATAATTTACAGCCATCTAGTGAGACATAAGGTGTTGTAATAGAGGTATTGGGGCCATGAAATGGGCTTCCAATATAACCTTATGAATTGAATCAAAGCCTACATTTTTCGATTCCATTTAATGAGTCATTTCATTACTTTTAAGGCCATGTGTTAAAGACCATAGTGGTTCATTTTATGTTTATGGTTCTATGATCACTTATATGTAGTTTAAAGTCATATAAAGTATGCTATTAGGTGAATGGTATCTAGTAATGGTTTGGTGTGAGACTTATACATGGACAACCATTTTTAGTCCAACTTAATAAATATTTCTGGTGAAGTAATTTTTTAGGGAACTAGGAGGAGGATATGAACTTAAGGAATATAATGAAATTAAAAGGAGTATTTCAACTGATGTTATTTTAGGAAACCAAGAGAATTATCTCATCTTAATGGGTTTTTAGAGTATAAAAGGAGAATCTTAACTTAAAAAATTTTAGGAAATAAAGAGGAGTATCTTGAATCAAGGAATTTTAGGAAACCATTATAAGTATCTCAAATTAATTCATTTGGGAACCAATAAAAGGATATTGACTCAAGGGAATTAGGAAACCAATAAGAGAATCGTGACTCAAGTAATTTGAGGAAAATAAGAGGAGGTTCTCAACTCAATGAATTTTGGAACCAAGTGGGGGATATTGACACAAGTAATTTGAGAAAAATTGAGAAGAATATAAAATTAAGGAATTTTATAATATAAATAATACTGACCTAAGGAATTTAAAAAAACCAATAGGAGGAATAATTCCATTTTGGGAATAAGGAAGGCTATTTCAACGCATGGTATTTTAAAATCAAGGTGGAGATTATTGGTATCATGAGACACATATTGTTTGACCTAGATATAAATGTTCATGATGGGACTCGTGAAATTTTATGGTGGTTAGTGATAGGTGTAGTGGGATTGGGAGTTCGGTAAGAGACTAAAACTAATATCTAATCCCCACCCAAGGTTTGGGGGTGGATCCCCTATGATATGAAACAATTTGGTTTAGAATGGTGTAGATTCAAATAGAAGGATCTAGTGAACCATGATGCTTTATCCTGGTGAGACCTTAAGGGATAGACATGGATCAAATTAAGTGTTTGTGTAAAATGGAACCCTAGTGAGGGACTAGAGGGTTGTATATGAAAATACTTAAAACGATATGAAGTGAAACCTCTAAATTAAAGGGATACGAGAGCTATTTCTCTTATAAGGATTGAGTCTTGGTATGGATCCATGTAGGTTAATCTCGAGTGCCATTTTTTTGAGAGGGTTCATTCTTCTTTTCCTTAGTGGAGGTATGGGTGAAGTGACCTTTCTATCTATTTTACCTAGGATTTGATTCAAAAATTACCTAAGAGAGGGTTATAGAAGGAATTGGAAAAAAAGTGTGTGTTTATTCACATAGATGCCTCTTATCTCTATTTTTATAGACCTTAGTGTCAAAATGGGTGTCTAGGGATTCTTTTTATAAGAAAATCGTATTTTGGGTTCCCATCTTTGGGTGGTAACCACCCATAACCACCCAAGAACCTAGGTTTTTCATTTAGTTATGCATATAGATTTTCAATGACATGAAAGAAGTTTTATTTGGGAAAATGTACATGAAATGATTAAGGGTAATGCATTTATTCTTCAGGACATGTTCATGGGACATCATCAGTTCATTTATATGACATTAACTTGGTGCGCACATGCGCCATTATCAAGGAACACACAAATTCATCTAGGCACACATGTAGGACTTCATCAGGGCTTATAAAAAAATTTATATAGGAGTACATATGAGGTTAGTCTTGGTGTGCACGTGATATTCATTTGTATATGATTACATGGTTTATGTAGGTGCATGCAAGACATTTTCTGGGCATACACTAGACTTTTCTAAAATGTCTTAAAAAAATACCAACTTGAAGTAACCATAAATTTTTATCCAAGTTTCCATTTTGGATCCATGAGATATAAAATCAAATCATTTAATACAAGATACACACTTGGATACTATTTTTATCTATAAAAGGTGTTTTTAGAGTCCAATATAGGCCCACAAAGTCTTTAAAAATTAATTTCATGGTTTTTTGAACTATATATCCAACGATGGAAGGAATCCATATCATACTCTAGTTGGGGGGGGGGGGGGGGGGTTCAAAACCATGTAATTGTATTGTGATTTTCTTAAATATCTTTTACATTTTGTGAATGGGTAGTTATGAGACACATGAAAAACCCACTATAATCTTTAACATGGAGTAAGATATACCTTCATTGTCAAATTAGCTCAATTTGTTCATGTGAGGATCATAAAATTGTCACCACGATAGTCATTATAAAGTAAATAATAAGTGATCATAATGGATAGAGAGTTGGACATAACAATATAAGTGAATAAATTAAATCATTATGGAGTAAGTTATAAATAAAAATGTTGTAGTTTAATTAACAAAAATTTTATCCTAAACTAATATAGAAAAATAAATTTCATATATCGAATGAATTATTTGGGAGATATGATTATCATGGTTACAATAATATTAAATATCACACAAAATTGAAAACTTAGGATACTTCTTTAAGTAACATAAAAAATAAAATCCAAGAAGATATATTATTTGATGAAATTGTTTGGAAGTGAACAAATAATGAGAATACCACTGTGGGGAAAAAATAATATGTAATATATAGATGGAATGAATAGAAAAAATTTGGTATAAAGAAATAACATCAATAATAGAAAAAGTAATACCAAAAAATTTTGGTATGGGAAAAAATATTTGTTCAATATTATTTAATTAATGAATAATCATGGGTGTTTGTGTAGTTTTAAACATATAAATGTTACACAAGGAAGGTAAACAAGACTATGATAAATATAAAGGAATTTATACACGTGGGTTTATTTAAAGGAAGGATAAATTTATATAAATTAATTATATTAAAAACTATAAGGATAGAGATACTTTATATTAGATAATGAGAAAATATATAATGAATAAATATAAAATAGTTTAAGATATGATGTAATCAAGGATTCATGTAGGAAAAAATTTAATAATAATTTCACTATACTAAAGTGGTTTTATAAACTAAATTGGAGTTTTGAGGATGAATGACAAGGAATATTTGTATAAAAAATGGGTAAAGGAAGAAAATGTTACACAGTATAACTCTACCATAACCTTTAAATTAAAGACAAAATTTATTAGCCCCATCTTTCCTGGAAGGTTATTATACATCTGAGGTATTATAGTATGTGGGAGAAATTAAAAAATAATAATTATTTTTTATAGGGGATTTTTATTTTATATAATAATAATAATAAAATTATATTTTATGTTCTATATATGACTAATTTTCCAAAATATTGGTATTTTCATAACACATCTGAAGGAATAGAGGGTGTAAAATAATCCTAAAAAACACACAATTTAAAATTTTCTATTTGGATTCCTGTTAAAAAAAATTGAATCAACAGAAAACCTTTCCCAAATTTACCTAAGGATCACATGAAATTCAATTTAATAATGGAAAAAATCAAATGAATCCATAAATGGTACTTTGTTCATTTGAAATAATGTATTTTATTTTCTCACCATAGGAATTTTTTGGCTCAAATGATGTAATCTTGGAGTCCTCTTTATTTTCCACACATTCAAAAAAACTATGGGATTTTATATATTTGATTCTCAAGTTATAGCATAGGAAATGAAAAATATTTACAATATCTATTTTACTATGTGAAGAACAAAAACTCGATCAAGAAGTTGGGATTAATATCTAACTTCTTTAGATTATCCCTCTAAGAGATTTATAGGCAATGAAAGGAGTGATTATCTCTCTAAATTTTTTCAAATGGTGTGTGTACCTATTATTAAGTCTAGAATGAAATTTAATACCTATGTTATACTTTCCAAAATTGGAAATTTCTATCCGGAAAGTAATAAAATTCATTTTAGACACTTGTGAATAATTATGACTTAATTATAATTTTCATAAGTTTCACAAAAAAGTTTATGAATCTCTTGTAACAATGTAAGAAACCAGATCTTAGTTTCAGGTATGTCCTTCCTTTTTCTGGAGTTTTTAAGAAAAATAAAGTTTTTGGAAATTTTTGAAGTACACGCCGTGTACTTTCTGAGTACACGCCGTGTAATCTTTTCTCGCTCGAAGGCGTGTGCTGGCCGTGTTCGGGCCGCACACACGGTGTATAGGGGTGACATGGAGGCCGATTTTGGTGGAGTACATAAAGACCTAGTACACGCCATGTACTCTAAAAGTACACACTGTGTACTTTTTTTTTCATTAATCGGACTGGGGTCACGCCCGATCGCCATAAACGTCTTCATCTAGATCTGGTTCGACTGAGAGATGCCGTACGGCCACGAAAATTTTCCGGATTCGCAAGACTCCATCCGTTCTCCGATTCGAGCGCCATCGATTGTATTGGAATCGCAACAGTGAGTTCTTCCTTCTACTTGAGCCTTGTTTTCCAATTCTTCCTCTTTCTCATGTTATCATGATTTGAATGTTTTGGGCGTTTTCTCAGATCTATGACATTCAAGGGAGAATCAGTCATCGTGGTTTAAGTATATCAATCTCCTAGGATCGAGGTAGGTGGTTTGTGCCTTACCGTTCAAAGTCTTTGAGTTTATGTGAAAATTCCACCAATACCTGTGAACGGGGTATTGCGTGTTTACTTTTTTTGCTCTTGTTGTTTTCCTTCCTTGCTTTTCTTCTTGTGTAGAGGTAATTTAATCATTTTGGAGGATAAATTGTTGTGCCTGGATGTTTTTACCATGATTTGTTCTGTTTACGACCTTCGGGTTTCGTTGACTTTGGCTGTTACACCTGTTTCCATGCCTTGTGTCTATAGGATGGAGTGTTTTTGTATAACATGCTTGTTGCCTTGTAGACTGTTAGCCAAATAGCTCTATAGGTGTAATTTGGTTATCCAAGTAGCTCTATAGGTGTACTCTGGCCTTATAGAATTATTATGCACTAACCGGCACGGGACTGGGAGAACCTGGTGCTATAGACTATAAGGGATAGATTGAGTGAGCTTCCCAATGAGTCTTAGACATTATAGACTACATGAGGGTAGACCGAGAGTGCTTCCTTAGAGATTCTTGGATATTAGACTACAGGGGATAGACCGAGTGAGATTCCCAGAGAGTCTTGGATGTTATAGACTATAGGAGGGTAGACTGAGTGAGCTTCCTCAGAGAGTCTTGCCTTGTTTGAATCTTTTTAAGAACCTTCCCAGGCTGGAGGAGGAATTGACCGAGTGAGCTTCCTCCGAGAGTCTGTGGTATACCTGAGGCTATAGGAGGAATTGACGAAGATAGCTTCCTCAGAGAGTATCTATACCTTGGGGCTAAGAGGGTTAGACCATGTTATCTTCCTTAGAGAGTCCCTGACTACCCTAGATTATATGGGGAATTGACTGAGTGAGCTTCCCCAGAGAGTCTCATAAATTCTTATGACCAAGCCAGAGGGGTTAGGCTGAGTGCACTGCCCAGAGGGTTGTGGTATTTTTCTTAGTTAGGACTAGAGGGGAAGACTGTGGGTACTTCCCAGTGGGTTTCCTGTTTGTGTTAGTTGTTTTTATTTACGGCTACTTTTGTTGTGGTTGATTACTGTTGTGTATCATCCTGTTTCACTACTTATGGTTTACTACCTACTTCTTGCTGTTGCTGTTTACTGCTTATTATACTTTTACCTTCCATATACTCACTGACTGTTAGGCACAAATATTTGGGTGGTTTCCTACTGGGAGTTTATCTCACACCCTGTTTGGGCCATGCTTTTGGGCCCAAGCAGACTATGTTGTTGCAGGTATAGACAAGGGCAAGAGCCCTTTGAATTCTGGTACTTGATTGCTTGGAGCAGGAGAGAAAGGGACCAAGCTTTGGCTTGCGATGCTGAGGAGCTATTTACTTTTATTTTGTGCTTGTTTTGGTACTGTGGTGTTTTTCAGCATTGTGACTTGTTTGGATGCTTTCCTAGATATGTATCTTATATCATTCCATATATATACATATGTTCTCTAGTTTGTTGATTTAGTCTTCTTCTGTTTATTATCGTTGGTTATTTACTGCTTCTGCTATTGCATGTTTATTTATTTCTGGTGTGTACTCTGCCAATGAGGGAATAGTTTCCCCACAATCACACCCACGGACCTCGCTGCTAGTCGGAAGGCTCTGGCATTTGGGTAAATGCACTTGAGGAATTGTGGAAAACTAGCTTGGAGCCTCAGTTAGTGGTATCCGGGTCGGGACGTTACAAAGTGGTATTAGAGGTGGTTCCTTTTCTCTTGCTTTATTGTTTGGAGACTTTATCCAGGGATAGGACGGATTTAGTACTTGGTAATAAGCTGTGCCCGGGAGTAGCTAACCTGTGTACAGGGAAAAGCCATACTACCTCATTTATTGCAGTTTTCTAGTTTGGGATTTTACGGTTGATATGATTTCACCTAGAGTGATTCACATGCTTTGTGCTGTTATTGTTTTGATATTACGGTTCTATTTCTGTCGTAACCTGATGAGATGAGGGTATGCCATCTCATGCATCATATAGGAACTTTTTATAAATCACATGCCATGAATTCTTTCCATGCTATCTAGGGTGTATTAGCGATTGCATGTTGTTGTGATAGACGTTGTGTAGATTATGCATGCTGTTGTGATAGATGTTTGATAGAATATCTGCAGTTTGATAGAGAAACTGTTTGTTTAATACATTGCTTAAAATGAATTCCAAATTTTGATTCCTGAGGTGTTATGAGACCTCATGAATTGGAAGTTGGTGGGTCATGATCCTGTTTTCTCTTGTACATGATTGTAGGAGATGCCAAACTTTGATTCGCGGGGAGTATGGGCCCTCACGGATTGGAATTTGGAACCTCTTTGCCTTGTTTTCAGTGTTTCTAGGCTTCTGTGCAGTTTCTGAGCTACTGCCCAGAAAAGCCCAGAATACACAACGTGTACTTTCTGGACACACGCTGTGTAGTTTTCAGGCCGTGTCACTGACCTTGTGTGCAGAAACACGGTATCATTAAAATAAATTTAGGAACACTCCATGTACGGTAGGTGAACGTCGTGTAGTTTAGAGCCGTGTACTCGATCGTTTCACTAACAACACGGGCCAGGGAAGCTCGAGTAGAACACACCATGTTGGTAAAGAACATGCCGTGTAGTTTTGTCCTAGGTACCCGGCCGTGTCACAAATTACACGGGTCGATGTTATCTTCTTCTATACACTCCGTGTTTGTTTGTAACACGTAGTGTAAGGGAATCTGTGTAGACGGGCATGTAACTAAGAACACGGGCCACCGAGACCATGTCTAGTACACGTCGTGTCCCTAGGTAATACGCCGTGTAGTCTGGAGTTAGTTTGGACCATGTGGGTTAGCCATGTAAGGAGACTCAGGCAGGGGTTTAGAGATAAAGTACAGGCCGTGTGTGGGAACAACACGTCGTGTAGTTTGGGGTGTTACACGACCAGTAGTGGCAGGAGTACACACCCATGTTAATGGCTAAAAGTACAGGCCGTGTGTGGGAACAACACGTCCTGTTGATCCTCTTGCTTTTCCAGCCTTGGAACCAGCAGTTATACCCGTCGTAGGTGCCGATACGCAGTTCAGGGAGGACTTCCTGAGGATGTTACAGACTTTTCAGGGAGCGCCGCCTCCTGCCCCATCGATGGCTGAGTTAAAGAGGGTTTTTCAGTAGCAGCATCCTCGGGATGGAGGACCCCAGGATGCAGAGTCGTGGTTCAAGGCCACCCTGACTATCTTCGAGCACCTAGAGATACCTCCGGAGAAAAGGGTAAAGCTGGCTACTTATATGCTCCAGGACACCGCCAAGAGGTGGTGGGAGGTGATCTCGCAGTCAGGACACCATCAGAGTATGTCATGGGATGAGTTTCGACGCACCTTCTATGACTACTTCTATCCGGAGACCCTAAGGGCCGATAAAGCTCGGGAGTTTATGAGTCTGCAACAGGCTACTATTTCTATCATGGAGTACTCATCTCATTTTACTGAGCTGCAGCGTTTTACACTGATCCCAGCAGGTGATGAGTTGTTCCTTGCTAGAAAGTTTGAGGACAGTCTCAGGCAGAAGATCCGTTCCCAGGTGAATATCTTCCAGTTGACTTCTATATCCTCCATCATCAACCAGGCACTAATTACTGAGTGCAATCTGAGGGATTCTGGAGTAGTGATCCAAGGAGGTTCGACATCCAGAGATGGTGTTCCTCCTACGGACAGTAGGAAGCGTCGCAGAGAGTCTTCTCAAGGAGATCAGGGTTTGCGGGATGTGTCTTATGGAAACCAGTTTGTATGCTACTAGTGCGGTAGGAGTGGGAATACTAGGCCTTAGTGCTAGAGAGATCCGATGGAGTGCTGATCTTGTGGCAAGATGGACCATCTTTAGCGCTTCTGTCACATCTTCTCACCTTCATCTGGTGGTAGGGTTTCCTCTATGACCCCACGTTCTGGAGATGCTTTGCCAGTTTCCCATCAGTCTGGGAACTGGAGTTCTTCCGGCCGTTCGGGCCGAGGTGGAGGTCGTGGCTGTGGTGGTCAGTCACCAGGTCATCAGCGACATCAGAGTTGATCAGCTCAGAGCGGTCAGCCAGGGGCGTAGGGCCGCGGTGCAGGCCATTATTTCACCGTGGAGTAGACCTATCAGGAGTAGGATCCCGAACCTTCTACAGTTTGTGGTACGATCTTAGTAGCCTCAGTTTTATCTTCAGAACTTTTTGATACTGGTGCTTCCCATAGATTTATCTCTATTGCGGTTGTGGAGAGCCTTGGGCTCTGTATCTTTTCGTCTACCGACTTGTTGACTCTTGACACGCCGTTGGGAACAAGGACATCTAGCGTACGTCAGTGCAGAGAGTTCCCTCTTGAGGTTGCGGGGTGTCATTTCTTATGGGACCTCTATGTCCTAGAAATGTCGAGCTATGACATAATTCTCAAGATGGACTGGTTGGTTCCTTTCCAGGCAGTCGTCGATTACTATTGTCATAGGGTGAGTTTTGTATCACCATAGGGCGGGTCTTTTCATCGTAGAGGCGAGTGGGATGTCCAGGCGGGTAGAGCTGGACTAGAGCATCATGGGCTAGGGGAAGTTACATCCCAGATTTCCAGTCTTTATCTGGATGACCAGGGGACTTCACAGTTATACTTTCCCCCAATGGTGGATCGTTTCAGGGATGTCTTTCCATATGACTTTTCTGGTTTTCCTCTAGAGCGTGAGGTAGACTTCTCGATTGAACTCGTTCCAGGAGAAGCACCAGTGTCTATTCCTCCTTATAGGATAGCTACACTTGAGTTACAGGAGCTCAAGAAGCAGTTGGAGGAGTTACGGGAAAAGGGTTTCATCCGACCCAGTACTTCTTTTTGGGGTTCGCCTGTCCTGTTTGCGAGAAAGGCAGATGAAACCCTTCATATTTGTGTGGATTATCGCAAGCTGAACCAGTTGACGGTCAAGAACCGATATCCCTTGCCGAGGATAGATGACCTCTTTGATCATCTTAGAGGAGCCCGAGTTTTCTAAAAGATCGACTTGAGGTCCGGTTATTATCAGTTGCGCGTTAGACCATCCGATATACCTTTGACAACCTTCAGGATCAAGTACGGTCTATATGAGTATACAGTCTTGCCGTTCGGTCTCATGAACGCGCCTGCATTTTTCATGGCACTGATGAACCGAGTGTTCCATACGTACTTGGAATCCTTCGTCACGGTCTTCATGGACAATATCTTGGTGTAATCTCACACTCAACACAACCATGCCACACATCTTGAGATCCTTCTGAGTACACTGAGAGAGCATAAACTGTATGCTAAACTCTCGAAGTGCCACTTTTGGATGGACCAGATTCACTTCTTGGGTCATGACATCTCAGAAGCAAGAGTATCTGTGGACCCAGAGAAAGTGAGAGATGTAATTTTCTGGGAGCATCTGAATAACTTCTTTGAGGTAAGGAGTTTTCTAGGGCTGGCTGGATACTACAGGTGTTTCATTCAGGACTTTTCACACCTAGAAACACCTTTGACATGTCTGAACAAGAAGGGAGCGATGTTTTTTTGGTCAGATTCTTGTGAGTTCGCCTTTCTGGAGCTAAAGTGGAGGTTGACATCAGCACCGATACTAGTCTTGCCCAAGCCAGGCAAGAGCTACATTGTTTATTGTAATGTTTCAAGTATTGGGATAGGAGCTGTGCTTATGTAGGGAGATGGAGTCATTGTGTACGGGTCTCGGCAGTTGAGTCCACACGAGAGGAATTACCCTATGCATGATCTGGAGTTGGCAGTAGTTGTTCATGCCTTATGCTGTTGGATACATTACCTTTTGGGAGATAACTTCATGGTTTTCATAGACCACAAGAGTCTCAAGTATATCGTCACTCAGTGTGATCTTAATCTGAGAAAACACTGGTGGGTTGAGTATCTTCAGTCCTTCGACTTTGAGCTCGCCTATACGACAGGAAAGGGAAATGCAGTGGCTGATGCTTTGAGCTGGAGAACTCAGATTCAAGAAGTTCAGGAGGCCAATAGTGAGTGGAAGCTTATGGCTCTATTCTCTGAGATGCATCTGGAGGTGCGTGATAGGTAGGGACAAACTTTCCTTTCACCTGTGGTTGTTACCTCTACACTTCTTGATCGGGTGCGGATGAGGCAACAATCAGATTTAGAGGCCTTAGTCCTGCGGGAGAGTGTGTCAGGAGGGGACCCTCTTCCTTGATGGATAGTGGGCGAGGATGAGATATTGCATTTCCAGGGATGCATATGGGTGCCAATAGACATATGTGAGGAGCTGATGTGGGATTTTCATTCCTCAGTTTGGGCAGTCCATCCTGGTGTCACCAAGATGTATCGTGACCTACACTGCCAGTACTGGTGGCTAGGTATGAAGAAAGATGCTGCTGGTTTTGTCATGATATGTTCTACTTATTATCAGGTGAAAGTAGAGCATCAACGACCAATGGGGCTTTTGTAGCAGTTAACCATTCCCGAGTGGAAGTGGAATGATATCGCGATGGACTTCGTGACCGGGTTACCGAGGTCACCTCAGGGAAGTGATGCTGTTTGGGTTGTCGTCGACAAGCTTATGAAGGTTGCACACTTCTTGCCGATCAAGGAGACCTTCAGTGTTGATGATCTATGATGGTTGTACATCCAGGAGATTATACGTCTACATGGAGTTCCACACTCCATTGTTTCAGACAGGGATGCATGCTTTACTTCTCAGTTTTGGCAGGGACATCAAAAGGCTTTGGGTACATGGGTACTTTTGAGTACAACATACCGTCCCCAGACTGATGGCCAGTCCGAGCACACGATCCAGGTACTTGAGGATATGCTCCGAGCTTGCATTGTATACTTTGGAGGTTCTTGGGAGAAGCATATACATCTGGTGGAGTTTGCCAACAACAACAGTTTTCAGGTGACCATTCAGATGGAACCTTACGAGGCTTTGTACGATAGGCCATGCCGATCACCCTTATACTGGCTGGAGGTAGGAGAGGTGGATTTTCTGGGACCTCGTCTGGTTCAGGAGACCTCTGAGAAGAGAGAGTTGATTCAGAAGAGGATGGCTACAACACAGTCTCGACAGAAGTCTTATGCTAATCAGCGGAGACGACCTCTGGAGTTCAAGGTCGGAGATCATGTTTTCTTGCATGTTGCATCGAGGTTGGGACACAAGAGGATTCAGAGACAGGGTAAACTTTCACCACGGTACGTCATGCCGTTTGAGGTGTTGGAGAGAGTTGGTCCGGTTTCCTATCGGTTGCAGCTACCTCAGAGGTACCGAGCCATGCACGACGTCTTCCACGTCTCTCAGCTCTGACGTTACTTTTCAGACCCATCACATGTCTTTCAGCCCGAAGAGGTTGAGCTCAAAGTGGATGCATCGTTTGAGGAGCATCCCATCCTGATTGTCGATCGTAGTACGAAGGTTCTCCATGGGCGGTCTATTCCTTTAGTACGGGTGCTTTGGAAGCATGGGCGAGTACAGGATGAGACCTGGGAGAGGGAGGCCGATGTGCGATCGTAGTGGCCAGAGATGTTCGGGGTTTCTTCTTTTACACCTCGTTAGGGAAATTCATGGATGAATTTCTTTAAGGGGGGAATTTATTAAGAACCCAGATCTTCGTTTTAGGTATGTCCTTCCTTTTTCTAGAGTTTTTGAGAAAAATAAAGTTTCTAGAAATTTTTGAAGTACATGTTGTGTACTTTATGAGTACACGCCATGTACTCTTTTCTCGCTCAAATCCATGTGTTGGCCGTGTCCGGGCCACACACACGGTGTGTAGGGGTGATGTGGAGGCCGATTTTGGAGGAGTACGGAAAGACCTAGTACACACCCTGTACTCTAAAAGTACATGCCGTGTACTTTTTTTTTTCATTAATCGGACCAGGGTTGCGCCCGATCACCATAAACATCTTCTTCTAGGTTTGGTTCGACTGAGAGATGTCGTACTTCCGTGAAAATTTTCTGAATTACCAAGCCTCCGTCCGTTCTCCAATTCGAGCACCTTCAATTGCGTTGGAATCGTAGCGGTGAGTTATTTCTTCTGCTTGAGCCTTGTTTTCCAATTCTTCCTCTTTCTCAATTTATTGTGGTTTGAACGTTTTGGGCGTTTTCTCAGATCTATGAAGTTCAAGGGAGAATCAGTCATCGTGGTTCAAGTATATCAATCTCACAAGATCGAGGTATGTGGTTGTGCCTTACTGTTCAAAGTCTTTGAGTTTTATGTGAAAATTCCACCAATACCAATGAATGGGGTATTTCATGTTTACGTTTTTTTTCTCTTGTTTTTTTCCTGCCTTGATTTTATGCTTGTTTAGAGGTAATTTAATCATGTTGGAGGATAAATTGTTGTTCCTGTATGTTTTTCCCATGATTTGTTCTATTTACGACCTTTGGGTTTCGTTGCCTTTGGCTGTTACACCTGTTTCCATGCCTTGTGTCTATAGGAAGGAGTGTTTTTGTATAACATGCTTGTTGCCCTATAGACTGTTAGCCAAGTAGCTCTATAAGTGTACTTTGGTTAGCCAAGTAGATCTATAGGTGTACTCTGGCCTTATAGCATTATTATGCACTGACCGGAACGAGACTGAGAGAACCTGGTGCTATAGACTATAAGGGATAGACCAAGTGATCTTCCCAATGTGTCTTAGACATTATAGACTACAAGAGGGTAGAATGAGAGAGCTTCCTCAGAGAGTCTTGCATATTAGACTATAGGGGATAAACTGAGTGATCTTCCCAGAGAGTCTTGGATATTATAGACTATAGGAGGGTAGACCGAGTGAGCTTTCTCAGAGAGTCTTACCTTGTTTGAATCTTTTTAAGAACCTTCTCAGGCTAGAGGAGGAATTGACCGAGTGAGATTCCTTAGAGAGTCTGTGGTATACCAGAGGCTATAGGAGGAATTGACTGAGATAGCTTCCTTAAAGAGTCTCTAGACCTTGGGGCTAAGAGGGTTAGACCGTGTGATCTTCCTTAGAGAGTCCCTGACTACACTAGACTATAAGGGGAATTGACTGAGTGAGCTTCCCCAGAGAGTCTCATAAATTCATATTACCAATCCAGAGGGGTTAGGCTGAGTGCACTGCCCATAGGGTTGTGGTATTTTTCACAGTTTGGACCATAGGGGATGGATGTGGGTACTTCCCAGTGGGTTTCTTGTTTGTGTTAGTTGTTTTTCTTTACAACTGCTATTGTTGTGGTTGATTACTACTCTGTATCATCCTGTTTCACTACTTACTATTTATTGCCTACTGCTTTCTGTTTCTATTTACTGCTTATTGTACTTTTGCCTGCCATATACACACTGACTGTTAGGAATATATCTTCGGGTGGTTGGCTACTGAGATTTTATCTCACACCATGTTTGGGCCATGCTTTTTGGCCCAAGCAGACTATGTTGTTGCATGTATAGACAAGGGAAAGCTCCCTTCGACTTCTGGTACTTGATTGCTTGGAGCAGGAGAGCAAGGAACCAAGATTTGGCTTGCGATGCTGAGGAGTTGTTTACTTTTTTTGTGCTTGTTTGGGTACTGTGGTGTTTTTCAGCATTGTGACTTGTTTGGATGCTTTCCTAGATATGTATCTTGTATCATTCCATATATATACATATGTTCTCCAGTTTGTTGATGTAGTCTTCCACTATTTATTATCGTTGGTTATTTACTGCTTCTGCTGTTACATGTTTATTTATTTCCACTATGTAATCTACCAATGAGGGCATAGTTCCCCACTATCACACCCAAGGCCCTCGCTGCTAGTCAGTAGCCTCTGGAGTTTGGGGAAATGTGCTTGAGGCCTTATGGCAAACCAGCTCGGAGCCCTGATTAGTGGTATCCGAGTCGGGACATTACAAACACTTTAACACGTATCATGATAAAATAAAAATCATTGAATTAACCCATAATCTCCCTAAATAATTTATAGAACCTTGAACATTTCTTGTTCATTTGAATGATTATATTTTCTTGTATTCAAATCTATTATAAAAAAACTTATGAATACCTTGAGATATAAGTTCAATCATCATTATCGTAAAATTGAATAATATAAATGAATTATTTTACTTGAAATCAATCACACTCATATGTTCACCATCCCCCACACATGGGGCCCACTTCAACCTAAAATTCTATTCATCTGAATAGGTGGAACTTGTGGATACACTTAGTGTGTGATCCTCTAGGTCCTTATCTTGATAGTAGTGAGTCCAAACAATAGACCAAGAGTGAAGTATATAAAATAATCATTACTCCTAAGAAGATAAGTAATTTCATATATATGGCTACCTCCTACGAACACATTCTGTGTAATATAATCTCTTTGTCTCTTGATATATCATAAAGCAGGATGCAAACTTGTGTGATTATACTTTTCATGCTTTAAATGTTTCATGAAATTACTAGATAGAATTATCTTCTAGTAACATGGAAATTTATTTAATAAAGGTATAACCATCATGGTCAAACTAGGCCTAAGATATATCTTTACCTCAACTCAGAAGTAATAAATTATTTCTTGATCTTTTAACTAATTTCATACCACCAAAGATGCACCAAACATAAGAAACCTTCCCACAACTTCAATGTCATGGTTTTTTACTTGCATAAAAGTACAAGATCAAATGGTACACCTTGATAACAATATCAAGTGTAAATATAAAAACACATTTCTATAGATAGGAAAAACCTATGAAACCTGAAACTTGTGGTGTTCTTATTATTGGGTCAGTTATCATGATCTCATAAACTAAAGATCAGCAGATGTAAATTTCATGAGAGGAAGTCTCAGTGATTATGCCACCCCTGTATAATATATTCATACATCATCTATGTCTCTTCATTATGATTTATCTAGACTATAAGACATATGTTTTAGATTGATACCATAGTATCTCGAGGTTCACATTAGAGCTAGGAACTGCTATAACCTTTTTATATGACACATAATCTAAGGATATTATTATGTAAATAGTTGATATAGAAGTATCAAAACTATTATAGTAATAGTTAACCCATGTATATATCAAACTGTATACATGTGATGGTAATTAAAGTATATAAAGGTGTTGGTTCTAGGGAACCCATTCGTAATACTTCCACTTGCAAAAGATCCAACTGAAAATAACTCTAAACCCACTATCTCTCACATGATAGTATTTCTTCTACTGAGATATGGATTTAGTTAATGGGTTTTATAAATTATCCTCTATGGATACTCTTCTAATCATAACTTCACCTCTCTAATTAAAATTTATCAAGATATGAAACTTTCAAAGTATATGTTTTGTCCTTTGGTGTGACATGGGATCCTTGAAAAGCACCACTTCTATAGCATTATCATAGTATACTATAAAAGGGTATGCACTACTAGGTATAATGAAAAATTGAAAAATTATAAATGTATCTAAACTACTACCTTAGGTACATCATAAGATGCTCTATACTCAAATTTTTATATAGAATTAGAATCCATAGACTACTTCAAGCTTCTCCTACTCTCTGCACCACGATTCTAGAAAAAGACATAGCCTAACTATGATTTTATATCATCTTGATCTATCTGGAATATAACATTAGGTTATCCCCTCAAGACTAGATCTTCATCTTCTTGATATACTAGGAACACATTTTTTTATGTCTCAAGTACATCAGGATAGTTTTTAAAACTGCTTAATACATCTTTCATGGATTAGCTTGATATTTTCCCACTATACTAAAAGAAAAGGCAACATAAAAAATAGTAAATGGAATGACATACATGATATATCCAACCACTGAAGGATAAAGGATTATACTCATTCTTTCAATATCACCTTATGTTTTTGGACACATATTCTTGGAGATATTAATTCCATATAACACTAGAAACAATCCAGTCATGGATTATTCTATATTGTACATTATGAGAACCTTGTAAATATATATAATTTGACTTAGCCCAAGAATACTATGATACCTATCTCAATATATCTTAATCAATAGAATATTTTCTTCCTCCCTCGTGCCTTTTATGGATAAGCATTCATTAAACCAAGTCTTCATAGACTGTAATACTTTCACTTTATTTCCCATTAATAACATTTCGTCGACATATAATACTAAAAAAATAGGGCACTCCCATTAACCTTATTATAGAAACATGGATCAATTTTATTCCTAATGAATCCAAATTCTCTTATGGGCTCATCAAAATGAACATTCAATGATTATGATGTCTTTTTTACTCCATAAATGGATCTTTATTTTTTTCATACTTTATTGGTTATATTTGACATAATAAAACCTTTGGGTTGTTTAATATAATTGTATTTAACCAATTTTCCATTTAGAAAATAAAGTTTGACATACAGTTTCCAAATTTCATAATCATGGAAAGATACTATTGCAAGTAATATTCTAATGGATTTCAACATTGCAGCTGATAAGATGGTATGATCATAGTAAATTCCTGGACATTTCCTGAAACCCTTAACAACTAGCCATTCTATATATGTACTCACTTGAATATACATATACAACTTTTTATTGAATTACTATTTACACCAAATATTTTTTACATAAGATGGTGGTTCTACCAAAATCCAAACTTGATTTTGGAATATGGAATCCATTTCAGAATGCTTGGATTCTTTCTGTTTAGCAGCATCCTTAAAATATACTGATTCCTTGCAGGTTATTAGTTCATCATTCTATAGGAGTAATGTGTCACATGACTCAGTGCTGAGAAAAACATATCTCACTATTTCTCCAACCTCTCTAGTAGACCTACATAGTAATTATATCTCAAAAACATATTCCTTTACTATTGTCCCTTGTAGAGATTGTTCCTTTACAATGCCTTGTTCATCCAAAGCATTAAATTCATTGATGTAAATAATGATCCAACTATCTCCATTAAAAATGGGTTCCCTTTTGATAAATATATCATGTATTTCTACAATAACCTTTAAATATGAAGGTTTATATAGGTAATATCATTTATTCTCTATAGGATAATGTATAAAGACACACTTAATGCTCAAATATGCTATTTTTTAACTAGGTATGGTATTAAAAAAATTATCACCTCCACATGCATGTATGTGTGAAAAATAGATTTATTTTCATACCATAACTCCCATGGAATCCCATATATTTCTTTAGTTGGTACTTGTTTTAGTGTATATACTACAATATGTAGTGAATATCCCCAAAATGATACATGTAGAGTTTCATAAATCATCAATAATCTAACTATGTTAATCTGGGTATGATTCCTTATTTCACTAACACTATTACACTAAGGTGTATAAGGAGGAGTGAGTTGCGAAACTATCCCACACTCCTTTATATTATCGATGAAAACTTGGTGAAGATATTATCCACTATAGGTTGATCAAAGTTTCTTAATCTTATTAACAAGTTTTATTTCTTCTTCACTCTGAAATTCCTTAAACATTCTAATGAAATATAACTTATACTTTATAAAGTAGATATATCCATATCTACTACAGTCATTGGTAAAAGTAACAAAGTAATAAAAACCACCCTATGCCTATTAGAAATAGGCTAAATACATTAGTATCAAAAAATTATAATGGCTATTTCACTCTTTATCCTTTCCCACAGAAAGGTTATTTGGTCATTTTACCTTGTAAACAAGCAAGACATACATCCAAAGGCTTTAACTTAAAAGAGGCCATACACCATAATTGATGTAGTTTTATTAACTGATTATCATTTTTTAAATTTTGTAGCCTGAAGTGCCACATGCAGGTAGGATATGAGACATTCTCACTGGATTTTTCATTGTTTTAGAAAACAATATTTTCTAATTCAAGTGTATATAATCCATTTTTAAGATGTGTGTAATGACCCAAAATTTTATCAATGGAAATTAACTTCTTATAATTATGTAATATAGTATAAAATCATATAATGAACACAATAAAAACTTAATAAATGATAAATTAATGAAATAAGGGGAATTTCTAGATGTTAAGGAACCTATACTGGTGAAATAGTAACTTAACCTTTGGAATAGTAATGTGACACTTATGAATAGTAAACTGTACAATATAATAGTAACCTAAACTATGAATGTAAAAATAAAATTTATCCATATTATAAATGAAAATATGATATAATTGTTTCACAGTATAAGTAAATAAATGTTTTAGAAATTATTAATTAAGTGTTGATATTTTTATAAAACAAAAGTGTTTATTTTCAATTTTATAATTAATATAATGTTTTAAAAGAATATTTATTTCAATAAAATGTATTCATGAGTTAATATTTTTTTATCTTAGGATTATAATATAATTTTATGAGACCTTAGTTAATTTTTCAAAGTATTACAAAATCAGTTATTAATTTAAAATTGGTATTTTTCAATAAATGATGATTTTAATTAAAAACAACATTTCTCATATTTAGAAAAGTATTTTCATAAAATATATTTTATTTTTGAATTATACATCTCAAAAAATTATTAGCGTTAATTTTTGGTATTTTTATAAAATACTTGAATTGTTAGTGAATAGTAAGATATTATAATTTACGATGAAAGATAAACACAAGAATTATGGAGTCATATTTAATTTATGGATGATTTAAAACCAAAATATCTAACTATAATTCATTATTTTAATATTTTATAGATAATTCTAAAACTATTCATATTTTTGAGTAAAAATAATAATCTAATGAATAAAATAATGAGAAAACACCCCTCTCCTCCCTTATAAATACCACCTGCCACCACCTTTTCTCCTCACACATCTCTAGATTTGATCCTTGTCTAAATTTTGATAAAATATTTTCCAAATCCCCTCCCCCATATCCAGGAGCCTTTTGTGTCCACAAAATACTAAAACCAATCCCCTTAAGGAGGTTCTCAAGAAGAAGGATTCAAGGGATAAAATCCCCTTTCTTTTCTTTTAATTTCTTTTCAATTTCTTTTATTTTCTTATTATCTACTCACATAATCTCATAAAAATGGTATTATAACTCCATTAAATTATATATACTATAATTTTATTGTTATAATGGAATAATTTATCCCCATTTATCTTCCCATCTACTTTTGTACTAAAAATGAAAACATCATCCGTGATGTGTTAATTTATCACATTCAAGAATGATGAGTTTTCAATTTCCATTACAACCTTCAAGAATGGCCATAAAACAATTTTTATAGTAAAAAAATATTATAATATGTGTATTAAATCCTATTTAATGTTCTATAACCATTATAGATACATTCTATTAATTAATAAAACAAAACTAGTTTGTGATGATCAAAAAAATGAAAAAATAATCTAAATGATTATCATTAACTTATTGTCTATTGATTCATCCTATACCAATATTTCCAAATGAATTATATAACCATTTAATATTTTTATGTTAATTAATAACATATTACTTAAATTTTGGACAACAATTCCCATTTTACATGATTTTCAATACATGTATACAATTATCTGATCATGAAAACCAAGGAAACCAATGCTCCCAAATGATGAGATTGAATCTCATAACCTGTAAAAAAAGACATAAATGAACTTAATAAAATTACAATAAATCATATAAATGTATAATAAGTTCTTATTAATTAATTAGTGGATTTAATTTTATTATCAAGGAAATTAAGATCATGTGCAGAATAGTTTTGGACATAAGGTAAGAGATTCTTTCCAAACCTCCATTTTACCTTCAGGTTACAAATTAAATATCTTTACTCCAATTTAATTCTTCTTTATTTATTATTTACCTCTTAAAAATTCTTTTTATGTGTTCCAAAATCATGTATACAGATCATATCATCCTTCTTTGATGGGTAAATACATGTTTTAAAAAGGCTCCCTTCTCAAATATTCCTGATAAGAAAGCCCAATTAAAGAGAATTTCCCAATTTTTTACCCATTATTATGTTATATCCCTAATGTGTTTTAATAAACCATTATTTTTATAAAATTACTCATTTTATCATGAAAAACTATCATGGTTCATTTCTTATTGTTTTCAATCAATTATTTATTTTATTTTTTAAAGACTCGTCAATTTTTTCTTTTAAAACCACACTCAAGTGGATAATTTATTAAGTTTACTAAACACTATTTTAATTTTTTTTCACTTAAATTGGACTTGATGTATCATTATTTATGACTATTTTTCTTTATTAATGTCCATATATGTTCTAAATCCATCCTTTCATGGAAAAGTTTATGATACACCCATTTGTAATGCCTTATGGCTTGATTACGATACCAATTTCTTTCCATTGGTAACCCTTATGATATGTTTGATTACTTATGTATGATTTTTCATGTGTTGAACATATTTATGAACATTTTATTATGGATGAACTCATATACTACTCCAATTCATTGTGTAATGTTTAGTCTAATGAGACTTCATGTTGGGACATGGGGTGAACTTGTTTCCTTTATGTGACTTTATCCACCATGTCTCGGTAGCTCAACTTGACTCATGTTTATATCATGTTATATTTTGTTGAAAAATTCATATGATATCATGGTTATATGTTCCCATGTTATACATCTTATTATTTTTATTGATTTTAACCTATGTGCTATGTTTTCTTCCTATTCTTCTTCTCTTACTAGGATTTTTAGCTCATTACTTTTATTCATGTATTCCCTAGGTTATCCTATGTTGATATAAGGGCTCAAATGGAGTTAGGATATCATTATAAAGATTAAATAAAATATTTTTTTTTGTTTTTGTTTCATGATGTTTAATTATGTACCTAATTTTCCAAGACATTGGACTTTATGATCATTAAATTTTAATTTGATGTTTAATTATGCTTAAAATTATGTAATAATATGTGTAAAAGGATAATGATTCTATAGTTGGTATCAGAGAAAGGCCAATTTTTTTTATAAACTAGGAATATATAAATTTAATAATAACTATAGGGGTAATTATATCACCATGTATAACCTTGATTGAAACATAGGGAATCACAAGTTAGGATATATTTTTCATTTACAAGTTTATCCTTCTTTGTTGAATGTTTTATTTTTATATTATTATTAGAAAAGTATTAAAGCCCCCTAATTATACTTTCTTTTTCTTATTTATTATATGTAAAAAGGAGACCCTATTCCAAAAATCAATGTTAAATTCAATTTGATTGTTTACCTAATGATATTCTAAATATGATGGAAATGGGTGCTCAAAACATTATGAAAGTACTTGCACAACTGTCTCAAGTAATGAATAATAACTTGAATCATGTGAAACAACCTCATTCTCATAATAAAGATAAATTTTCCATTGGATACTTCATGAAAAAGGCCTCCCATGTTTAGTGGATCTTATGATCCCCTCCTCCTATAATAATGTATTAACACCATTGAGAAGATATCTTATATCCTATATTGCTCAAAATAAGAGAAAGTTGTGATGGTGAGCTATCATTTGGATGGGGAAGATGATTAGTGGTAGAAAATGATCAAGAACACAATATACAAAGAGGAAATTGATTCCATGGATTGGGAGTAATTAAAGAAAATATATTTCAATAAATATTTTCCCTAAACCCTCTATATCAAGATAGAAATGGAATTCCTTTGGTTGAAGTAGAAGGAAGATGAGTCTATCGGGGTGTACAAGGAAAAATTCACAAGTATTGCAAGATACACCTCTGGATTTTTCATTAACACTAAAAGAAAGGTGGATCAATTCTTTATTAGAATAAACTGAGTCAATGGAAAGAATTGGCGATTCAAGACTTCGACATTTATGAGGAGATTTTCTGTTGTTACCTTAAGGTCTAAATGGAGATCAGAGACACTCAATGGTCTTGTGGGCATGGTGAAAAAAAGAGAAAAATGGAGTTTAATATGGGTGGATCAACAGATAGATCCCGTGAAAGAAATAAGAACCAACATCCCACATCTCAAAAGTGTGAGAAGAATTATCCTAGAAACTACTAAAAGGGAACCAAGAGTTGTTTCAAATGTGGAAGAGAATGAAATATAGTTAATAACTATTTAATGGATATGAATAATACCACTAATACAAAAGAGGAATAGATGGATCAGATAAACACTCAACATGTAGTGCATTGTTTCAACTATAAGGAACATTGGCATTATGAAAGCCATTTCCCTAATTCAAAAGTTGTTGGAGGCAATCAACAACAAAAACCTAAAAGTAAGATAGAAAGGGCATATTAAATCATAATTTCTATAGTGGATCCTGATAATGATATGGTGACATGTACGCTAGTTATTCATTAAAGAATAGTGAACATATTATTTGATTCTGGTTCTCCACATTCTTTCATATTGTGCAAGTTTAGTTGAACTATTCATTAACCACCTCAAAATTTGGAGGTTGTGTTATCCATGAGAACTCTAAATGGGATGATTATTGAATCCAATGTTTATAGCTCCTCCCTGGTTAATTTTTATGGATTAAACCTTCCATAAAATCTTGTCATACTCCCTTTGGTAGAGTTTTATACTATAATATGTATGTATTGAATATATTTATATATATCAAACATCAAATTTTGGGAAAGGGAGATCACTCTTCACATCCCGAAGAATCCTCCAATTATGTGAAAGTGTAAGGAGGAAGATCACTATACTTTAGAATTATTGTCTCAATTTTGGATATTGTTGCCTTATAATCAAGCATATCTTGCTCAAATTCTTGAGACAAAGGAGGGAATATTTCCCGAATACATTCCTATCATGGTTGATTACACTGATGTATTCCCTGATGAATTGACTAGTATTCCTCTTGAAAAATAGGTTGAGTTCTCAATTGAACTTATACTTGGATCTCTTACTATATCAAAGAAACCATATAGAATAGCATCCATTGATCTAAAAGAACTAAAGAAGTAGTTATATGAGAATATGGAAAAGGATTTTATATGCCTGAGTGCTTAATCATGGGGTGCTCCAGTCCTATTAATCAATAAGAAGTATAGATCAATGCACCTCTTCATTGATTATCATGTGCTAAAAAAAGTCATGAGAAAGAACAAGTATCTCCTACCATGAAAATATGACTTATTTTTTTAGATATGTGAAACCAATTATTTCTCTATAGTGGACCTTCAGTATGGATATCACCAATTAAAGGTGAGGAAGAAAGATATTCCCAAGACTTCCTTTTTTAATAAGGTATTAAAATGATGAAATTCATAGTGATTCCCTTCAGAATGACTAATTCTACATCAATTTTCATGCACATAATGAATATATCCTTTAGATATTACCTTGACATATTTGTGGTAGTATTTATTAACGATATTATAATATACTCCAACAGTACAGACGGACAAGAGGAGCATTTGAATAAGGTTCTAAAAACATTGTGAAGGGAGAAAATATATTAAAAGTACATAAAATGTGAGTTTTGCATGGAGGAAGTATCATTATTGGGTCATGTAACCACTAGAAAAGGGATATATGTAGACTCTTTTAAGATAAAGAAATCAAAGAGTGGTTGAGACCAACATCTATAACAGAGATCTGTAGTTTCCTTGGTTTAGTTGGGTATTACTAGAAATTTGTGAATAATTTCTCCCGATTGTCGAACCCACTAACCATGCTGACTTGGAAGGGAGAACAATTTTTCTGGACTAGTGAATGTGAAGATTTCTTTAAAGTGTTGAAAAAGAGGCTTATCACTACACCGGTTCTCACACTACCAACATGTGAGGAACTATTTTTGGTGTACAATTATGATTCAAAGAAGGGATTAGGTTGTGTAATGATGAAAAATGATAAATTGATAGACTACACCTCATGTTAGCTGAAAATTAATGAGTAAAACTATCCCACACATGATTTGGAGTTGGAAGCTATGATCTTTGGGTTGAAAATATAGCAGAATTATCTCTATGGGGAGAAGTGTGAGATATATACTAATAATAAGAGCCTAAAATATATATTAACACAAAAGGAGCATAATATGAACAAATGAAGATGGTTAGATCTCATCAAAGACAATGGTTTCTCAATCCACTACTATCTCGATAAATAAAATAAGGTGGTAGATGCTCTAAGTAGAAATGATCCCGCATATTTATTAATGTTGATAATTGAAAAGGATCTAATATTCTTAGAACTGAAAAGGATGGACATGAGAATCATTAAGGAAGTAACACAATCAATTCTTTATCAAATGATTTCCCAATCATCTCTTATAGAGATGCTCAAGGGAATGATTTGGAAATTCAGAACAAGGTGAAAGCTATCAAAAATGGTAAATCATATGAGTTCAAGATCTATGTAGATGGATTCATAAGATTTGGGTCATCATTATGTGTACCTTCTAATTCAAAGATAAAGAAAGATCTTCTGAATAGCACACATATCTCAACCTTCTCTATTCACCCAAGGAGCACCAAGATATATTGAGATATCTGAGAGTACTATTGGTGGGACAATATAAATAAGGATACCACTGAATATAAATCAATATTCTTAGTGTGTTAACAAGTTAAGGCCAAAAATAAAAAGTCTAAGGGGATGATGCAACCATTACCCATACAAACATGTAAATAGGAAAAATAACCATAGAATTTGTCACTGAACTTTCTAATACATCCATAGGAAGCAATAATATATGGTTTATTGTGGATTTTATCACAAAGATAGTTCACATTATCAAAATTCAAGAATTATTCTCACTGGATCAACATTAAAGGATATTAATCGATTAAGTGTAAAGGCTACATGGAGTAATACTATCAATTATATCTGATTGAGATATGAGATTCACCTTCGAGTTTTGGAAAAGTTTCCAACATTCCTTAACCACTGAGCTGAACTTATGTAAGTCCTATCATCCTCGAATTGATGGAAAATCTAAGGGGAATATTCAAAAATTGGAAGATATGTTGATGAAATGTTCTATGGAATTAAACTGAGGATGGGACCAACATTCTTCTCTCATTGAATTCTTATACCACAATAGTTTCTACTCTATAATCCAAATGTCCCCTTATGAATCCCTTTATGGGAAAAGGTGAAGAACATCGACATGATCAGATGAGGTTGGTGAACTTAAGATTCTAGGACCTGAAATGGTCAAAGAAATGGTGGAAAAGGTGAAAACCATTCAGCAAGATATCAAGTAAGCCTAATGTAGGTAGAAGAGCTGTATAGAAAATCATCGAAGAGACCTCGAGTTTAAGGTTGTAGACATAGTATCCCTCCACATATCTCCATGGAAGAGTTTCATGAGAATTGGGAAGAAAGGAAAGCTAAGTCCCTGGTACATTGGCCCCTTCAATATTATTGATCACTTTGGAGTTGTATCCTATTAACTATCACTTCCACCTACCATGTCTCAAGTACACGTTGCATTGCACATATCCCTCATGGAGAAATACATACTGAATTCTTCACATGTACTGAATTCAGAGGTGGTATAGTTGGAAAATGATTTCTCATATGAGGAGTAGCCTTTGAAGATCTTGAATTATAGAGATAAAGATCTATGAAAAAGATTACTCACCTGGTCAAAGTACTATGGAGGAACCATAAGTATGAATATGCAACATGGGATCTAAGGAAGCGATTAAGTAGAAGTACCCATGCCTGTTTTCAACATAGAATGTAAAACAAAATTTTGAGGGTAAAATTTCATAAGGGGGGAATAATGTAACAACTTAAAACTTTATCAATGGAAATTACCATCTTATAATTATATCATATGGTATAAAATCCAATAAATAACATAATAAAAACTTTATAAATGAATATTGAATGAAATAAGAGGTATTTCTAGAAGTTAAGGAACCTATATCGATGAAATAGTAACTTGACCTTTGGAAAAGTAATGTGACCCTTATGAATAGTAATTTGGACAATAGAATAGTAACCTCACCTATGAAGGTATAAATAAAATTTATCCATCTTATAAACTGAAATTTGATATAATTTTATCATATTATAAGTAAATAAATGTTTTAAAAATTATTAATTAAGTGTTGATATTTTTATAAAACATATGTGTTAATTTTTAATTTTATAATTAATATAATGATTTAAAAGAAACTTTATTTTTATAAAATGTATTCATATATTAATATTTTGTTATCCTATGATTATAATATAAATTTATGAGACCAAAGTTAATTTTTCAAAGTATTAAAAAATTAGTTATAATTTTAAAATTGGTATTTTCCAAGTAAATGATGATTTTAATTAAAAATTAAATTTAACATATTTATAAAATAATTTTCATGAAATGAAGTTAATTTTTTAATTATACACATCAAAAAATTCTTATATTTATTTTTTGGTATTATTCTAAAATAATTGAATTCTTAGTGAATAGTAAAATACGATAATTTATGACAAAAGTTAAATACATGAATTAGGGAGTCATGGATGATTTATGGATGATGTAAGCTCAAAATCTCTAACTATAATTCATTATTTTAATATTTTTACTGATAATTATCAAAAATTTCATAGCCTTGTGGAAAAATAATAAACTAATGAATAAAATAATGAGAAAACACCTGTCTCCTCCCCTATAAATACCACCCTTACATACTTTTATCCTCACACCTCTCAAGAATTTTACCTTGTCCAAATTCTTATCAAATATCTTCCCAATCCCCACCTCCCCATGTCTAAGATACCTTTTTCTCAGAAAAATACCAAAACCAATCCCCTAAAGGAGGTTCTCAAGAAGAAGTATTCAAGAGGTAAAATCCTCTTTCTTTTCTTTTAATTTCTTTTCAATTTATTTTATTTTTCTATTATCTCCTCACATACCCTAATAAAAATAGTATGATAAATCCAGTACCTTAAATATAATGAAATTTTATTATTCTAATTGAATAATTAATCATCATTTCTCTTACCCTCTCCTTTTGTACTAAAAAAGAAAACATCATTCATGATGGGTTAATTTCTCACATTCCAAAATGAAGAGATTTCAATTTCCATTAATGCCATAAAGTCTAGTCATAAAAACATTTTTATTGTTAAAAAATATTATAATATATATATTAATTCTTATTTAATGATCTTGAACCATTATATATACATGGTCTTAATTAATAAAAAAATCGTTCATTATGATCGAAAAAATGCCAAAATAATCTACACGTTTATCATCAACGTCTTATCTAATGATTCAAAATCTACCAAAATAAAAAAATAAATTATATAACCATTTAATATTATTTATTTTAATTAATAATTTAAAACTTAAATGCTGGAAAACCATTCTCATTTTACATGATTTTTCATACATGTATACAAGTAACAGATCATGAAAACCAAGCAAACCAACACTTCCAAATGATAAAATTGAATCGCATAACCCATAAAAGGATATAAATGAACTTAATAAAATTATAATAAATAAAATAAATGTATAAAAGGTTATTAATTATTTTATTAATTGATTTAATATGACTATCTAGGATATTAATAACAAGGGCAGAACCATTTTAGACATAAGGTAAGGGATACTTTTCAAACCTCCATTTTACCTTTGGGTTACCCTTTCTCTCTCTTTAACACAATGTAATTCTTCTTTATTTTTATTTACCACTTGTAAATTATTTTTACGTGTTAAAAAATCATCTATCCAGATCATATCATACTTATTTCACGTGGAAATTCATGTTTTAAAATGTTTCCCTTCTCAAATATTCTCGATAAGAAAGTCCGAATAAAGGGAATTTATTGATTTCTAACCCATTATCATGTGAAAACGATAATATATTTTAATAAACCATTATTTTTTTAAAATCAATGATTTTATCATGAAAAACTATAATGGTTCATTTTTGGTTTTGTGTAAGCAATTAATCCTTGTTCATTTTAAAGAGTCGTTAATATTTTCCCTAAAACCCGCACTAAAGTGGATAACTTATAAAGTTTCCTAAAGAGTCATTTAAAACTTTTTCACTTGAATTGGACAATTTTTATCATTATATATGAATATTTTCCTTTATTAATGTCCATGAATATTCTAAATCCATTCTTTAATTGACACTTTTATGTTACACCCATTTGTAATGCCTTAGGACATGATTACGATACCCATTTCATTCTATGGGTAACCCTTATTTTATGTTTGATTACTTATGTATGATTCATAATGTGGAACAAATATTCATGTAAATTTTATGATGGGTGTTCCTAGATATCTCTCCAATTTATTGGATAATTTTTATTCTCATGAGACGTCATGTTGGGATAGGGAGTGAACTTGATTCCTTTATGGGACTTTGTCCACCATGTCTTGTCAGCTAGCCTTGAATCATGTTTATGGCATGTTATTTGCTGTTTCCAAATTCCTATGATTTCATGGTTATATGTTCCCATGTTATACATGTTATTATTCCTTATTCCTTCTAACCAATTTTATATGTTTTATTCCTATTCTTATTCCCTTATTGGTATTTTTAGCTCATCCTTTTTGTTCATTTATTTCCCAGGTTATCCTATATAGATATAAGGGCTCAAATAGAGTTAGTAGATCATTATTAATATTAAATAAAATATGTTTTTATTTTGGTTTCATGATGTTTAATTATGTTCTTAATCTTCCAAAAAACTAGAATTTACATTATTTGGCTTATAATTTGAAGTTTAATTATGCTTAAAATCATTTAATAATATGTGTAAAAGGCTAGGGATGCTATAATGTGCCATACCAGAACATATGTAATACTTATATATAAGTAAATATTTATTTTAATACTTTAAATAAAGTCCAATAGTGTCTAAATCAATACTAATATTATGTTTCTTATAAAATCTAGTACATAATAATAATTATTTAGTACAAGAACCATTCCGCTAGGAAAATTGAGATGATAATCTCCCACTTCTAATACAGATAGTCACATATCATTTTTTTCTTGGAGATCTACTTCAAAATTTTTAATTTCTATAAATCTAATTGGTTCATGTATTTGAATACAAATGTTTGAGACACATGAAATATCCAATACCCAACTTATAGAAATAGACAGTTTAAATTCAATGAAAAATATACCTAAATTATATGCATAACCTTACTTACAATTCCCATATTTTTAATTATTATTCTATTGGAATTTATTAAAACATTAAAAGTAGACCACCTTCTACTTATTTCTATCCCTTTATATTTTTTTCTACTTGGAAGTGTGGTGCATCAACATCTTTGAATTATTCAAAACCCTTCACACTTTTTCACCATTTTACTTCTCTTGTTCACCATAAGGAACAAAGATTTATAATTATTCATATAAATATATTCTTAGTGAAATAAAGACAATAAATATGGGAGAGACTTATTTGTGTTATTAATATTATAATTAACAACGAAATTAGAGAAGATATTGTTGTGAGTGGGTGACCTAAACTGTAAGGACCCAACCCTAGTTTCCTGAAACCAGTGCATTATTTTATTACATTGGAATATAAACAAGGAATATGCATCTCGAAGGACCTATTAGTTTAGTAGATTTGGAAACATGATACATACATAATTTCAACCTTACAACTTGAAATGGAAAATAATTTAGAAACTCCTTTGACAACTTCCATAACTCCTAGGTTATTTTTTCAAGCCATTCATAATATAACTATTCATGTACTGGGAAAATGAAACATAATAAAGGGGTGAGATAAAATTCTTAGTAAGGGTAATAAATACAGAGTATGATAACATAAACATTAGTTATAGTGAATAATTTAAAACACATGCCTTTAAAAATAAACATGAACATAATATAACAGGAATATGAGCTGAGTAAATATTTCAACAATAAAACATAATCATGGGTATTATAATAGTCAAATAAACTCATGGACTATTAATTTATAGCTTCATAATGAGGGAAATTCATATGTCTAAAATTCTGAAACATACTGTTAAGGCCTCATCCAATACATCTAAAAATGATTAAGGCCTCGACCAAGAGAATATCTAAAAATTGGTAAGGCCTTAGACAAGTCTATATCTATTTTTATCATGAGACCTATTGATTCGTAGAGGGGATATAGAGGGACAAAACCATCAAATAATAATTCTAATTAATTCTTCATATGATCAAGTACAAACATAAACAATATATACATTAATATTGAAACTAACAGATGAAATGTAAATAACTTTCCCCGAACATTAAGCATAAACACTAACTATTCAGAGTAAATTGGTGAAGGGTTTTAGGATAGAACAACCAAATTAAAACTAATAATAAAACATTCAATTAAATATGGTAGATTATATAATACATAATAATCAACAAGAGTGTTGAAATATATGAAGATACTCTTATTAAATCATCTAGTAATTATTGAGATAAATACTCTTTTACTTTGAAAAGAAGAGTTCTTTAGAAAAGCATTTGTATAAAACCAAAATTGAAGTAATATAATATTTTTAAAATAAAATGAGTTATTTTAGAAATATAATGGTTTATAAAAACATATTATATAGTTCCCATGAAAATAGGAAAGAATTTGAGAAATTCCCTTGAAACGAGCTTATATTTCAGAAGGAATTTTGAAAGTTCCTTTTAAAATGTGTGACTCACCATAAAATAAAGAATGATTCTGGTTGGAAAACATATATAGAACACTCAAACATAATTTAAGAGGAGTAAATAATAATACATAATAATTTCATTGAGTTAAGTAGACAATAAAAGTAACCTGAATGAAAATGGAGGTTCGGGTGTAAAACCCTTACCATAAGTCTGAATGTATTCTGCTCTTGAACTTAAGGTAGTGGAATATGAATTTATGATCATTAATAACATAATTTAGAACCTACTATACATTTAATTAGTTTATCATAATTTTATTAGTTTCATATATGTTTTTATTGATAATTTATAAGATTGAATTCCGTCATTCCAGAGTGTTCGTTTTCTTGGTTTTCATGATCGGTATATTTGTATATGAGTATTCATGTTCTTGTAAAAAGGATTTAATTCTATAGAATTGAAATTATATATTATTTATTAACATCCAGAAGTTTTAATGGTTATATATAGAACTTTTTACATGGTATGAGGATGAATCATTGGATGAAATGACAATCATTTAGATTATTTGGCGGTATTTGGATTATTATGAACTTGTTTTGTCATATGACTTAATACTATGTACATATACTGGTTCCTAAATATTATGTAGGTTATAATACATATATTATAGTCTTGTTCAACCAGAAAAATGGTTTCATGACTTTTAATGAAGGATAAATTGATGAATGGAACTTAGTCGTCCATGAAGGTTATAAATTGGAACCTCACAGATGATGATTTCATTTATAAGAGAGAGAGAGAGAGATTAAGGAGATTGATAATGGTTATTTCATTAACATGGTATTATTCCAGAATATATATGATACTGGAGTTATAAGGATCAATTAGAAAGAGGAGGTTAGGATAGAATAATAAAATAATATAAATTTAAATGAAACTAAATGAAAAAGAAATATGCTTCACCTCTTGAAATAACCACCTTGAGAACCTCCTTAAGGGAAGGGGTTTTGGTCTTTTGGAAAGAACCAGATCTAATGGAAATGGGGAGTTACTAGGTAAGGGTATTTGGGAATAACTTTGAGGAGATTCAAGGCTTTCAGGATTGAATAAAAGGGGGGAATTATTGTGTTATTTATAGTGCATGAGAGGAGGGGTTTTTCATTATTTTAATAATTATTTTAATATTTTTGCTCAACACTATGAATAGTCTTTGTTCTTATGATAAAAATTGTAAAGAGAGCATGTGAGTTCAAACCTAGTGTTATTAAATCATTCATGATGTCATAAATAGTGGGTTTAATTATAACACCCCAAGCTTCAATGGTATGTTTCCCTTTGAATAATGCAATAGCTTGGATTGTACGCAACTTCAAGATCCTAACACACCACGACCAATCAAACTAGCTGTTATGAATAGTAATACCCAAATTTTGAGATTTTATAAAATTTATCTTTCAAAATGGACTTCATTTATGGATTTAGAATATCGAAATCAGCTTAGGGTGAATTTTTGATATTTTTCTGAAAACTTTCAATTTTTAATGAACAGTGAAAAACACTACGTTATTGTTTAAAACCGATTTTTTATTAAAATAATTAGTTATTTTATTTAAATATATTTTATGTAAAAATATATAAAAAAATACCTACATATGTTCAATGTAATTCATTTAAGTCATTTTCTAATAATATTAGATATATAAATTTTTGTTGAACTTTTTACCATCTTTTACCCACCTCCTAGGAGCATTTGCAAATTTGCATAAAAATTAATTTTACTGCTTCTGTGAGTTGAATTTAAAAAATACAAGAGACATGGTTAATATTAATAAGTAAAACCTGGTTCAATGAGATGGAAATAATTTTTGGTGAACAGTAAATTTTGACTTTTATTTACCACGGTTAAATGTAAATAGGGTTATTAAGGGTAAAAATGATATTATTATTACCCCAACACATGTAATAATTATATTGGATAAGTTTAATTAGACCAAAAACAATCTTAGGAATAAAATATTATCCATTAGGTCCACTTGGATTAGATTAGGACATTTATTATTATTTTATTTAAAGAAGAGTTAAAAGAGTTAAATTCAAAGTTTAATAACTAAACCATTTTTAATATAGGGTTATACATAATATAAATTAGACTATAAATAATAATTATAAATATGAAAATATTTCATACAAAAATATTTTTTATTTATAATTTTTGGACATTAAATAATTTAATTTATTTATGACACAATGATGATGCAGTAATTACCTTAATAATAAAATATAAAAATAATTAATATTATAAATATACAAAAAAATAAAAATTGATACTTTTGATGAATAAAAATAATTTTATAGGTTAATATTACATTCTATGATTTAATATATGAATTTATTTCTAAGTAATAAAGGTTTTAGGACCTTAACAAAAATCATTTATTAAATAATCTCAAAATTGACATAATTGAGTTTTTAAAAAAGATACAATATTATTAGTTGATATAATATTCCTAAAAATTTAAGATTTGGAAAAAGAACTAAATAATAGTATATATGTCATTAATTAACCTATTGGGGTTCTCTTGGTATATTATAGTACGTTTATTAACCATATAATGTAAAAATACAAAGAAACATGGTAAATGTCAAACTATTTAACTAAGAGTTAAATCTAAAACATAAGGTTAATATGACCACCCCAATGGGTATAAAACCTATTGGTTGAGTGGTTTTTGACCTATCCCCACCTTATCCTAGAAATAAATAATTTTGGATAAATTAGAAACCGAAAATGAATTTATTATAAAATAATATTTCAATCTTTTCCAAAGGTGCCCCTCACCCCTCTTATAAAAGGGAACTTCCTATTCTCTAATATTCACACCTTCAAGGCCATTTGGCTCGGACAAAACCTGCCAAAATATCCTACCAAATATCCTCCCTTCATCCTAGAGGCATTACTTTGGTCAAAAAGCCATCCTAAGGAGCCCTTTTGATCAAATTAAAAGGAAGAACCCGAAGAAGAGGTAAATATTTCATCAGCTCTTTCAAGTTCTTTTATTCTTCCACTTCATCTGTCTTTGTTGTTTCAATTATAAAATAATAACTCCAGTATCTTCTATATAATTTGAAGTTATTATACAAATGTTACAACCATATTCGTTATTCTATCTATCCTATAAATGAAAAAGTCACCATGTGTGCGTATGTACGGATTACCGTCTCCACGTCGCGGTAATGTTTGTTATTAAAAAACTTCATTATTTGGATGGCTATAATAATGAGTATAACTGATGTAAATAATAAATATAACATGATAATAATTCTTTATATATGATATACCATCCAATTATATATGATTTTAAGTTCAAAATAATTATATTTTCGCTCTTACGTACGCACGGATTACCGTCTCCACGAATGCGATGAGATTCATTTCCCCATCATAACCATTAAAGAATAATTTTCATTTTATGATTAAAAATAATGTTTATGAACTTAATATAATTATGTATATAAATCAAATACATCATATCCATAACTAACATGGCTTATATAACAAAACATATAAAGGAAAATGAATCAGTTAACATCCGAAACGATGATACTACTAAAATATTATTAACAAAGAAATATTATAAGATCATATATGATATCATATTTATGTATCTTATTATTTTATAATTTAATAAAAATGTTTTAACTATTATATATGAATTTAACATACCATCAACTAAGGAAAAGTACAAGGTAAGGGTTAATTTCACAATCTCTTTATTATCCGAGGTTGTTTTTACGTAAGTATCAACTGGGACCTCTTTATCATCCACATCCATGTTTCTTAAAAATGTATTTCAAAATATTTTTACTATTTAATAGACTATGGTTTAAATTAATTTATACCCTTATTTGAAAACATATGTTTCTAAAAGAATCTTTCCGTCATTTTACAAACAAGGTACTTTATGACCTTCTCGACAAAATTAAGGTAAGAATGTCTTTTTTTAACTTATACGGCGGTTTTGGATATTTTCCAATGTTATAACATCGTCGAAGCTTCCCATACAATCTTATAAGAATAATTTCTAAATAAATGTTTTCTTTTATAATTATATGAATTTTAAATGATTTCAAAATATAAATAGATATTTCTCTACAAATTTTTTTTGATTTTATTTGGGTCAACATCCTTTGATAGATTTTTAACTTGTTTGAAGTTGATTTATTATGATACAAATCTTCCATATTGTATTGAAGTTTTTGTGATATGTTTGATTGTGGATGAGTTATTTTTACACTATTCATGGTTTATGTATAAAGTATTGACATTTCATATGTAAGTTTTAATACAAATGTTTATGTTATGTTTAAACCTTTTCATATGAGGAATGCATTGGACTTAGTAAGTAACAGGTGGAGCCCTCTATAGCTCCTCGATGCATCGGTAGGTATCATGAGACAAACTAGTGTATTGTCACAAGGTCTTGAAAGAATCTTATTTGTAGTCTTGACATAAGGCCTTGAATATGTGGTTATGAAGTTTGGCATTATGCATTCCATCATTATGAAAGTGGCTATTGAAATTACATGTGATTATTAGACTAGTGGAATATCCATGTGAATAAGTAAATGAAGTTTTTTGATTTTATCTTTTCCATATTATGCTGAAGTTTAAGTTTAAAAGGATTTTGTTTTAGTCCTATACATTTCCTTAAATGTTTATTCTTATTTATGAAAGTTTCTACTATACTGTTATCCTTTCTGAGCTTCTGAGCTCACCCATTTCTTTGTTTTATTTTTCCCAAGAGGTGAAGAAATATTTTATGGTTGAACTACAGGGATAGGATATGGATATAAGTGTGGTCAATGGGGAAAAACTGTTGTTAATGTTTTTATTTCATGATGTAATGTTAAACTTATTAATGTATCTAGTACTTCCAAGGCTACTAAACTGATCGGTCTTTTGGGACATGATTCCTTGTATCATGCCAATGTTATGTAATAATGAACCAACTCTGGGTAACTAGGGTTGGGGTGTTACAGTTGGTATCCGAGGAGTTTTTTTACAAACCTTGTAAACTAGATTTTGATAAACTCTAATTAGAGCACATTACCCTAAGATAGACTTTGAGGATTGGTATAGATAACTTCCAAGAATTTTGGTAATGTAGATATTTTGTGTATTTTCTAATCAATACATCTCTGTTTGGATATGAGTAAGTAGAGGAAGCTCTAGAACAGATGTACCTAGGAGTGAAAACTCTGACAAGGAGTTTCGAGCTTGACCAGGGGTATCCTGGTACATGAAAACAGGCCTTTCTGCACTCTTGGTTATGACACTCCTGGGGGATATGCTTAGGATAATTCACATTTTCTTTACAAACCATTATAAATGATTTATGAGTATATACCTCCTGAAAGAAAACATTTTTTTTATGATTATGGATTATATCCATAAATTGTTCAATTTATGTTAAGTGTTTTACAAGTTTGGAATTATGTATTGAAATTCATAAACTAATATAGTGTATGCCATTGTTTAGAGATAACACCTAGTGGAAGGAATGGAAACTGTATCAATGAACATAATCCGTGTAGGGATTTCCCTCCTACTCAAGATAATTATAGTGGAGCTGGTGACGCAACTGGTGTTGATCAGCTTATCACCATACTAGGACAACTCACTTAGGTTATGAATAATAACCTTACCCGTATGGAGCACCCTGATCCACAATGTGAATGATCAATGTTATACCGCTTCATGAGGCAATAACCACAAACATTCAATGGGAGTACAAATCCATTAGTAGTTGAGCAATGGATAAATTTCTTAGAGAAAATATTTCATGCCTTGGGGAATAGCGAAAGGTAAAAAGTTGTCATGAGGTTTATTGCCTCAAAAGAGATGCAGATCAATGGTGGTCATTAACAAAAAACACAAAGGAATATGAAGAAGTATCAAACATAGAATGGAGGGAGTTTAAAGAGATTTTCTTAGAAAAATACTTTATCGTGACTATCTAGTGGATATGGAAAGACAATTTCTGAGTCTGAGGAAAAAGGAGGATGAGAATGTTGCTAAGTATGAGGCTAACTTCACAAGGTTAGCAAGGCATGTAGCAAATTATATATGTAACCCAAGGATTAAGATTGATCAATTCTTTGATGGGTTAAAACCACTTCTCCATCGAGCATTAGTCTCACAATCCTTCTAATCATATGATGATATTGTCTCATGATCTATCAAGACCGAAAAGGAATTTTCTAAGTATTATGAATTCAAATCAAAGAAATAGAAGAATAGATCTACCGATCACTCTAGAAATAGAAATAAGGGGAATAAGGGAAAAGTTGAATATCCATCCTGCATTAAATGTGGGAAGAAACACCCCGGTACTTGCCTGAAGGAAATGGTAGTATATTACAAGTGTGGTGAAAAAGGCCACCGAGATCGTGATTTCAAGGGAAAGAAAGAGGCTGTCAATGTTGAATTCTACAATTATAGAGAAAAGGGACATTATGCAAATGAATTTCCTATACGCCAAGGTAACTTACACCAGAAAAGGCCAAGGGAGCAAGGCCAAGCTTATGATATCATCACTACTAAGGTTGAAGCTCTGAAAGACATAGTGGTAGGTAATTTAATGGTTTCCTCAAGTTTATCCAACGATTTATTTGATTCTGGATCATCACATTGTTTCATATCTTCCCATTTTTCTAAGAAAATTAGATATTTTAAATTTGAATTAACAAGGGAGTTTTAAGTCAAAACTCCTAAGGGAAGTATCCTCGCAACAAATTTTCTTGAATCAGTTCCAATTAGGGAATATAAATGTTCTTTATATGCTTATCTCATCATCATACCTATGATTGAATTTGATATAATCCTTGAAATGGATTGGATTTCCGATCGTGATGCAAAAATTTATTATAAGAAGGAGGTTACAATTTTCGATGATGATAAAGAGTACCTTATCTTTAGAGCAGAAATGTCACCACCTAATTCTTATCTAGATCCACCCCCAGAAGCTCTACTTATTAGGGAGGAAGAGAATGAAATTATTATGGGTGAGGGAAATAATGTTCTAATAGAGGACATAACTATTGTGCAAGAATATATTGATGTGTTTATAGAGGATTTACTTGGAAATCCTCCAAAATGAGAAATTGAGTTTTCCATTGATTTAATTCCTGGTTCAAAGCCCATATCGAAAACCCCTTATAGAATGAACACTGTGGAATTAGTGGAACTAAAGAAACAAATAGAGGAATTGATTAATAAAGGACTTATTCACCATAGTGTTTCTCCATGGGGAGCCCATATCCTTTTTGTTAAGAAGAAAGATGGATCTATGAGGTTGTGCATTGACTATAGGGAGATCAATGCTATAACAATAAAGAACCAGTATACCCTACCTTGCGTTGATGATTTATTCGACCAACTTCATGGTGCTAAATATTTCTCAAAGATTTACCTTCGATCTGGATAGCATCAGTTGTGTGTGAAGAAGATAGACATTCCGAAAACGACATTACGAACCAGGTACGGGCATTACGAGTTTACAGTAATGCCTTTTGGGATGACTAATGCACCCTCTTTTTTCATGGATCTAATGAATAGAGTTTTCAAGGAATATCTTGATGACTTTTTACTGGTATTTATTGATGAAATCTTGGTATACTCGAAAAGTTATGAAGATCATGAAAATCACTTGCGCATTATCCTAACGACTCTTAGAAGAAAGGAATTATATGGGAAATTTAGCAAGTGTGAATTCTGGATTTAGGATATTTCTTTTCTTAGCCATATTGTCTCTAAGGATGGAATCTCTGTTGATCCTTCTAAGACAAAGGCAATACAAGAATTTCCAGCACCAACGAGTATAACTGAGATACGCAGTTTTATTGGTTTAGTAGGTTATTATCGATGTTTTATCCAGAATTTTTCCTGATTGGATAACCCATTAACCAAGCTCACACGTAAAGGGATTAAATTTTTTTGGACAAAAGAGTGTGAAGAATGTTTTGAAGAACTGAAGAGAAGATTAGTCAATTATCATATCTTGACTCTATCATTAGGGCTCAAAGGGTTTGTTATTTATAGTGATGCTAAAAAAGAAATTACTTGGTTGCGTCCTTATACAGAATAATAGAGTAGTTACCTATGCATCACGACAACTAAAAATTCATGAACAAAAATATCCCACTAATGATGTTGAGTTAGCAGCTGTAATATTTTCTATGAAGATATGGAGACACTATATCTATGGTGAAAAATGTGAGATTTACACTGATCACAAGAGTTTGAAGTATATTTTTTCACAAAGAGAACTGAACATGAGGCAAAGGAGATGACTTGAACTTCTCAATGATTATGATTGCACAATACACTACCACCTGGGGAAGGCAAATAAGGTGGGATATGCTTTGATCAGAAAGGATCATGGAGTTTTGAACAAAATGAGAGTTGAAAGTGATCCAATTTTAATGGATCTAGTAAAGATGGATATAGGAATAACCATGGAAGGTGAAACATCAGTAATTTTTCAAATGGTTGCAAAGCCATCTTTACTAGAAAGGATAAAAAGTTCTCCGACTAATGATGAGGAGTTTAAAAATAAGATTAAATCTGTAAATGATGGGAGATTGAGTGACTTCGTATATGAAGTTGGAATTTTGAAATTTGGGAAGAGACTTTGTGTTCCCGAAATACCGGATCTAAAAAGAGAATTGTTGAATGATTCTCATAGCTCCAATTTCTCTATAAACCCTAGGAGCACCAAGATGTATAGATATTTGAAATAAAATTTTTGGTTGGAAAAAATGAAGAGAGAGATTGCTGATTTTCTGTCGAGATATATGGTTTGTCAACAAGTGAAAGCTTGAAGGCAACATCATAGAGGAGTCATGCAACCTCTTCCCATACCATAGTGGAAATGAGATGATATTACAATGGAATTTGTCATGGAGATACCAAAGACTCCTAGATGGAATGATGCAATATGGTTCATTATTGATTGTCTTACCAAGTTAGCACATTTTCTTGCTATAAGAGAAGATTTACCACTTGAACGTCTAGCAAGACTATATATTAATGAAGTTTTAAGACTACATGGTGTACCCCTATCGATTGTTTCTGATCATGATCCCCGTTTTACATCAAGATTTTGGAAAAGTCTTCAGAAGTCCTTGGATACTGAACTTTTTTTGAGCATTGCCTACCACCCTCAAACTGATAGAAAATCAGAAAAAACTATTCAAACCTTAGAAGACATGTTGATATCTTGCTCACTTGACTTTCAAGGTATGTGGGATCAATATTTACCTCTGGTAGAATTTTACTATAACAATAGCTTCCATTCAAGTATTCATAAGGCACCATATGAAGCATTATATGGAAAGAGATTTCGCACACCAACTTGTTGGGATGATGTTGGTGAAAGAAAACTTATCGGCCTAGAACTTGTTGAGGAAATGATGGAAAAGGTAAAGGTTATCCAAACCCACAGCAAAGCAGCTCAAAGTAGGTAGAAGAGCTATGCCAATAACCGAAGGAAGTATTTGAAATTTCAGGTATGAGATCATGTTTTATTGAAGGTATATCCATGGAAGGGAGTTATAAAATTTGGTAAGATGGGTAAATTAAGTCCCAGGTACATCAGAACTTTCGAAATTCTAGAACGAATTTGGGTTGTAGCTTACTGTTTGGTAATGCCACCAAGTCTCTTCAAAGTTCACAATGTGTTCCACGTATCACTGTTGAGAAAATACATGCCTGAACCAATGCATGTAATCACCTATGAGGAAATTGAACTGGAACCTGATCTGTCTTATTGTGAAGAGCCTATCAAGATTCTTGATACCAGAGAAAAAGTGTTGAGAAATCAGACAACTCGTCTGGTAAAAGTTCTATGGAGAAACCATAATATGGAAGAGGCAACATGAGAACCAGCTGAACTTATGATGAAGAACCACCTGAATCTTTTTGTGTGTGGTAGTATTCTAGAAATTTTGAGGATGAAATTCTTTGATGTGGGGAATAATGTAACACTCCAATCTTCCATGGTATGTTTCCCTTTGAATAATGCAATAGCTTGCATTGTACGCAACTTTGAGATTCTAACACACTGTGACCAATCAAACTACCTATTATGAATAATAATAACCAATTTTTGAAATTTTATAAGTATTATCTTTCAAAATGGACTTTATTTTTAGATTCGGAATATTGAAATTATCTTAGGGTGAATTTTTGGTATTTTTATGAAAACTTTCAATTTTGGATGAATAGTGAAAAACACTTCGTTATTGTTTAAAACCGACTTTTTATTTAAATAATTAATTATTTTATTTAAATTTATTTTAGGTAAAAATAGATACAAAATACCTATATATTTTCAACATAATTCATTGGATTCATTTTGTAATAATATTAGATATATAAAATTTTATTGAACTTTTTACCATCTTTTACCCACCTCTTAGGAGCATTTGCAAATTCACATAAAACATAATTTTACCACTTTTGTAAGTTGAATTTAAAAAATCCAAGAGATATGGTTAATATCAGTAATTAAAATGTGGTTCAATAAGATTAAAATATTTTTTGGTGAATAGTAACTTTTGACTTTTATTTACCACGGTTGAAAGTAAATATGGTAATTTAGGGTAAAAATGGTATTATTATTACCCTAAAACATGTCATAATTATATTGGATAAGTGTAATTAGACCAAAACAAACTTTAGGAATAAAATATTATCCTTTAGGTCCACTTGGATGAGATTAGTACATTTATTATTATTTTATTTAAAGAAGAGTTAAAAGAGTTAAATTCAAAGTTTAATAACTAAACCATTTTTAATATAGGGTTATACATAATATAAATTAGACTATAAATACTCATTATAAAGATGAAAATATTTCCTACATAATTATATTTTATTTATAATTTTTCTACATTAAATAATTTAATTTATTTATGACACAATGATGACGCAATAATTACCTTAATAATGAAATATTAAAATAATTGATATTATAAATACCCAAAAAACTATAAATTGAGACTTTTGATGAATTAAACTAATTTTATAGGTTAATATGAAATTTTATTATTGAATATATTAATTTATTTCGAATTAATAATTTTTTTATAACTTTAACAAAAAATCATTTATTAAATGATGTCAAAATTGACACAATTGAGTTTTTAAAACAAATACTATATTATTGGTTGATATAATATTCCAAAAAATATAAGATTCGGCCAAATGTCCTAAATAATATTATATATGTCATTACCTATTGGGGTTCTATTAGAAGTTTATAGTAAGTTTATTAACCATACAATATAAAAATAAAAAGAGACATGGTAAATTTCAAACTATTTAACTAAGAGTTAAATCTAAAAGATAAGGTTAATATGGTCACCCAAACCTGTATAAAACCTATTGGTTGAGTGTTTCTCAATCTATCTCCACCTTATAATCGAAATAAATCATTTTGTATCCATTAGAAACTGAAAATTATTTTATTATAAAATAATATTTCAATCTTTTCTAAAGGTGCCCCTCACCCCTCTTATAAAAGGGAACTTCCCATTCTCACTAATTAACACATTAAAATCCATTTTTCACGGCCAAACACTGACCAAATATCCTCCCAACTATTATCCATTTATCCTAGAGGCCTTAATTTGGTTATAAATCCTACCTAAGTAGCAATTTTGATCAAATCAAAAGGAAGAACCCAGAGAAGAGGTAAATATTTCAACACCTCTTTTAAGTTCTTTTCTTCTTCCACTTCATCTTTATTTGTTGTTTCAATTATAAAATAATAAATATAGTATCTTATATATACTATGAAGTTATTATAAAAATGGTACAACTATAATCGTTATTCTATCTATCCTATAAATGATAAAGTCACCATACATGCGTACGTACGGCTTACCGTCTCCATATTGTGGTGAAGTTTGTTATTCAAACACTTCATTATTTGGATGGGTATAATAATGAGTATAACTGATTTAAATAATAAATATAACATTATAATTATTATGTATATATGATATACCATCCAATTATATACGATTTTAATATCAAAAGAATGGTATCGTCGCTCGTGCGTACGTACGGATTACCGTATCCACAAATGCGATGAGATTCATTTCCCCATCGTAACCATTAAAGAATAATTTTAATTTGATGATTAAAAATAATGTTTAATAACTTAATATAATTATGGATATAAATCAAATACATCCTATCCATAACAAACACAACTTATGTAACAAAACATATAAAGGAAAACGAATCCTTTAACATCCGAAATGATGATACTACTAAAATATTATTAACAAAGCAATATTATAAGATCATATATGATATCATGTTTATACATATGATTATTGTATAATTTGATAAAAATGTTTTAACTATTATACAGGAGGTTAACATACCATCAACTAAGGAAAAGTACAAGGTAAGGGTTAATTTCACAATCACTTTATTATCCAAGGTTGTTTTTACGTAAGTATCTACTGGGACCTCTTTATCATCCACATCAATGTTTCTTAAAAATATATTTCAAAACATTTGTACTATTTACTAGACTATGGGTTCGATTAATTTATACCATTATTTAACAAAATATTTTTTGAAAAGAATCTTTCCATAGTTCTATAAATGGGGTACTTTATGACCTTCTCGACAAAATTAAGGTAACAATGTCTTTTTTTAACTTACATGACGGGTGCGGCTATTTTTCACCGTTATAACATCGTTAAAGCTTCCCATATAATATTATAAGAATATTTTCAAAATAAATGTTTTCTTTTATAATTATATGACTTTTAAAAGATTTCAAAATAGAAAGATATATTTCTCTACAAAAAGTTTTGATTTCATCTATGTCAACATCCTTTGATGGATTTTAAACTTGTTTGAAATTAATTTATTATGATACAAATATTCCATATTGTATTGAAGGTTTTGTGATATGTTTGACTGTGGATGTGTTATTTTTACACTGTTCATGTTTTATGGATAATGAATTGACATTTTGTATGCTAGTTTTAATAAGAATGTTTATGTTATGTTTAAACCTTTTCATATGGGGAATGCATTGGAATTAGTAAGTGACGGGTGGAGCATGCTATAGCTCCTCGATGCATTAGTACGTCTCATGAGACAAACTAGTGTCTTGGCACTAGGCCTTGAAAAAATATTATTTGTTGTCTTGGCACAAGGCCTTGACTATGTGGTTATGAGCTCTGGCATTATGCATTCCATCATTATGAAAACGGCTATTGATATTGCATGTGATTATTATACTAGTATAATATCCATATTAATAAGTAAATAGAATTATTTAATTTTATATTTTCCATATTATGCTGAATTTTATGTTTAAAAGTCATTTTTTTAGTCTTATACATTTCCTTAAATGTTTATGCTTATTTATGAAAGTTTCTGCTATATTGTTATCCTTACTGAGCATCTGAGCTCACCCATTTCTATGTTTTATTTTTGCCAAGGGGTGAAGAAATATTTTATGGTTGACTTGTAGGGATAGGCTAAGGATATAAGTGTTTTCAATGGGGACATAATGTTGTTGATGTTTTTATTTCAGGATGTAATGTAAAACTTATGAATGCATCTAGTACTTCCAAGGCTACTAAACTGATCGGTCTTTCGGGACATGATTCCTTATATCATGCCAATGTTATGTAATAATGCACTGACTCTGGGTAAATAGGGTCTGGGTGTTACATTAATTGATAATTTGTATATATATGGTATTTTACCGTATTTAACTTTTCATCAAAAATTCAAGAATTTCAGAAAAATCCCCAAAATTCACCAAAACCATTTTTCAATGTGTAGAATTAAATAATGAACTCCATTTTTTGAAAAATAATTTTCTAAATATGATTAATTTATTTTTTAAATAAAATCATTCTTTATTCAAAAATTAACAATTTTAAAACTACAACTCATTTTATATCACCATGAAAAATTAATCAAGATGTCATTATCTTATAGACTTAATAAAACAAAATAATAATATAATTTACTATTCATAAGGGTTATATTACTATTCATATTACTATTTATAAGGGTATGTTACTATTCACCAAAAAATCATGTTGGTTCTATCAGACTATAAATAACATACTGATCACAACTCTAGATGACCATTTTTTGAAATTCAAAACCTAGTGAAGGTGAAGTTATGTTTTAACAGCTAGTTTATAAAAAATTGTTGTTTTGTAGGGACTTAGTGTTTCATGCATTAAATATTTATTTTTAAAACCTTGGGGTGTTATAATCTCTCCTCCTTAAAAAAATTTCATCTTGAAATTCACAGAATGTTACCTCACAAAAAGATTTGGGTAGTTATTCATTATAACCTCCTCTGGCTCCCTTATTTCCCCTTTGATTTTATAATTTTTCCAAAGTATCATTACCAGTCTAGTCATCTGATTCCCCAACACATGTTCTATAGTGTCCAAAATCCAGTTAGGCTCTTCACAGTATGATAATTCATGTTACAATTCTATACCTTCAGAAGTGATGACATACGTTGGGTGTGGCATTTACTTTCTCAAAAGTGAGACACTAAACCCATTGTGTAATTTTTTCAGGATAGGTAGCATTTCAAAATGATTTGAAACAACTCAAATTCTCTACAGGATTTCAAAAGGGCCAATATACCTGAGGCTCAGTTTCCAATTCTTCCAAAATCTTATAACACCCTTCTATGAAGATACCTTCAAGAAAACATGATCTCATACTTGAAATTCCAAATCCTTCCTTAGATACCAGCATAGCTCTTTTCCCTGTTTTTAGCTTCTTTGATATGGGTTTGAATAGTATTTAACTTTGTTGTTGTTTCCTCCAAAAGATCTGGAACCACAAGCTTCCTTTCACTAACTTCATCCCAACATGTTGGTGTACAACATCTCTTCCCATAAAATGCTTAATATGGTACCATTTGAATACTTTAATGGAAAATATTATTATATGAAAACTCCAATGAAGGTAAATATTGATCCCACATACCTAAAAGTCAAGTGAACATGATATCAACATGTCCTCTAAGTTTTAGATCATCCTTTCTGATTACCCATCATTTTGTGGGTGATAAGCTGTACTCAATTGAAGCTTAGTATCCAAAGATTTCTGAATAATTTTCTAAAATTTTGATCTAAATCATGGATCAGGATCAGAAAAAATCAAGAGAGCTGCTCTATGAAGTCTCACAAATTCATTGATATAGGGTTGTTCTGGGCACTCTAGTGGAAAAGACTCCCTTATAGCGAGGAAATGTGCAGATTTCCTAAGTCAGTCAACAATTACCCACATTTCATCATTATTCTTTAGAGTTTTGGGTAATCCAATGACAAAATCCATGGTGATGTCATCCCATTTCCATTTAGGAATAGGTAGAGGTTTAATGACTCCTTTTGGATGTTTCCTATTGACCTTTAATTGTTGACAGACTAAGCATCTTGATACATAATCTGCAATTTCCCTCTTCATGTAATCCCACCAGAAATGTTCGTTAAAATATCTATAAATTTTTGTGCTACCAAGGTGTGTGGAGAAATTCAAACTATCAGCATCATCCAATAACTCTATTTTTAGCTCAGGTATAGCTGGAACACAAAGCCTTTCCCAAAATTTCAGAACACATCTTCACACAATAAGTCATCCATCTTCTCATCTTTCACAACATTAATTTTCTTTTGAGTGTTCTAATCATCAAGCTGAGAAATTTTAATCCTTTCTAGTAAAGATGGTTGGGAAACCATTTAAAAAAGTACTGATGTTTCACTTTATTTGATAATTCCCATATCCATCCTCACTAGATCCATGTACAAAGGATCCTTATCAATCATCATTTTTTTGAGAACTCCATGATCCTTCTTGCTAAATGCATCGACTACTTGGTTTTCCTTTCCTGGGTGGTAGTGTATAGTACAACCATAATTCTTGAGTAGTTCGAACCATATTCTTTGCCTCATGTTGAGTTCTTTTTATGAGAAGATATATTTAAAACTCTTATGATCCATATACATCTCAAAATTTTCTCCATAGATATAACGACTTGATATCTTCAGAGCAAAGATTATAGCTGCCAACTCAAGATCCTGAGTAGGATAGTTTTGTTCATGAATTTTTAACTACCTTGATTGTAACATCCCAGGTAAGTAAAGAATAAATTTTTTTCTTATTTATTAATATTTGTGAATTAAATATTAATTTTACTCTAAAGGGGATGCTATTTTTGATGGCGTATTCAATACGCAACAATAGGTTTCTTCGAAATCGTACATTGCACACAACATTGGGTCATACTGAAAAATAATAATATAATATTGTTTTAAATGGTAGTTAACACCTAGTCGTTATATTGGTATGAATGAATATAACTAACTACAATATAATTATACATTTTTGTTAAATGTTTTTACATTTATCCAATAAAATTTAGAGGCTTAAAATTAGAAATAATCCGATCTTAAGCACAAATACTCTAGTACTCATTAAAAGGTCGATTTACCACCTTTTGATGGGGAAACTTCATTAAATATAGTTTTGGACACCTTTACATGTTATGTTTGACAAAATAAAATTTTTCTCTAGAATTGGGACATCAAAATTTACTTTGGGTAAATTTTTGGTATTTTTTTGAAAAAAATCATTTTTTAATGAATAGTGAAAAATACTGTATTTTAATTCAAAATGGACTTTTAAAATAATTTATTTATATGGTTAGATTATCTTTTTAATTTGTTTTAAAATTTAATTAGATTATATTTTTACCATTTAATCCAATGGTGGTCATTAGAAGTAATTTCACTTTGAAATTGGACATAAACAAGTGTCAATCTTTTAATTGTTATTATTTCTTAAAAACACACTTTTTGTTTTGACAACGAGAATTAATTTTAAATTAATTAATATGAATTCTAGGTTTTGAATTTGGTAAAATAGAAATTATTTTTAAATTAGGAATATAAAATATATCTTAGTCTGAATTTTTGATATTTTTCCGAAAACCTTCAATTTTTGATGAATAGTGAAAACATTAAGTAGAAATTAAAAAATTGACCTTTTCATTTAAATGAAATTTTAACGCTTCTGTGAATTGATTTTCAAAAATCTGACATATATGGTTGTTATTAGTAAGAAAAATGTGATTCAATAAGATGAAAATAATTTTTTATGAATAGTAACTTGTGCCTTTTATTTACCACGGTTAAAGGTAAATAGGGTAATTCAAGGTCAAACGAATATTATAATAATACAAAATTACCTTAACACTTATCCTAAACTTATTTAATGAGTCATGTATGACCATGGGAATCCTTGGGTTGATTTTGGGACCCCATGGGGCCACTTTAGAGTGATAATGACACTTTATATTAATTAATGTAAAGTAAAGACAAAAATGACATAAACATATATCTTTTAGTAAATCAATTATTACATGGGGTTATATGAGTTATCTCTTAAAATATAAATATTTATTTGAAAGCTAAAAATATTTCCTATATCATGATATATTTTTTATAATTTTTATACATCAAATAAATAAGATAATTTATGATACAATAATGATGCAATGTTTAACTCATTAATGAATGATTTAAGTAAATAAGAATATAAAAATTAAAACAAATCTCCAAAACCTATCCAATTATTATTAGATGATTTTATTTCGAACACGAGTCATCTTATCTTTTAATTTAATGAGTTTTGGATATTTAGAAACCGAAAATCATTATATAATAAAATAATATTTTCAAACTTTCCTAAAGAGCCCCTCCCCCTTTATAAAAAGCCCTCACTTCTAACCAATTACTCACATCTCTCAACCCCCTTGGATCATCCAAAATCTACCCAACTAATCTCCCTACATCTCTATCTTTCTCATAGAAGTCTTTCCTTAGGTAGAAGGCACTTCAAGTAAATATTTTGGTTCAAACCAATGGGAGATACCCGATTTAAAGGTAACGTCTTCTATTAAGTTCTTTTCATCTATTTTACTTATCCATCTCCTAAACTCTATTTATTCATTTCTTTTATTGGAAAAAAAGTATCCTCAATATACTAGGTTTTTTATGAGAAGGATTTGAACTACACTTACACACACCTCCATCTAATGGGTAAAGAACATATTGTTTCTGTGGATGGAAAACTAATGCCTCACGAAACAATTATTGTTCAATTATCTCATAAAACCTCTTATGGTGGCCATTATGATGGAAATATATTTATATGGGATATATATTATATTTATATTTTCTCCATTCTTCTGTATTTTTCATTTATATCATGCCTTTATGGTATCCATAATGGGTAAACACGATAATTTGATTTGAGGAAGTGCGGACTACCTCCCCATCGAAGTGATATGACTCATTCATGACATACATGAGACATATAAAGGATGGATTTAATGAAATTATATATTATATTATACTAGAATTATAATAAAACTATGTTTCATTAAGATTTCATTCCATTAAAATACGTTATAGAAATGAAAGTAGCGTTCATGCGTACGTACGACTTACCATATCCATGAATGGTGCATTTCATTTCTTATATCCAAATGCATTTAATATTATAAATACATATATATGATGAATATTTATGATATATATTAAATCTAAATCATGAATATCATTTTGGAGATAATATACTTTTGACCACATGGACAATTTATAATTATAACAAGTTCATTTTTAACTCAAATTCTGAACATCGACAAAATGTCTGATAAGAACTAAAATAAATTAATAATTGTTATAGAAAGATAATAAGTTATATAAAAAGAATAATAAAATTGAAAAATATTATTAAGTAATTAGAAATTAACTTAAGTTTATTTTTCAGGAAATTAAAGAACGAATGGGTCAAGTCGGGCAGGAGGTAAGGGACACAGTCTCAATCTCCTTTCATTGAGGAATATTTTGATTTATAAAAAACTTTATTTTATATGGTGTATAAACTCCTTTGACTTGTATTTTAATTCAAAGGGAATATTTTTTCTACAATTAATTTTACTAAATGAAAAAAGGAATGTGTTTAACATTTGCGGTGACAATGACCTCTCCACCACTGTAATCGTTAGTTGGATTCCTCTATAAGCCTTAATGTTTTTAAAATGAAAAAGAAACACCTTATTACATTTTTGGGTGTTTTGGTATTGATAATGTTTTTTGAAATTGATTTATTATTTAAATTTCTTGAAATGATATATTTTTCAAATGAAATGTTATTAGTGAAATATTTATATTTTCAATATTTCATGTGTTATGATTTTATAATTGTACTTGGACATTTGATAGGTGGTTACATGATAAACCAAATGACGGGGGGTTCCACGATAAACCAGGATGTGTGGTTATGTTATAACCTCCAATGCGTTGAGTATGGAAGTCGGCCATATGACTATTCCATTTATTGATATGTGTGGAAACCGACCATATGGTTATTAAATTTATGTATGTTTATGTCCCAAGTTATATTTATATGTTATGTGTTCTTTATATGGATTTTATGGAAATATTTTGGTTACAAAAGGGTAAGAAATGATATTTTATTCAGTGAAGAGTATTTACTACTTTATAAAGGTGAAAAGTATTACTAATTATAAAGTTTTCATGGTTTACTTGTTGTTTTGAAAAACTAACAATTTTCCTTCTTTGTGTATCCCTTACTGAGCTTTTTATGCTCATCCCAATTTTTTTTAAATGATTTTCATAGGACTTAAAGATGAAAAGTTTCAAGGATGGGATCATGGAAAATTCATGATGTATAAAATATAGAACTAGATATGACTCTTTTTTAAGAGTTTTTATTTTATGAAAAAATGGATACTGAGTAGAAGTGTCTACATGTAATATTCAAATTTCTATGTATATGTTATGGCCTACTTTTCTAAAGCTTAAAACCTGAAAAGATCCTCAATGTGAATTATTAACTCAATTAAATATTATGTAATGTTTAAGGCCAAGTCCTTATAGTTGGTATCATATGTTGGTTTAGAAAACTTTAGAAGTTAAGATATTGTTAAATTAATATCCATAAATTAATTTATATTAATATTGGAATGATATAGAATTTACAGATGAACTTGTTGCTTCACATAAGATATTTCTATGTTCATAATGGTTTTCCACAGAGGAAACATGGTTGTTTTGTTGGGAAGGCATACATAGGATAATAACCTTCCGAATCAGCAACCTGAGATGGTCAGAATAGGAACTAAACAGTTTGTTGTAGTGATGGAACAATTTAATCAGGCTATATATAGTGGTGGTATCCATGCACGAGATTAGCCAGATCAACCACAAAGGAACATGTCGATAGTGGAGAATTTCATGTGGCAATGTCCCCCATCATTCAAAAAATCATATGACCTTGTGCTAGCTGAAGGGTCGATTAAAGAACTAGAGAAGATTTTAGAAGTTATGGGGTGTTCAAAACATCAAAAGGTTAGTCTTATTGTTTTCCATTTTGAAGGTGAAGCTGATCAGTGGTGGTCGATGGTGAAAAATATCATGGATAGTGGGTAGATTGATGCTCTTGATTGGGATTAATTCAAAGGTATGTTTCTTGGGAAATATTTTCCTAAGGTGGTTCATCTTAGGATAGAATCAAATTCTTAGAATTGTGGCAGGGGGATGACTCAGTGGCTACTTATGAAGAAAAATTCACTTGACTAGGAAGGTGTGCTATAATTTACATTCAAGATCTTGATAGTAAGATAAATAGATTTTACTCAGGACTGAAGCCATGATATCGAAGAGCATTAGCCTATCATGAATTAAAAAGCTATAAAAAACATGTCAGATGTGCTGAGAAGGTAGAAATGAAGTTTTCTGATGATCAAGTGTTCCAAGAGAGTAAAAAAAAGAAGATGTCCAGCTGGCTATCAAAGGGAAAGAATTCATCAAAGAATCCTGGAGGTAAGAAAATTAAATATCCATATTGTGAGAAGTGTGGTAAAAAGAATCCTGGAGAATGTTTATCAAAGTCTGGAAAGTGCTTCCAGTGTTGTAAGTCTGGTCATATTGCTCGTAACTATAAGGAAGATGATCAAGCAGACAATGAAAATCCAATGGTAAAATGTTTTAAGTGCAATGAAATGGGTCCTTATGAAAATGAGTGTCCAACAAAGAACTCAACTGAGAGAAATCATCTGGACTACTAGAAGAAAGGGGTGGTGAAATCATTTTCAACTACTTCAATAGATGCTGGGCCATTGAATGAAGTAGTATCTTGTATACTATTTGTTTGTTCAGATTATTCCAACATGTTGTTTGATTTAGGGTCTACACATTCTTTAATTTCTGAGAAGTTTTCTAGTAGGTTGGGAATTCCATCTCAAGATATGAATCCTAAAATTATGGTAAAAACACATGGAGGAAATGTTGAGACAATAAGAAATTATAGTAACTTTCCTATCCTTGTTTGCGGAAAGAATCTACCTGCAAACCTTATTGTTTTACCTCTAGTAGAGTTTAATGTTATTTTGGGTATAGATTGGATTTCTGTTTATCCTTCTAAGATTGACTTCAGAGCTAAAGAGGTTTCTTTTCAAAAATATTTTTAGTTTGCATACAAGAATGATCCCTAACTTTTGATAGCATATTAGGAGACTGAGAAACTAGTAACAGATGGAAATGAATGTTACCTTGTACATATTGTTGAAAATAAAGGAACTATTTAGATTAATGATGTTCCAGTAGTAAATTTGTACCTTGATATTTTTACTGATGTGTTTCCTAGTATTATACCTGATCAGGAAGTTGAATTTACTATTGACTTAGTTCCCAATGATAAGCCAATTTCAAACCCCCCTTATCAAATAGCTCAAATTGAACTTTTAGAGTTAAAAAAGAAATTTTAAGAGTTATTAGATAAAAGTTTCATTCGATATAGCACATCACCATGGGGTGATCCTGTCTTGTTTTTTAAAATAAAGATGGTTAAATGAGACTTTACATTGATTATAGAGCATTGAATAACATCACTATTAAGAACAAGTTTCCTTTGCCTCATATTGATGTTTTGTTTGATCATCTCCAGGGAGCTCAGTATTTTTCGAATATTGACTTGAGTTCGGGGAACCATCAGTAGAAAGTAAAGGAAGTAGACATTCCAAAGGCAACGTTTTGTACTAGCTATGACCATTATGAATTTTTAGTTATGCCTTTTGGGTTAACCAATGCACCTGCTGTATTCATGGATCTTATGAACAAAATTTTTCATGAGTTCTTGGATAATTTTTTGGTTGTGTTCATTGATGATATTTTGGTATATTCTAAAAGAAAAGAGGAGCATGAAATTCATTTAAGGGTTGTATTAAAAACAATAAAAGAAAAGAAATTTTATGGAAAATTTCGAAAGTGTGAGTTTTGGTTACAGAAAATTTCATTCCTTGGTCACATTGTTTCAAAAAATGGCATAAGTGTTGATCCTGCTAAAAAAAAGTTGTTGACGAATGGACAAGACCCACAAATATAACTGAGATCCATAGTTTTCTTGGTTTACAAGCTTATTTTCAGAGGTTTGTCGAAATTTTTTCATGATTATCTAGCCCAATGACTAAGTTAACTCGAAAAGGTGTTAAGTTCATTTGGAAAAAATAATGTTATGATTGTATCTTTACGATTTGGAAAGAGATTATGCATTCCTTATGATTCACAGTTGAAGAATGAGTTGTTATGTAAAGCTCATAGTTCTCCGTTTTCAGTTTATCCTGGTAGTACTAAGATATACAATGTTCTTTGGGCGTATTATAGGTGGGATGGAATAAAAAGAGATATTGTTGATTTTACTATGAAGTGTTTGACTTGTCAATAAGTTAAATTAGCATGACAGTTACTGAAAGGGATGCTTCAATTTTTACTAGTGCCATAGTGGAAATGAGAAAATATATCCATAGACTTTGTTGTGGGATTACCAATGAAATATCAAGGTAATAATGAAATATGGATTATTTTTGATTGATTGACTAAATGTTTTCATTTACTTCCTATTCAAGATACTCTTTCTATAGATCAAATTTCTCAGTTGTATGTTAAATAGATAGTTAGGTTGCATGGAGTTCCCCTCTCCATTGTATCTGATCGTGATCCCAAGTTTACTTCTTACTTTTGGAAAGGCCTTCAGAAGTCATTGGGTACTAAATGAAATTTTAGTATAGCTTTTCATCTTCAATCTGATGGGCAGTTAGAACGAATAATTCAGACCTTGGAGGATATGTTACATGCTTGCTTAGTGTATTACCAAGGAAGTTGGGACCAACATATTTCTTTGGTTGAGTTTTCTTATAATAATAGTTTTCATTCTAGTATACAGATGGCTCCATTTGAGGCATTATATGGGAAGAAGTGTCGGACTCCAGCTTTTTGGGAAGAAGTAGGTGAAAAGAAGTTGATGGGACCAGAATTGGTAGAAGATATGGAAGACAAGGTTTAGTTGATTCAGAAGCACATGAGAATATCTCAGAGCTAGTAGAAAAGTTATATAGATAACCAAAGGAATTATCTTTCATTTGAGGTAGGTGATCATGTCTTTATCAAAGTTTCTCCATGGAAAATTGTGAAACGTTTTGGTAAGAAGGTAATGTTGAGTCCGAGGTTCATTGGACCTTATGAAATCCTGGAGAAACTTGGATCAGTTGCCTACAGAGTGGATTTACCTCCAAGTTTATCCCAGGTACACAATGTTTTTCATGTTTCAATGTTGATAAAGTATATGCCAGATCTATCTCATGTTTTGATCCCATAAGTAGTTCAATTAGAAGAGAATCTATCTTATGAGGAATAACCAGTCCAGATTCTTGATCGAAGAGAGAAAGTGTTACGGAATAAGGTAAATCATCAGGTAAAGGTTTTGTGGGAAAACCGTATGGTTGAAGAGGAAATGTGGGAATATGAAAATCCTATGAGAGATTAATACCCCCACTTATTTTATAAGTGAATAAAAATTGCGAGGACGCAATTTCCAAAAAGGGGAAGGATGTAACATCCCAGGTAAATAAAGAATAAACATTTTTCATATTTATTAATATTTGCGAATTAAATATTAATTTTACTTTAAAGGGGTTGTTATGTTCAATGGCATACTCGATACGCAACAACGGGTTTCTTTGAAATATTACAATTCACACAACATTGGGTCATACTGAAAAATAATAATATAATATTATTTTAAATGGTAGTTAATGCCTAGCCATTGTATTGGAAGGAATGAATAGAACTAACTACAATATAATTATACTTGTTTTTTAAATTTTTTTACATTTATCCAAAAAAAATTAGAGGCTTAAAATAATAAATAATCTGATTTTAAGGATAAATACTATAAAATTCATTATAAGGTTGATTTACCACCTTTTGATGGAGAACCTTATTTAAATCTAGTTTTTTTAATTTTTATATGTTCAATTTGATGAAATAAAATTATTCTTTATAATCAGGACATCAATACTTACTTTGGGTAATTTTTTGGTATTTTTCCGATAAAACTCATTTTTATTGAATAGTGAAACATATTGTATTTTAATTCAAAACTGCCTTTTAATCTAATATATTTATATGGTTAGATTATATTTTTAATTGGGTATAAAGTGTAATTAGATTATATTTTCACCATTTAATCCAATTTTGGTCATTGGAAGTAATTTCACTTTGAAATTGGACATAAAAAACTGTCAATATTTTGATAGTTATTATTTCTTAAAAACACTCTTTTTGTTTTGAAAGCGAGAATTAATTTTAAATTAATTAATACATCTTCTATGTTTTTAATTTGCTAAAATAGACATAATTTTTTAATTCATAATATCAAATATAGCTTAGGTTTAATTTTTCAATATTTTTCTTAAAACCTTCAATTTTTGATGAATAGTGAAAACATTGGGTAGTAGTTAAAAAATCGACATTTTCATTTAAATGAAAATTTAACACTTCTTTGAATTGAATTTTTAAAACCTGATATACATGGTTGTTATTAGTAAGTAAAATTTTGTTAAATAATATGAAAATAATTTTTGGTGAAGAGTAACTTTTGAATTTTATTTACCGCAGTTAAAGGTAAATTGGGTAATTCAAGGAGAAAAGAATATTATAATAATAAAAAATTAACTTTAAACTTATCCTAACCTTATTGGATGAGTAATGTCTGACTATTTCCATCCTTGGGTCAATTTTGGGACCCCATGGTGCCACTTAAGAGTGATAATTACACTTTATATTAATTAATTTAAAGTAAAGAAAAAAATGACATAAACATATATCTTTTAGTAAATCAATTATTACATGGGGTTATATATGTTATCTATTTGACTATAGATATTTATTTGAAAGGTGAAAATACTTCCGACATCATGATATATTTTTTATAATTTTTAGACATAAAATAAATAAAATTATTTATGATACAATATTGAAGCAATGTTTACCTTATTAATGTATGATTTAAATAAATAAAATTATAAAAATTTAAACAAATATCCAAAACCTTTCCAATTCTTATTGGTTGATTTTATTTCGAACATTATTTATCTTACCTTTGACTTTAATGAGTTTTGGATCTTTAGAAACTAAAAATAATTATATAATAAAATAATATTTTCAAACTTTCTTAAAGTGACCCTCCTCCCCCTTATAAAAAGCCCTCACTTTTAACCAATTCCTCACACCTCTCAAGCCCCTTGGCTCGTCCAAACTCTACCCAATTAATCTCCCTACATCCATATCTTCCTCCAATAAGCCTTAACTTAGTAATAATACACTTCAAGTAAACCTTTTGGTTCAAACCAAAGGGAGATACCTGATTTGAAGGTAACATCTTCTCTTAAGTTATTTTCTTTTATTTTACTTCTCCAACCCCATAAAATCTATTTATTCATTTATTTTATATAAAAATTATTATCCTAAATATACTAAGTTTCTGTTATGAGAAGTATTCTAACTAAAATTACTCACACCTCCATATAATGGGTAAAGAACATATTTTTTTTGTGGACGACAAACAAACGCTTCACGAAACAATGATTGTTCAATTATCTTCTACCAGCTCTTATGGTGGACATTATTATGAAAATGTATTTATATTTGATATATATTATATTTATATTGTACCTATTCATCTATATTTTTAATTTATATCATACCTTTATGGTTTCCATATTTGGTAAATGCGATAACTTCATTTGAGGAAGTGCAGACTACCGCCCCTCAAAGTGATATGACTCGTTCATGCCATATGTGGGATTAATAAAGGATGGAGTTAATAAAATTATATATGATATTATTCTATAATTATAATATACCTATGTATCATTAAGTTTTAATTACATTAAATATGTAATATAAATGAAAGTAGCATTCATGCGTACATACGACTTACCGTCTCTATGAACGGTGCATTTCATTTCTGATCTCTAAATGTATTTACTATTATAAATACATATATATACTAGATATATATGATATATATTATATCTAAATAATGAATATCATTTATGAGATAATGTAATTTTAACCACATGGACAATTTAAAATTATAAAAAATTCAATTTTGACTCAAATTCCGAACATTGACAAAATGTCCGATAAGAACTCAAATAATTAAATAATTGTTATAGAAAGGTAATAAGTGATTTAAAAAGAGTAATAAAAATGAAAAAGGTTCTAAATTAAGTAGATATTAACTTATGTTTATTATTCAGGAAATTAAAGAACGAATGGGTCAAGTCGGACATGAGGTAAGGGACATCGTCTCGATCTCCTTTCATTGAGGCATATTTTGATTTATACATAACTTTCTTTTATATAGTGTATAAAATACTTTGACTTGTTTTTTCATTCAAAGGGAATCATTTTTCTATGAAGTGTTTTACTAAATGACAAATGGAATGTTTTTATCATTTTTGGCGACAATGATCTCTCTGCTGCCATAATCATTAGTTGGCTTCCTCTATAAGCCTTAATGTTTTTAAAATGAAAAAGAAACCCCTTATTCTGTTTTTGGGTGTTTTGGTATTGAAAATGTTTTTTGAAATTTATTTATTATTTCAATATGTTGAAATGATTTATTTTTCAAATGAAATGTTATTATTGAAATATTTATATTTGCAATATTTTATGTGTTATGATTTTATAATTGTACTTAAACATTTGATGGGTGTTTACGTGATATACCAAATAATGGGTGGTGCTGTTATAAACTAGGATGGGTGGTTATGTTATAACCTCCAATGCATTGGGTATATTAGTAGGCCATACTGCTATTCCATTTATTGATATGTGTTGAAGTCGACCGTTTGGTTATTCCATTTAAGTATGTTTATGTCCCAAGTTACCTTTATATGTTATGTGTTCTTTATATGGGTTTTATGGTAATATTTTGGTTAAAAAGGGTAAAAAATGATCTTTTATTTAGTGAAGAATATTTAATACTTCACAAAGGTGAAAATTATTACTTATTATAAAGTATTCATGGTTTACTTGTTATTTTGATAAAATAATAGTTTTACTTCTTTGTGTATCCCTTACTGAGTTTTTATGCTCATCCCAAGTTTTTTTGAAATGTTTTCCATAAGAATTAAATATGAATAGGGTCAAGGATGGGATCAAGGAAATGTCATGATGTCTAAAATATGAAACTAGACATGAATCTTTTTTAGGAGTTTTATTTTATGAGAAAATGGATATTGAGTATAAGTGTCTACATGTAATATTCAAATTACTATGTATATGTTATGGCCTAATTCTATAAAGATATAAACCTAAAAATATCCTCAATGTGAATTATTAACTTAATTCAAAATTATGTAATGTTTAAGGCTGGGTCCTTATATTGATACATAATCAATAACTCTATCATTCTGCATAAATACACAACCAAGTCCTATATTTTATGCATCACTATAGATCACAAACCCACCATTCCCCAATGATAGATTTAGGATCAGAGAATTCACTAATCTCTTCTTCAATTCCTCAAAACATTCCTCACATTATTTTGTACATATGAAATTAACCCCTTTACATGTAATCTTGGTCATTGAGTTGGATAAAAGGAAAACGTTCTGAATGAAACACCAATAATAACATGCTAAACCAATAAAACTACGTACCTCGGTTATGTTAGTTGGAGTAGGATATTATTGAATAGACTTTTTCTTCACAGGTTCAATAGATATTTCATTCTTAGAGATAATGTGTCCATGAAAGGAAACTAATTAAAGGAAAAATTCACACTTTCTAAACTTCAAATATAATTCATTTCTTCTAAGAGTCTTCAGAATAGTGCGCAAATGATTTTCATGATCTTCATAGCTTTAGAAGCATACCTAGATTGTTGGAGTTAGTGGTCTAGAACAAAATAAATTTTAATTTATTCATTAATAAATACATTATCACATCTTGATTTTTCTTCTACGTGACAATGCATGTGATAATGTCCTAAGGATAAATGTTGCATTAAAGGGTCATAGAAAATTCCTACTATGATGAGAACCCAGAAGTGCCGTAACACTGTTCTTGAACATATGTTCTATGGTCGGATGATGTTATTTGAGGGATACAAATAATACATTCCATTTAATTTGAGTACTCATAAAACTTTGAGGTACCTTCTCATGGTGTGCGCCCTTGGTAATATCTAGGGGAATATTATAAGAACAAGACCCACCAGTAGGAAATCCACATTTCATAGTGTCATTGGATGTTCCTACCTATGGATGTGTGTATTGGTCCATAGACTTTAAGATTATTATTAATGGGTATTACAACTCACACACTTAGATGTATTGGTGAAAACTGTGACGACACACTGTTCGTAGTGAGGTAGGATATGTTGGGTGCGTCATGAGTAATACTGCATTAATAGATAACGCAAGAAAGGATTTTTCCCTTCTGTTCCATAATAGAAGCAGATATCTTATGCCCTTTGATGGAATTGATATTTCCTAAATAAATCCTTGGCCATGGTAAGGAATGGGCGAGTCAAATTTCAGAAATTCAAAGAAAGAATAATCGAGAACATTGGTTGATGGCACTAGCATGAAACTTTATTGATTTGAGATATTAAGACAAAGGGATTACGTTACACAATAAATGTTAATTGGAGGTGAAACTTCATTGCGGTGTTAAATTCTTTATTTATGGGTGCCTTGTCATGTTGTTAGACGCTAACCTTGGACTTTAGGCTGTATCCACCTAATTCCACTAAGAAAGAGGCCTGGAGGGTCACACACTAAGTGTGTCCAAGTATCTCTGTTAAATATTAATATAACAAGTTAAATAAAGATTATTCCCGATTGTGGTTTAATAGTTATTTAAGGATGCCTGATCGCATTTATTTCGACACTAGTTATTGGAGAGAATATATTATCGCCGAAATAATATATTTATTAGCGAGTAATGGAGTGATATTTATTTTGTAAATAAATAGTCATTATTCAAGGTCTAATAAATGTGGTGGAGGAAATAAAGATAATGGAAAAACAAAAGTAAATTCTGTGTATATTAATATACACAACATGTATTTTTTTGTAATTTATGAGAAATAATAATAATAATTTAATTAAATAATATTAGGTGTAATTCGCTGGGTGTATGCCAAGTGATAATAATAGTCAACTGTTATTATTAGACATAGGGTGTTGCTAATAATTAAATGAAATGAATAAATGCTTTCGGGTAATTAATTCATTTTATTATTTTACGTAATTAAAATGCCAATTATATAATTCTCATTAGCCTAGCCATTTTCTGTGGTTGCGCACAATGGATTTCAAAAAGCTCTCAAGCCAAGAGAAAATTCCTTGTCCATCAAGAACACTCTCAAGCTACGAGATAGAGATCCACCTCCACCAGATCAAGGTGATTGATGATGGACATCAAAAGTGAAGGATCTTCCACGCTAGCACTCGGAGATCCCTTAGGCATCATCCAGATATACGTGGAACATGTGTAGATCACTGATAGAGGAATCCTATACTTAGATTCTATGACGTAACGATAGATCAGAATTGACTAGGACTGAAAACATCAACGAAGAAAGAATTTCATCAATGTAATTCTCATCAATTAATTAAATTAATTATAAACAACATATGATGATTCTATCTATGGTTCTGGGAATCCCCTCTTCCTTTTTTATTCTTCGTTCTATTCTGAAGATCTGACATCTTATTGTCATGATGGATCTCATATTGATCATTGTTAACACTAAAATTAAAGTTGGGTATAACCACCAACACACTTATGCTATGCCCAAAACCTAAAAGTGGTATCAGAGGGGTCATATCATTGATTACAATTATTTAGTTTGCCGTTTTTAATTTACACATTTAATAATTTAGCTTTTTGAATTCTAGTTAATCATTTTATAAATCTAAATCTTGAGATCTGTTCCTCATCTCTCGTTTCTCATTCACCTTATAGAAATGACTTTTTCTTTTAATTTTGATTAAAATAAAATAGATGATCTCATATAGAGGTTCCAAATGTTCCTGGATGTACAATACTAGAATACACAATGTGTATTTGGAAGTACACGCCGTGTAGTCTAGTTTCAATGCATCAGACTGGTCCACTAAATCAGGCCATGTGTTGGAGTATTTATAAGTGTTAAATGAAACCATGTGTTGATCAGTAATAGCCGACACATGGTTTCTAGATTACACACCATGTGGTCCACTGAACATGGTGTGTAGTCCCTTTGGGTTAGGGTTAGACTGTGTACCCCATACACGACTTTCTCAGCTAGAAACCGTGTAACTTGGATACAACACGGTGTGTGTCCCATTGAAAACTCTGTGTACTCCAAAAATTTCCGAAGTACATCTTGACGCCATGTCCCCGGTCGTGTACTTCGAATAGACGGTGAACAAAAGTACACACCATGTAGTCAGAACTACATGCCTTGTACTCATCCAAATTACATAGATTTATTAAAATTTGTTATTATATTATACAAACCCTTTAGACGTGTACCATAGTGCAGGCGTAAAGCTGAGGCACAACACATGATAGGTGTTATATATATATATATATATGTTTAATTTAACTTCTATGTAATGTTCATTTCTACTCCTTGGGTAGTTATAAATGGGAATTCACTGGGTTGAATCTAAGGTACAAGTTACATACTATGAAAATTTTAAATGAATTTATTTGTTTAAAATTATGATGGATGAGAATCTCAAGGAAATTTAGAAAAGGGTTTAAGATAAAAGGACTGATTAATTAAAGATAATTAATTGATTTGAGAATGATATATATTAAACAAGAACAATTAAGGAATTGAATGAAAGTTTTATTTACGAGTAAACATTTTTGCATGTATTGATGATCATGAGATAGACCAAGACCTTTGTATGTGAATGGTTTCTTTTAATTTATTTATTCTGAATTTGTTGGCCTATGAGCCTTCTCATCATTAATATGTAGAGCTTGTGTTCCCAAGGTTTCTTTTATGTAAAAACCCGATTTACCCGTCACCTGCGTGTGATGTAAAATCATATGTAATGGATGGATCTCCCAAGCTAGTGGAGGTCGCTTAAGTTAGGATCCAAGGTAAAACCAATCCAAAGAGATACAAAGGTGGACATGTGGAAAGTTGTAAACACGAACCCAAAAGGTTCAAGGTGTTTCTCCCCTAGGTATTAGGTTAGTTTATCAACTGGTAGATAAACTAACCAATATAACAAGATCATGATCATACCATTTATTTTATTTTTGTCTATTTCATGGTTTATTTATTGTGGGTGTGTTGTTACGATCACACAATTAATGAATTAAACAAGCATGAAAGATGAAACTAAAATAAGAACGACTTATGTGTAAATATTATCTTATACATGTTTAATCACTTAAGTATATCCCACTTAATATTAATAAGCATGTAATTAAAGATAATAAAATGGAAATTTACGTATAAGGATAAAATCCCTCAATGAAAATATCATGTCGGTATAGCCTTCCATAGTCATGGTTTGAATTGAACCGTAATTCAAAGTGCTTGAACAACCCTATTTGGGGTGCTTTCAATTATCGGAGAATTCTAATTCAAGGTTTTGGGTTAACTTTACTTGGTTTGCATCAAGGGTTAACTGCCATAGTAGAACTTGGTGTGACCAGGAGGGAGCGGTTGAGGAAATCCAAAAATAAAAAGGATTTCAGGATTGGGGAGTCCACTCAGCGGATCAAGGAGATGAGAGTTAATGAATTTGGAATTTGGAATGCCTACTTAAAACCCTTTAAGTTTCTTGACAAACCCTAGTTGGGGTAATGAGAAGGGAAATACGGATCCTTGCCACTAGAATATTCAGGAAACAGAATATTCTAATGTCAATGGGGATGGCTATTGGATTTTGATAAAATAATGGGAGATTAATAAGTATTAATTTATTTATTTATCTCAGTTTTATCATAATAAAGTACTAATCCTTTTATCATCTTAATTTTTAGAAATGACAAGAAAAATGACTTCAAACGTATCATTTTGAATTATACTTGAGAAGGAAAACCTTCTCACTAAAACAAATTTCCAAGAATGGTAAAGGCATTTACGCGTCATCCTTCACCATGAGAGGAAATTGTATATGATGGAAGAGCCTATTCTAGTTACTCCTGGAATAGAGGCTAGTGATGAGGAACTATCTCTATTTATGAAACATATAGATGATGCCACATATGTCCAATGTTTCATGCTATCAGCCATGTTTAATGAGCTCTTGAAGCAACATGAAAACACGAACACGTATAACATGATGTCTCACCTTAAGGATCTATACCAAGAGAAGATGACATAGAAGAGATATGAGATCTCCAAAGCTTTGTTTACAACTAATCTTAGAGATTATACACCAGCTGGGCCTCATGTAGTTAATCTTATTGGCTACATTGAATTCCTGGACATCTTAGGGATTAAGTTCCCGGATGAGTTGCATGCAGATCTCATCCTATCACCACTGCTCAAGACCTTCTCTTGCTTTATTGTGAACTATAACATGAGAAAAAATGAGAAGATTCTATCAGAACTTTTGATCTTGATTTTCCAGGTAGATAAGGACATGAGGCATGAAAAACCCGCAGTTCTTATGGTGAATAAGAAAATGAAGGACAAGGAAAAGGGGCCAAGGATTTATAAATGATCTGAATCCCCTGAGCACCATCCCTCCAAGAAGAGGAAGATCCAAAGGCAGCGAAAGGAACGTGAGGGAGTATGTTTTGCAGGTGTCAAGCAAGGCCATTAGAAGATGAATTTCACCCAAAAGCGTAGGGATGCTAAAGGTGCGTTCGTTATCGAGTGTAATCTTTCCATTTCTACACATTGGGTGTTAGATATAGCTTGTGGGGCTCACATCTATATACAAATGCAGGAACCAAGTATATTTAGAAATATTTTCCAGAGGAGAGGTGGATCTTCGAGCTATCAATGGCGTGAGGCTGGCTGTGTTGGCCATTGGTGATTACCATCTCTCATTGCCAACTGAGATGATTTTGGTTTTACATAACTGTTTTTATGTGCCTAGTGTTACCAGAAACATAATTTCTGTATCATGTTTAGATATGGATGGATTTATTTTCATGTTTTGAAATAAGGGTTTCTTCTTTTATAAGAACAACATATGTTATGGTGTGGCTCATTTAAATAATGGTTTGTATGTATTAAATTACGAAAACCAATTTTTGACAATGAATAAGGAAAAAAACTCAAATGACTCATACATAACCAAATTCTAGCATCACATTCTCAGTTATGTAAATGATAAGCGCTTGACAAAGCTCTACTAAGATGGATATTTAGACTCTACTGAGCTAAAACCACTTGATAGATGTCACTCTTGTTTACAAGGTAAAATGACCAAGACACCTTTCGGTGGACAGGGTGAAAGGGCCAAAAAGCTCTACCAAGATGGATATTTATACTCTATTTGTAGTGAGGTATGATATGTTGGGTGTGTCACCAGTGATACTGCATTAATAGATAATGCGAGAAAATATTTTTTCCTTCTATTCCATAACGGAGGTAGATAACTCATGCCCTTTGATGGAATTGATATAGCCTAAATAAATCCATGGCCATAGTAAGTAATGGGCGAGTTCAATTTGGGAAAGTCAAAGAAAGAATAATCGAACACATGGGTTTATGGCATTAGCATGAAACCCTCTTGATTTGAGATATCGATAAAAAGAGATTATATTACACGGTAAGCATTCGCAGGAGGTGACATGTCATTGTGGCATTAACTTTTTTCTCTATGGGTGCCTTGGCATGTTTCTAGATGATAACCTTTGAATTTTGGCTCTCTCCACCTAATACCACCGAGAAATAGGCCTAGAGGGTCACACACTAAGTGTGTCCAATTATCTTAGTTAACTATTAATTTAACAAGTTAAATAAAGATTATTCCTGATTGTGGTTTAATAATTATTTAAGGATTTATGATCGCATTTATTTCGACACTAGTTATTTGTGAGAATATATTGTGGGCGAAATAATATAATTATTAGAGGGTAATGAAGTGATATTTAGTTTAGAAATAAATAGCCATTATTCAAGGTCTAATAAATGTGGTGTAGGAAATAAAGGGAATGGAAAAAAGTACAGGTCGTGTATATTAATGTACACACAGTGTATTTTTTCTAAGAATTAATGAGAAATAATATTATTTATTTAATTAAATAATATTAGGTGTAATTCACCGGGTACATGTCAAGTAATAATAATATTCAACTGTTATTATTAGACATGGGGTATTGCTAAGAATTAAATAAAATGAATAAATTCTTTCAGGTAATTAATTCATTTAATTCTTATAAGTTATTAAAATCCCAATTATACAATTCTCACTTGCCTATCCATTTTCGGTGGTTGTGCACAACAGATTTGGAAAGGCTCTCAAGCAAAGAGATAATTCCTTTTCCACCAAGAATGCTCTCAAGCTATGAGAGAGATCCACCTCCACTAGATCAAGGTGATCAATTGCGGACATCACAAGTTAAGTCTCTTCCGCTCTAGCATCTGGAGATCCCTTCAGCGTCATCCAGAGATACATGGAGCACATGTGGATCACCGCTAGAGGAATTCAACACTTGAATTCTACGACGTAATGATAGATCACAATTGATCATGACCATAAATATCAACAAAGAACGAATTCCATCAAGGTAATTCTTGTAAATTAATTAAATTAATTATAACCAACATATGATGATCCTATCTATGGTTTCAGGACTCCCCTCTTTCTTTTTCGTTCTTTTTTCTATTTCAAGTATCCGGTGTTTTATTATCTTGATGGATCTTAGATTGATTTTTGTTAATGCTAAAATTAAATTTGGTTATACCCACAAACACGCTTCCACTACACCTGGAACCTACAAATACATCATCAATAAATACCACCATAAAGTCATCAAGATATTCCTTGCAAAATCTATTCATTAGATACACAAAAACTGAGGGTTCATTAGTCTGTCAAAAAGACCTTACTGTAAACTTGTAATGCATATACCTAGTTCTAAATGCTGTCTTTGGAATGTCTTCCTTCCTTACTAGCTTCTGATGACATCAAAATCAAAGGTCAATCTTTAAAAAATAATAGGATCCATTATTTTTATCAAATAAATCATCAATTCAAGGTATGAGATACTTGTTCTTTATTGTTATAGGATTGATCACCATATAGTCAATGCACAACCTCATAGATCTATCTTTATTCTTGATGAAAAGAATAGAGGATCCCCACAGGGAAACACTAGGGTGAATAAATCCTTTATCACTTAATTCCTCTAGTTTTTTCTTTAGTTATACTAATTCCACAATGGACATTCTATAAGGAGTCTTTAATATAGTACTTGAACTATGAATTAAATCAATTTCTAACTCAACATCCAATCCGAGAGGATGTCTAGGTAAATCCTTTGGAAACACATCAAAATTTTCTTTCAGAATAGGTATGTACCCTATTTTATCATTTCTTTCCTCACCCATAGATATTGATTTACCTTACTCCCCAATAATTGAATTCAATAGAGCTACTAGGGGTGTATCTAGATGAGAATTAGATGCTGATGTTTCTTCCCTAAAGATAAGGGATTCCACATCATCCTCAAAAATTGCAACCTCATTCTTGAAATAAATTTTCACATCATTGTTTGAAATCCAATCCATACCGAGGATTATATCAAATTCAATCATGGTTATGAAAATAAAAGCAGTATATAAAGCACGTTTTTATGCGATAATGGGGGCTTCATAACACTAATTTGTTATAATGATACTTCCCTTAAGTGTTTTTACTGACAACTCCATTATTAAATAAAATTAGGAATATCTAATTTTCTTGTAAAATTGGGAAGATATGAAAGAATGAAATGATCCATAAGAAATTAAAGTATTGTCTAAGTTTGAGGAAATGGTTAAAGTACCTACCACCACCTCATTAAGAACTTCAATATCAGTAGTTATGATCAGATAAGCTTATACCTTATCCCTTGACCTTTTCTGTGGCATGTTTCTTTAACACTTTGGGTAATAATTAGCATTGTGTCCCATCTCCCTACAATTATAGCGTTGAACATTAATAGATTCTTTCTTCCCCTTGAAATCACCAGTAATATGAAATTTATTGATACATTTTTAGTATACTCCTTTTCATTTTAAGCAGGCTCCAAGGTGTTTCCTTACACAATTATCCTAGGGTGGAAATTTGACTCTTCCATTATTCCCCATTTCTTTATTTCCTTTTCTAGAGTTTTCAGAATCCCTATTCTTCTCATTCTTTCCCTTAAAGTCATAAGACTTAGAGAATTCCTTTTCTGTCTTGACAGCCCAAGAAACTATATCTTCATATGATTAGAAAATTTGAGAGACTAATGCCCATTATATGAATGGATTTAGGTCATCAAATAATCGATCAATCTTTCTCCTTGGATTATGTATGTAGTTCATAGATTTTATTTCTATCCTTGTGAATTTATCTTCTTACTTTACCAAATTCTCATCTTTCTTTTGCCTCAAATTCATAAACTAGCTTTTCACATCCACTCACTATTCTCGAGGAAAGTATTTCTCTAAGAAAATATTTTTAAATTTACTCCATTAATTTTTTTCTATTTCTTCTTCATCTTTTTGGTTTCTAATTGTTAACCACCATTGATCATTATCTCCTGACAAATGACAAACTACCATGAAAACCTTCTCCCTTTAATTACTTCCCAAAGCGATAAATATCTTATCTAAGGAAATTATCCACTACTCTGCTGTGAATGGGTCTATAGTACCATTAAATGATGGATGATTTTTTCTCATAAAGCAATATAACATAGCTTGTCCAAGATTTGGATCCAGATGATTCATATGGGTAAGGTTATTATTCATAACCCGAGTAAGTTATCAAAGTATAGTTATAAGGTTCTTCTCACCAATCGTAGCTATAGATCCAAAATCATTATCTTTCACAGGAGAGAAATCCCTACATGGGATATGCATGTTCAAGCTGTTTCCATTCCTTCATGAAGGCACCATTTCTAAATAATTTCATACACTATATTAGGATATGAATCATAGTGTACTATCTCAAATTAGAAAAAATACTCAACATAAATTGAAATCCTATGCATAGATAATCCCATAATCTTAAAGATGTTTTATTTGAGGAAAAAGTTACATTTAAATCCTTCATAATGACTTGTAAAGAAAATATGAATTATCATAAGAATATCTCCCATGAGTGTCAAACCAGGTGCGAAGTAAGTCCTATTGTCGTGTACCAAGATACACCGGGTCAAGCCCGAAACTCCTTATTAGAGTTTTCACTCCAAGTTACATCTTTTCCAGAACCACACCCACATGTAGTATCCATAAAATGATGCATTTTATATAAATATCCACATAATATATTCCTTACCAAAATTCTAGGATGTTCTAGTATGTTTATCCTCAAAGACTATCTTAGGTGTTTATTCCATAATCTATGTTTTCTAAATATAGTTTTACATTTTCTACTAAACATCCTTTGATACCAACTGTAAGGACCTGACCCCAGTTTCCCAGATCCAGTGCCTTATTTTATTACATTGGTATATAAACAAGGAATATAAATCCCTAAGGACTGAGTAGTTTAGTATCATTGGAAACACAATACATACATAAATTCAACATTATAACTTGAAATGGAAAACATTTTAGAAACTCCTTTGACAGCTTCCATAACTCATAGGTTATTTCTACATGTCATTCATAATATAAATCTTCATGTCCTAGGAAAATGAAACATAAGAAAGGGGGATCACAAATGCTCAGTAAGGGCAAGAAATAGAGCAGATGATAACATAAACATTAGTCATGGTGTGTAATTTAAAAGACATGCCTTCAAAAATAAACTTGAACATAATATGATAGGAATATGAGATGAGTAAATATTTCCATAATAAAACATAATCATGGGTATTCTACTAGTCGAATAACCTCATGAAATATGAATTAATAGCTTTATAATGAGGGAAATGCATATTTTGAACATTCTAAAACATACCATCAAATCATCATCCAAAGAAATCTTAAAATTATTAAGGCCCTGGCCAAAACCATATATAAAAATGTGCAAGGCCTCATCCAAGTCCATATCTATTTGTCTCATGAGACCTACCATTGAATAAAGGGGCTATAGCTGGCTCCACCCATCACATTATAAGACCAATTAATTCCTCATATGAGCAGGGATAAACATAAACAACCTATAAATTTATATTGAAACTAACATATGAAATCCAAATAACATTCCCTAAACATTAAGCATAAACACTAACCATTTAGAGTAAATTGGTGAATGGTTTTAGGATAAAAAATATATATTAAAACTAATAATAAAAATTAAATTAAATATGGTAGATGATATAATACATAATAATCAACAAGATTATTGAAATAGATGAAGATACTCTTATAAAATCATCGAGTAATTTTGGAGATAAATACTATTTTACTTTGAAAATAAGAGTTCTTTTGGAAAAGTATTCATATAAAACTAGAATTTAAGTAAGATAATATTTTTATAAAAAAATTAATTATTTTAGAAATATAATGGTTTCTAAAAACATATTATAGAGTTCCCTTGAAAATAGATAATAATTTGAGAATTTCCCTTGGAACGAGCTTGAATTTCGAATTTTTTTGAAAGTTCCTTTTAAAATGTGTGAATCCTCATAAAATAATGAAAGATTATGGTTGATAAAAATATATATAATACTAAAAAATATTTTAATAGGATTACATAATAATTACTAATAATTTAGTTGAGGTAAGTAGACAATAAAATTAACTTGAATGAAAATGGAGGTTCGGGTGGAAAGCACTTACCCTAAGTCCGAATGTGTTCCGTTCTTGAACTTAAGGTCCTGGAATATGAAATTATAATTATGAATAACTTAATTCAGAACCTATTATACATTTATTTAGTTTATCTTAATTTTATTAAGTTCATTTATGTCCTAATTGATAAGTCATAATACTGAATTTTGTCATTCCAGAGTTTTTGTTTCCTTGGTTTTCATGATCAGTATATTTGTATATGAGTATGGATGTTCATGTGGAAAGGATTTATTCTAAAAAATTGGAATTATATATTATTTATGAACATATAAAAGTGTTAATGGTTATATATATCATTTTTTACATGGTATGAAGATGAATCATTGGATGAAATGACAATCACTTAGATTATTTGGCGATTTTTAGATTATTATGAACTAGTTTTGTCATATGAATTAATACAATGGAGATATATAGGTTAATAAATATTAAGTAGGTTATAATTCATATATTATAGTCTTTTTAAACCATAAAAATGGTTTCATGACCAGTAATTGAGGATAAATTGAAGAACAAATCTTCGTCGTCCACGAAGGTTGTAAATTGGAACTTCACAGACGATGATTTCATTTATAAGAGAGAGAGAGAGAGAGTAAGAATATTTACAATGGTTATTAAATTAACATGGTATAATTCTAGTATATCAATGATACTAGAGTTATAAGTATCAATTGGATAGAGGAGGTTATAAGAGAATAAGAAAATAAGATAAATTTGAATGAAACTAAATGAAAAAGAAATATGTTTTACCTCTTAAAATAACTTCCTTGAGAACCTCTTTAAGTGAAGGGGTTTTGGTATTTTGGAAAGATCAAGAGCTCTTGGACATGAGGAGTGACTAGGGAAGGGAATTTGGGAAGAAATTTGAGGAGCTTAAATCCTTTGAGAAGTAAAGAGAATAGGGGAATGAGGGTGGTATTTATAGTAGAGGAAAAGAAGGGTTTTACATTATTTCTATCATCATTTTAATATTTTCACCCAAGACTATGAATAGTATTGGTTCTTGTGATCAAAATATTAAATAAAGCACATGTGTTCGAACCTAGTGTGCTTATATCATTCCTGATGTCATAAATAGTGTATTTAACTAATAATTTGTATATACGGTATTTTACCGTATTTCACTATTCATAAAAAATTGAAGAATTTCAGAAAAATAGAAAAAATTCACCCTAACCATTTTTTGATGTGTAGAATTCCAAAATGAACTCCAGTTTTTTAAAATAATTTTATAAATATTATTAATTTAATTTTTAAATGAAATCATATTTTATTCAACAATTAACTATTTTAAAACTATAACTCATTTTATATCACCTTGAAAAACTAATCAAGATGCCATTACCTTTTAATCTTAAGAAAATAAAATAATAATATGATTTATAATTAATAAGGGATAAATTACTAATCATATTACTATCCATAAAGGTATGTTACTATTTTCCAAAAAATCATGTTGGATATATCAGAATCTAAATAACTTACTGATCACAACTCTAGATGACCGTTTTTTGAAATTCAAAACATAGTAGAGGTGAAGCAATGTTTCAACAACTAGTTTATTACAAAGTGTTGTTTTTTAGTGTCTCTATGTTTCATACATTCAATAGTTATTTTCAAATCCTTTGGGTGTTATATAGACCCGAATCCTTTATATACTTTGATTACCATCACAAGTATATTGTTTGATATATACTTGTGTTAAACTTTCTATAATAGTGTTGATAAATTTTTATCCACTATATTTATGATACTTTCCTTAGATTACAGCTCATATAAAAATGTTTTAGCAAGTTCTATGCTATAACGAGAACTTGGAGATAACACGAAATTAGTCTTAAATTTATTTCCCATGGTCTAGATACATCATAATGACATGAGACATATGTTTTTTGACTATTAGGTGTTGGGGGATCATAATCATTTACACTTCTTCTCATGAATTTCACACTTGTTGAGCTGAGGTAGATGAGATCATGGGGACTGACCTACCAATCAGAACACCACATGTTTCATGTGTCACTGGTAGTTCCTATATGAAAACACATGTAATAGTCTTCAGTCTTGAGAATACTATCAGTATATACTATTTTATTATGTACATTAGTGAAAGATGAAAACTATTACATTTATGTCATAGTGTGTTAGCTTGAATTGGGTGCATCATTGCTGGCATGAAATTAATTTAATAATAAAAATAAAATTTTTCAGTTTTCAAAAGAAGTGATATCTTGAGCCTAGTTGATCAGGATGGTAGTACCTCTAGTAAATCCAAGGCAAGGGTAGAAAAAGGTAAGTTCATCTAGTAAGGTCAATATATAATAAATTAATAATGGATGATGGCATAAAGTATGCATCCTGATTTATGAGATACTGTACAACAAAGAGATTATATTACATGGCATGTGATTTTGGGGAAGGTTGTCATTTCTATGAATTTTACCTATATATTTAGGGGCATTTATGGCTTTCTTGAATATGTTTATAGCCTATGAATAATATTCACTATTATCAAGAAAAGAACCTAGAGGGTTACACACATAGCGTATTCAAAAGTATGGTATATTGTGATGAAGAGGAGTATATGGAATTGTTGGCCCCTCCACCGCATTCAAGAGATGTAAGTTAATAAATAATCACCAATGAATAAATAAATTTATTATTATTCGAGTATAGAATAATTGGAGTTGAATTTATTTATTAAATTTATTCACAAGGTATTAAGTGAATATGTGGAAAAATATTATATGAATTAAAATTATTTTAATATTCAAGGTTTATTTAAAATTTGAAGGAATAAAAAGTCGTGTTAATGAATCAATTTTATCATGTAATATATTTATATTTTATTATAAGAAAGTGATAAAATATAAATGACATTTATGAAACAATTATCATTACAAGTCATTTATAACTTAATTAGTTGGCATTATTTATATAGTGGTTAGGGAACCCTTTACAAGTGTTTAACCTACACCATATAAGTAAGAGGGAGCTATTTTATGAGAGAATATCCATCCAATAAAATTTGGGAGCTCCTCTATCCTCCTTCCCACATCCTAGAGAGAGAAGTTATCATTCTAAGTATTTGATATTTGATCTCTTTTATAGATCAAATGAACTTGATCATGGTGACTTTTGGGACATCAAAACCTTCATCGGACTTCTGTACTAGTACTTGGATTTCACTTATTGACATTTTCATAGACTATTAAAGAACATGTGGATGATTTAGAGGGTTTTAACTTGGATCCTTTGAGCAATGGTCATTGACGATGAGAGATTGTCGAATGAACCATCAATCTAAATGAGGTCATAATTTTCCTTATTTTTCTGCTTAAATAAATTCATGTGAGATCCTTAAGCCTTTATTAAGTATTAGATTATTATATACAACAAAGTTACATTAATTGGATAATGAAAATTTGGAATCGTTGGCTCATTTACTTTCTTTGCACACCCCATTACCATATGTTGATATTAAAGTGGTCAAATGAATTTTATCAGGAAATAAAAATTAAATTTTTCTTAAATTAAAATGGAGTGATTCATGTTGGTTCAAATATTAAAGACCCTGCATCAATCTTATCTCAGATGGCTAAGTTAAGACTATTTGAAATTTTAATTCAGATTGAAAACATTTTTATAGGTATAATGTTGAATAATACACACACACACACACACACATATACATATTCTATTTTCAGGCGATGGTAGTGACTTAGTTTTCTGTCTAGGTATCATTTAGATGCCAGTAGTTGGAATTTTAATGGAATGTGGGTTCAATTAGTGGGTGATTTTTTGGTTTTCAAAATCCTTATGAGCATCAGTATTGAAAAAAATAAATGAGGAAATAAAAAAAATTGTGGGTTGCTTTGTATGGAAGATGGCTTGGGGTCAATAAAACAAAAAAAACATTAAAATAACTGGGGGGGGGGGATTTTACTATATACTGGTTAACAAAAAAGCTAAGTCTTGGGAAGCTTCCAATGGAAGCATAGATTAAACCCCTAACACTTACCCCAAAACACCTCTTCCTAGCTATCAACCCTTCCGCACCGCCATCCGGCTCCCACAACACTCATCCCAGGTCAACCAATCACCTCGGCCCGCCACCCCACGACTTGGATGACTACCCCTCCTTGCACCACTGTCAGCCTCCCCTGTGTCCAATAACCATTGAATACTTCCTGGATTAATTCCTCATAGGTTCCAACCCTACCAAATTGGCCTACTGGTTACTACCACTACCAGACCCACCAGCCCGTGCGTAAGACCCCCTTCGGAAATCCCCTTCCAACTCTCCATGTCACGACCTGTCCTCGGGGACCGTGCCGTGATTAGCCCAAACCCTCCTTCCATAGGCCACAGGCTGGAGACCAACACCAAAGTCGTAAATTCCTAAGCCGGGAAGGCATTGCATTTATAAAAGTAAACAAACACAATAGAGTACACAACTAAAGTAAGCACTATGTAATCTGAGTACAAAAGTAAGTGCTGAAAAGTAAATGGGCCAGTATACAAACCCAACTTTAAAGTACAGTACAATTGAAATTCTAGTACAACTACAGTAAAGTAAAACAACATCCACTGAGTCATCCTCCGGGAATCCCACCTGAAGGGTGGGTATAGATGGCCTCCTCAACACCTTGGGTCCAGCCATCGGCTCCGTGTACGTCTCCCCAAGTGGTCCACCTCCGGGTACCATCCAGCTCCACAAGCCTCCACCTCAATCAGTGCTGCCTGTCGTCTGCATCCAACACAACATAGTGCAGGCATAGCCCATGCAGGGGTGAGTATACGATACTCAGTAGGGACCCCAAGACCCCCAAAGGTCTCCCAGAATCCATGAAGGATAAACATAGAAGAGAGATACAAATATGAAGTATCAAACAACCCTACTTAGGTATATTCCCCATACATATACCTAAGATATCAACCACATTACAACTCCAAATCTTGAGCCCAAGTACAACCCAGTCTACACAGGAAATAAGTCAATCACATCGACGATATTGATTGAAAGTCAAGACTCAGCTCACACAGGTATACATCTTTCGTATAGTGATAGAGATGATCATATGTAGTCACTGATTAATTTAAGTTGTCGAACCCACACAGGATACAAGACCAGCTAAGCTGTCAGACCCACACAGGATACAAGACCATCTACTCTACCAGACCCACACAGGATACAAGTACAGAGGTCAAACTGCCGGGCCCACACAGGATACAGGAATAGTAGTCATCACCGTCGAACCCACGGAGGATTCCAGTATGGTAGTCATCGTTGTCGAACCCATGGAGGATTCCAGAACAGTAGTCTTCACTGTCAAACCCACATAGGATTCCAGTACGATAGTCGTCGTTGTCGAACCCACAGAGGACTCCAGTACAGTAGTCGACATAGTCGCAGCCAGCTCTAGGGTTCCTGCACACAACACGCTCGATTCTGGGAGGGTCTTCTCCTCGAGCCAAGGAGTCGATACATAAACTATCAAAAAGTCCAGAGTTGATGTATCTTGAATTTTCGTCACATAAAAAGTAACCCAACGCAACAGACGACACGACAATCAGACGCTCGGTCTGAGAGTTATTAGTTTTTTTGTTCCAGGGGCTTGGTTGGAATTATGCTCGTTCCAAACCTGGCCATTTTCCAAAGTTTTCCAAAACTCACTTAGAGTATCTCAAAATTACTTCCTCTTCGTAAGGGTCCCAGTGCCGCAGATGGCGCGTCGATCAGACCCACGGTCGTGAAGTAATTTGAATTTAAGCAAAACTGGCCCGACCCGTCAAGCCCGGTGGGCTGGCGGGTCGACCCTTCCTGGCTCGGTAGGTCTGACCCAACTAAAGGGGTCAGCCCGACCGGATAAAGCGCGGCCTGACCTGGTGAGGTATGGTCCGACCTGTGGCAGGCGGCCCATGCCACGCAGAGGCGCGACGCGGCCGGGCGTGGCCCAACCAGCTGTTGGCCATGGCTCGACCAACTGGCTGAGCGACGTGGAACGGGGGGGGGGGGGGACTTCCCGAACCGGCGACGACGAGTGGCACTGCCCTCCTATCCGGCCGGCCAAAGCCGTCCGGTCTTCCCAGTGTGAGCGGCCCACATTGGCGGGCCACTGTCTTCCCGCGCAGAACCTGCAGGTGTCACGACCTCCACCAACTCGGCTGACTGATGAGCCAGCCGGTTTGCTCGCTGAAGCGTCCCATGGAGCGCGGGCCACGGTCCTCCGCAGCGCGGCGCCATGGGGCTCCGCGGTTCCACTAGCCCGGATGGCTACGACTGGTCGGTTCTTCTTCGGCTGAGCGGACCATGGTTCTTCCGCACACAGCCAGCACGTAGCCACCACCTTTGATCATCTCCACCTCTTCCAACACGCCTCCATCGCGAATAAAATCAGGATACATCGGAGGGTCGTCGGGCCATGTTCGTTCAGCCCGCGCCCTCCGCATTAGGCAGTAGCAGTTGGCCGAAGACATTCCAACATATTCAACATGAATGAGATAAATTTATTCACATAGAATTATACAAAACCCCTACCTCATAATTGACGTCGCACGTCGATGAGCCGCAGAAGACGAGAATCGTGGTAGTCGGGCGTCGCGGAAGACAGTGTCGCGGAGAATGGTGTCGTCCCGTCAACGTGGGAGGAAGAGTCGCTGTCATGACGTGGGAAGAGAATCCGAAGATGACGTAGATTCCTTGATGTCAGGGTGTGTCCGAGGAAAAAGCGTTGTTGGAAGAAGTTCTTCGCGTTCTTCGTCAGGGATGTTCTTCGTTGAAGAATGGTGTTCTTCGTCAAAAAAGGATCACCTCTCTTCTAATTCTCCAAAGCCTCCCCAATAGTAATTTTCCAACGCAAAAGAAATAAAAGGCTCCCAATTTAATAGAATTGCTATGCAATTAAAATTGATTCAAGAGGTTCCATATAATTAATGAAGATATTAATTAGGTTGGTTGGCACATTCAATGGGTGGGAGGTGGAGAGGCTCCACCATAATAAATATGAGGAGGGAATAATGGGGAGTTGAGGGGAGGTGAAAAGGGTTTGGGTTCGTGTGGGCACCACCTCACTAAATCCTCTCAAGGGAGGTTAGGTGGGTTGTGGCCCCACCTCTAACATCTCATTGTAGGAAATAACCACCCAAGATAAATAAAATTGTGCACAACAATTTTATTTAAATTTTTTATTAATCCCCAAAAATTAACTTCTCCTCCCGAGAAAACACAACTACGGTAAAGGTCCCCTTAAGAGAATATCGGCGCTAAGAGATCATCGGTGTCCTCAAATTTCAATTCTGAGCAACGGTTCAAAAGATAGAAAAACCCGCTCGTACGTTTACTGAACGTACTCGAACAAAACTTCAAAAATTGATTATGGGCACACCGGGCCTCAGATTCAGGTGCCGTAAAAAATTACGTACTCATAAAATTTCAAAGTATTTAAGAAATAAAAATTTCCTTGAAATTTATGGGTCTTTATATTACCACCACCTCAGGGATTTACATCCCCATAAAGCTACAACAAACAATAGGGGAACAAATGGGGGTACTGAGCATGCATCTGAGCCTACCGCTCCCAAGTGCTCTCCTGGAGGTTCCCGTACTGCCAGCGAACGTGCACAAGAGGAATCAACCATCCATGTAGGACCTGCTCCTGTTGATCCTTGATATCCAACGGGACCACCGTGAATGTCACCCCGTCATTTATGTCCATCTCCTTATGATCGATGATGTGGGTTGGGTCATGCACGTATCTCATCAGCTAAGATATGTGGAAGATGTCTTGCACCCGATGAAACTGAGATAGAAGGGCTATGCGGTAAGCCACCTCGTCTACTCTGTTGAGGACCTGGAAAGGTCTAATGAATCGTGGAGATAACTTTCTGCCCTGGCCAAATCTCCGTAGACCTCATCGAGGTGAGACTCGTAGGAATACGTGGTCTCCATCCTCGAACTCCAGTGGTCTCCGTCTCCTATCAGTATAGGACTTCTGTCTGCTCTGTGCAGTCTTCATCCAATCCTGGATGATCTGCACCTTCTCCGTCATAGCCTGAACCATCTCTAGTTCTACAAGTGCTGACTCCCCTCGGTCAGTCCTACATAGAGGTGACCTACAAGGTCGTCCATACAATGCCTCGTATGGTGCCATCCCTATGGTGGAGTGGTAGCTATTGTTGTACGAAAACTCCACCAAGGGTAGGTGATCCTCCTAGCTACGAACAAAGTCAAGGACACATGCACGAAGCATGTCCTCGAGGGTCTGAATGGTCCTCTCAGTCTGACCGTCCATTTGAGGATGGAAGGTCGTGCTCAGACATAGCTGTATCCCAAAAGCCTCCTGCAATCCCTTCCAAATCCAGGAAGTGAAACGAGTGACTCGATCAGAGATGATAGTCGATGGCACACCATGAAGCTGTATGATATCCCAAATGTAGAGGAGTCCCAAGCTCTCTACTGATCCCTGCTCTCTGATCAGTAGAAAGTGGGATGACTTGGTGAGTCGATCTATGATCACCCAGATAGAGTCGTGTCCTCTGGATGTATGTAGAAGCCCCATTATGAAATCCATAGATATCTCATCCCACTTACACTCTGGGACCTCTAAGGGATGTACAAGCCTGCTGGTACCTAGTGCTCTGTCTTCACTTTCTAACAAGTGAGGCATCGTGAAACGAACTCTACTACAACATTCTTCATACCTGGCCACTAGTGCTATCGTCTGAGGACTTGATACATCTTTGCCACTCTTGGATGTACCGCTATAGGGGAAGCAGGGAACTCCCTCAGCACCTCCTCCTGTAGTGAAACTACTACCATGGTACGTCCCCTGAAGAGGATGAAGTGCTCCCCTCCTTCAGAAAATCCATCAGGTGCCTGCCCTGAGGATATCTGAGCATGTCGCGTCTCACAGTCAACGTCCCCATGCTATGCCTATCTAACTCACTGAAGAAGTGGAGGAGTTACTGCGAGAGACTGAAGAAAGGCTTCTTCATCTCTATCCACAAAGGATATCTGCAATACGACTAGCTGCTCCGTCGACTCTCCTAGAAGTTGAATGCCCGATCTCCTGCTGAGAGCATCTAATACAAAGTTCCCCTTCCCAGGAGTATAGACTATCTCAATGTCATAGTTCTGGAGGAACTCAACCCATCACCGCTGTCTTAGGTTCAGGTCCTTCTACGAGAAGGTATACCTGAGACTCTGGTGGTCAGAGTAGACTGTAAAGCGCTCACCCATCAGATAGTGTCGCCACATATTCATGGCGAAGACCACTACGAATCACTCCAGGTCATGGGTAGCATAGTTCTGCTCATGCAGTCTCAGCTGATGAGAACCATAAGAATTACTGCTTTCTCCTGTATCAGGAAATACCCGAGTCCGGCCCCTGATTCATCGCAGTACACTCCGTACCCAACGTCCTCCTCCGGTAGCCTCAATATGGGTGAACTGGTCAACCTCTGCCTCAGCCCCTGCAAGCTCTACTGACATCCATATGGACACATGAAGGGTATCCCCTTCTTTGTAAGGCTGAAAGTGGTTCTGCGACCCTGGAGAAGTCTGGCACAAATCTCCGATAGTACCCAGCCAGACCCAAAAAACTCTGAACCTCCGTCACACTCCTGGGTGGCTCCCATGCAAACACTGCCTCGATCTTCACTGGATACACTGCTACCCCCGCCTCCGAGATTATGTGTCCCAATAAGTGAAACTCTAAAATCCAGAACTGGCACTTCGATAGCTTACCATAAAGCTGGTGCTCTCGGAGTGTTTCCAGTACTACCCCCAAATGGTAGGCGTGCTCCTCCTTAGTAGTCGAGTAAATCAGTATGTCGTCGATGAAGACTACGACAAATCAATCAAGGTAAGGCTAGAAGATTATGTTCATGAGACTCATGAACACAGTTGCAGCGTTGGTTACGCCGAAGGGAATAACCAAGAACTCGTAGTGTCCATACCGACACCTGAAGCCCGTCTTCTGCACATCCTCATCTCGAATTCTGAGCTGGTGATAGCCTGACATGAGGTCTATCTTCGAGAACCATCGTTCTCCCTTGAGCTGATCAAAGAGGCCATCAATCCTCTAAATTGGGTACTTATTCTTTACGGTCAACTGATTCAAGCGACGGTAGTCGACACACAATCGCAAGCTCCTATTCGCCTTCTTGGCGAACAAAACCAGAGAAGCCTAGGGTGAAACACTAGGTCTGATAAATCCCTTTACCTACAAGTCCTCCAGCTGTACCCGCAGCTCACGAAGCTCGTAAGGATCCATCCGATATGCTGGGGTAGATATCAGTGTTGTCCCAGGGTACAGGTCTATGCAGAAGTCTACCTATCAGTGAGGAGGTAGTCCTGGAATGTTGTCAGGAAAAACATCCGCATACTGATCCACAATAATAGGAAAAATCAGACTCCACACATCAATCACTCCGAGGATGAGACTAGCCAACTGGTGTGTGATCGGCTTCCCTCTCCTCTGCGTAATTCCATCCTGCGCTGCAAAGGCTCCCTTCTCACCGGTGAAGGTGAACCTGGTCCCATCCGTGCGGACACACCGCACTTTACGCCTAATACTTTCGATCTAAGCATGGACTGTAGATAACAATTCCATACCCAAGATGACGTCCTAAGGCCTCGACGCCGCTACAAGAAGATCCCATCCAAATCTCTTACCTCCTAGAGTAAGCTCACACTACCGGCACCGGTTCTTAATTGTCGAGTCTTCTCCTGTAAGAGTCTCTAGCCATAAGGATCAAGCCAATGGCTCCGTCAGAATCTCTGAGCTCCAAACAAGGGCAACAACAATAAAATAATGACTCACACATGTGTCTATAAGTACTGCAGCAAGGGTGGAGTAGACACATATAGTACCTCGAATCATATCAGGTGCGCCGTGGTCGTAGGACTTGATTTCCTGGAGCAGAGCCCGCCTCTGTCTGCCATCTCCATATGGTCAGGGTGGACCTCCTGGTGGTGGTGGTGGTAGAGCCTCGAAACGTCGTTCACCACCTGATGCTCAGCCAACTCCTCTGCCTCGTCTGCCCGCTCTCGGCGGATCACCATGGTCAAAACTCTGCCTCTGCTTGGGAGGTCCCTCTTCTGTCAGCTGCTCGTCAGCATGGTGGGTCAGGCAGTCACGAACCATGTGGATCTACCCGCCACATACATAGCACTACCTACTCCTTGTACGGATGACTCTGTTTCGTGTGCTCCACACAACCGAACCTGTATCCTGAGGTTTCCCACTTGATGGCCTTGTCCGCTTGGACCCCTATGGCATCTGTCTACTCTCGGCTATAGAATACTCTGCTATGTGTCTCCTTAAGGTGGGTCTCGCTGCTAGTGACTGCTTAGCGAGAAAGCTCTACACTAGAAGGGCTCACCCTAGCACCCCTGCATGCGTCAGGATGCTGAGGGGAATCATCGAAGCCTTGATCTCATGCCTTAGTCCCTACTCAAAGGTCTGAGCCCTGAAGAACGGGTCTCGTACAATATCTTTGGAGTAGCGTGAGAGGTCAGTAAATCTCACTGAGTACTGAGCTACTGTCATTCTACCCTACCGTATATGTAGTAACTCCTGAATCCGCACCACATGAAGGGTGGCTGGAACAAACTCCGAGAGGAAGAGACTCTTGAAGTCTGTCCAAAGTAGTGATGCCTTGTCATGCACCTATAGAATCAGGATCCACCATCTACCTACTACTGCATACAGGATAATCACAACAGGGATCACCATAAGGTCAGCTGGTGTCCCTACCAATCTGAAAACTCTGACGATAGCCTCCGGCCAATCCTCAACTACTTGTGGGTCCATCTCTCCACAGAACCTAGGCGACCTCAGTTTCTAGAACTCGTGCAATGCACTCAGGCGGTATGCACTCTCTGCTGAGGGGTCTGGTAGTATCGATGGCCCATCGGGTATTGGTACCGCTGGTGCCTCCACTGTGATGGGGTCTTGAACTGAGGCATCATCGCTCGGTGGGATTCCACCTCGTACGTAACTCAGAAACCTAGCTGGCTGCCTTCGTGGGGCCATCCTGAAAAGAAACAGGTGCACCACAGTCAAATTGTATACCTGGAGAGCTGAAACAATGTAATCACATAGAAAACATTTCAAAGGAAACACACACACAATCAGTGTTTTCGTGCACTGATTCGGAAATCAAAGGTCATGGTCCTGGTGTATGGATACGTCGGCCGCCACAACAACACTGAACTCTCTGGGCTGAAAAACACACTCAATACACTTAACACTATTGATTCACAGAAAGGAATGATCAGAGTCTTGAGTTCTGTGGTAGAATCAACTCCTCTGATACCAATTTGTCACGAACCATCATTGGGGCCCGTGCCGTGACTACCCCATGCCTGCCTTCCATAGGCCAGGGGCTGGCGACCAGCACCAAAGGCATAAATCCCTAAGCTAGGAAGGTATTGCCTTTATAAAAGTAAACAAACACAATAGAGTACACAACTGTAGTAATCACTATGTAATATGAGTACAAAAGTAAGTGCTGAAAAGTAAATGGGCCAGTATACAAACCCAACTGTAAAGTACAGTACAACTGAAAAGCTAGTACAACTACAGTAAAGTAAAACAACATCCACTGAGTCGTCCTCTGGGAATCCCACCTGAAGGGTGGGTACAGATGGCCTCCTGAGCACCTCGGGTCTGACCATCGGCTCCGTGTACATCTCGCCAAGTGGTCCACCTCTAGGTACCGTCCAGCTCCACAAGCCTCCACCTCGATCAGTGCTATCCGTTTTCTACATCCAACACAACATAGTGCGGGCATAGCCTGTGTAGGGGTGAGTATACGATAATCAGTAGGGACACCGAGACCCCGAAGGTCTCCCAGAATCCATGAAGGATAAACACAAAAGATAGATACAAACATGAAGTATCAACCAACCCTACTTAGGTATATGCCCATACATATACCTAAATTATCAACCACAGTACGACTCCAACTCTCGAGCCCAAGTACTACCCAGTCCACACAGGAATGAAGTCAATCACATCGATGATATTGATTGAAAGTCAAGACCCAGCTCACATAGGTATACATCTTTCATATAGTGATATAGATGATTAGATGTAGTCACTGATTCATCTAATCTGTCGGACCCACACAAGATACAAGACCAACTAAGCTGTCGGGCCCACACAGGATACAAGACCAGCTACTCTGCCGGACCCACACAGGATACAAGTACAGAGGTCAAACTGCTGGACCCACATAGGATACAAGAACATTAGTCCTCGCTGTCAAACCCACGGAGGATTACAGTACGGTAGTCATCACTGTCGAACCCACAGAGGATTTCATTACCGTAGTCATCGTTGTCGAACCCATGTAGGATTCCAATATAGTAGTTTTCAATGTCCAACCCACAGAGGATTCTAGTACAGTAGTCAACACAGTCGCAGCCAGCTCTAGTGTTCCCGCACACAGCACATTCGATTCCGGGAAGGTCCGCTCCTCGAGCTAATGGGTTGATACATAAAATATCATAAAGTCTAGAGTTGATGTATCCCTAAGTACCATATCATAAAAAAGAACCCAATACAACAGACGACACGTCAATCCGACGCCCGGTCTAATAGTTATTAGCTTTTCTGTTCTAGGGGCCCAGTTGGAATTATGCCCGTCGCAAACCCGGCCATTTTCTAAAGTTTTCCAAAACTCAGTTGGAGTATCGAAAAAGGACTGCCTTTTAATAAGGGTCAGAGTGCCGCAGATGGCGCATCTATCAGACGAACGGTCATGAAGTTATTCACATTTAAGCGAAACGGCCCTAGCCCGTCAAGCCCGGTGGGCTAGCGGGTCGGGTCGTCCTGGCTCAGCGGGTCTGACCTGACTAAAGGGGTTGGCCCAAACTGATAAATCACGGCCCGGCCTGGTGGGGCACGGTCCAGCTCGTGGCAGGCATCCCAGCCAGGCCCGGCCCGGCTGGCGCGTCCCAGCTAGCTGGCCGAGCGGCACGGAACGGGGGGGGGGGGGTGACGAACCAGTGGCACCGAGCGACGCTTACCTCCTGTCTGGATGGCCGAAACCAGCCGGTATTCCTGGCGCGAGCATCCCGCGTGGATAGGCCGCTGTCCACCCGCGCGGAACATGCGTGTGCCGCGACCTCCTCCAACCCGGCCGGCTGACGAGCTGGCAGGTTCGCCCGCCGAAGTGGCCCATAGAGTGCTGGCCGCAGTCCTCCGCAGCATGACGCCATGGGGCGCCGTGGTTCCACCAGCCTGACCGACTATGGACGACCGGTTCTTCTTCAGCTGAGCGGCCCACGGTTACGGGCCACAGTTCTTCTGCACGTGGCCGGCGCACGGTCTCTGCCTTCGCTCGTCTCCACCTCTTCCAACATGCCTCCATCACGAATAAAATCAGGAAACATCGGAGGGTCGTCGGGTCGAGTTCGTTCGGCCTGCGCCCTCCGCGTTAGGCGGTAATAGTTGGCCAAATACATTCCAATAGATTCAACATGAACGAGATAAATTTATTCACATATAATTATACAAAACCCCTACCTTGTAATTGACATCACACGTCGACGAGCCATGAAAGATGAGCGTCGTGGTAGTCGGGCATCGCGGAAGACGGCGTCACGAAGAACAGTGTCGTCCCGTCAACATGGGAGGAAGAGTCACTGTTGTGATGCGGGAAGAGAATCCAAAGACGAAGTAGTTTCCTTGACGTCAGGGTGCGTCCAAGGAAGAACCATCATTGGAATAAGTCCTTCACATTTTTCATCGGGGATGTTCTTCATTGAAGAACATTGTTCTTCATTGAAGAACATTGTTCTTCGTCGAAAAAGGATCACCTCTCTTCTAATTCTCCAGAGCCTCCCCAATAGTAATTTTCCAACACAAAATATATAAAAGGCTCCCAATTTAATAGAATTTCCATGCAATTCAAATTTATTCAAGAGGTGCCATATAATTAATGCATATATTAATTAGGTAGGTTGGCACATTCAATGGGTGGGAGGTAGACAGGCTCCACCATAATAAATTTGAGGAGTTGTCAAATTAAATAGTAGGGAATTAATGGGGAGTTGAGGGGAGGTGAAAATGGTTTGGGTTCATGTGGGACCCGCCACACTAAATCTTCTCAGGGGAGGTTATGTGGGGTGTGGGCCCCACCTCTAACTTTTCCTTGTAGGAAATAACCACCCAAGATAAATAAAATTGTGCACAACAATTTTATTTAACTTTTTTTATTAGTTCTCAAAAATTAACTTTTCCTCCCGAGAAAACTCAACTATGGTAAAGGTCCCCTTAAGATAATACCGGCGCTGTGAGTTCATCGGTGTCCTCAGATTTCAATTCCGAGCACTGGTTCAAAAGATAGTAAAATATGCTCATACGTTTACTGAACGTACCCAAACAAAACTTAAAAAACTGATTTCGTGAACACCGGGCCTTAGATTCAGGTGCCATCAGAAACTACGTACTCATAAAATTACGAAGTATTTAATAAAAAAAATTATAGAAATTTCCGGGTCTTTACACTCCATCCCTAAAGGTGGCAACCAAATGTGTGGGCCCCTATGTCTATTCCCCCATGCAACGATTGGGTTCCCTTGTGCAACCTCTTACAAGTCGGCTAACCCGAGGTAAATCTGGGGAGGACTGACCTGGTACAGGGTGGGGCGGGTTTCTCCCAACTTGGAACTGGTCTAGGCGGGTCTTAGCCGAATGAGAATATGTATGGGCAGGTCCTGCCTCACCCCTAATAGGTCCAGTTGTTTTTTCCTAACTCATCCTGCCCCATTTGGGAACATAAAATCCTAAAAACCCTTTTAATGATTTTCTAAACCATACAAGGGATTGAAAAAAGATTTTATATATTCAAAAATTAATTTAATTTTTTGTAATATAATAAAACATTTATGATGGGAACTCACAAAATAACATATATAAATTAACATAATTCATTTAATTTATTTAATTTCCCTCAATATGAATTTATTTCATTTTAATTTTTATTATTCAATTAATTTATCTCCAAACCAGTGTAAAACATTGATCGAACAATGTTTGTCTGAGTATATATTTGTTTAAATAATTTTTAGAATTTTGTGTGATAAATGTGATAGTTTATATAATTTTTGATGGTCTGCGCATCATCTATATTCACATAATATGTATAAGGGTCTTTGTATCCATCAGTATAATTCTACATATATATTTTCACTTCCTAATAACCTATTTCTTGTATGCGATTATTTATGTATGATTATAATGAAATTATAATATATGGACCACATTGAGATGAAATGTCATTCTAAAATAGGTGTGGAAACATTGGATCAGGCTACGATCTGCGATGCGCGTTAGACTTGACTCATATATTTTACACCTAACTTCATGGTTGATCCACTAGATTAACCAATATTATTTTCTCAAGATGAGTTAGATAGTTTATTTAATTTATGAATTATTTCTTAATTTCTATGAATATGTCTGTTTATGGAAACACATAAAATAATAAATTAAAATTCATATTTAAATATGCGAAGAATGTTTTATATTAATTCATTGTTCTGTTTTGGGCAAGATCACATTGGATGAACATATTTAATAGAAAATTATTGTATCCATTGAGAAATAATAAAACCCTCAAAGTAATATTAAGTTGTAACCCCTTCCGTCACTTATATTTGAATAAAATTAGGTGTACGAGGTGCTTTTCATCCATAGTTGAGGGTGACTTTTACTACTGGGGAGTTATTATAAGAGTGTTGTGTTGACTTATCTAAATATTTATGTAAGAACCTGATATTTTTAACAATGTACATTATGTCCTATACCGTATATGACATGCAACACCGAGCTTAAATGAACCATGAAACATTATTATTTAAATGTGACCATTATAACCTATCCATCGAATTGGATGGTATGAATAGTATTAACCACATTATGAAATATTTATATAAATGTCCTAATAAAAAAATTATTGATTAATTATTATGGAATAATCACTCAATTTTTAGTAAAGTCATTTTATGCTTAAAAAATGAATTTTCTTCATAAATGGGTTTTATTTCTTTTTGTCAAATAATATTTGTAACGTCCCAGTTTCGGAAGCCACCTAGAGGTGCCCCGTACCAGGTAGGTCACATGGCCTCAAGTGCATTTCCCCAAACGCCAGAGGCTGTTGACTTGTAGCGAGGGCCTTGGGTGTGATAGTGGGGAAACTATTCCCTCATTGGCAGAGTACACATCAGAAGAGAGAAAACAATAAACAATAGAGGAAGAAATAAACAATCCATACACAAGTGAACAGTGGTATACTAAATACAATAAACAACATGAGCATATATATATATATATATATATATATATGATGCATGATACATATGTCTAGGAATGTGACCAAATAAGTCACAATTCTGGAAATACAAATAGTACTAAAAAAAGTACAAAAGAAAGATAAATTGTTTCTCAGCATCGCAAGCCTAAGCTTAGTCCCATGCTCTCCAGCTCCAAGGCAATCAAGAACCTGAAGTCAAAGGGTGATTGACCTTATCTAGACCTGCAACAATATAATCTGTTTGGGCCCAAAAGCATGACCCAAACAGGGGGTGAGACAAAAATCCCAGTAGGCAACCACCTGAAGATCTATGCCTAATATTAAGTGAATATATGGTAGGTAAAAGTATATAAAACAATAAACAGGAAATTACTCAGTAGTAAAAAATCCACAGTTTATAGCATATAATTTACAAACAAGTAAGTAGCCACTCAAGCAAGTAGAACAAGCAGGTAACCTCTGGGTAGTTCTCAAATCCTAACCCCTATGGTTCAACCTACAAGTACTAGCAACCCTCCGGGAGGCACACATAGTCTCACCCGTCTAGTTTAGCTAAAGAATAGACTCTCTGGGGAAGCACTCATCGTCAATTCCCCCTATAGTCTCGTATCGTACTAAAGACGATCTGGGGAAGCACTCAACATCTCATTCCCCCTGTGGCTCACATCGAGGAACTACATACACTCTGAGGAAACACTCAACGTCAATTCCCCCTATGGTCTCGCATCATATTAAAAAGACACTCTGGAGTAGCCCTTACTTCCATTCTCCCTATGGTCTACTACACTAGGTTCTCACATCCCTGTGTAAAGTCAGAAAGTATCACATCACGTAATGGAAAAAGTAACCTAAAGAACTACTTGGATAGAATTCTAAAAAATCTCAGTATGGAAGAACAACAGTCAAACCATCCTACAACTAGGCATGGAACTGGCGATACCCTAACAGGAAAAACTAGACCGAACAGTCATAAACAGGAAAAACATGCTTGGGAAAAAACCTCCAAAGCACATTAAAAATTACCCTATTCATAACAATAACTTATACTCAGACATATAAGCAAATCAGGCAATCAACAAGGGAAAAATAGGAAATACGCAATACCCCATTCAAGGGTATTGGTGTAATTTTCACAAATAATCAAAGAAATCCTATAGAAAGGAAAAAACCACCTACCTCGATTCTAGGAGATCAATATACTTGAACCATGAGGCTTGAATCTACGTAGAAAATCATAGATATATGAAAATGCACAAAATGTTCAACCCACGATAACTTGGAAAAGAGGAGGAATTGGAAAATGATGCTCTAGAAGAAGGAAGAAATTACCGCTGTTGTTCCAATGCGATTGATGCCGGTTGATTCGGAGAACGGACGGAGGCTCGGGGGCTCAGAGAAGTTCCAGAATCGTACAACTTCTCTCGGTCGAATGAGACCTAGAAGAAGACGATTCTAGCGGTCAGACATGAGCCTGGTCCGTTTAATGAAAAAAAGAAAGTACACGACATGTACTTTTGGAGTAAACGGTGTGTACTAGGATTTTCCGTAATCCACTTTAAGTGACCTCCATATCACCCCACAAGACCGTGTGTGTGGCCCGGACATGGTCAGCCCACGACCTCGCGCAGAATTGAAGTACACGACCTGTACTCATAAAGTACAGAGAGTTTACTTCATAAAATTCTAGGAACTCATATTTTCTCAAAAACTACAGAAAAAGGAAAAACATACCTTAAAGAAGATCTAGGTTCTTACGAACTTCCCACCTTAAAGAAATTCGTCCTCGAATTTCCCTAGCGAGGCTTAGAAGAAGAATCCCCGAACAGCTCCAGCCACTACAATCATACATCGGCCTCCCTCTCCCAAGTCTCGTCCTATACTCATCCGTGATTCCATAGCACTCGTACCAAAGAAACAGACTGGCCATGGAGAACCTTCGTACTGTGATCGAGAATCCAGATAGGATGCTCCTCAAATGATGCATCCGCTTCGAGGTCAACCTCCTCAGGTTGAAAGACATGAGACATGTCTGAAAAGTAATGTTGGAGCTGAGAAACATGGAAGGCATATTGCATAGTCCGGTACCTCTGAGGTAACCGCAACTGATAGGCAACCGGCCCAAATCTCTCAAACACCTCAAACAACCCGATGCACCTCGATGAAAGATTACCCTGTCTCCTAATCCTCTTGTGTCCCAACCTCGGTGTGACATGCATGAAAACCTGATCCCCAAAATCAAACTCTAGAGGTCGTCTCCGCTAATCAGTATACGACTTTTGCTGAGACTATGCAGTATCCATCCTCTTCTGAATCAACTCTATCTGTTCTGAGGTCTCCTGAACAAGATGAGGTCCCAACAAAGTTGCCTCTCCTACCTCCAGCCAACATAAGGGTGATCGACATGGCCTACCATACAAAGCCTCAAAAGATTCCATCTGAATAGTTGCTTGTAAACTATTGTTGTAGGAGAACTCCATAAGAGGTATATGCTTCTCCCAAGAACCTCCAAAGTCCAGAATGCATGCTCGGACCATATCCTCAAGAACCTGAAGCGTACGCTCGGACTGGCCATCTATCTGGGGATGGTATGCTATACTCAAAAGTACCTATGTACCCAAAGCCTTCTGAAGCCCCTGCCAGACTCGAGAAGTAAAGCATACATCCCTATCTGAAACAATAGAGTGTGGAAATCCATGTAGGCTGACAATCTATCGGATGTACAAGCATCCCAACTCATCAACACTGATGGTATCCTTGATCGACAAGAAGTGAGAATCCTTCGTAAGCCTGTCAATGACAACCCAAAAAAAATCATTCCCATGAGGTGACCTCGAAAAACCATTCACGAAGTCCATCTCGACATCATTCCACTTCCACTCGGGAATGGGTAACTACTGAAAAAGACCCACTGGTCACTGATACTCCGCTTTCACCTGCTGACAAGTGGAACACCTCATGACAAAACCAGCAACATCTCTCTTCATACCTGGCCACCAATACTGGTGGTTAAGATCAAGATACATAATGGTGATGCCATGATGAACTTCCCAAACCGAGGAATGAAAATCCCGCATCATCTTCTCGCGTATGTCTGCTGGCACACATACGCGTCCCTGGAACCGCAAGATCTCATCCTCACCTACTGTCCATCCAGAAATAGGGTCCTCTCCTAAAATGCTTTTCTGTAGGACTAGGCCTTCAGAATCTGATACCTGCCTCATTCAAACTCGATCAAGAAGTATAAAGATAACATCTACAGAAGATAGAAAAGTCTACCCATTTTTATCGTGCACCTCCAGATGCATCTCAGAGAATAGAGCCATAAGCGGCCACTCACTTCTGGCCTCCTGAGCTGCCTATATCTAAGTCCTCCAACTCAATGTATCAGCCACTACATTTCCCTTTCCTGACATATAGGCAAGATCAAAGTCAAATGACTATAGATACTCAACCCACCTGCACTGTCTCAAATTTAGATCGCGCTGAGTGAAGATGTACTTGAGACTCTTGGGGTCAGTGAAAACGAAAATGTTCTCTCCTAGAAGATAATGTTTCCAACAGGGTAAGGCATGGACAATGTTGGATCAAATAAGTATGTATGTATATCTATTAGATGGAACAATACAAGAGGGGGGGGGGTGAATTGTAGGTTTAAAAACTTTGAGTTTTAGAAACTAAGAGATTAGTTTAAATGGTCTTAAACTAATACAAATACAAACACCCACAAATGTATTGAATATAGAAGATATGATTTATTTTAATACTAATGAAATGTAAAACAATTGTATTCAAGATGAACACAATAATCAGAGTAATATAAAGATGAATGATTCTACCTTAAAGGGTATAGAATCAATCAATACAATATATAATAGAATGGATGTAATTGAAACAATTACAAATGTATAAGAGATAGAAAAGGAAACAAAAACAACTTCCTTTATAATACAATTAGCAGCAAAAATGTAAAAGAATTCCATTTTTTTAACCCAAAGAGAAGGGTTATCCTTTCACCTAGGATAAAAGGTCTGTCTCACCAACACCTTGGTGAGTCCTCGATACGATGATCGGTTTGTCCGTCTGCCTATCCCCGACAGCCCTCGATACGATGATCGGTTCGTCCGTCTGCCTATCCCCGGCAGCCCTCAATACGATGATCGGTTCGTCCGTCTGCCTATCCCCGGTAGCCCTCGATTTTGTAGGTAGTCGAAACCTCTATCTTTCAATTACTTGAAATCCCTCGATACGATGATCGGACGCACAAATCACAAATCATGAGAGAAGTCACATCATCTCTCTCTAGAGCTTAATAGAAGCAAAGTATCACAGTTGTATCACACTTGTTCTGTTGTCTATCGTCTATCATTCCTTCCTCAGCTTCAAATGACCTCATATTTATAGGCCTTAGATTCCAATGGTCACATCTCCTCCAATGGTCATATTTCTCCGAAAAACTCGGAGGGACTTGGACACTTGGCATCATAACGGTCATATTGAAACAGAAAGCACGACATCGTTTTGATTAGTTTGTAACTAACTCAACGACATCGTATTGGTTAGAACAAGATATATGAATAAGATAATAAAGAGTATGATTTAAATAAAGCATGTGTTTTTGACAAAGTACCAACACAAGTATGTAATGAAAGATATGAGAAGCAGAGTCAATACAATTTCCATATTCAGTACGATCAACATGTTCAGTACGATCAGCATGGTCAGTACGATTAGCATGGTCAGTACGATCAGCATGTTTAGTACGATCAGAAAGTCTAGTACGATCAGCATGGTCAGTACGATCAGCATGTTTAGTACGATCAACAAGGTCAGTACGATCAGTATGTTCAGTACGATCAACATGATCAGTACGATCAACATGATCGATACGATAAGCATGATCAGTACGATCATTATGGTCAGTACGATACGATAGACAAGGTTAGCCCGATTAACAAGACATTTGTGATTTCTAAAACAAAACATAGAAGTCAAAAGAGGACTTTTGACGCAAAAAACAAAAGCTTCAAACTCCAGATCGTGCGTTGGGTAATTCCTCTCATGTGGCCTCAACTGCCAAGACCTGTACACAACAACGTCATATCCCTACATAAGCACAGATCCCATCCCAACACCTGAAGCATCGCAGTAAAGAGTATATCTCTTTCCCGGCTCTGGAAATACTAGTATAGGTGCTGAAGTCAACCTACCTTTCAGCTCTTGAAAGGATGAATCACAAGAATCTGACCATAAGAATTTCACACCCTTCTTGCTGAGACCTGTCAGCAGTGCTGCTAAGCGTGAAAAGTACTGTATGAAGTGTCTGTAGTATCTATCCAGGCCCAGAAAGATCCGCACCTCAAAGACGTTCTTTGAATTCTCCTAGGAAACTACTAATATCACTTTATTTGGGTCTACTGATACTCCTGTCTCTAAGATAACATGACCCAAGAAGTGAATCTAATCCATCCAAAAGTGGTACTTCGAGAGCTTATCATATAACTGATGCTCCCTCAATGTACTCATAATGATCTATAGATGGGTAGCATGGTCATGTTGAGTATGAGAGTAAACCAAGATATCATCCATGAAGACCACCAAGAAAGAGTCTAAGTATGGATGGAACACTCGGTTCATTAGTTCTATGAAAATTTCCGGCGCGTTCATGAGACCGAACGACATAACCATATACTCGTATCGACCATACCTGCTCCGGAAAGCTGTAAGAGGTATATCAGATGGTTTAAAACACAACTGATGATAACCGGGCCTCAAATAGATCTTCCAGAACACCCGAGATCCTCAAAGATGATCCAAGAGGACATCAATCCTAGGCAAGGGATATCAGTTCTTGACTGTCAACTGGTTTAGCTTCCGATAATCCACACAAAGCCTAAGGGTACCGTCTGACTTTTTCGAAAACAGGACAGGAAAACCCCAAGGAGAAGTACTGGGTCGAATCAAACCATTTTCCTAAAACTCCTCCAACTTCTTCTTGAGCTTCTTCAACTTAGGTGTTGCCATCATATAAGGAGTAATGAACAACGGTTCTACTCCTGGCATGGGCTCAATAGAAAAGTTTACCTCACGCTTTGGAGGCAAACCTAAAAAGTCCTCTGGAAAGACATACCTGAAATGATCCACCACTATAGGAAAGTCTAACTACAAAGTCCCCATGTCATCCAGATACAGACTGGAAATCCGAGCTGTAACTCGACCTAGCCCATGATGCTTGGGTCCTGCTCTACTCACGTGGACATCCCACTCACCCTTATGAAGAAAAGATCCACCCTATGGTGATATGAAACTCACCCTGTGGTGATAACAGTTGATGACTGCCTGGAAGGGAACTAACCAATCCATCCCAAGGATGACATCATAGCTTGTAATCTCTAGGACATAGAGGTCCCATAAGAAGTGACACCCCGCAACCTCAAGAGGGAAATCTCTGCACTATCATACACTAACCACTCTAGTCCCCAACGGTGTGTCTAGAGTCAAGGTATCAGTAAAGGAAAATATGCAGAGGCCAAGGATCTCCACAACAGAAAAAGAGATAAAGATATGGGAATCCCTTATATCGAAAAGAGTAGAAGATAAAACTGAGGCTACTAAGATCGTACCTCGAACTGGAGAGGGTCTGAGATCCTGCTCTTGCTGGGTCTGATCCACTGCAGAAGCCTGACCTATACCACGACCCTCTGACCCTACTTGAGCAATTTGAGCTGATCCACCCTTCTATAACTGAAAGACCAGTGACTATCCACCACAATCTCAACCTATACCTTGGCCTGAACGGCCAGAATAACTCCAGTTCCCAGACCGGTGAGAAACTGGTGGCACTACTCCTGAACGAGGAGTCATGGAAAAACCCCTATCACCACTTGCTGGTGAGAAAACCTGACAGAAGTGCTAAAGGTGACCCATCTGTCCGCAAGATCAGTACTCCACTAGGTCTCTCTGACACTGCGGCTTCATATGCCCAACCCTTCCACAATGGTAAACTAGTGGCGCTGCTCCTAAATGAGGAGTCATGGAAGAAACCTTGTCACCAAATGTTGGTGAGAAAACCTGACAGAAGTGCTAAAGGTGACCCATCTTACTACATGATAGACACTCCACTGGGTCTCTCTGACACTGAAGCCTCGTATGCCCAACCCTCCCACACTGGTAGCATACTACTTGGCTACCTGAAGATGTGTCTTGCTACCTCGGATCACCGTGCGTAGACTCTCTACGATGCTTCCTGCTGTCAGTTGGTGAAGCACTAACTCTGGAAGCAGAGCCACCCTGGCTCCCAGCTCCAGAATCTCTCAGATTGCGCTCTACAATCAACACCTGGTTGATGATGGAAGCGATGGAAGTCAGCCTGAAGATATTCATCTGTGTGCAGATCTCCCATCTAAGACCATCCTTAAACTTCCTTTCCATGAACAACCCATATCCTCCCTGGAGGGGTGTGAAATGCTGAAGCTCTATGAAATTAGAGGAATACTCCATGATAGAAAGAGTACCCTTCTCTAGGCTCATGAACTCCTAGGCTCGGTCGACCCTTAGGGTCTCTTGATAGAAGTAGTCATAAAAGACGCGCCGAAACTCCTCCCATGCCATAACCTGCTAATGAACCACTTGTGAGATAATTTCCCACCACCTCTTGGCAGAGTCTCGTAGCATATAGGTAGCGAGTTTGACCCTCCTTTCTAGAGGCATCTCCAGATTCTCAAAGATCATCATCATGGATTCTAGACATGAATCTGCAGCCTGTGGTCCTCCTTCCCCTGAAAATGTGGGAGGGTGCTGCTACTGGAAAACCCACATCAAGTCTGCCATAGACGTGGAAGAAGGCAGAGCTCCCTGGAAGGTCTGCATCATCCTCAAAAAGCCTTCCCTAAAATGTGCATCAGCGACTGTAACCGGTATCACTGCTGGTTCCAAGGCTAGCACAACAGGAGGATCTGCGGGAAGTCCCTGATCAACCATATCTGGCGTCTGATCTCCACCTGGAAACTGGAATGAAACCAGAGGACGTCTCAGTGCCATGACTCTACAAGGTCAGACGCACACTTTAGATCACACTATCAGGGACTGAAAACTAAGAGCGTAAGAAGGGAACAGGGGAAAGAATGCATTAAAAACTTACAAAACATGACTACATGGCATGTATAAAGATTACATAGTGTTAAATTAATTCATTTACATGGGCGTGTACTTCTTCCAAAACTGGTCGTGTAACACCCCAAAAACACGGCGTGTTATCATAACACACGACGTGTACCTGAATCCTCTTCCCTTTCCTGAGTCCTTCTACACGGTTAATCCACACAGATCTCCTAAGAAAAAACTACACGACGTGTTCAAGGTAGACATGGTGTGTCCTGAACAAGATTCACCTGGCCCGTGTTGTTAGCTACACGACTGGCTACATAGCTGACACTTACATGGCGTTTTCCAGGCGGATACAACATGTATGAGAAAGGATGACAAAGTCCCATGTTGTTAGTGACATGGCCAGGTACCTGAGTCAGACTACACGGTGTGTTCAAGGTGGACACGACATGTATAAGAAGAGTCCTCACCAACTGTGTTGTCAACTACATGGCCGGACTCCTCGGATTACACTACACGACATGAGGAATCAGGACATGACATGTATAGTCAAAGTTTCATCCATCCGTGTCGTTAGTCACATGGGTAGACACACTGTCACTACAACACGACATGTACGTACCGTACACATAGTGTTCTTGAATGATTTTTCATAACCCCGTGTCCCTGACCACACAGTCAGTGACACAGTTTAAAAAATACATGGAATGTATTCATAATATACACACCATGTATTCTGGGTTTTTCCAGGCAGTAGCCTCAGAACTGCTCAGAAGCCCAGAAAACATAGAAAACACACGTTAAGGTGCCAAATTCCGATCCGTGAGGGCCAATACTCCCCACGAATCAAAGTTTGACATCTTTTACAACCCAATTCTGGTCCATGATGTCCCATAACACCTCAAGAGCCAAATTGTGGTGTCCAACTAAGCAAAGTACTATACAAACAGATTACCTATCAAACAGAAGGGATTCTATCAAAGCATCTATCACAACAGCATGCATAATCTACACAACGTCTATCACAACAACATGAAATCTCTAATGCATCATCGAAGGCATGGAAAGAATGCATGGAATGTGATTTATAACAAGTTCCAATATGATGCATGAGATGTCATACCCTCATCTCATCAGGTTGCGAAGAAATAGAACTGCAATAACAACAACGGTAACAATACAAGGCAATTTAATCACCCAATGGTGAAATCAAATCAACTGTAAAATTGAAAACCAGTAAAATTACAATAAATGAGCTAGTATGGATTTTTCCTATGCATGGGTTAGCTACTCTCGAGCACAACTTATTACCAAATACCTATTCCATCCTATCCCTAGCTATAGGCTCCAAACAGTAAATCAAGATAAAAGAATTCCTTTGATACCACTTTGTAACTTCCCAGTTTCGGAAGCCACCCAGAGGCGCCCCACACCCGGTAGGTCAGATGGCCTGAAGCACATTTACCCGAATGCCAGAGGATGCCGACTACCAGCGAGGGCCTTGAGTGTGATAGTGGGGAAACTATGCACTTATTGGTAGAGTACACAGCAGAAGAGGGAAAACAATAAACAATGGCAGAGGCATAAAACAATCCATACACAAGTGAAAAATGATAGACTAAATATGATAAATAGAAGGAGCACACACACATATATATATATATATATGATGCACGATACATATTCCTAGGAAAGTATCCAAACAAGTCACAATGCTGGAAATACAAACAGTACTAAAAACAAGTACAAAAGAAAGATAAACAGCTCCTCAACATCGCAAGCCAAAGCTTGGTCCCATGCTCTCTAGATCTAATGCAATCAATAAATTGAAGTCGAAGGGCGCTTTCCCTTTTCTATACCTGCAACAATATAATCTGTTTGGGACCAAAAGCATGGCCCAAATAGGGTGTGAGAAAAAAATCTCAGTAGGAAACCACCCGAAGATTTGTGCCTAACTGTAACTGAATATATGGAAGGTAAAAGTATAGAAAATAGTAAATAGGAAAGTACTCAACAACAAACAATCCAAAGTTTCTAGTATATAATTTACAAACAATTAATCAGTCACTGAAGCAAGTAGAACAAATAGGTAACCTCTGGGTATTTCTCACATCCTAACCCCTATGGTTCAACCTAAAAGTACTAGAAACCCTATGGGAGTCACACACAGTCTCACCCCTCTAGTTCAACTGAAGAATATACTCTCTGGGGAAGCACTCACCATCAATTCCCCCTATAGTCTCGTATCGTACTAAAGGCGCTCTAGGGAAGCACCCAATGTCTCATTCCCCCTATAGTCCGTGTCGAGGAACTATAAACACTATGAGTAAGCACTCAATGTTAATTCCCCCTGTGGTCTCGCATCGTATTAAAAAGACACACTAGAGAGGCCCTTACATCCATTCTTCATATGGTCTATTGCACTAGGTTCTCATAGCCCTGTGTAAAGTCAGAAAGTATCGCATCGTGTAATGGCCAAAGTAACCTAAAGAACTTCTTGTATAGCATTCTACAACATCTCATCATGGAAGAACAACAGTCACAACTTCCTACAACTAGGAATGGAACTGGTAATATCCTAATAGGAAAAACTAGACCAAATGGTCCTAAATAGAAAAAACATGCATGAGAAATACATCCAAAGCACAGTAAAAATTACCCTATTCACAACAATAACCTCTACTCAGGCATATGAGAAAAGAAGGAAAACAACAAGGGAAAAAAGGAAACACACAATACCACATTCAAGGGTATTGGTGGAATTTTCACAAATACTCAAAGACTTTCTACAGAAAGGAACAAACCACCTACCATGATGATAAGAGATCGATATAATTGAACCACCAGGGTTGAATCTCCTTAGAATGTCGTAGATCTACGAAAATGAACAAAACGTTCAACCCATGATAACTTGGAAAAGAGGAGGAATTGGAAAACAATTCTCTATAAGAAGGAAGATCTTACTGCTGCGGTTCCAACACAATCGATGACGGTCGATTCGGAGAACAGACAGAGGCTCGAGGGCTTAGAGAAGTTAAGGAACCGTACGACTTCTCTTGGAATAATGAGACATAGAAGAAGATGATTCTAGAGGTCAGATTCAAGCCCGTTCCTTTTAATGAAAAAAATAAAGTACATGATGTGTACTTTTAGAGTACATGACGTGTACTAGGCTTTTCCATACTGCGCTTTTAGTGGCCTCCACATCACCCCACATGATCATGTGTGTGGCCCAGACACGGCCAACACACAGCCTCGCGCAACATTGGAGTACATGATGTGTACTCATAAAGTACACGGTATGCACTTCAAAAATTTCCAAAAACTTCTATTTTCTCAAAAACTCCATAAAAAGGAAAAACATACCTTAAAAGAAGATCCATGTTCTTACAATATTATAATTAATTTTTGGAAATTTTAGAAATTTTATTTAATAAAAATGGTAAATTTTTTGAAATCATCATTTTAAAATTATCATATGGTTAAAGTTTTGTATTTTGTTGAAAAGATTAATTTTTCAATGAATAGTGAAAATACAGATTTTTATTAAAAACTGTATTTTATTTTAATGTATTTATAAATTCAAATTATATTTGGGATTAGTTTTAATTTTTTTAGTTCATTTTTATTTAAAATATTCCAATTATATTATTTGGAATTAATTTTATACTTAAATTTAGTATAAAAACATTTTGGTACTTAAAATGCATTTTTATGAAAAACTGTCTTTCATTACATTATATAGGTTTAATTTTAAATTATGTTCTACCAATTATGTGTTTTGAATATTATAAAATATATAAAATATTTTAAATCAAATTTTCAAATTTTTTAAAATATTTTCATTTTATTTTTAGTCATTATAAATAATAATCATAGTAAATTTTGTTACCGTGATAATGATAAAATGAGTTAATTAAGTGTAAATATATTTTGATAAAGACTGGGATGTATCCATAACACTTGAATATATTTTTTTTGGATGAGTGTATTCCATATATAATCATTTACAATTTTAATATATGACATTTTTTTCTTATTTCCATTATCTTGAGATTTATAATATTTCATGTAAAGGAAAGTTAAAAATGTCATGATCTTTGTTTTATTATTTTTAAAATTTTAACATAAGGATAAAAAAGGTATTTTGGGTTATAAATATTAATTTAAAATATAAATTACTTTTATTTTTAATGATAATTTATTTCTATTTTTAGTGATGATATAATTACCTAAAATTCCTATGCAAGAAAAATAAAATATTTATTCAATAAATATAAAAATAGAATACATTATTTTAAAAATATTAAAATTAATATGATTTGAATTAATTATTGTGTTCCATGATTTTTAGATAATTTTTTTATATTATTTAGGTTTTAATTCCATATATTTTGATTCCATTTTTTTCTTGTAGTTTTAAAAGTCAAATTAAATGTATAGTTCCAAAATTGAAAATAATGTTATTTTATAATAAACCATATTTTATTTAATGATTTAAAACTCCAGAAAGCATATATTTGGATAATTGATTGAGATATGGTCTAAAATATAATCATTTTCTCTTTATGGGACAATTGTTATTTTATAGTAAAATTCTTGATGCATAAAGAATAAAAACCTTAATACCACATTAATTGTCAAAATGGTTAAAATAGAATAAAACAAAAAGATAAGGATACAAATTTCAACTAAAATTGCCTATTTTCTATTATATAAAAGGTTTTCCACTAAAACTAATCTTTTATTTTAATATTATCAATTTATATTCATTTTATAATGAATATTATTTTATATTAATTTAATACCTTAAGAAATTTCAAGGGTTCCCCTCCCCTATTTTATAAAGGGAGCCTCTTATAATTTTTTATTCACACTTGAAAACAAATTTGGCTCAAAAAATATCTACCAAAATACTTCCTTACATACCTCCCCATATATTAGAGGCCTTTATTTTATCATAAAATCAATTTATGAAAACATTTCTTGTATACCTTTAGAGGTTTTTCGAAGAAGATGTATAGTTCTTAATCAAGTGTTTTCATTTAGTTTCTTTTTATACATACATAAAATATTATTCAATCCTGATGAAATAATAACAAAAGTATCATTAAAAAACTATTTTTGTTTATATCAACGTAATAACCTATATCCATCTCATATTTCATCAAACATGAAACAAAACCGTCGTTCATGTGTATGGTGGACTACCACCTCACAAACGAATGTAATTCATTTTTTTATCACATCCCCTTATTATTGGTTTTAACGATGGATTTAATTTATATATGTTATATTCATTTAATATGTATAATTATTGAAATATAATATATCATTTAATTTATTTCCATTCCATTCACTGAAAAAATGATAACATGGTTCATACATACGTGTGGACTACCATCGCCACGATGATTTGTGATTTTTTTCATCACCACATTACATAGATGACATATATAGGTGTTTTTAATGAAATAATTTGTTATTATTGATATATTATCCTTATATAAATATAAAATAAGACTTACCGTATTTCTATATTGATCATTGAAAAATGGAAATGTTACTCATGTCTATGCACAACCTAGCATCTCTTTGAATGGAACAAATTTCATTTTTCAAAACCATAATCGATGATTCATTTTAAAAGTATAATTTATGTATAAAAAATAAATTTATTTAATTTTTTTGAGATTATGTAATAATGAATTATTTGACAATAATTAATCCACCAAATTCATTTAAGACATATGAGACAGATAGAATCAAAACATTAAATGTGAACTTAATTGATTAAATAAATAAATAAAACATGATAATAAATTAAATAAAAGTAATAATAAACATGAAACATTTTCATAACCAATTATTTAATTAACATAATTTTATTATTCAGGAGGATAAAGAATGTACATGATGAGTTAGACTCATGGTAAGGGACTTTAAAAAAAACCCATTTTTAAAGTTTCCCTTCCAACTATTTTTCTTCCATCTATATATTTTTAAAAATTATTTTCATAATGTATTTATATATATATAAATGAATTATAAAGGAAATGTTATTTCTATTTTTCAATGGTTTTAAAAATCACTATTTTTATATATTTTATTCAGAATGTTTTGAATTTCTATACAAAATAAAAAATGAATATTCTATTTTAACATACACGGTGACAATGAATTTTCTCACAATATTAAATGGTATTTAATATTTGAATTGATTTATGATCTTATAATTTTTCTTCAAATAAAATAACTATTTACCTATGTTTTATTTATTTTCCAAATTGGTTTTAAAATGGAATGGATATTTTGATATCTTCAATTTTTTTCTTATGGGTTAGAATAATATTTTTATGAGTGAAATTTTGGAAATTGAAAGATTTCATGTATTATGATAATTTTGTGTTTCATGGGAATTATTATGATGATGTGTGGTTATTTTATAAATCAATTATGGCTGGATTTTTTATAAAACAAGTATGGGTGGTACCGTTACAATCCATGGATGGGTGGTTCTATTATAAATGAAGGATGGGTGGGTCCTTGATAGCCTTCCAATGCATTTTCTATGGAAGTTGACTGTATTGTTTTCTAAATTTGGAAGAGTGATATGGAAAATTATTTCCCAAGTTACCTAAATGATTTATCTATGATTGATACGTTTTTTTCATAAATATTATGATTTATCAAGGAAATATTATGATCTTATGTTTAAAGAAAAGTAAATGACACTTCTTGATGGTGGAAAGTTTATCATTGTGAAAAAGCTTTCATGTATTTTTCATGACTTCAAATAAAACTTTATGACTTTTATTTTTCTTTTTATATTTCTTATGAAATGTTTTAAGAAAATATTTTGGCCATAAATTTGATTTATTGTGTAATAAAATGTTTATTTTAAGCCCAAATATTATCTTTAAAAATCCAAATTTTTATAAGTATTCATGAACTGAAAAATTTATTTCTTTTTTCCTTTATATCCCTTACTGATAATTTTGTTCTCATACCACATTTTTTTAAATGTTTTTAAAAGGGTTTAAGGATGGTTAATAATAAATAATAGATCAACTTGAAAGTAATGTGGATTAGTTATAAAAATAAAACATGTTTCATTTTAAAAGCATTATATTCTGGGAGAAATGGATACCAAGTAGAAGTGTCCACTGTGTAATTTATGTGTTTTTATGTAATAGTTATGATCCAATTATAGAAAACTATAAACCAAAATGATATTTGGTAAAAAAAATTAAGTCTATTTTAGTATAAAGTCACTAGAATATAAAATGATTAATGGAGGGTCCTCACAGTTGGTATTAGTGTAGGGTTTAGATAACTTTATCGATTAATATTTTTCATACGAGGTTATATTAATATTTATGTAAACCATCATGGGTTTATTTGTTTTAGGATGACAATAAGTTTAGATTCACAAGAACCCCTATTTAGGTTTTAAGTGATGGGATTTTAATGTGATTAAAGAAATTTAAGGAGATTGGATTAATGTATATATAACCCCTATGTTCAATATGAAGTATTATTTTAGGAAGAATTATATTTTCATATGTATAAAGGTATTGATAACCATAACGGTTTATATGGTATTTTATTATTAATGTTATTTTTGTGTATTTTCATCATATTTCTAGGAATTTTATATGAATTATATTAGTCTAGTTTTAGAAAAAGGGAAACTAGTAGATTGAGAGACAAACCGTAGCATCCGTAAAAGCCATGGGGTATGAAACCAAAATTGAAGGGAGACAAGGGTGCAATGCCTACTATTAGCCTACCCGATGATCTGGTTAATATGAAATTTTTTTTACTTAAAAAAATTTAATATATAAGTATAAAGTTTATTTTGGGAACTTATATTTTATTATAAAAATGACTGTGGGATTGAAAAGTGATTTGGAGATTATGTAATTAACATTATTTTAATATAAGTTCAATATTTTAGGGAACATTATATGATTAATGTAATTAGAATCTTATGTTATTTTATTTTAAGATTAAAGTTTTAATTTTCTTTTGGGGGAATATACTATTTTAATGTGGTTTTATGGATATTTTTGTCATTTATGGAAATTATTAGCATATATTAGAGATTATATGACTATTTCATATACATTTTTAGTATGAGTCTTTAAGAGTGATTGATTTAATTTAGAGATAAATGTTTAATTTTTATTATAAGAACATGTGATAAAATTATTTTAATGTTTGGGTTAAAATTTTAGTTGGGAATATATTGAATAATTTTAATATTGTTTTTTAAAAATGTTATAGTTTTAAATTTTGGTAATTCTGTTTAATTTTACAGATTAATGTTTTATTTCTTCATATAATGGTTTATTCAATTTTGTAATTATCTTAACCTATTCTAACCATTTTGGTTTTGGTTAACGTATAAAGATAGTATAAATATCTTGTTATCCTTTTATATAAGTATATAATCATATGGAAGTTGATTTTAGTAATTTAGGCATAAAAAAATTCATCTTGAATACTCATCGTTTGGAGCAAAAGATGATATTGTCATGGAAATTGATTAAAGAAAGAAATTGTAGTTATCAAGTAGTTATATTTACTTATGATATTAGTCTAGATGGTAACGTAACTCCTTATAACCAGGAGAAATATCTTAAAATAAAAATTCTATCTAATACTTTCATTTTTGACTGGTCGATAGTCTTTTTCACACCACTTTATTTTATGGTTTTGTGTGTCGTTAACTTTCTCATGATCATTCAATTTCTTGTGGTCATTGATCTATATAAATCCCCATCATTATTTATAAATTATTCTTTTCTCCCATTCCCATATATTCACTTATCACTATTTTTTTTCAATTTGGAAACCTAGTTATGTGTTATTCTAGATAACCTTTGTACTTATGTTTCCCACTTTTCATGAGGATGTTTTATTAAATCTTTTTACAATGTGGGATTTCAAAAAAAAGGTATTTTTAGATAAAAATAATTTAATTACAAATTTCAAGTTCATGTTTTGGTTACTCAATTAATTAAATGAAGGATAATTTAACACCTTTAGATTTTAAAGTATATTAGGTTCGATAACTTTACCACATGCAACACCGAGCTTAAACGAACCATGAAATATTATTATTTATATGTGGTAATTATAACATTGAAATTGAATTGGAAGGTATGAATAAGATTAAAATAACATGATATATATATATATATATATATATATATATTTATAATTGTTTTAATTAATTAAAATTTATTGGTTAACTATTAAGGATTAATCACTAATTTTCTATAAAGTTATTTTATGTTTCAAAAATACATTTCCTTCAAAAATGGTTTTTATTGTTTTTTGTGAGAAAATATTATAATTATTTTATATAATGTTTATAAATTTTATTTCATGAAAAGGATATCATTTTTAAAATCATGATGTCAAAATTATCTTATGGTTAAATTTTATTTTTTTTCTGAAAATATTGATTTTTTAATGAATAATGAAAAATATTGATTTTTATAGAAAAATGTATTTTATTTTAATGTATTTATAATTTAAAATTATATATTTTATTATTTAGTTCATTTTTATTAAAAATAATTCCATTAAAGTCTTTTTAATGAATTTTATTCTTAAATTTAGTAAAAAAATATTTTTATACTTCAAAGGAATTTTTCTGAAAAATTGTTTTAATCCCATTTTGTTCGTTTAATTTTAAATTAAATTCCAACACTTCTATGTTTTGAATTTTAAAAATGGATTAATATTTTTTAATTAGGAGGTCTAAACTTGGTTAACATTTTTCTTTTATTTTTATTCATTATTAATAGTAAGCATAATAATTTTGTCTGCCACATCTATGGTAAAATGAGTTAATTAAGGTTGAAAATAATATGAAAAATACTTGAAAGTAACCCTAAAACATTCCTTAATTCAATTTTATTGGTATATTTTAAATATAGTCATACAAAACTCTAATATATGACCATTTTTTCTTTATCGACATGATTTTCATCTTTGTAATATTTTATGTAATGAAAATTAAAAAATGATTGATTGATGATATTTATGGGGGGGGGGAGGGGCACTCTCATGATATTTTATCTTGAGACCACCCAATATTGGGTTTCTCTCTTGCATTTTTGGCATAGTGGTTTTGTGCTTCAGCAAATGGGTTACACAGATCGATGGTGGTGGTGGCGTTCCAATGGATGGCGACGGGCACTGGCGACAGAGGTGTTGACTTATTGGGATCCTGACATCTTGGTCAATGATGCAGAGATGTGGGCAGACCAGTGATATCAAAGAAAGCCGTTTTGATAGTGGGGATTACAATTACATTGTGACTGTCCTAGGGGAGGCATTTCCTTAGGAGTCTCTTTGGTGGTGGATCCCTATGGTTGACCTTGAGCAAAGATGGTAGAGATCGACATGCATGTGGTAGATCTGGTTCAAGTCTTCTTTAGTTGGGGTGGTGGATCGATAGAGGATGTCACGATGCAGGTGCAGTTGATGACGATTGGTGTTTAGGTTGGATAACGGGGTCAGTTGCAATGTTGTGGTTTCAGTGCTATTGAAGGCTCAGTTAGGATGGTTCTAGGGAATCTCAGATGGCACTTGAGTGGTAAGTGCATTAGGGTTTGTTGTGATTTTTTGAGTAGGGCCTTTTTATTTACTTTAATATGGAGTTTTTTCTAATGGGTTTTTAGGCCATCAATTTTAAGGTTGCGTTCCTCTAGACCTACAAACTTGTAATGAGTTTTCCCTTACCTAGTTATAAGGGGTTTCCTTATTTAATTTTCTATTTTTAATAATGGGGCATTCCTTGAACCCTTATGGTAAAAAAAGTAAAAAATTTCATTCTATTTGTTTTGTTGTCTTTAATTTTTTTCATGTGGATAAAAAGAAGTTAATTTCAGTTATAAATATTTATTTGAAATATAATTTGTTTTACTTATCATGTTAATTTATTTATATTTTTTTGTGGTGAAATAATTACCTTAAATTCCTATGCAATGCGGATGCAATATTATTCAATTAATATAAAAATAAAATAAATGATATTAGAAATGGTAAAACTAATATTATATGAATGAATTATTATGTTACACAATTTTTTTAGATAAAAATGACATATTTTATAGGTTTTAATTAATTATATTGTAATTATATTATTTTATTATAATTTTAAAATTTAAATTATATTAATAGTTATGAAATTGACATTAATGATATTTTATATGAATTAATATTTTGTTAAATGATTTAAAACACTTAAAATCCTATTTTCTTCCAATAAATTAGGATATGTTTGAAAATATCAACCAAGATCCATTAATGGTCCAATTATCCTTTTATAGTAACCTTCTTGACCCCAAAAAATCAAAAAATTTAATACCGTAATAATTGTCAAAAAGTGTTAAAACATGTTATAACAAAAATGTAAGTGTGAAAACATCACATAAATTTGTTAAATTTTTTCTTTATATGATTATTTAGATTCAAACTCACATGATATTATAATATCATCAATTTGGAGCCATTTTAATAATAAATTATTTTATTTTAATTTAATAATTTAATAATTTTATAATTTAATAAATTCTAAGAGTGCCCCTCCCCTCTCTTATAAAAGATAACTTCTTGTCCTATTTTATCCACACTTAAAAATCATATTGGTTTAGAAAATACCTTAAAAATATATTCCTTGTATCCCTACCTATGTCTTAGATTACTTTTTTAGCAAGAAACCAATCTATGAATGCCTTTGTTTTAATCCTTAAGATGTTTTCCAAAGAAGAGGTATAGTTTTTAATTAAGCATTTTTGTTTTTTATCATTTTCTACCTCCTTAAAATATTATTTCACCATTATGAAATAATAAATCCAGTATATAATATATAATTATATGTTATTATTTTAATTTTATAACATATATCCTTCTCCATTTCCATAAAATGAGAAATGAAACCACTGTTCTTGTGTACGAAAGAATACCACTTCACGAACCGATGTAATTCATTTTCCATCATCTCCTCTTACAACTATTTATAATGATAGATTTATAATATATATATATATATATATATATATATTATATATTATATATTTATAATTATCAAAATATAATATATCATTAAATTTCTTACCGTTCCATTCAATGAAAAATGATAAAGTCATCTGCGTATACGTGTGGACTACCACCTCCATGAAGCAATGCGATTCATTTTTCATCAACACATCACATAGATGGAATATAAAAGTGTATTTAAATAAATAATATGATATTAATTATATTAATACCAATATTTAATGATAAAAAATACTTAACTCTTTCGATAATGATCATATAAAAATAAAAATGCTACTCTTTCATATGTATGACCTACCATCTACAAGACTGTAGCAAAGTTCATTTTTCATAAACATCATTCATGATTGATTTTAAAAGTATAATTTATAGACAAAAATTATAATTATTTTATTATTATTATTTTGGAGATAATGGAATAATGACCTCTTTTACTATAGTAAACTCATCGTTGTCATTTTCAACATATGGGCCGAACATCATCAAAACATTTGATGTGAACTTAATTGATTATGTAATTAAATATAACATGATAATAAATAAAATAAAAGTAATAATAAACTAGAAAATTTTTCTATATAAATTAAATAATTAACATAATTTTATTATCCAGGAAGATCAATAACGTACGTGACGATTTGGACTCAAGGTTGGGGACTTTTTTTTAAAAACCTCTTTTAAAGTTTCCCTTAAAACTCTTTTTATTAGATGCCCATATTTATAAAAATTATTTTATATATGTTTTTGTATATAAATAAATTAATGATAAAGTAAATTTTATTTCTATTTTTCAATTTTCTTAAAAACAAATATTTTTTACATATTTTATACGAAAGGTTTTGAATTTATTTTCAAAAGACAAAAAGAATGTTCTATTTTAATGTATACGGAAACAAAATCTTTTCCCACAACCATAACCATAATTTTATATTTGAATTACTCTATAATATTCCTTGTTTTCTTAGTAAAAAAATCATCTTAATCTATGTTCTATTTTTTTCAAAATGTGTTTTAAAATAGAATTGATATTTCAATATCTATAAAAGTTTTCTTATGGGTGAACAAATATTTTTATGAGTATAACATTGGAAATTGTAATATTTTTGTTCTATGATTATGTTATGGATCTTGGGAATTTTTATGATTATATGTGGTTTATTTATAAACCAAATATGTGTGGTTCTATTATAAACTAAGGGTAGGGGGTTCCACTATAAGCCAAGGACAGGTGGTTCAATTGTAAACCAAGGGTGGGTGGGTTGATATCACTCTAATGAATTAAGTATTGAAGTAGACTATATTGGTTATTAAATTTTTAAGAGTGATTTGGAAAATTATTTCTCAAGTTTCCTATACAATTTATCTATGATTTATATAGTTTTTGGAACCTTGTGATTTTCAAGGTAAGCTGATGATCTTATGTTTAATGGAAATTATATGATACTTCTGAATAGTAGAAAGTAAAATGTCGTTAAATTTTTTTCATGTGTTTTTATTGAATTTAAATAAACCATTATGAGTTTTAATTTTCTTTAAATATTTCTTATGAAGTGTTTTATAAAAATATTTGTGCATGGAATTTTATTTCTTGAGTTATGAAATTTTTATTTTAGCCCAATGTTTATTTTGAAAAAGGAAAAATTTTATAAGTATTCATGAATTAATGGGTTTCTTTATTATTTCCTTTATTCCCCTTACTGATATTTTTTTTAATCATCCCATATTTTTTTTATTTTTTTTTCAAAGGTTTTAAGGATGGGTAATAAAAAGAAGAAGTATATTTTAAAGTCATGAATATTAGTCATGATAATGAAAACACATTTCATTTGAAAAGTTTTATATTGTGGGAAAATAGATTTTGAGTAGATGTTCCCACCTTTTAATTTATGGGTATTTTATATAATTTTTATGAACTAATTATTTAAAACTATAAACCTAAAATATCTTTAGGAATGACGAAATTTAAATATATTTTTATTCACTAGAATATGTAATATTTAAGTACAGGTCCTAACATTGGTAGAGAATAAGTAGCCATAGATAGATGACTATAACATTAGTGGTGAAGTGTTGATGAATTAATGGTCATTATTTGAAGAATATGATAATTAAATCAATATATAAAGGAGTCATGATTTAATGTGGTTTTCCAATCTTGTACCTACCTTGTAACACTTCAAGTAGTGGAATAGCCATAACTTGGACTGTGATTTAAGAACCTGGTTTTTTCTACCAAAGACTTTGGAATATTCTTGATAATATTCTAGGGCAGCGCCTTCAGACAACGTGCGATTCCGAGCCCCGGAGTGGCCGGAATTAAATTTTCAGTGCGTTCACATTGGAAACGCTAAATAATGAGATAACTCCTAAACGGAGTTCCAGATTAGATATCCGAGTGTACGGATGGGTCCGGAATGGGGTGTTTACCCTAGGAACGACATAAAACTTGTCGGCATGAGATATTTGGACCCCTCGCTCGCTTCCGGAAGGTTAAACGGATAAATTAATAAATTAATTTATTCGTTTAATGGAGACAAGCTAGTATCTCTTAAACGGAGGCTCGGATTGGAAAACCGAGGGCACCGTTGAGTTCGGAGCGTGTCGTTTACCCTAGGAGGGGTATAAGTTTTGCGGGCGCAGCCCGTCTGTGAAAAATGGTCCCAGGGGCGTTTTTGTAATTTGGCGGCCTCGGGCGCTAAGTTTAATAACTTTTGAACGGGGTCACAGAATAAAATTCTGAGACCGCCGTTGCGCTCAGAGCGTGGTTCTTAGCCTAGGGGAGGCTAAATCCTGACCCCGTCGGGAGTTCGGGTACGGGGCCCACAGGCGGGAGTTTAAGTGTTTTGTTTTTAAACACTTCTCCCCCCCTCTTGGTTGTTCTCCTTGGCGCGGAAGCCTCTCCCCTCTCCTCCTCCATCTCTAGAAAGGCAACTCTGGGGAGACGGTCCGGTGAAGCGCGGCTCCGATGGATCGCGACGAAGCTCCGGGCAAAGCACACGAGGTAGGGTTTTATCGCTTTCATTTTGCCTTCCCGCACCTACTTTGAGCTTGTTTAATACTGTCGATTCCTTGTTGGATTTTCTAACAAAGCCCATGAATGTGTAGTAGAGTTTTTTCTCATTCCATAACTTGTTTCAGTTCGTAAAACCGAGTTCTGAGGACCCTTCAACCACCCACCTAAGTTTGCGGGTTTGGAGGTGTTTCCGGCGGTCGGCAGGGCGGTCCAGCGAGTTCTGACAGGCGGGGACGGCTTCGGGCGGTGGCTCTGGCGGCGACGACGTGCGACAGCGAGCGGCTGCAGACGGTAGACCGGGGGTGGTGGGGCTTCCTGGGTGAGACGGCAGGCAGCTGGGCTTCCGCGCGGCGGCGCCGGTGTAGTGCGAAGGAGGAGGGGCCGCTGGGTGCACGACCCCGCGTGCGGTGCGACCGCGACCCGCATATCACGGGTCGCTGCGGGGAAAGCGACCGACCGTGATGGCCGGTCGATGGCGACAGGTCGCGACCAGCTGGCCGCGGTGGAGCGAACCAGACCCTCGGCCGGGCCGTGGGCCGGCTGTGGGCGGACCGGCTGGACCGGGCCGGTCCGGCCCAAGAGGGTTCCCCTTTTTTTAAAAATCTTCGGACGCCCGTATTTTGGGCTTCGGGCATCCGTTTTGCACACCGTCAGTGGAAGCACAAACCTTGCGTCGAGGGAAATGTTTTGAGATGGCTTTAGGAATTTTTAATTCCCGAAACGAGGGGCCTCGGAGGTGCGACACGTCTTTATGTGCACGAGCGTTTTTCCCGAGATTCTTGTTTTGGACGGAGAAGACGCGTCTGACGTCCGTTTTGAGCACCGTTAGTGGAGTTGCGACCCTGGAACTGAGGCAGAGGTTTCTAATGCGGTTCCAGGCGTTGAGGCTGAAGTTGAGGCACAGGCCCCACGACCCGTCTCTTGAGCTGCGTGCAGCGTTTCACGACTTTTTCATCGGACGTCCGTTCAGGGCGTTCGAGAAGTCGATGTTGGGTGTTTTTCCGAGGGGATTGCTATGGTGCAATCCACCCGCCCTAATTTGGCCTGATGGTGCGGGGCCCACGAGGGCCGTTTGGGCGTCGACGATGATTTTCCATCTTTATCACTGGGCGACCATTTTGGACAACTGAGTAGTCCATCTTGTGTGCTTTTTCGAGAGGATCGCAACGGTGCAATCCGTTCGTTGAGTTTCGGGACCGGGTTGCGGGTCCCACGTGGCACCGCTCATGTGCGGTGCGCCGGAATGCATCATTTTCTCTGGATATTCATTGCACTCATGTGAGTAGTGCTTTTGATGTGTTTTCCCGAGGGGATCGCAATGGTGTGATGCGCCTGACTGTTTTCGGGGCCGGGGCTCGGGATCACGGGAAACCGTCCGGGCGTGAGGCGGTTTTGGTGACTTTTCCATCAGATATCTATTGGAGGCGTGTAAGTAGTCTAACCCGCATGTTTTTCCACGAGGTTTACAATGGTGCGATCTGTTTGGCTGTGAAGAGCCTCTTGCACGATCTTGTTAAATGTGAAAGCATGAAAGGTGCTCTAGTGGTGGTTCACCCTACCTTGTTTGTAGCGGGCCCTTGGCGTGTGATCACACACTCTTGGGAGAGTGATGTAAGTGGTTCAGGAGATGTGGTTGGCCGTGCCAGGGCCTTTGAGGTGGAGTTTTTACGTCACACCTTCGCGTTGACGTTGGGTGCCGTGTGCACGATAGCCCTTGGGATGAAAGTGAGGTATACTCTGGGAGTATACAGGAGCGCTTGGAGGTACGTGTGGTTTGTACCTGAGAAGTTTGTGCGCTCAGTTGGGGTTGACGTGGGGCCACACGACGTGTGGTCCCCATGTGCGTGTCGTGTTTTGCTTTGCGTACTTTGTCCTCTCGCGACATAGAGGGTCCCTCTGTGTGTTTGTTTGACCAGCAGGGTGGAGTTTTTCCCCTGGCTCGGTGCTTGTTTGTTGACCAGCAGGGTTGAGTGGTCTCCCCCTGGTTTTGTTCTTGATGGATCAGCCAGTAGCAGTGCTAGTGGCACCCCGTGATGGAACAGGTGTTGAACCCCTTTGGGTGAGTTGTGCTGGAGTTGGGTGGTTGCGCGATACCCACTCTGTGTTCGGTTGGCCAGTGTTGTACCCTCCAGTGGGGATGGGTAGGGCAGTTTTGAGTTTTACCCTCCAGCGGGGCTGGGCAGTGGGTTACTCATCAGCTTCTAGGGTTTACCCTCAAGTAGAGACTGGGTAGTGGGTCACTCGACGAACTTAGGGTCTACCCTCCAGCAGAGACTGGGTAGTGGGTCGCCCAACGCACTTAGGGTCTACCCTCCAGCAGAGACTGGGCAGTGGGTCACCTGACGACCTCTTAGGGCCTACCCTCCAGCAGGGCTGGGAAGTGGGTCTCCCGTCGTTCAGTTCAAGGTCTACCCTCCAGCAAGGCTGGGCAGTGGGTCGCCTGTCGACTTATTCTAGGTCTACCCTCTAGCGGGGCTGGGCAGTGGGTCGCTTGATGATGTGTTATGGTTTACCCTCCAGCGGGGCTGGGAAGTGGGTCACCTGATGATGTGTTATGGTTTACCCTCCAGCGGGGATGGGCAGTGGGTCGCCTGATGATGTGTTATGGTTTACCCTCCAGTGGGGCTGGGTAGTGGGTCTCCTGATGATGTGTTATGGTTTACCCTCCAACGGGGTTGGGCAGTGGGTCACCCGATATCTGGTTATGAATTACACTCCAGCATGGCTGGGCAGTGGGGACACCGGTTGGCATTCCAGGCTCAGTCCTTTCTACTAGGATAGTCTGAGGCTTTCCTCTGTGATTACCGGAGCAGGACCCTTGGTTATACGGGTTAGTGTTGTGAAGACTTTGACTTTGAGGAGACCTCTCAACTGCAGGGCAGTGACGAGGTGTGGTTTGACTTTCCCTAGAACTCTCAAGTTTGAGGAGCACTTTCCCCACCGAGAAGCATTCTTGTGATGCGATCTAAAACCGTGTGGGCGAATCAGTGCCGCCCAAAGCGGATAGTGTCGAAGTGTGGTGATTGAGCCCCTTGGCTTGCGGTTCGGGGCGGACGTGCGGGATGCTGGGCATCGATGTAGTTTACCTCTGGGACTGTTGGATACTCTTTTCTTAGGCTGACCTACGGGATGGAGATCCCCTTACGAGCTTGTTCGGGCTTCTTGGCAGAGCATATATATGTATATACCTTTTTCTAGTACCCACTTCTTGGGTTTGGTTACTCTCCTTCCAGTTGAGGTGAAGACGCGCGGGGTATGCCACGTGCTTTCCGTGTCTAGCTTCTCATGGTTGGATGAGTCTACTCTCCTGCTATAGGCAGTGAAGACTCGGCGGGAAGTTCATCTTCTCACCGTTTCCAGCTCCTTGTGCCTAGACGAGTCTACTTCCTTCCTCTTGTTGGTTTGAGCGGGACTCTTTACTACACTCTCTGTTTTACCCCACTTTTCTTTCCCTATTCGATCTACTTCTCACCCTTCGGTACCTCCTTTGTTGCTCCCTCGAGCCATCGGGGTATCCTACTGAGTATTTTTATACTCACCCTGCTTGGGCTTTGCCCGCACTTAGTGTTCCCTTGCAGACGACCGATAGGTGGAGCGTGATTTCAGTGGAGCGTAGGAGCTTGGGAGCTTGGACCGCGTGCGGTGGTCGTGGCCGGGTTCCAGGTGGGAGACCCGTCAGCTGTTTCTTTTGTTTACCTATTGCCGGGTTGTGGCACTTTTTGGTTGGGTGCGTGTTTTTACCATTTTATTTTCGGTTTGTACTTTGTACTTGTAGAGGTCGATGCACTCTGTGGTTTATACATATAGCAGTTGTTCTATTTTCACTCTGCACCGTTGCATTGAGTGTGCTGCGTGTGTGTGTGTACAGGTACTTAGGAAAAGGCATCCCCAAGTTGTTGTGCCTTGGGTGCTGGTCTCCAGCCCCTGGCCTATGGAGGCGGGCTTGGGGTAGTTGCGGCTCGAACCCAGGCAGAGTCGGGTCATGACAAAGTGGTATCACAGGTGGTTTGTTCCTTGGGGCATTATGCGGACGTACCTAAAAGAGGAATTGGTTGGGATATAGGGCAACATTGTTAATGTGTCTCGAGAGCAGCTCTCAGGCCATGGAGTCCAGTGATGGTACGACGGCTGACGTATCCATTCACCAGGACCCTGATAACCCACTTGTCGACTTGGAATGCTGAGACACTTGTTGTAGGGAAATTTGTTTGTGCATCACATAGGACTGAGTCTTGACTGTACTTCTTGAGTCAGCTCCCCATCGTTGTTGTTGTTGGTATATACATATATGCTCATCTGACTGCGACACTCCTTGATAATATTCAGGATGTCTCCGCGAGGACAGCCAGCCAGGATACCAGCTTTGGTTCGTGACGACAACCCTGTGAGCTACAAGACCTAATTCCAGGACCCATCATGCGGGCCCCTTTCTCTGGGTGGGCCGGTAGCAGCAACCCCACTTGTTGAGCAGCAGGCAGTTTCAGCGAAGCAGGCTGAGCATGAGCGCAGGTTGAGCGCGCTCCGTGAGTTCTAGCGGCATAGATCGATGAGGTTCAGTGGTGAGCCAGACCCTCAGGCAGTAAAATTTTGGCTCGAGGCGGTGGTTAGTCTCTTCAGGCTTGTGCAGACGCCGAAAGATCAGAGAGTGGCTTTGGCAGCTACCCTTTTTCGTGGAGCAGCTTGGCGTTGGTGGAGTCTGGTGACTCAGTTTCTTGACGAGTCGTTGCTTTTGTTGGACGACTTTCAGTTGTTGTTTTGTGAGGAGTTTTTCCCCTCCTGCTTGCGCTCCTTTCAGATTTAGGAGATCCTGCAGTTTCAGCAGGGAGCAATGACGGTAGCTGAGTACGCGGCTAGTTTTGCAAACCACGCACGCTTTTACCAGGACTTGGTCCACGACGAAAACTTCTGAGCACAGATGTTTGAGCAGGGTCTCCGCAGAGAGATTCGTGTTGTCAGAGTACCCTTGGGCATTTCCACATATGCCGGGGTGCTAGAGCAGGCGCTGGTGACAGAGGGCTTCCTGTCATGTTTTGCGGTTGGTAGTGCCAGTGGGCGCGACGGAGTTGGGACGTCTGCCGTAGCGAGCAGGTGCCAGAGGACAGGACTTCGATACAGGTGGCCTTCCCACTGCCGGTTTCGGAGACGTGGTCGTATACCACTGTGGTGAAAAGGCACAGGGCCTCAGCCGAGGATTCCCTTCCATGAGTGGATCCCGGGCCGTGGTCGTACACCACAGTGGCGCTGGAGGGCACCAGGGCAGCCCAGAGAGTGCCGATACTATACTTGTGACGGGCGAGGTCACTTGGCATGAGACTGCCCGACTCGAGTTACTGAGAGTTTCAGGCAGGCAGAAGGCGCACCACCATGGCAGAGGTAGTGCCGTGATCAGAGTAGTGTCCATAGAGGTGGTGCTAGCAGAGGAGCGGGAGGAGATGGAGGTGGGGGAGGACGTTACGAGATCTCCCCATCACCACTAGGCGGTCCACGTCAGGCTCCGGGAGCTGACAGTTGGGACCGCGGGTAGCCGCAAGCTTTGGATGTCTACGATCCTGCAGAGCATGGGATGGTGAGAGGTACCCCTTGTGACTCTTCTACTTTTTTTAGTAGAATTGTTAGGCTCTGTGTGTGAAATTCTTTTCTCCCTGCTCCTTGTTTGAGGTGTTACCAGGGTGATGCAGGGCGTCGGGTGTAACCCTGTGTTGGTAAGGAAAAATGCGTGAGACCTTTTCCTTTAGTCGATGGTGTTGGATCCTTTGTTTCCGAGCGTGTAAGAGAGTCTTGGTTGAGAGACATCGACTGTGAAATCTTACGTGACCAGATATCCTTGGGTGTTTCACCATATGGATATTCTGAAGGAGGGAATCACCAGGTATTGTTCTAGGTGCGGGTGGTGATTCCAGTCGCAGCGTGCAACGTGGAGGTTTGGTCGGGGAGGTGAGATACCCCCAAGAGCCTTCGGGCCGATTGAAACTGTGCAAAGGGATGGCGAGGTTCCCTACCGCCTTGCCCTAACCCCAAAGTCTGAAGTGGGCCCAAGACATCGGCAAGGGATGACCTTGCATGTACGGATAAATCCTTTGGTCCGTGTGGAGTGATGCAGAGCTGTGCGTGGGTTCTTCTGGGTATGGGAAAGCCAGGTTTGGGCTTAGTACCCTGTGTTGCTCCCTAGTTTTGCTTTTCGGGGACGAAAATCTTGAAGGAGAGAATGATGTAAGAACCCAGTTTTTTCTACAAAAGACTTTGGAATATTCTTGATAATATTCCAGGGCAGCGCCTTCAGGCGGCGTGCGATTCCGAGCCCCGGAGTGGCCGAAATTAAATTTTCAGAGCGTTCACACTGGAAACGCTAAATAAATGAGATAACTCCTAAACGGAGTTCTGGATCAGATATCCGAGTGTACGGATGGGTCCTGAATGGGGTGTTCACCCTAGGAACGACATAAAACATGTCGGCGCGGGATGTTTGGACCCCTCGCTCGCTTTCGGAAGGTTAAATGGATAAATTAATAAATTAATTTATCCATTTAATGGAGAAATTCTAGTATCTCTTAAATGGTGGCTCGGATTGGAAAAACAAGGGCACCGTTAAGTTCGGAGCGTGCCGTTTACCCTAGGAGGGGTATAAGTTTTGCGGGCGCGGCCCGTCTGTGAAAAATGGCCCTAGGGGCGTTTTCGTAATTTGGTGGCCTCAGGCGCTAAGTTTAATAACATTTGAACGGGGTCTCAGAATAAAATTATGAGACCTCCGTTGCGCTCAGAGTGTGTTTCTTAGCCTAGGGGAGGCTAAATCCTGACCCCGTCGGGAGTTCAGGTATGGGGCCCACGGGCGGGAGTTTAATTGTTTTGTTTTTAAACACTTCTCCCACCCTCTTGGTTGTTCTCCCCGGTGCAGCAGCCTCTCCCCTCTCCTCCTCCATCTCCGGAGAGGCGACTCTAGTGATACGGTCCGGCGAAGCGCAGCTCTGACGGATCGCGGCGAAGCTCCGGGCAACGCCCATGAGGTAGGGTTTTGTTGCTTTCATTTTGCCTTCCCGCACCTACTTTGAGCATGTTTAATACTGTCTATTCGCTGTTGGATTTTCGAACGAATCCCATGAATGTGTAGTAGAGTTTTTTCTCATTCCATCGCTTGTTTCGGTTCGTAAAACCGAGTTCCGAGGACCCCACAACCACCCGCCGAAGTTTTCGGGTTTGGAGGTGTTTCCGACGGTCGGCAGGGCAGTCCGGCGAGTTCCGGCGGGCGCGGGCGGTTTCGGGCGGTGGCTCTGGCGGCAGCAGCGTGCGGAAGCGGGCGGCTGTGGACGGCAGGCCGGGGGTGGCGGGGCTCCCTGGGTGAGACGGCAGGCGGCCGGGCTTCCGCGCGGCGGCGCCAGCGTAGCACGAAGGAGGAGGGGCCGCAGGGTGCGCGACCCCGCGTGCGGCGCAACCGTGACCCGCATATCGCGGGTCGCTGCGGGGAAAGAGACCGGCCGTGGCGTAGCGAACCAGACCCGCGGCCGGGCCACGGGCCAGCTGTGGGCGGACCGGCCGGACCGGGCCGGTCCGGTCCAAGAGGGTTCCCCTTTTTTTTAAAATCTTCGGACGCCCGTATTTTGGGCTTCGGGCGTCCGTTTTGCGCGTCGTCAGTGGCAGCACAGACTTTGCTTCGAGGGGAACATTTTGAAATGGTTTTTGGAATTTTTAATTCCCGAAATGAGGGTACTCGGAGGCGCGACGCGTATTTAAGTGCACAAGCGTTTTCCCCGAGATTCTTGTTTTGGACGGTGTGGACGCGTCCGACGTCCGTTTTGAGCACCGTTAGTGGCGTTGCGACCCTGGAACTGAGACGGAGGTTTCCAGTGTGGTTCCAGGCATTGAGGCCGAAGTTGAGGCATGGGCGCCACAGCCCATATCTTGAGCTGCGTGTAGCATTTCACGACTTTTTCATCGGACGTCCGTTCGGGGCATGCGAGCAGTCGATGTTGGGTGTTATTCCGAGGGGATTGCAATAGTTCAATCCGCCCGCCCTAATTCGGCACGATGGTGCGGGGCCCATGAGGGCCGTTTGGGCATCGAGGGTGATTTTCCATCTTTATCACAGGGCGACCGTTTTGCACAAGTGAGTAGTCCATCTTTTGTGCTTTTTCGAGAGGATCGCAACGGTGCGATCCGTTCGTTGAGTTTCGGGACCGGGTTGTGGGTCCCACGTGGCACCGCTCGTGTGCGGTGAACAGAATGCATCATTTTCTCCGGATATCAATTGCACTCATGCGAGTAGTTCTTTTGACGTGTTTTCTCGAGGGGATCACAATGGTGCGATGCGCCTGAGTGTTTTCAGGGCCGGGGCTCGGGATCACGAGACACCGTTCGGGCGTGAGGCGGTGTTGGTGACTTTTCTGTCGGATATCCATTGGAGGCGTGTAAGTAGTCTAACCCGCATGTTTTTCTGTGAGGTTTACAACAATGCGATCCGTTTGGCTGTGCGGAGCCTCTTGCGTGATCTTGTTAAATGTGGAAGCATGAAAGGTGCTCCATTTGTGGTTCACCCTACCTTGTTTGTAGCGGGCCCTTGGCGTGTGATCGCGCACTCTTGGGAGAGTGATGTAAGTGGTTCATGAGATGTGGTTGGCCATGCCTGGGCCTTTGAGGAGGAGTTGTTATGTCACGCGTTCGCGTTGACGTTGGGTGCCGTGTGCACGATAGCCCTTGGGCTGAAAGTGAGGTATACTCTGAGAGTATACCAGAGCGCTTGGAGGTACATGTGGTTTGTACCTGAGACGTTTGTGTGATCAGTTGGGGTTGACGTGGGGCCACACGACATGTGGGCCCCATGTGTGTGTCGTGTTCTGCTTTGCATACTTTGACCTCTCGCGACGTAGAGGGTCCCTCTGTGTGTTTGTTTGACCAGTAGGGTGCAGTTATTCCCCTGGCTCGGTGCTCGTTTGTGGACCATTAGGGTTGAGTGGTCTCCCCTGGTTTCGTTCTCGATGGATCGACCAGTAGCGGTGCTAGTGGCACCCCGTGATGGAACAGGCGCTGAACCCCTTTGGGTGAGTTGTTCTGGAGTTGGGTGGTTGCTCTATACCCACTCGGTGTTCGGTTGGACAGTGTTGTACCCTCCAGTGGGGATGGGCAGGGCAGTTCTGAGTTTTACCCTCCAGCGGGGCTAGGCAGTGGGTTACTCATCGGCTTCTAGGGTTTACCCTCCAGCAGAGACTGAGCAGTGGGTCACCCGACGCACTTAGGGTCTACCCTCTACCAGAGACTGGGCAGGGGGTCGCCCGACTCACTTAGGGTCTACCCTTTAGTAGAGACAGGGTAGCGGGTCACCCGACGACCTCTTAGGGCCTACCCTCCAGCAGGGCTGGGAAGTTGGTCCCCCGTCGTTCAGTTCCAGGTCTACCCTCCAGCAAGGCTGGGCAGTGGGTCTCCTGTCGACTTATTCGAGGTCTACCCTCCAGCGGGGCTGGGCAGTGGGTCGCCTGATGATGTGTTATGGTTTACCCTCAAGAGGGGCTGGAGAGTGGGTCACCTGATGATGTGTTATGGTTTACCCTCCAGCAGGGCTGGGCAGTGGGTCTCCTGATGATGTGTTATGGTTTACCCTCCAGCGGGGCTGGGCAGTGGGTCACCCGATATCTGGTTATGAATTACCCTCCAACATGGCTGGGCATTGGGGACACCGGTTGGCATTCCAAGCTCAGTCCTTTCTACTAGGCTAGTCTGAGGCTTTCCTCCGTGATTACCGGAGAGGGACCCTTGGTTATACGGGTCAGTGTTGTGACGACTTTGACTTTGAGGAGACCTCTCGACTGCAGGGCAGTGACGAGGTGTGGTTTGACTTTCCCTATAACTCTCAAGTTCGAGGGGCGCTTTCCCCAAGGAGACGCGTTCTTGTGACGCGATCTAAAACCGTGTGGGCGAGTCAGTGCTGCCCAAAGCGGATAGTGTCAAAGTGTGGTGATTGATCCTCTTGGCTTGCGGTTCGGGGCGGACGTGCGGGATGCTGGGCATCGATGGAGTTTACCTCTGGGACTGTTGGCTACTCTTTTCTTGGGCTGAGCTACGGGACGGAGATCCCCTTACGAGCTTGTTCGGGCTTCTTGGAAGAGCATATATATGTATATACCTTTTTCTAGTACCCACTTCTTGGGTTTGGTTACTCTCCTTCTTGGAGAGGCGAAGACGCGCGGGGTATGCCACCTGATTTCCGTGTCTAGCTTCTCATGGTTGGATGAGTCTACTCTTCTGCTATAGGTAGCGATGACTCGACAGGAAGTTCATATTCCCACCGTTTCTAGCTCCTTGTGCCTGGACGAGTCTACTTCCTTCCTCTTGTTGGGTTGAGATGGACTCTTTACTACACTCTCTGTTGTACTCCCTTTTCTTTCCCTGTTTGCTCTACTTCTCACCCTTTGGTACCCTCCTTTGTTGCTCCCTTGAGCCTTTGGGGTATCCTACTGAGTATTTTTATACTCACCCCTGCTTGGGCTTTGCCCGCACTTGGTGTACCCTTGTAGATGACAGATAGGTGGAACGTGACTTCCGTGGAGCGTAGGAGCTTGGGAGCTTGGACCGCGTGCGGTGGTTGTGGCCGGGTTCTAGGTGGGAGATCCATCAGCTGTTTCTTTTGTTTACCTATTGTCGGGTTGTGGAACTTTTTGGTTGGGCGCGTGTTTTGCCCATTTTCTTTTTGGTTTGTACTTTGTACTTGTAGAGGTCGATGCATTCTGTGGTTTATACATATAAAAGTTGTTCTTTTTTTACTCTGCACTGTTGCATTGAGTGTGCTGCGTGTGTGTGTACAAGTACTTAGGCAAAGGCCTCCCCGAGTTGTTGTGTGTTCGGCGCTGGTCGCCATCCCCTGGCCTATGGAGGCGGGCTTGGGGTAGTTTCGGCTCGAGCCCAGGTAGGGTCGTGTCGTGACATGTGAGGAGAGGTTTAAAGGATCCATGCCAATAGAATACTCAAATTATTGGGTATTCTGAATATATTAGTGAGGGGTACTAGAGTTCCATAAAATAGTTGGATATATTTTATTACTTAATATCCAATGATTAATAGGTAATCAAGATAAATTACTAACTACTAAGTTTATTTTTGGTAGATAAAATAGAAGTCACCACTACCAATACATTATAATTGCGATCAATTCTGGATAAAGAAAATATCATAATCTTCCATAGCTTCTAGGATTGGTATATGAAATATTTTATATTACTATTTCATGAGAGGAATATTTATGTGTTGGTGTACCCACTTTATACGTATCCATCTTAGGGAGAAATCAAGGTGGGTAAAGAAAAATATAAAATCATATAGATGATGCACTGGATGTACAATGTATCATGTTGTCATTAATGTATAGTCTACTATATAAATTTATGATCATAAATATGAATACAAGATATAGATTCATATCCAAGAGTTATTTCATTATAGATAAAGTCAAAAAAGGTATGAGATATCAAGTGTGTTGTATAATTACAATCTAGTAGAAGGGAATCAAGTAGGACCTCATGTTCTGAAGATGATTAGGTAACTCAAGAGACTTGAATCCCATAGGTTCAAATTAAACTATTAATTAGTAATTAATATCATTATTAAATATTTACCACTAATATTATTGACTTTCATTGTTTAATACAACATTAATAAAATGAAAAAGTGTCTCCCAGGTCTATTGGATTTAATTCTATATGCTAATAAGGAAATGAATAATACCCATTATTCAGTCCTTATGGTGATCAGGAGGAGGGAGGGAAAGGCTATGTATTCTAATCATAAACCCAAGACAAAGACATCAATGAACCTTCCTTCCAGAAAGCCAAAGATATAGAGGGAGGGTTATGAGTAGGAGGTAATGTGCTTTGTTTGTGGTAAGAAAGGCCACTGGGAGAAGAATTGCAAGGTTGATAAAAAGAATCATACAAACACTTATAACTTAGGTAATTTTTTTATTGAATACATTCTATCTTTATCTACATGTTGGGTATTGGATACAATATGTGTCTCAGACATTTGTAATCATATATTGGAACCAAGTATATTACAGAATATTTCAAATGGAGAGTTGGATATGTGGGATTCAAATGGTGTGAGAATAAAAGTCTTGGAAATGGGATATTATCATCTTAGTCTTCCTAGTGGTTTGGTTATTTTATTAAATAATAATTATTATTTTCATTTTGTTAGTAGAAACCTAATCTTAGTGTTGAGTTTAGGAACCGAGTGATTTTATTTTATGTTTGCAAATAAATGTGGTCACTTTTATAAGGATAACATATATTATGGTATGGTGCATCTTAACAATGGATTATATATACTTGATCTAAAAAACCCAATAATTAAAATAAATTAAAAAACCCGTGAAGATGACTCATATAAGAGCCACCTATGGAAGATCATTCTTAGTCATTTAAATGAGAGTAATTTACAAAAATTACATCAAATAGTTTTTTTAGACTTAACTAAGTTAAAACCCCTGAATGTATGTCAGACTTGTTTATACGAAAAACGAACAAATCACCCATATATAGGAACAGATTTTGTGATAATGAATTATTATTATCGATTCATACTATGTTATTTGTTCTATTTCAAATAGACACAAGGAGTGGACTTTCATACTTCATTACTTTTACCGATGATGATAATATGTTTGGTTATCTCTACTTAATGATCTATAAGTCAAATTCAGTTTATATGTTTAAGGAATACTAACATGAAGTATAAATATATTTTGGTATAAAGATCAATACACTTTTCTAAGACCAAAGTAAAGATTATATTAACCAAGATTTCATAGATCACTTGAAGGAGTGTGGGATAATATCCCAACTCACCACTCCTTATGAACCTTAGTGGAATGTTTTTAGTGAAAGGAGGAATCTAGATATGATTAGATTAATGACGTGACACAAGAATATTCCATTATCCTTTTTGGTATACATGATGAAGATAGAGTTATATAACCTTAATTGAGTACCAAATAAAGTAAGATATGGGATTCCATATGATTTGGGGTGTGGAAAGAAACCCAGTCTATCACATATATATGTATGGGGATGTGAGGCTATTTTCAAGTCTATACATAGTGAAAAATTTTCTTCCCAAACGAAACTAAAGGATATTAACTATAAAACCATTAATATAGAAAAGTGATTCTAGGAATAATTTTAATATTTTTATAAATGGAATATATTTCCAAAATAAATAGTGGGAGCATGATTGAATTTGATGAAGCTGATATTCCATATGCACAAAAATTGTCATGAGAAAAATCTACCCAAGAGATAGAAGAATGTGAGTATGTTATTGAGAAAAAAGTACTATGTATGTCTACTTGATTGTTTAGGTAACCAAAGAGATTTAGTTTTGTTATCATTGAGTTATGTGACACATAAATCCTAGAGAATTATGAAACTATAACCTACAAGGAGGAATTAAATGGAAAGGATAATGCTAAATGGGAATATTCTATACATTATGAGATGGAGTCTTTATATTAAAATAAATTTTGGATTTTGGTAGACACTCTAGAAGATATAAAAACCATTGGATGAAAATGGGTATTCAATAAAAATATAGACATGGATGGTAAAATAAATACCTATAAGGAATGAATGGAAGTGAAGGGTTTCTGGAAATGTTAATGAATATACTATGAAGGAACCTTATCACCAGTAGTGATGCTTAAATCCATTAGAATATTACTTATAATAGAATCCTTCCATGATTATGAAATTATGAAAATAGATGTCAAAACTTATTTTCTAAATGTAATTTTTTTGAAGATATCTATATGATTCAAACTAAAGCTTTTATTAAGTCAAAAGTTCCAATAAACTATAAAACCTACAGACTTCCAATTGTTGGTTGAAGGAGGAATCATGATTATGAAATGTTTCTTTTGATGAGGCCATAATAAAATTTGGATTCATTAAGAATGAAAGTGAGCCATTTTTCTATAAGAATATTACTTATAATTCGATCATTTTCATTATATTATATATAAAAAATATATTAATTATGTTAAAAAAATTTAACTTCTTATAATCAGTTTAGAATTTTATAAATTTATACTTATCCATGAAAGAATTATGTGAGGTATCCTATATCACAGGGATCAATATCTATTGAGATAGATCTCAAAGGATGAATTTGATATGTCAAAGTATATATATCGATAAGATGATTAAAAGGTAAAATATAGAATAATCTGATGGAGGATTGTTTCCAATGTTTTTGGAGTTGGTTCCATAGAACCAACCACTTTGTATACTGTATTACATGTATATTCAAAGAAGTGAATATTAATTTAAATATATTATCACATATTGATTGTTATTCAGAATAACAATGATGTTATATTGTCCCATAGTATTTGTCTCATTGATAAGGTCATAATAATTCCCACTATGATGAGAAAATTTATATGATATAAAAATATATCTTAAATATAGTTCTATATTTTGAAAACATACTATGATAGGGAACATAGTACATATATTGTCAAGTGTGAGTACTTTTAAGTGGTTGAGGCATATTCCCATGGATTTTGAATTTAGTAATATACAAGATGAGAGATTATGAGAATATACCCACCAGTAGGAATTCTGCATGTTTTTGTGTCATCAGATATTTCTATCTGTGAGAATGTGTAAAGGTCATTAGACGTTAAGACTACTACTAATGCATGTCACGACTCATTCACTTAGATGAATTTCATAAACCATGATGTTAATATTCATGGTGAAGTTGGATACATTGGGTGTGTTATGAGTGACATGCTGTTAATTAATATGTTGTGGATGGATTTGTCTCTTCTATATTTATGGAAGTTGGTATCTTGACCCTTTGGATGGAATATAATTCTCACATTAAATTCCATATCCATGGTGTAAAAACATTTATTTCAGACTGGCAAAGAAATACATATCAAGAATATAGGTTGATGACACAGAAGTAAAACCTTTTTGATGAGATATTATAAAAAATGTATTATATTACAAAATTAGTATTTGTACGTGGATTCCATCATTTTGAAATAAATTTGTTTCTCCTGGGTGCCTTGACCCATTTCTGGACAGTAATATTGGGCTTTAGGCAAGCCCACTAAATTCCAATGAGAAAGAATCTGAGAGGTTCACACACTAAGTGTTTTTATTGATCTCAATTAAATTCTATTTGAATTTAATGAACTGAATAAATATTTTTCTCAATAAAGAGGAATAATATTATTTTGGTTTTATAGATTTCATAAATTAAAGAAATATTTATCCACTAGATTATAGATAATATATATATATTTATTTTATTAAATATCTAATAAATACTTATTTGTTGGTTTGTGAATAAAATATTTATTTAATAGATTAAAATATTCTATTTGGTTATTCAATAAATGTTTAGGATTTTGAACACACCAAGACCGTGTCCGAAGATGTATATTTATTTGCAAGCTGGAAAATAACATTCATCACTGTGTAAGTTAGCGCACACTGTAAAAAATATTATTATTTTTTATGTGGGGTTTTAAAATGGTTATTATATGATTTAAGGTTAGATGCATAATTAAATAATATTTTAAAATAAACCCTAGATATATGAATAGTTGGTTATGTATATTATATTGTATTAATAGAGATATTGAGAATTTTTACACACAATGAATTCTCTATAAAATTCCTTTTTCTCTCTCCATCTCAAGAATGAGATACAAAATAAATATTTCTTCATGATTGAAGGATGATTAATCAACATGAATGACTCAAGATAATTGATTAATCACGATAACACCCATAACTAAGTTTGTGTTTCTCTAATATTAAAGGAGCACATGTAGATTACTGCTTGAGGTATTCTACCCTTGGATACTCACATCGCAACGAAGGAAAAACGAAAAGGGTATTTCAAAAGATCAACAACATCATCGAAGAAAGGATCCTAAGACAAGGTATTTATTTTCTTCTAATCTAAATAAATAAATTACAAATTTAATATGAAAGATCCTTCTTTGAAATTATAGGAAACTAAATATTAAAATAAATTTTAATATATCATCGACCACCATAAACTTATGCTATGACCAAAACCTTCTTGTGGTATCAGAGAGACCACATTTAGAATTTATAATTACTTATTTTATTTTTGATCTAAACACAATCATGGTTGAATGTTTTCATTTCATAATATTTTTTATTTAATTTGATTTGAATTAACATGTTATCGGCATATTAATTATGGTTTTTAGTGATTCAATTTCTATAAGGTCTAAGAATTGATTAAGTGTGACCAGAGATGTGATCAAGAAGTACTAAATTTTTGTTCGGTAAAATTGGGTTACACAGTGTGTAGTTAGAATACATACCATTGAACCTTGTGAACAACCCTTGGGTTTATTGTAGGATACATGACATGGCGAGAAGTTAATTACACATAGTGAATTTATTTTACACTATGTGTAGACCAGGATATCCTGACACATGGGATGTTGGAGTACACAATGTGTAGTTGGCATACATTTGGTGTAGTCTGAATAGGTTAGTGGTGTAAATAAAAAAAATTAGTGGTCATTATACATGGTTAAATAGTGTGAGACTAAGATCATGAAGAATTTATGATATACATTCCTTGTATATAGTGTACACATCATATATTTCATTATTTCTCACATCCTAAGTATATGCAGATCCATTTATTGAGAATAGTGGACACATTGAAAAAGGGATAAAAAGCATGTAGATGAATTGGACGCACCTTGTAATCCATCCTAGATACACGGCTAAGCCCAAAAATATATTCTGGACACACAGAAAGAAGATACTTGATGTGTAGCTAGTATATAAATACTGTGTAGTTTGGATGAGTTAACATGCTGATTTCCCTTGCTTGTAACTTAGATACAGGACAATCGAGATATATAGTGTGTAGATGAATAGTATAAGCTATGTAGTCTCGTACTTAATTCTAGAATAAAACTACATTAAATCAACAATTACAACATTAAAACCTTATTTTACTGATTAACACCTATTATGTTTGAAAATTTAATAATGGTTTTAAATAATTTAAAATGCTTATATAATTTGTTTTAAAAATATTTAATAATTGGTCCTGCCACTTATTTTCCATTAATTCCTTAATTATGGTTATATACTACTGGATTCATATGGTCATTAAAATGAAAGGTAATTAATTAATTAATTAATGTAAGTGATTTTATCTTAATAATAAATAATGAATAAGAAATGAATGTTAATGAGTTTACTTTTGCGCATGCATTGCATGTATGACCATTTATGAGATAGAACAAGACTATTGTATGTGTTTGAATTTATTTGATTTAATTTATTGCATGATTTGGAATATTAATTACTCAATTAATTTACTAGCCTGCATGTTATCCCTACCTCTTTTATTATATAGGACCGTCATGTCCATGGTTATTAATGCAATCCCCCATTACCCAATCATTTTGTTCCCCTCACCTATGCGTGAGTTATAAATACTTGTAATTAATGGAGTCTCCCAAGGTACATAGAGGTATTTTATGAATAAACCATAGTGATGCTAACCCAAGTATTACACAGGTGGATAAGTGGAATGCTATAACTTATGCCAAGATAGACAATAATAGTTTTCTTCTTAGGTCACAAGTTGAATTAATATCCTATCATTAAATCAGAAGTTATATATTCTCATGAATGGGTCATTTAATTAATTATTTATTTCTTTCTATGCATTATTTATCTTATAGATGCAATATTCTGGTCACATAACTAAACTAATTAATGCGAAAAGATAGAATTTAAATAAATTTACTATGCATAAATGTTTTATCCAACAAGGTTAATTTATTAAGTAAAATATACTTTATATTAACTATAAATGTAAAGGATTAAACAAGATAAAACTCATGCATAATAAATTAAAATATCTTAACTTAATATTAATAAAAACTACACCTTCCATTAATTGATTGTGAAGGAAACTATATAACTATGTGTTTTCATATCCAAAGTATGGAGACTTACTTTTATTGGGGAGTTATCATGATGGTTTTGGATTGACTTATCCAAAAATGTATTGATTTTAACAAAAAAAGTATGTTCAATACAAATTTGGAGGATAGTGTTGAAGAAATCCAAGTCATGATTTCTAGATTAGGGAATCCAGTCAATAGATCAAGGAGCTGTAAGACCAAAATTGGCACGACCGCTTACCTAAATACCTTCTTATGGTTTTCATCGAAAAATTATATATCATTAAGAAATGTAATATGAACCCTTTCCACTAGAATGTTCTATAAACAAGATATTCCATGTTCAATGGAGAGGTCTATTTTGACTTGATAAAAAGGATATAATTGATAAAATTAAACTATTATTGTTTCTCACATAATTTTTAATAATGTAAAGTAATAATCATCTATTTTAATTATTGTAGAAAATGTAAAGAAAAAATGTAAAAAATGTGAGATGATTCCTTATATCTGGGAATATCTTTACAAATTAAAAATTTATGAATATGGTATGATTATTTATGTGATAAAATATTATTAGAAAATTTTTATTATGTGTTAGAATCGACTACTCCAATTTTTCCACCCCATTTGGCCAGAAAAGGTGAAAGGGATGCCAACTAGAGATATGTTGTAGAGACCTGAAGCTTGACGTACAAGGACATTATATTACTTTTGTGGAATACTTATTACATAACAAAAACACACACACAAGGACCGTAATAGTTTAGTGTCTTTGGAAACTCAGAACGTAATCTTCTAATCATGGTGAAAGATCTTCAACATCTCCATTGCATTGATCAACACGGTTCCTTCAAGTTGCAGCCATCGTCTAAAACCCAAAAAGAATAGTGTGAGAGGCAAAAATCATTCTAAGGAAAACAACACAATAAAGGAGGAGTACCTTCAATATATAACATCTTGGGTTACCGTAATTCTAGTACTATAACCTATACTTATACTTAACCTTAGGGGCATCCCTATACATACCTTAGAAATACCTCTAGGGATCTCACTAAAGTTCTCGCATCCTAGTTTCCAAAGGTTGACTAAACCTTTCCTCTGATACCAACTGTAGAGACCCGAAGCTTGACGTACAAGGACATTACATTACTTTTGAAGAATACTTATTACATAACAAAAACACACACACAAGGACCGTAATAGTTTAGTGTCTTTGGAAACTCGGAACGTAATCTTCTAATCATAGTAAAAGATATTCAACATCTCCCATAAAGATCTTCCCTTTTTTTTTCTTACCTAAAACCTTTCTTTATATCCTGGGGAAAAGAAAACATAAAAGGGTGAGCTCAAATTCTCAGTAAGGGTAAACAAAAGAAATATCAATCACATCAAATTCATAAGAACATAACATTTTGGAAATCTTAACCTGCAAAAGAGATCATAATATCATAACATGGGATAAATCATAGTAGTGAAATGTAATATCAATAATCATAAATTAAAACATGAAACTTTGTGGCGTACAACATAATCATAGAGAATCATTTCTTATTAGTCAAGACCCATTTCCAAGACTATCTTAGTGGACAAAGTCCATTTTTGAACTGAGTTCACTCCTCATTTCAGTCCTGTTTCACTGAACCGGTTTAACCTGCCATTCCAGCCATGTCTACCTCATGAGATATAAAATTTTTACCTAATGCATTGGAGGGAGATATAGGTCCCACCCATCTCATAATGATACCATTCTTATGTGTGCCACAAAATCATAAATCATACATCATTGCATAACCCATGTAGTAAAAATGGAATTCTTAAACAACATGACATCATAAAACAATTCATACAAGATAAAGGAATTCATAGAAATATTTCCATCACAACATAATCAAATCCATGTAATAATAGGGATAGAAACAGAACCCTATATTATCTAAGATGGAAAATAATTTTGATAAAACACTTGAACTCCATTTTTGAGGAAAATATCCTTTCTACTTCAAAAACACTTTTACTTTCTTAACATGTCATACAATTCTAAACTAAAAGAAGTTGATTAAAAATAAACTTGAAAACTTGTAAAGTAAGCTTCTTGGAAATAATGTTTTAAAAATCCATTCATGTCGTATAAGTTAAAAAAGGCATTCTTCATACTTTTGTCGGAAAAGTCAAAAAGTACCTCGTACGAAAAACGAAAAAAGATTCCTTTCATATATTTTACTAAAAACTCACCGAAGGGTAAAATTGGATTTAAACAATTTTAGGTGGATGGAAATAATATTACATGTTGAGGAAACATGGATGTGGATGATAAAATACACCCCAGTAAATACTAAAGTATAAACAATCTTGGATAAAAATGAGATTGTGATATTTCCCTTACCTTAGGTCCGATTTGCTTCGTAAGTGTCCGAACATCCTGTATAATGATTTAAATAATGTCATTGACTTATTACAGAATCATACTCATTGTTATGATATCATATATGGTTCACTTATGACTTTATTTTACCCGTTCTTTTGTAAATTCCATGTTAAAGAGCGTTTTGGGTAAAATCGTTTCATTTTTCGTCCGTGTTTTGACTTGTAATTATTCATATGATTACTTAGATCATGATTACATAATTCCAGAATATAAAACATGATTTATATATAATATATATTCAGAATATACATATATATAATAGATCAGTAAATGGAAAGAAATACACCGTTCATGGAGACGGTAGGCCGTACGTACGCATGAACGCTGTTTTCGTTTCCTTATTGAGTTGAATGGAATTACGTAGACGACATACATATATATATATACATAAATACAATATCATTATTATGTCATATATTTCATGATTACTTATTATATATACTTTATAATCATTCATTAATGTTTAATGTGGAGAATGAATCTCATCGCGTCGTGGAGACGGTAGTCCGTACGTATGCACGAGCGATGATATCGTTCTCATGATCGTGGAATTGTATTGGAGTGTATGTATACTATTTCAGAATCAATGTAACTTTACAATAATAATATATAGTTATTATGTACACCATTATACCCATCCAATTAAGGTGGTGGTGGAAAATAGATTACACCACGGCGTGGAGACGGTATTCCGTACGTACGCACGCGCGGTGATTTCATTTTCCATAGGATGGATAGATGGAGAAATAGGGTTGTTTCATACTTATAATAACATATCAGTATATGAGTGATAATGATGTTATTAATTCAAAATGAAACAACCTAATAAGAAGATGTGGAAGAAGAAATAAAGTTGAAAGAATCGGTAACGGACATTACCTATTCTTTGAAGCGCCTCTTTGAGATCTCCTTTTAGGGCACTAAAATTGGTCTTTGAGGAAGACAAGAACCTCTAAGATGTTACTATGGAAGTGGAGAAGAAAATTTGTCAGGTGTTGTCCGAGCTTGAAGGCTCAAAGTGGTGTGAGGAAGAGAGGAAGGAGGTGCCCTTTTATAAGGGAGGAGAGGGGCATCTTTAAAAATCTCAAAACAAATTAATTTATAATAAATCTAACCCCACTTAAAAACCTCCAAAAATGACTCATATTCTAATATTAGATGATATAGGGTTGTAATCTCATCAAAAAATAAAATTTTGACAAGTTAGGAATTTATTTTCAACATTATCAACTTGATTTATCCTTATTTAATCAATTTAATTTTATTTGTGGTAATAACATTCTAAATTTTAAATTAAAACAAATAATTACTTATTTGTTGTTAATTTTCCATAATTGGATACGTTATAAAATTTTATACCATATAAATTTAAATTTATAATTTTTAAATATTTTTTTGATTTTTAAACAATTTTATAATATGTTATTTTTATAAAATAACAATAGTGTCAAATTTGACACTATTCATTTATTTGAATTTAAATAAATTATATACAGATGATATGTTCGAAATAAAAGCTTTAATAGATTCATAAAAGGTCATATGTGTCTAAAAAAGTAGTGGATAACATTAAATAGTTCATATAATATTTATTTTATTATTTTTAAAACCATTTATTTGGTTTATCTCTTAATAAAATAATTACTACAACATTTTTGTATAATTATTTAATACACTTATATGTTGCATAAAAATTAAAAATAAAATCCTATGATTAAGCTAAATCTATTAAATTTTACAATAATACTTTTACTCTAATTTATCATCTTAAAATCACAATATGTAAATTATTATATTTATTAAATTATGAAGGTGACAACTTTGACATCATTTAAAATAAAATAATATAAGTGTCATAATAATCTTAATAAGGATCCAAATGGTCACATATTTGGCCAGTGGATGATTAGGGTGTATATATACACTAATAATAAGTTTTGTGAAGATTTTTGGGCCTTTTGATATGTATTAATATTTCAATAAAAACTATATTAATGATTTTTCACTAAATAAATAATTTCTGCATCATTAATGTATCACCATTAATGAAAATTATTTATCCCTAAAAATTCTAAATAAATTCCTATGATGTAGATGATTGTATTATATTTCTGTAGACTATTCATGTTCTAAGTTTCATTAAGCTTATCACCAAATTAAAATTATTATACTTATAAGATTTAAGAAAGTGACATGTTGTCACATTCTTTGGTTTTAATAATAATTAAATTATTTTAATGGAAAAAAGTCCATTAAATGAATCTAATATGACCATTAGGTGATATGGGTCGACTCTTAGTCATCAAATAGGATTTTGGCAGGTGTTAGGTTAATTTCATAATCTTATATTTACCGTTAATTGCCCGATTTACCTTTAACTATGGTAAATAAAATATACCGTAGTTAATATTCATAAATCCCAAAAATAAAAAGTAACTTATTAACATAATTTGGACCCACTGATTCCAAATATGGAATCCATTTTTATAAATTCAATACACAGAATTTGTAGAAATTAAATTAAAATTAATCATGTTGTCGAAAGAAAACAGGTTTTTCTTTAAAACATTGCAAAAGATTGAATTGATTTAACCTACAAATTTAATGTAAAATCAATGATAATGACATATATTATATTAAATGGTAAAAATATATTCTATTTATACTTTAAAACCATTCAATATTATAATTTAACCATATAAATTATTGCGATGAAAAAGTTGTTTTTAATTAAAATATAGTGTGTTTTTACTATTCATCACAATATGAAAGTTACCGGAATAATATAAAGAATTTATCCAAAGTAAATTTTTATTTCTTGATTCCAAAGAAGAATTTTATTTTGTCAATTTGAACTTATAAAAATGTCAAAAACTAGATTTAAAGTGGGTGCACCATCAAAAGGCGGCAAAACTGCATTCTTTGAAAAATACTTATTTTACCCGAAAAATTTATTTTGTTCTTATACCATGTTCTAGAAAATGTGTAAGATGAATAATAATGTTATAAAATTTAAAATTTAGTTAATACTATTCATAATGGCTACTTCATAATAATAATATATCGTTGTTTAGTAAAACTCGGCATTGCGTACAACACACGCTATCGAGGAAGGTCACGATTGCGTGTAATGCAAGCCAAGTCAGGGTTGCGTGTTGTGCAAGAATCCTTCGTTTTTTCGTTATAACAGAATCCAACCATTTTTTCATTTATACATTGAATATATATATATATATATATATATAAACTCAATGTTACATAGAATGATTATTATCAAACGAACTTGAAATTGTGTGTAACACAATCTAAGAATAGCGTTGCGTATACTGCAAGCTAATACGGTGTTGCGTATAGCGCAAGATAATCTTGATGTATCGTACAACAGAAGATATGAATGAAATTAAAAAGAATATATCTGATAAAATATCAGGTTATTACATTCTAGCCCCCTTAAAATGAATTTCACCCTCGAAATTCGTCGGGGTTATAAATGGTTTTCTACTTGAAATTTCTTTAATTTAAACCCACATCGTAAAAAGGAATACCAAAACTTATCTTTAAAAACTAAAGTATGAAATGTAATGGTTACCCAAATTAACTCATCACTGGGTTTCCACATAGGAGAACATAGGTGAAAATATGGATATGGAAGAAAAATCTAACCATCAAGTTCTGATGGAGAGTGGTAGAGAACATGGCTATGAAAAAGCCAACAATCACAAAGCTATTGATTTGTGATGATCTAGGGTACCATCTGATTTATAGGATATAAGGGCACTAGGACAACATTTTTGGTTTTCAAGATCATTTCCCTAAAGTTGAAGAATTTGAATTAGAATAAATACTTACTTTATTTTGGTACAATCTCACTGTTGTTCGTTCCTTGAACAATTTCCACTTCATCTCTTAAAGAAATGAAGTTGAATTTGTTATTCGTGAAGTGTTAGCAGATCATGTGATAGAATGACAGGTCATTCCATCTATCTCAAACAAAAGGTTAGAAAAAGTTATTAAATATACATAAGTCGATCTATAGTGAGATTAATCATATATGGTTCCTAAAATGGACTTATACTTCATATATCATACTACTTAATGTAATAAAACTAGTTTCTACTAAACAGGGACTTCTTGTAGGCCAGTGGTAGGTGATAAAGGCCAGTCACACTTCGGTTGTGGGTTCGATTCCCACAGCCTTGTCCGACGCGATGGGCTGTCGCCCGTCCTACAGGTTGTCCTTTTTTTAAAACTATATTACTATAACATCCCATAAATAATATCGAAAACAACTTCTATCCTTAATACTAACTTATGTCCAACATAATCCATTCCAATCTTTAGTCTTATCTAAAATACTTTGGTCCAAGCTCAAAGTATAAAGAAAATGATTACTTGAAATGTCACATAACAATCACGTGAATTCCATCATTTATCCCCAATATATCATAAGATATATCTTGTTGGTCAAATTACAATCATGTGAATACCTTAATCATGTATTCTCTTGAAGAATGAATACCCATTAATTGAACCATAGTGAAAACATGAATGCAGTTAAAAGTTAACTCTTTCCACATACCAAAATCCTCAAAATTCTATATACACAAACCATGATATCACTTAGTCCTTATATCAATCATGAGCTCATGAATACTGTCAAACATTTCATTTTTTCCTTATCCCTTCATTATGCGCATATCATCTTTTTTCCAAAAATATCTCAATCACTTTCCATGGTTACCGGTACCATAAAATTATTGAAAACATAAATATTCCAATATTCCACGATACTATATACAACATTATTTTGGAATCCCATTACATAAACACTTAATCATTCCACCACATCGTTGTCATATTCAACATCGCCAATGGTGACCGCATATGACTTACCTTTGTCCTTTGCCTTAAGTGGTTGCTCATGTCGATCATCACTAACCCTTGGATTAGGGAATTTATTAGAATAATGCCCCATTTCCTTGCACTTGAAGCATTGAAGTGTATTAGGTTCATTCTATGTATCCCTTCCTTTGTTTGCATCATTAGACATCTTCTTCTTATCATTGCGGCATTCAAATGCCTGATGACCTTCCTTTCCACATTTGAAACATTTACTTGTCCCTTTAATACAATCTCCACCATGATTCTTTCCACACTTTGAGCATAAGGAATCATTCATCTTCTTTTCACCATTATTCTGAGATTTCTCCTTGAACTCCATCTTTCGTTTCTTGTCAAAACTATGCGATGGATAAGTAACACCAACTTCCATTTCTACCTTTATAGCACAACGTACAATTTCTTCATAGCTATTGAAGTCTCTTATAGCTAATGCCCTTCGAAGATTTGGTTTTAAGCCACTGAAGAATCGATCAACTTTACTTTCAGGTTGGATGATAAATCCAGATTCATACCTTGCAAGCCTTGTAAAATTAGCTTTGTATATACCAACAGATTCATCATCCTTTTGCTTTAGTTCAAGAAACACCTTCTCCATCTTTGTTCAAAGAATACGAGGGAAGTACTTATTGAAAAATAAGTTCTTGAACTCGTCCCATTCCATGGACTCAATTTCATCTCTTGGACTCGTATTCTTGATAAGATTCCACCATTGATCAGCATCACCTTCCAAACGATACACTGCTAAGATGACTTTATCATATTCAGAACATTGAAGAACTGAAAATATCTTTTCAGTAGTACTGATCCATTGTTCTGCAACAAGTGGATCAGAAGACCCACTGAAAGAAGGTGGATATTGCCTCATGAAGGACTCAATAGAATATTGTTCCCTTATCTGCTCATTTGGAAGTCCAGAATGATTCATATCTTGGGTAAGTATAACAATAAGATTTTACACTCCATCTCCCGTAACATTTGTTTGTTCAGGAGGACAATCGTTGCATTGTCCATTGCATTGATCAACACGGTTCCTTCGGGTTCCAGCCATCGTCTAAAAACCATAAAGAATAGTGTGAGAGGCAAATATCATGCTAGGGAAAACAACACAATAAAGGAGCAGTACCTTCAATATATAACATCTCGGGTTACCGTAATTCTAGTACTATAACCTATACTTATATTTAACCTTAGGGACATCCCTAGACATACCTTAGAAATATCTCTAGGGATCTCACTAAAGTTCTCACATCCTTGTTTACAAAGGTTGACTAAACCTTTCCTCTAATACCAACTGTAGAGACCCGAAGCTTGACGTACAAGGACATTACATTTCTTTTGTGGAATACTTATTACATAACAAAAACACACACACAAGGACCATAATAGTTTAGTGTCTTTGGAAACTCGGAACGTAATATTCTAATCATGGTGAAAGATCTTCAACATATCCCATAAAGATCTTCCCTTTTTTTTCTTACCTAAAACCTTTCTTTATATCCCGGGGAAAAGAAAACATAAAAGGGTGAGCTCAAATGCTCAGTAAGGGTAAACAAAAGAAATATCAATCACATCAAATTCATAAGAACATAACATTTTGGAAATCTTAACCTGCAAAAGAGATCATAATATCATAACATGGGATAAATCATAGTAGTGAAATGTAATCCCAATAATCATAACTTAAAACATGAAACTTTGTATAGTACACACATAATCATAGAGAATCATTTCTTATTAGTCAAGACTCATTGCCAAGACTATCTTAGTGGACAAAGTCCATTTCTGAACCGAGTTCACTCCTCGTTTCAGTCCTGTTTCACTGAACCAGTTTAACCTGCTATTCCAGCCATGTCTACCTCATGAGATATAAAATCTTTACCCAATGCATTGGAGTTAGATATAGGTCCCACCCATCTCATAATGATACCATTCTTATGTGTGCCACAAAATCATAAATCATACATCATTGCATAATCCATGTAGTAAAAATGGGATTCTTAAACAACATGACATCATAAAAAAATTCATATAAGATAAAGGAATTCATAAAAATATTTCCATCACAACATAATCAAATCCATGTAATAATAGGGATAGAAACAGAACCCTATATTATCTTAGATGGAAAATAATTTTGATAAAACACTTGAACTCCATTCTTGAGGAATATATCCTTTCTACTTCAAAAACACTTTTCCTTTCTTAACATGTCATACAATTCTAAACTAAAAGAAGTTGATTAAAAATAAACTTGAAAACTTGTAAAGGAAGCTTCTTGGAAATAATGTTTTAAAAATCCATTCATGTCGTATAAGTTAAAAAATTCATTCTTCTTAATTTTTTCGGAAAATTAAAAAAGTACCTCGTACGAAAAACGACAAAAGATTCCTTTCATATATTTTACTAAAAACTCACCAAAGGGTAAAATTGGATTTAAAAAATTGTAGGTGGATGTAAATAATATTACATTTTGAGGAAACATGGATGTGGATGATAAAATACACCCCAGTAAATACTAAAGTATAAACAATCTCAGATAAAAATGAGATTGTGATATTTCCCTTACCTGAGGTCCGATTTGCTTCGTAAGTGTCTGAACCTCCTGTATAATGATTTAAATAAGGTTGTTGACTTATTCCAGAATCATACTCATTGTTATGATATCATATATGGTTCACTTATGACTTTATTTTACCCGTTCTTTTGTAAATTCCATGTTAAAGAGCATTTTGGGTAAAATCGTTTCATTTGTCGTCCGTGTTTTGACTTGTAATTATTCATATGATTACTTAGATCATGAATAAATAATTCCAGAATATAAAACATGATTTATATATAATATATATTCAGAATATACATATATATAATAGATCAGTAAATGGAAAGAAATACACCGTTCATGGAGACGGTAGGCCGTACGTACGCATGAACGCTATTTTCTTTTCCTTATTGAGTTGAATGGAATTAAGTAGAAGACATACATATATATACACATAAATCCAGTATCATTATTATGTCATATATTTCATGATTACTTTTTATGTATACTTTATAATCATTCATGAATGGTTAACGTGGAGAATGAATCTCATCGCGTCGTGGAGACGGTAGTCCGTACGTACGCACGAGGGATGATATCGTTCTCATGATCGTGGAATTGTATTGGAGTGTATGTATACTATCTCAGAATCAATATCACTTTAAAATAATAATATATAGTTATTATGTACACCATTATACCCATCCAAGTAAGGTGGTGGTGGAAAATAGATTACACCACGACGTGGAGACGGTATTCCGTACGTACGCACGCGCGGTGATTTCATTTTGCATAGGATGGATAGATGGTGAAACAGGGTTGTTTCATACTTATAATAACATATCAGTATATGATTGATACTGATGTTATTACTTAAAAATGAAACAACCTAAGAAGAAGAAGTGGAAGAAGAAATAAAGTTGAAAGAATCGGTAACTGACATTACCTCTTCTTTGAAGCGCCTCTTTGAGATCTCTTTTTAGGGCGCACTAAAATTGGTCTTTGAGGAAGAACAGAACCTCTAGGATGTTACTATGGAAGTGGAGAAGAGAATTTGGCAGCGTTGGCCGAGCTTTAAGGCTCAAAGTGGTGTGAGAAAGAGAGGGATGAGGTGCCCTTTTACAAGGGAGGAGAGGGGCACCTTTGGAAATCTTAAAAATATTAATTTATAATAAATCTAACCCCATTGAAAAAACTCCAAAAATGACTCATATTCGAATATTAGATGAGATAGGGTTGTAATATCATCAAACAATGAAATTTTTACAAGTTAGGAATTTATTTTCAACATTATCAACTTGATTTATCCTTATTTAATCAATTTATTTTATTTGTGGTAATAACATTCTAAATTTTAAATTAAAACAAATAATTACTTATTTGTTGTTAATTGTCCATAATTGGATACGTTATAACATTGTATACCATATAAATTTAAATTTATAATTTTTAAAAAATTTTGTGATTTTTAAACAATTTTATAATATGTTATTTTTTATAAAATAACAATAGTCAAATTTGACACTATTCATTTATTTGAATTTAAATAAATTATATACAGAATATATGTTCGAACTAAAAGCTTTAATATATTCATAAAATGTCATATGTATCTATAAAAGTAATGGATTGAATTAAATAGTTCATATAATATTTATTTTATTATTTTTAAAACCATTTATTTGGTTTATCTCTTAATAAAATAATTACTACAACATTTTTGTATAATTATTTAATATACTTATATGTTGCATAAAAACTAAAAATAAAATCCTATGATGAAGATAAATATATTACCATTCAAAATAATACTTTAAATCGTATTTATCATCTTAAAATCACAATATGTAAATTTTTATATTTATTAAATTTTGAAGGTGACAACTTTGACATCATTTAAAATAAAATAATATAAGTGTCATAATCATCTTAATAAGGATCCAAATGGTCACAAATTCGTCCAGTGGATGATTATGGTTTATATATACACTAATAATAAGTTTTTTGCAGATTTTTGTTCTTTTTGATATGTATTAATATTTCAATAAAAACTATATTAATGATTTTTCACTAAATAAATAATTTCTGCATCATTAATGTATCACCATTAATGACAATTATTTATCCCTAAAAATTCTAAATAAATTCCTATGATGTAGATAATTGTATTATATTTCTGGATACTATTCATGTTTGAAGTTTCATTAAGTTTATCACCAAATTAAAATTATTATACTTATAAGATTTAAGAAAGTGACATGTTGTCACATTCTTTGGTTTTAATAATAATTAAATTATTTTCATTGAAAAAAGTCCATTAAATGAATCTAATCCGACCCTTAGGTGATATGTGTTGACTCTTAGGCATCCAATAGGATTTTGGCAGGTGTTAGGGTAATTTTATAATCTTATATTTACCCTTAATTGCCCGATTTACCTTTAACTATGGTAACTAAAATTTACCGTAGTTAATATTCATAAAGCCCAAAAATAAAAAGTAACTTATTAACATAATTTGGACCCACTGATTCCAAATATGTAATCTATTTTTCCAAATTCAATACACAAAAGTTTCAGAAATTAAATTAAAATTAATCCCATTGTCGAAAGAAAACGGGTTTTTCTTTAAAACATTGCAAAAGATTGAATTGATTTAACCTACGAATTTAATGTAAAATCAATGATAATGACATATATTATATTAAATGGTAAAAATATATTCTATTTATACTTTTAAACCATTCAATATTATAATTTAACCATATAAATTATTGCGATGAAAAAAGTTTTTAATTAAAATATAGCGTGTTTTTACTATTCATCAAAATATGAAAGTTACCAGAATAATATGAAAAATTTATCCAAAGTAAATTTTTATTTCTTGATTCCAAAGAAGAATTTTATTTTTTCAATTTGAAATTATAAACATGTCAAAAACTATATTTAAAGTGGGTGCGCCATCAAAAGGCGGCAAAACTGCATTTTTTGAAAAATACTTATTGTACCCAAAAAATTTATTTTGTTCTTATACCATGTTCTAGAAAATGTGTAATATGAATAATAATGTTATAAAATTCAAAATTTAGTTAATAATATTCATAACGTCTAGTTCATAATAATAATATATCGTTGTTTAGTAAAACCCGGTATTGCGTACAACACACGCTATCGAGGAAGGTCGCGATTGCGTGTAATGCAAGCCAAGTCAGGGTTGCGTGTTGTGCAAGAATCCTTCATTGTTTCGTTATAACAGAATCCAACCATTTTTTCATTTATACATTGAATATATATATATATATATACTCAATGTTACATATAATGACTATTATCAAACGAACTTGAAATTGTGTGTAACACTATCTAAGAACAGCGTTGCGTATACTGCAAGCTAATACGGTGTTGCGTATAGCGCAAGATAATCTTGATGTATCGTACAACAGAAGATATGAATGAAATTAAAAAAAATATATCTTATAAAATCTCGGGTTATTATATATGTTGAGGATGCTTCTTATTTTTTATATTATATTATCAACTATATATTGAGAGTTTATGATATAACATAAATACCTAGATTATTACACCAAAATATATAATTTTATTTCTCTTGATAAAGATAAAGAAAATTTTGAATTAAATAAGACTGTTAATGAATTATATCAGTGTAAAATGGAATAAGTAAATCTATTTTCTGATCATACTTTTAAAATGTCGGGATATATTGATCATTTAGAAAAACTGGGCTTCTAAATGGATAAGAAATTATCCATTAATATTATCTTATTATCCTTACCACCAATATTATCCTTAATTTTTCAAGCCCAGATAAACGAGTTGGAAAAGTTACTTAGGAAAATTTTTTACATACTTCACCAAGAAGATAAGGATTGGTTGAGACCTATTTCTACACCCCCTGGGGTGAAAATTTTGGAAGAAAATGATGAAGATCCCCTAGATAATATAAATCAAAAATATCATTTATAATGTACCTCAAAGAGACAAAATATTCCATGGTAAAAAATGAATTGGAGGATATTTTTTTCTTGTGTGGAAAGAATGGACATTAGAAAATAAATTGCAATGAATTGAAGAAGAAAGCAGTTTCACCCACTTTAGGTATATTCATCATCTTTTTATTAATCACTTGTGTATTAAATTAAATATGATTAAAAAATACATGTATTTAAATATAGGAAATGATAAATTATATAATGTTTATAAATATAATGCAAAAGTAGATCAGAAAGGGTGATTCCTTTTTCATCCAATGGGAGCTCACTATTTTTCATTTCCAATTTGTATTGATTCATGTTTGTAAGAAGTGTTACCAAAAAATTTATATCAGTGTCTAACAAGACACAATGGTACGTTATTTATTTATGGAATAAATATTTCTATGGTACTTTAATACTAAATTAATGGTTTAGTAACTCTTGAATCATAAATATCCATGAAAATGATTGATGATTATAAAATAAGACACTAACCCAATTATGGAAAGATAATTATTTTTTCAAATAAAAATAAAATTATTTGACTTATTTATTTTAATTTAAGTATTCTTATCTCAATTGAGCTAAGATACTAGATATACAAACAAACCAATTATCATGTTTTAGATAAAGAATCATTTTTAAATAAAGGCACATCATAAAACATTTGGAGTTAGCTTAAAACATGCATGTGAACTATTATAAATCTAAAAGTAACTTTTTATACTTCTTGAGAAATTTTTGAAATGATCAGTGAAGAAAATGAGTGGACTTGGTAAAGGGAATCATCGATATAGATTTTTGTAGTGTATATTATCCAAGTAATCATTGATCATTTATGTGGATTAAAGGTTATCCTTCAATCAGACTTTATCATATAAATCAATTTCATGATGGTAGTAAAAGTATGATCAATAACAAGTCTTATATTTATTTGAAATCATCCATTATTCCTTCCAAGACATATTTTTCAATTAAAAGTGAAACAAATGACCATATGACAACTATATTTTCAAATGGATATAATATCAATTGAGATATGATAATAATTTATTAGGAATCTACTGTAATTTTTTTTGAAAACTGTTTGCTAAATTTTTTCCTTATCTACAAATGAACATCAAAACATAAAGGTGTATCTTATTTAACGATCCTATAGAAACTAAGGATTTAATGAATAGTCAAGATGGACTATAATTCCATAAATAAAGCCTATATCTTTGAATACAGTGGGAGAAAACACAACTTCAATTGTTTATGGCTCTTGATGCACATAAATTGACATAATAATACGAGGCACCATTGAGATTAGTGGGGGAATAGTTCCAGAGATGCATATTATGTAGGAATTTATTAGCAAATATGTGATTTATGTTCCCCATAAATGGTGATATATGTATAATATTTTAGAGTAATAATTCTTATAAATAAGTAGAAAATGGTAATAAAATAAAGTTATAAAGTAAATATATAAATTCAAGTAACAAACTCCATGTATGAATATTCAAGGACTTTGTATTTTAAATGTTTCTAAGACTTGATACTCTGGGTGAGTATTCAAGATAAACTGGACATGGATGGTAAAATATGGTACTAATAAAGAATGGTTGTTTATTTAATGTTTTAGTCTATGAAAAAACTTATTCACTACTTATAATTTCTAAAATCCTTTTTTGAATTCCATTTTTTCATAGTAAATTTGTATGATCATCATATTGGGAAATTGATTTTCAAGGCTGCCTCATTTCGAGGAATCCTTATTGAATATGTCTATATGATGTGACAAAAAAGGATACCCTTTGGTATATATCTACTCGGAATAACTAAATGATCAGTGACATCAATAAATTTCAATAAGATATGTTGGTTTCATGAATTCTTTTGTGAATAAATAATAAAAAGTGATCATAGAATATTGAATTGTGAAAAAATGAGTGACACGTGTCTCTAATTGGTTAGTTAGTGCATTATCAGTTTTTAAGATAAATATATCGATAACATATGGAATTTATTTATGTCTGACTAGTTTGTTAAGACTAATGAATGATATTTCTCCATGTATGACTTAAAGTTCAACTATGTTTTGGAAAAAATATAAAAAATGGATCAATGAGTTTTCTGAATCTAGTCATAATACTTATATTAAAAATGTATTGAAAAATACAAGTTGAATAAACTCAAGACATAATTTTCATTGGAATATAATCCTTCCATCACAACATGCATGAGAATAGGAAGAGGTTATAGGGATTAAAATAATTTCACAATCTTAAGAGATAGGAATTCATCTAATGTGCCATGATTCATAATGATTTTTGTTATTAACGATACATAAATCATAAAATATAAACATCAAATATATACAACATAGTTTAATAAACTTGTAGTTAATACTATATGATAGTACTTGGAAAATTATAAATGGATGAGTTCATGGTATCTATAGAAGGAAAAATACTAGTGACCAAATGAATTGAACTAATGTCTATAATGAGTTCAATTTTAAATAGTCTCATAAAAAAGGGTCTAATATAATAATAAATAAAAATTATTACAATTGGTGGTTTTCATATATATATTATTCGAGTTTGTTACAACTTCTAATGAAAATTAAGAAGGGTTTTATAAAGGTCATGTACTTTTTCCAAAATAGATATACTTTTCTTGTTATGATAATATTTGTCTATGGATTTATTTTTGATATTATGACCATGACATGGGAATAAGAGGTAGATACCTGGTTATATCACTACATAATGGATTTTCTCAAGATTGTAATGTTGTAGTAAATAGATTCACCACCCTGATATATAGATTTTCCAATGGTATCCACAAAAATGTGATAAACTTATAAGCTTTATCCAAAATTAGAAGAATCATGTTTAACATGTGAGGAATTTATAGTCATTAACAGTTGAATCTAGTGCATGTTGGAGTTTGCTGGAGTTGGTTCCAAAGGAATAACTACCTTGTACTTTGGAATACATGTATATTAAAACAAGGGAATATTAATTTAAATATTTTATCACATATTGATTTTTTTTATGAATTCAATTGATGTGATAATGTCCTAGAGTATCTTTCACATTGATAAGATCATAACAATTCCCATCTATGATACAAAACTTTAGGATATATGAAAATAACTCTTAAATATATTTTTATAGTTGGATAACAAACTATGACAGGGAACATGACACATAGAATATTTGGTTTGAGTTTTCGTATGAGGATGAGGTTTCTTCTCATGAATTTTTCATTTAGTAATCTATAAAATGAGATATTATGAGAAAATAATGGCCAGTAGAAATTCCATATGTTTTGGTGTAATCAGATATTCCTCTCTACGAGTGTGTGTAATGATCCTTAGATTTTAATATTATTATTGCATGTTATGTCTCACATTCTTAGATGTATTTTATAAAACCTGATGATAAAAATTCATGTATATTTTTGATATACTAGGTGCGCCACGAATGAAGTGTTATTAATTAAAAATTCTAGGAAGGATTTGTCTCTTACCACTTTATTGAAGTTGATATCTCAACCCTTTAGTTGGCATATAATTATCGTATTAAATTCCATGTGCATTGGGGTAATGCTGTTTATTTCAGATTTTCAAAGAACGAGGTATCAAGAACAGAGGTTGATAAAACATATGTGAAACCTACTTAATGATATATTGTGACAAAAGGATTATATTACATAGTGAGAGTATGTATGTGGATGTCACTGTTGCGACATTAAGTTCTTTCTCTTGGGTTCCTTGATTCATTTATAGACAGGAATGTTAAACATTAAGAAAGACCTCTAAATACCAATGGGAATGAATCCTAGAGGGTCTCAAACAATGTTCTTAAATTGATATCGATTCAATTATATTTGAATTTAATTAACAGAATAAACATTATTCTCAAGAATGAAGAATAATTTTATTCAAGTTTTATTGACTGCATAAATCAAATAAATATTTATTCCCAAGAGTATTAATAAAAATATATATTTATTTTCTTTAATATTTAATAAATAATTTTTAATTAGTTTTTGAATAAAATATTTATTTAATTGAATAAAATGTTTTATTCGGATATTCAATAAATGCTGAGCAGTTCGAACGTACCTAGATCACATCTAACAATGAATAATTATTTACAAGATGATAAATAATATTAATCACTGCACAAGTTAGTGCACACCTTAAAATAATAATAATAATAATATTTTATAGAATGAGTTTTTATGTTGGTTATTATATTATTTAATGGACAACTGACAATTAAATAATATTTTAACCTAAAACTTATCAATATAAACTGATAGTTATGTCTATTATATTGGGTTAATTGAGATATAGAAAATTATTTCACACAATGAATTCTCTCTAAAATTCATTTTTCTCTCTCCCTCTTAAGAATGAAAAATTAAATAGAGATTACTTCATGATTAAAGGATGAGTGATCAATATGAAATATTCAAGATAATTTATTCATCATTCGATCACCCAAAAATAAATTAGTGTTGCTCAGTGATCAATGGACTATATGTAGATCACCGCTAGAGAGATTCTACCATTGGATCCTCACATCACAATGAAGTCAATCCAAAAATGGTATTTTGAAAGATAAAGAGTGACATCGAATAAAGGATCCTAAGAAAAATAATTTTTTTTCTTCTAATCTAAATAAATTAATAATAAATTTAATGCGAAAGATCGTCAATCAGTGTTTCTAGAAACTAAATATTAATATAAATTTTAATATGTCACACACTACCACAGGCCTTGGCTGTTCCCAGAAACTTAAAATGTCACATGGTATCATTCTATCATAATAAATGTGTCCAAAAACACAAGAAGATATTGAATTAATGAGAAAAATCCCCGATTCATTTGTAGTGGGATATATCGTGTATTCCATGATATGTACAAATTTTGATGTTACTTTTGATTTAAGCATGGTGGGAAGGTATCTAGATAATCTTAGAAAGATGCATTGGGAAGCTATAAAAACAATCCCAAATTGATTAAGATGTAAAATGGATATGTTCCTAGTGTATGGAAGATATGAGAAACTACTAGTGAGGGGATATACCAATTCTTACTTTTAGAATGATCATGATGATCTGTAATTGGAGTCAAACAATTTATTTTTCCTGAATTGTATTATAGTGAACTAGAGAAGCTCAATTGAATCTATGGTCACTAAAACTACTGAAAAATATGATAGTATAATACCTTCCACTGTAGTTAAGGATAATTTTTTTATTCAAAACATTATCTATTATATTGGTGTTGTTCCTAGCAGTACAAAACCTATTCTAGTTTATCTTGATAATACTACAATAATGGTGATTTCCAAGGAGCCCAGGTCACACTAGAGGAAAAAATAATATAAATTATAAGTTTCATATCTTGGGAGATTTTAATAATATAGGTAAATTCATATTTAGTAGAGTATCCATAGAGGATAAAATAAAATACCTTCTTATTTAATACATATATTAGAAAAATAATTATTCTTATACAAGAGCTAGTGGTTTAAGGATTGTTAGCAGTTGGATCAAGTGAAAGTGGGAGTTTTGTGAGTGGGTTTCCTAGACCCAACTCCTTTATGTAATTTTATTACCATTATATGTATATAGTTAGATATATATATGTTTGTACCTTTCCATAATACTGATTATACTTTTGTGTCCACCATATTTTTGAGAACCTGGATATTTCATGAAAATAATCTCAAATTTATGTCCTACAATACAGATATGTCATATTGATAGGACATAAATGATGTTTTACTTTTAGGTGATGGGGGATTATAATCATTGGGACTTATTATCATAATTTTTTACCTCGAGTAGATGATATCATGAAGACTAACCCTCCAATAGGAACACCACATGTTTCATGTGTCATTATGATCTCCCATCCACAAACACATGTAATGGTCCCATGAATTGGGATTATTATTAGTGTATACATTTTGATTATATAGTTTTATGTAATTGAAAAATAATAATATTTATGTTGTAGCAAGGTAGCTTGAGTTGGGTGCATAATTAGTGGGATGACATTAACTGAATAATCAAGAAATAATTTTTCACTTCTAAAAAGAAGTGATATATCCGACCTAGTTGATTAGGATGGTTGTACCTTCACTAAATCCATGTACATGGTAGAGGAATTCATGTCCATCCAGTATGGTTAACATATAATTAAGAAATAATGGATGATGACACAATGTTTGAATCCTTCTTTATGAGATAACATACTATAAAGAGATTATATGACATGATGTGTGTTCTTAGTAAATATTTTCATTGATATGAATTTTAATTATCTACTTATGTGCCTTGATGGGTTTCTAGACTCTCATCTTTCTCTATGAATTGTATTCACTACTACCGATATAAGGTTCTAGAGACACACACACATAGCATATTCAAAATAAAGCACTATTCTAATAAATAGGTGTATAGGACATGGTTGAATGTACCACGAGGTTTGAAAGATTCTTGAGAATAAATTATCACCAATGAATAAATAAAATAATTATTATTATATTATATAATAATTGGATTTATATTTATTTATTATAAATATTTTAAAGTTTTTAATTGAATACAAGGAAAAATATTATATGAACAAATTTTATTTTAATACTAAAGGTTTGTTTAATATTTGCGGGAATTACGAATCAATTTAATGAATAAATTCTCTTGTGTAATACATTTATTATATATTAAAAGAAATTTATAAATATAAATTATATTTATGAAATAGTTAATTAGTCGTAACGTGTTATTTTTAACTTATTTAGTGGGAGTAATTTATACCAGGGTTGGGAACACTATATAAGTAAGAGGGAACACATTTATAAGAGACTATTCATCTACTAGAATTGGAGATCTCCTCTCACTATTTCCACATCCTAGAGAGAGAAGTTATCAATCAAAGTTTCAATCTTTGATCGTCTTCATGGATTAAAGGAATGAGATCATGGTGATTATCAAGACATTGAAGTCTTCATAGAACTTTCATGCTAGCACCTAAATTTTGATTATAGGTATTCCTATGGACTATTGAAGAATGTGTGGATGATCTTGAGGGATTCAACCATTGATTCTTTGGAAAACAGTCATTAGAGATGATATTTTGTAGAACAAACCATCAATATGAATGTGGTAATCATTAATTTTTTTGTTTGATCTTAAATAAATTCATGTGAGATTATTGGAACTTTATTTAGCCTCAGATAACTAGATATGATGAAGTTATATTGATCTTTCAATGAAAATTTTAAATCCTCAGCACATATTATTTCGCTACACTCCCTGGTACAACCATTTATGCAGTAAATAGGAAATAATGAGACAAATTTTTAGTTGTTTTTATAGTTTGAACCCAAGGTTCTCGAGTGTAACATCCGTATATTTTTTTAAAATGAAACACTACATTCAATATCATACAAGATAAGCCACATCGAGCTTAAACAAACGACTAATTATTATTATTTCAATGTGATAGTTATCACCTAGCCTTTGGACTAGTGGGGATGAACTAAATTATAATAATACAGTTTAATCATGTTTACTAAAGGAATTAATTGGTTACTAATTTATTATGAATGAGTATAAAAACCAATTGAACATAAAGAAATAGTTTTTATAAAAAAAACTAATTTTATACTCAAAATGAAATTTTATCTTAATAAATTAAATTAATCACTATTAGTGAAAAATATAAATTAAATTTATATTTTATATATTCAATAAAATGTTTTTAAATTTATTCAATATGTTCGATAGACTTAATGCAAGAATAAGTCCAATTTTTAGTATAAAAGCTATATTTTTTATAAAGATAATTTTGTTAGAATTTGATGACATACTTGTTTTAAAACTAAATTTTGAACCTTTTATAAATTTCATATGAAGAAATAGACTTTATTTCTGAATGTTTTATTTCAAAACTATCTTGGGCTGATTTTATTTCCAGAAAATTTCATTTTTTTTGAATAGTGAAAAATACTAAATTTTAATTAGAAAATGCATTTTCAACTAATTTGTTAATATTGTTAAATTATATTATAAATTGGTATCAAATTATAAATAGTAAATTATAAATAATTCAATCCAATTTAGGTAATTTTAATCAATTTTACATTTGAAAATGGATATAAAAATATTTCAAAATTTTGAACACTTTTCACTTTAAAAACCCGCTTCCCTGTTGCATCTGTAAGATTAATTTTAAATATAAATTTTTGAATTCTATGAATTTTATTTAGTAAAATTGATTGAATATTTTGAATAATATGGTCCAAATTATGTAGTATGGTCATTTTAATTTTTATTCACAAAACATTTATCATGGTAAAAAGAAATATTCACTGTGGTGTTGGTAAAATAATTGAACGAGTTAAAGTTAAAAGGTAATGGATTAAAATACATAAAAACTAAAATATTTAATGAGTGGTTGAGGTATTTACCAAACCTTACCATAATTTATAAAATTAATAACCATCCAAATTCTTATTAATTAATTCCACCCAAATCTAGTTTTCTTTAAACATAAAATAATCATTATATAATCACCTAAAACCACCCCTCCTCAAGTATAAATACCACTCATTGCCTCCCCATTTATCATCAAATGACTTGAATCATAAAATTTATAAAAAACCTCTTTTAGTAAAAATAATTATTTCCTATTTCTAACAGTCTCACTAGAATACCAAATCCAAGGTCCTCAAGAGGTCCTTAAAGGGGGTGATATTCAAGAGGTAATTTTCTCAAAACACATCTCGTATTTTTTATCCTATTTCACTATATTATAACTTCATCTGTAAAGTAATGATAAATAAAGAATAATTTATATATTTGAGTTTTATGTTTATAATTTAATATCTCATAACCATTTAGTTTCTTATAACGTTTTATTCATAGAAACAAAACTATTATCCAAATTACGCTATATAATCATCTTAGTGAATAATTATTTTTATTTTTTTTCTATTACCGACTTCATGACTGGTAATAAAAGTACAATTATGGTAAAATAATGTTTTAATAGGTATATAATAACCTATTTAATGTTCTTTAACTAATATAAAGACAAAATATTAATTAAAATGAAACAAGTTCATGATGGTCGAAAAAAATACCAAATTAAACTAGACATTTATCATTAAAATTTTATCAAAAGAAACATTCTTATTTAAGAAAGTATAAATATATATGTGACTATTTAAACTTTTTGAAATTAATTTATTCCATTTCATTTCACATATGGAGTTTTATTTTCATTTGATATGAAAATCCATAATTTTACACAAATGAACCAATGATGAAACCATGAAACAAACACACCCAAAACAATAAAAAATAATGAAATATTATTAATTAATGGGTGGTAAGATGTCATAAAAGTATCACATAATGAATTATAAATATTATTATAGTTATTTATTGAATTAATTACATTATTTAAAATTTTATACAGGAGGTTAAAGTATGAAAAAGTAAAGTGAAGTGTGTGGTACATGTTTTTCATCTCACTTTTATTTTGGGGAGATATATGTTTTATTCAAAACTTATTTATTGTGTGTGGTGTATATATACTAGAATTAAATATATACTATAATAAATATCATTATACTCAGGGAATTATATGTTTAATATTTTAATCATTACTTTTATAGGGAATACGATTCAACTGATTACAATGTGGTAAGAGAATTCTTTACCCAATTTCCATTCTTTGGGTTAACTTTCTAATTCATTGATTATGTCTTTATATGATTATGTGGGGTGTGAATTTTGATTATATAATGTTTAATTTAAACTTTTTTATCTGAATTTATATTTAATACATGTAATTGATTAATATTTTTAATTATCACTTCAATGATATGATATTTATAATGGATTTTATTTTAAAAATTATCTTTCTACAGTTTCCCTTAAATCTTGATTTTTCTTCTATGAACAAGTTTTTATAATTTTTTTTCCAAAAATGATTTTTATATTCTCTTATGATTTGTCTAAATTATTTTTTACTCATTTTTTACTTTTTAGAAAATGGTTTTAAAGGATGTTTTTTGATTTATAAACAATGTTCTTTATGACGTTTCCAACAAAAATATAGAAGGAATGTTTTATTAACGTATAGGACATTAGAGGATTTAACTACCCTCATGATGAATTAATAAATTGATTTCTCCTTTTCAATATTACAATTTTTTTTTTCAATTTTGTTTCCTTTATAACTTCATGGCATTTTAAATAATATGTTTTCAAAATAGAAAGGATATTTTCCTCAAGAATTAATTCAAGTTATCTCCCAAATTTTTTTTCCATCTAAGATAAAATTATTTGATGTTACTTACTATTTACTAGGGATAATATTCAAGTACACAATCATTAATATTTATATGGTTGGTTTATGTTTATGATGACATGATTTTTATGAATCCAATTTCTTTTTCATGAGCTATGTTATGAGGAAATGTTTTTGAAGCTCATTTATTTACATGGGTTATGATGTGATGAATGATTTATGTTATTGTAGAAGATATATGTATACTTTTCATTATGAGTTAGGTGAGATCTATATCTTATTCCTATTCTTTGGGAAAATATGTATAACTCATGATTATAAATTTTATATATGATGCTGAATACATGTTAACAAATGTTATCAATGAACCTGATTACATGTCCACAAATGTTATGTGTGAACCTGATTACATGTTCAAACATGTTATTCGTAAACCAAATTACATGTTCACAAATGTTATGTATGATTACATGTTCATAATATCATGTGTGAACCATATTACATGTTCACAAACGCTATGTACGAACCTGATTACATGGTCACAAATGTTATGCATGAACCTGATTACATGTTCGAAAATGTTATGCATGAACCCGATTACATGTTCACAATGTTATGCATGAAACTGATTACATGTTAACAATGTTATGAATGGACCTATCTTTCATGTACATGTGTTTATACATGGACCTAGATTTCATGTCCATATGTTTATGTGTGGACCTAAATTTCATGTCCATATATTTATGCATAGAATAGGTTTCATGTATATAAGTTCGTGAAAGGGTCTAATTTTATGTCCTTAACATTAATAGAAAACCTATTTCTATTTATACATGTTCAAAAATTTATAATTTTATGTGTATTCCACATTCCATGTCTTATTCCAATGTTATTATTACATCGATCATGTTCTATGATGATACATGTCTTATGAACTTCTATGATTTATTCCATGAATCATGATTGTGATCTCTGATATGTAGGGTATAGTTTTCAAATGTTATTTTTATTTTATTATGTCATTATGATTATGTTATATTTGATATCTCTTTTGTTTATCCCTACTAAGAATATGAGCTCACCCTTTTCTAATAATTATTTTCCCTAGGATATGAAAAAAGATATTAATTACTTCATGTAAAAAGGGTTTTAGTTATGATGGAATAAGTGGGAGATGATGTAGATATTTTATAAACTAGTTGTTATTGTTTACAAGTTTCCAAGGACACAAAACCCGTAATATTCTAGCTTGGTTTTGTTACATCATGTAATGAATATTCATCTATTTAGATATAATACCTATGAACGAGAAGTTAGGGTCTTTATATTCAGTCTATCAATGTACTTTATCATCTTTAGTACATGAGGACCTAATTAATTCCCTTCATATAGACTATATCCACTACTAGAAATTGGATATATACCCATGGAACTCTACTAGTGGGTTTGGAAAAACTGTTTTTTTGGGTAGCTTATAAATACCACACACCAATGTTTTTTCCAAAACCATTGGTATAAGTATCTTATATGTACCCTATACCAATAGTTTTTCCAAAACCCTTGGTATAGGTAACACTTATACATATGGTTCTCCATAAACCATTGGTAGAAGTACCTTATAGTTGACTAATACCAATGGTTTTTCCAAAACTCTTGGTACATGTCACACTTATTCCAAAAGTTCCCAAAAAACTATTGGTATAGGTCCCTTTTTTTTACCAATCCGAACAGTTATCAAAACCATTGGTATAGATCAATACCCACAATTTTGATAATCATTGGCATAGGTACTCAAATTTTATATGAATTCCTCTATTATATAACATTAAATAAATCAATTTTTTAATTATAAATATAAAGATATAGAACATTTTATCCCCAAAATTAATTTTATATTAGTGGTTAGTTTTTTTGAATATAAATAGGAAGTGATAAATTCAAATCATGTATAATTTTTTTTAATTTCCTACACCATTTTTTATCAAAAACGATGTTATAAGTACCCAAATTGTTTGTTCCTATACCAATAGTTTTTAAAATTATGGTATAGACCACTTCTAACAGTTTTTTGGAAAACCATTGGTAAAGGACTATACCAATCGAAAATGATCCAACAACCCTTTAAACCATTGGTATAGGCTATACCAATGGTCCCAAACCATTGGTATAATTTTTTTTCTAATAATGATTATATAATGCACTCAATATCTCATATCTTTCTTGCTGAGATCTCTCATGGTATAACTCTTATAGATAAGTCCACATTTGGTAAGCATAATTTTCCTCTGGAATTTTATGCATATCACTAGATATAAATGATAACATGAATCCCTAAACATTTATTACATCATATATTTGATTATTTTATATATCTTTAAACTTTTTCATTTCCATCTAAGGGGGATATTATATAATTTGGGATTACTACAAATAAATATTCATACTTGTCCTGGTACATTATATACGATACTGTACCACTTCTAAAAGTTATGGATGATGAAGATATTTTATTAATAAAATATTTAACTTACTGAAATTTAATAGAGGTTGGTTTTTATTTGAACTAAAAAAATAAACTTCGAAGATTAGAACTTTATATTGATCACCAGTAAACATTTTTAAATTATTAATTATAAATGTCACCCCCTATTTGATCAAATAATAGTACCCCTAAACTAGTAGATTTAGAATTCTCAGTTTCTTGAGTATTTCTGAAGGGAGTATCCTTAAACCTCTCTTCATTTCATGATAGATGTAATTTCCACTACTCCTGGAGTCTGAGGTAGGATTTTTGTGGTCCAATCAGATTTACTCATGGATCATCAATCTATTGATTGGAGCCCCATATCCTATAAAGAATGACTTTTCATTTCTCGATTCTTTGTCTCAGAAGTTGAAAAAAGCTAGCTATAACTACTACTTTTATACCTAAATTTTTTAAGTAAACCCACAAATATCACAATAACTCCACAACAGTAAGATACACCCACAACTATAGCGAACAAGCACCACAAAAAAATTAGTTTTGTTCAAATTCAAGAGATGGAAAGAATTTAATGAATTAATATTTTTTTTGAGGTATTTGTTAATTAAATCTCAGTGAATGAAATTATTTTATATTTAACATTATTTTTATATGTAATCACACTCAAACCATAACCATGCTTATAAATATAAAACTTTCACAATACATTTTCATTTTATATATGCATACTTGTTTATTATCATACTATGTGTTCGCGTGTAATAAATAAAAATTCATAAAATAATAAACCATATATATGATAAACTAAATAAATAATGATTTGATCATGAGCTATTGTCTATTGGTCAATTAATCTAGTAAATAATGGATTAATCAAGGCCCTAATAGAATTCAATACATGACCTGAACTGTAGTTTGTGCAATACCCATGCATTTCACTTATTTTTTTACACTGACTCTCAACTTGAACCTCTTTACCCTGAACTACTTTGGTCTTCACAATGTATACTCACATGAAGGTGAATATAATTGAAGGTGAGAAATTACATTTCATTACTTAAATGTGGACAAATATGCCCTATTACAAATTAATGATGGAGGGATGATTTACAGAACACCAAAATAAAATAATTATTACATATTGAAACTTAAATGAAATAATTAATTTAAATAAATAATAAAACAAACATGCACAGGTTGGTATTGGTTCATGATTATTCATAATGTAATTATATTTTATAATAAAAATTAACTTTTCAATAATTAAACTTGATGGTATTGTTAATGATTTAATTTTCATTCAAATAATGTTAATTCATCATAAATATGTCCCATAACACCTAAAATTAATTTATTAAATTACAGACCAATAAATTTAATTTAATTTTTTTTCACATTTTTTTCCAAGTTGGACCAAAAGAATATCACTAGATATTAATTTAGTGCATGTGATGGTGTTGACGGGTTGGGCAGGTTGGATCTGAACTGACATGATACAATCGAAGTCTAATTGGGCATCCGTATAAGTGAATATATATATAAAAAAATATAACACACACACACACACATATATATATATAATATAATTAAAATAATCATCCTCAATATAATTGGTGAGGTCCAACAAGTCTATCCCCTAAGAATGGAGTGGAATCATGTGATATTTATAACTAAATCTTACCTTTCTATTTGGAAGGACATAAATATATTTTTTGATTTTTGAATTATCAATTAAGATTTCACAAAAATCCTTATTTCTAATAAAGTACTCTAACTGGATGTTGGTATCCCCATATAACATTCAATGTTCTCTTATTGTGCACCACCTAAAAATTATTCACACTTGTATCCATTAAAATGTATTAAAAAATAAACATTTAATTTCCATTATAATTTTTCGTAAAACACATAGATATTATATAGGATATATCTTGTTGATAATTTTTTTTATTAACATGTTGTAAATTTAATTGGGTGTATATAGAAACCCTCTTTCATAATAAATGAAACTTTAATTGAAAATTTAATTTTTAGATATAAATAATTGCATGTTACCTTTGATTCAAATTTAATGAACCCAAGGCGTAGATGAAGTGTGAAAATACACAATTTAAAATTTTAGGTTTGGATTTATGTTAAAAAAATTGTATCCACAATAAAAATTTCCTAAATTTCTCAAATAATTGCATTCAATTCAGTTTAATCATGACAAATAAAATTGAATGAAACTGTAAACAATACCTTGTTCCTTTTAAATCGACGATTTGATTCACACATCGTTGGCATGATGTGGATCAAAGGAAAAAATCTAGGAATCCTATAGATCTTCCATATAATCCCCACATCTTTTTGATGATATATCCTTGATTCTAGGGTGCTATCATGGGAAATTAATGATCTTTACATTATTTCTTCGATTGTGTGAAGTACACAAACTGGATTGAGAAAGCATGATCGATCCAACCTTGTTCTTTCTTAAAATTCTCTCTATAAGAGATTGAGTGAATATGATAAGGTAGTTTATATCTCTATATTCATCCAAATGGTGGAGATTCATATTATTGAGGCTAAACTGAGTTTTTATACCATGGTTCTATTTTCTAAAATTTCACTTCATCCCCTGGATAGTAATAGATTTAATTTTAGACAATTGTGCACACTTATTACTTAATTAATCTTTTGATAATTCTCATGAACATTTAATCACTCACTTACAAATTTAAAACACGTCATGTGATAAGATAAGAACCATTAAATTGTCTTGTAATATTTCAAAATAATTTAACCAATATTAAATGTTTCATGTTCATTTGTAAAATTATATTTTCTTGAATACAATTTTATAAACAAAAAACTTGTGAATAACTTGAAAAATAAATTCAATCATCATTATTGTAAACCAGAATAATATAATTGAACTATTTTAATTGGAATCAATCACACTCAGACGTTCACCAGCTGCCACTTGTGGGCCCCCTTTCAACCTAAACTTCTATTCATCCAAATAAGTGAAACTTGTGGATACACTTAGTGTGTGACCTTATAATTAATTATCTTGATAGTAGTGAGTCCAATCCATAGAAAAATATTAGAGTTTAGAGACCCATCCTGGACCCTAAAAATTTAAAAAAATTCAAAACTATGAATACCTCCTACAAACATGTTCTATGTATTATAATCCCTTTGCCTAATAATATCTCATAAAGTAGGATGTAAACTTATGTCATCATCCTTTTGTTTCTTTATATATTTCATGACCTTACGAGAAAAACATACCTTATAGTTATATGACCAAGGAATTAATGTAGGTAATACCATTCTGGAAAACCTATGACCATGAGATATATCTTCTTATAATCATAAGATAAAAATCCTATCTTGATCATTCAACCAAACACAAGATACCTCACCATGACTTCAATGTTTGGGTTTTTTCCATGCATCAAAGTAAATGATAAAATTGTACAAATTGATTATGATATAAAGTTTTAAGATAAATACACATTTCACATATAGGAATAACCAATTTCACATGAAACATGTAGTGTTATTATTGGTGGTTCAGTCCTCATAATCTTATTTAATCATGATCACATAGTGTGAACTTCATGAGAGAAATCCTCAATTATTATGGGCTTCAAAAATCTAATAGTAACAAATCATTTGTGTCCTATCTGTATGATTTATTTGGGCCATAATACATATGTTTAATATTACTGTCCTAGTATCTTAAGGTTCTCATTATAGCTAGGTACTACTATAACCATTTGAAATGACACGTAATCTATAGAAATAACCATTTAAATAGTGTATGAAAAAGTTTCAACACTATTATGGTAAGAGTAAATAAATTTATTTATCATAATGTATACATGAAATGGTAAAAATAGTATATAATGGAGTAGGGTTTGGGAGTAACACCATGAGATTTTATGAAATATTTCTTCTGAAGTAAAATTTTCCCTCAAACCTTGAACTACATGCAACCCTAAGTCTTTATGAATTGTAATACAGTATAATATTAAAACCGTTTCATTAAATCTGTGGAAATGAACATGATTAACTAATTTATAAAAAATTTATGGTTTAAACTTGTGTTAAATAATTTTTTTGATTATCACTTTATTATAAATAAAAAAAGAAATCATTTTTGAGTAAAAGGGATGTTTTCTAAATTTTTTTATGCATGTTATGTATTTTTATAAATTAAATTATTGAATATTTGTAAATGATTATAAATAAATAAATATATTATATTTTCAATAATTTTTGTAACATTCATCTAATATTTTTACTATGCATGAGATAAGAATAAATACAATTTTATGCTTAACAACTGTATTTTTCTAAAATTAGTTTTCATCATGTTTTGTACACTTACTTTAAAATTAATTTATTACACTTATAAGTATTGAATTAATAAAATGGATTCCATATTTGGAATTTAGAGGTTAATTTTTTTTAAATAAGTCTATTTTATTTTTAGGCATTGTGAGTAGTAATTATGGTAACATTTATCACTTTGGTAAAGTATAAATCAGATTGATCAAGGTTAAAAATAAGTGTCGATGTCAACATTTTTCATAAAAATTTTCTTTGGATAGAGGTAATTCGACCATTATCAGATTACTGTTAGAATTTAATTTTTTAGAAGATAATTTTCCTTGAAAATTACCTATAAAATATTTAAACCAAAGAATGTTAAAAATGTTACTCTCTTTTTTTTAAATATCTATTATGTACTCACATTTAGACAGAAGGAAGTTTTGAATGAATATTAATTTCAATTTTTTGAATGATGAAATTATCTTCATAATGATTTTTTTATAAATTTTAGTTATTAAATAATTACATAAAATTATTGCGCAATAATAATTCAATATTTTTTCAATTAACAGAATATTAAAATAAAATATTTTAATAAAATTAAAAATAATTTAATTTTATTGAGTTACAGTGTTCCAATTGTTTTTAAAAAAAATATAAAATATTAATGATGTGAAAAAGGATTATATTTTACTTTCATATCATGTACAAAACTTGGTAATAGATATGTAAAATAACAAATTAATCTTTGAAAATTTTATCAATGGTGCTTGAATAGATGTAAAACAATAAAAGGAAGCATGAACAAATGCAACAGGGGTTCATTATTCAATGTTAATTAAAATATAGAACACATCAAAACTGGTATTAGATATGTAAAATAAAAAATACCACTTTGAAAGTTTGTTGAAAGGTGCTTGAATAGATGTGACCAATAAAAGAAAGAGATGAAAGTTGAGTTGAGGGTGAAGGGAGAAGAAATAATTGGAGAAAAATGAGAGAAAAAAAGAGAGAGAATCCAAAAGTGATGAATTTTCGGTCTGCTACACTCATACTGAAAGTAAAAAATCAGAATATTACATGATGTGTGAACAATTTCACATCGTGTAATTCTGATCCATGATTTTCCCCTTGAATGTTGAATCTGGTGTGAATCTTGCACTACTCTCATCTTATATCCCTGAGATTTTGACGTTTAACTATTTTAATGAAGTTTAATAGTTCTTCAAATCATATTTCTTCATTTTATCTAGATCTTCATAGTAGAAATTGAAATTTTAATGTTATAAGAAGTGCATTGGTGAATAACATCATGCAATCATTTCATGGCTTGTAATTCCTCCATGACTTGCTTCACGACTTGCAATATGATGTGAATGATGCCATCACATCGTGTAATGGAATTTTATGACATGTAATGATCATATTTGATACTTTTATCTAGAATTTCCATTAAAAACTTGAAAGTATATTTCCTGCAATAATCAATGCATACCTGGTGCAATATTGATTAAAATATGAATATTCCATAATAAAATGATTGTGAAATGTGTAAAAAATTTCACTTTATCAAATTCTACACACTTGAATGATTTCTTTTCCTCAAGAAAAAAGAATCTCAATAGAGGAAAAATGGTATGAAAATTTTAAAACAGGAAATATTCCTTATAAATAGAAAAATAAAACTAAGTGTAAGTAGAAAAAGTAAGTCTCCAAAATCATATCTGCATTGAAAATCAATCATTACTCATAGTTCAATTCTTTAAACTAATTATTAATCTTTGAGTTATAATTTCTTAAGTATTCACTAAATTATATACCCATTTTCAATTTACTTCATAATTAATTTTCTCTCATTACTCTGGGTAAAATAAAGCTGGAGTTATGCTCATACCCTAAATTCATATTCCTGACCATAGGCTTGCATTGGTTATATCATCTCCTCTTCTTAAATACAAATAAAAAATCAATCATGAGTGATTTAGAAATAAAGTTCAAATAACTCTGAGGCTAATGGAATTGGTTTAGACAGTGACAAGAACAAGCTAAAAAAGAATGATAATCTCTGAAGTTTAATTCATGAATTTCATGAATAATGTAATGAAATAACTCCTCCCATAAAAAATGAAGTCTACTCTCCTAAGAGATCAAGGTGTTTCTATGAATATATCAAGTGTGTCCATATGGTGTCCTATTCCTTTATTTCTTTTCTTGTATTATTTATTTTTCAAAATTCATGTCTAGTTTAGATATCACATCTATCCCCTTACCATATAAGTTTCTTCACATGATTCATTGGTCTTGAAATGGTGACTTTTTTAATTCTTAATACACAACCCAAAATATTTTTCTTGTTTTATTTTTTTATTTCTAAAAGGAATTTTATAATCATAAAAAACTAAAAAATACACGAAGATCATAATAAAATAGTCTAGTAAGCACCCCGATACATCTCATTTATTAAAGAATCTCATGTTAGCTGGATGAAAAAATTCACCCACACATGTTCAAAGTGAATTCATGAAAAAAAAGATTATGGTAGGAAGGTATAATCATTTTGGAATAACTGCATCATAATAAGGAAATTCATGGAAACTATTAGTATAATGAAGGAAAAATGTAAGGTGGGTATCGAGAAAAAGTGGCTCCATAAATATTACCTCAATCATATTAAAATTGTATTAGTACAGTCATATAATAAATAAGATCTTAATGCAAGTTTTGATAGGTTTATATGTCTAATGTGTCACGCAATAAATATGATCATAAAAGAATATGTAATTGTAGGTTTAGAATACTATCAGAAATGGGAGTAAATAAATAATACTAGCAATCAATCAGGGTATAAAATCAAGTAATAAGAAAATTAAAATAATTTTTAAAAATTTCAAATTTGAATTATATTAGTAGTCATTCTATAAATCTAAACAGGAGAAAAAATGGATTTCAAACAATTAAAAACTTAACTTTATATTTTATTTAAATGGGCGTAATGAGTTTCAGGTTTAAAGAATGATTCCAAATGAAAAATGGTTCCTTGATAAATGCAAACAAGAAAAAATCCTAGTGTATTGATACTGAAACTAAATAAATTATCCCCATCCTTATAATGAGATTGTGTTTGCACTATCTATGAATGTTCTGTGGGAGGGGTTTAACCAATAAAGCGTGAATTAGAGAAATGGAAATTTTAAAAAATTATTACTAAGGAATTGTGAGCTCCCTATAATTTGTGGCATGCCATGGGAAAATTTGATCAATCTTAATTTTGGAATTCAAATACCTGCATAATTGGTTATAAAGAAAAATTCTACACTAGATAAACCATTATTAAATAGGATTTATTCATTTTTTAATTAGTATAATGGGTAGGTGCACATAGTGAATGGTAATGAAATACATTTTATATAAATACATGTATGTGTAAAAAATAAATCTCAATGTGACCAATGACTAAAAAAATAAAGATAAAAAAGGGAAACTAAAATAAAATCATACTTATAAATAATAGGAAAAAATGAAATATGGGTTGCCTCTTATAAATAAATAACAATGAAATCGTTATCTAGACAGATGTACTAGTGTATCAGTCAGTATCATCCATTAGCTCATACCTCTTGTGCCTTGTATATATACTGGTGGGGGTATCCTCTATATCTCGTGGTCATTTTGTAGGATTGATCACCTCAAGATAATACCAAGAATAATCTGGTGTGGGAGGAAAGGTATCCTTATTCTTTGTAGTGGTGGCTGTTGAGAATGTATCTCAAGTGATAGATCCTGAAGATATCCATCAACGTAAGATAGACGTGAAGTCATCCCTAGAATAATTATATATGGTGACGACACCGAAACATCGATGACCATAGAAGAAATAGAAGAGCTATAAATGGATTATATAAAAGTATAATTTATTTAAAAATAAATCAGGTAAATAAATAAAAATTAATATCCCATATATATATGAAGTGAAATGATACAACAGTGAAAGGGAACATAGTAAGTAAAAAAATGAGCACACTAGTAACATAAAAAATGGGGGAGTGGACTGGGGTAGACTAATAGAAATCAACATCATCATGTAGCTCATCTATAGTCTTCTCTTGAATAGACGATGGCTGTAGCTATCCGACTTGATCAATATCTGCAATAGAAGACTAGACTGCTGGGTCAACTGTGGAAGGACGTGCAATGGTGTTGGTAGCTATCTACGAGGTGGGTGGTGGTGAAGTTCCCATCCGAAGTGTGGCCTTGGGCCTGACAGCTGGATCAATGAAAGACACCTCAGTGGATGTGGGGACTATTGGGACCTTTACCCTCAGAGCCTTCTCCTCTAGATATTCCTGATGGGTAGTAGGGTCTATTAGCTCTCATGGTAAGTTAACCAAGGTGGTAGCTGGGGCTGGAGCGGTGGTTGATGAGGGGCCGATAGAGACTATTGGTGGATGAGAATATACCTAGCATGATTGTGGTGTATGGGTAGTGAAATGAGAGAACTTTTCAAAAAAGACTTATAGTTATTGGGAGATCCGATGTAGATTCTCCACGATACAGAGGTGCATAGCCTAGAGATCTTATAGATATGATGGGATGGGTGGAGCAGTAGGGTAAGTGGTGGTGGAATATGTGGGAATATGGGTGGGGTTGGTTGTACAAACAGAAACTGTAGGGTATGGGCCGGAGGTGGTGGATGGAGCTGGTGCTGGGTCAACTGCATAATCACTAGGTGCCTAGTCTATATCTTTACAGAATCCTTATGCTCACTGGTTGGTGTCACCATCATTTTCCAGTAACTTATTCTTATCCATCAACAATAAGTTAATGGATTCAATTGTACCGAGGGAGGTGTGTGAAATGGTGGAGTCAAAAACACCAAGATGACAAGAAAAATGGGTGATGAAAGACCCACCAATCAGCATTCCTCTCATCCTTTATACATGTGATCTATAATAGAAAGTGAACTCGGAGGCCATGTTAAATTCTATTCTTCCCTTGACTAAAATGAGGATGATACAATCTGTATAGATAATGGTCCTGTGAGACATGGTAAAAGCATACCAGGGATGCATCAATGACCTCTATAGGATGCAGAGTGATAGACCTCATAGCTGGGTGGACATTGTAATCCTTGGATTGTGCTGAAGGTGAGCATCCCATTAAAATATCCTCTAGAGATGTTTGGAATCTTACTTGGATGGATCGAGCTGTAAGGTGGGTAATACCTCTCATATGTATAAGTTGACAGTATAAATCCCAATCCCTATACCAAACTCTATGAAAGAAAGATTATTAGGTTGTACACCTATTTTGAAGAATTGGATGTCAACTACAACTTTAAAGCTACCCATAAACATTAGAAATAACTCTTAGTATGTCTCCTCATGCACATCGATTATGTAAGAGATATAAAGGCATTTGAAGAGTTGGAGGACCTCTTGGATAATATATAGGTGTGTGAGGATGACCATATCTAGAGTTTTGTTAGTCCTTGTTTGTTTTTCCTGTAGCCAGTTGAGTGAAACATGGTGGTTCGGTCTGAAAAGTGTAGTATGGGGTAAAGGTGTCGATTATCATCATCATAAAACCCACTAGAGTTGGATTGGGAGTCTTTAGGGATGACTGACTCATTAAGGATGGTAGCATAAGTGGTAGAAGAAGATGCACAAGGTGATGGAGGTGCGGTACCTATCACTCCCTTCACCAGTGGGAGATTATCTTGCTCCAGTGTGGAAATGAAAAGAGGAATTTGAAAGGTTTTTGGGTGATCCATTTCAGAGGAAGGGTTATATGCATAGAGATGTGGATGAAAGAGGACGTGAGAGTAAGGGGGAGGATCAAGTAGTCTTTCTGCGGGAGAGGATGTGTGGTAGGGGTTGGGTGCGAGAGAAGAGAGGGGGGGAGGGAGGGAGTGATGTGAGTCATGAACCCTAGGTTTATGACCTAAATAGGCTATGGAATTACATGAAATTTAATTAGGTTTTATGACATTTAATTTTATAATTTATTTAAATTTACATAGTGAAAACACACATCATTAATTTTTGTTACACAACGTGTAATGGATTATTTTTTCTCAAATTTGGATCATACCCTAGTCCTTTTCTTTCAGTATTCCCCAAGAAATCCTAAATATTATTCTAACCTAATCAATCCTAAGGTGACATATCCTAGATTTTCTTCCAGTCAACACTTTGTTTAAGGTTGATTGATTGAATCTTTAGTGCTCAGATGAATTTTAAGCCGATGACACAACCCTTATAGAAGGGTTATTCATAGATTTTTAATCACTGGCTATTTATTTTTAACGCCTATCCACATTCTTCCTGAATCTTGATTGTCCCATAATAAAAAACTTAAATGACCTCAAAGGGTCCTGACCATCTACATTTTATCTTCTGAGAAAATAGTTTTAATCTAGAATTAAACAATAATACTTTAATATCAGGGAAAAATGTGTCTCTCAATGCGTTAATCATGTAATTTCTTGTTTTTATATTTATAGATCTTGAATGTTTCATAATAATTATTTCTAATATCTTTAAATTCATCCCATTACCGCATCCTAGCTTCCCCTACCTTTGAAAAATCTAGATTGAGCTTGTTAATTTCCCAATATGAGCGATGCTCTAATTCTATTGGAAAATGACAGGGTTTTCCATATATCAATTTGAAGGGTGTGGTGATGATGGGTGTTTTTTATATAGTGTGTTATTCCCAATGAACATCACCTAATTTCAAGCTCCAATTAGTCTGACTCATGTTCATGGTATTCTCCAAGATTTGTTTGATTTACCTATTTGACAATTCAACTTTCCTACTTGTTTGGGGATTGTATGGAGTTCCTATGTTATAATTGATGTTATATTTTTTAGAAACCCTTTAACATCATTATTGGTAAAATTTGTTCCCCTATCACTAATGAGTAGTCTAAAAAATCTGAATATTGAAAACACATTTTTCTTTAAGAAATTTATGACTACATTTACTATGTCATGAGTTGTATATTCAACCTCTACCCATTTTGAAACATAGTCAATAAAAACAATGGTATAGGACATGTCGCAGTATTTATAAAATGGTCCCATGAAATCTATTACCCATGTGTTGAATATTTCAATTTCCATGATTGGGTTTTGGGGTATTTCATTCCATTTTCCTATGGTGCCAGTTCTTTGGCACCAATCATAACTTTGACAATAATCCCTTGAATCTTGGTGGAGTCTGAACTATAAAATTACACTACGAAATTTTTTTCTATTGTTCATTCTGGTCTATGATGTCCTCTTGTTGTTGATGTATGACACATTTTTAACGCACTTTAGATTTCATCCTCTGGGATACATAATTGTAATAAGACATCATCATAACACTTAAAAAGGAGTGGTTTATCCCAGTAGTATTTTAAAACATTGACTAAAAATATTATACTTTGCAGGTAGGAGAGGTCTAGGTATAAAAATCCCATGGATAGATAGTTTTCAATGTCTGAAAACCACAATTGTGTTTTTATGCTGAAGAGAGTTTCATCGAGGAAGTCAACCTCGATGTCTAGATCATCATTTTCTTTTATAAGGGGCAGTTGAAGTAAAGACAGATGATCATAGATACTATTTTTTATTACTTTGGTATAATTTATGATGATGTTGAATTATTATAGAAATAGGATCCAATATATCAATATTGGCTTTCCATCCTTTTTATTCATTAAATATCATTGGGAATGATAGTCAGTGTACACAATTACATTTTACAAAACTAGATTGGAAAAAAATTTCTCTAAAGAAAAAAAATGATAAGTTATTCTTCTCTATAGTTGTATAGTTCACCATATATTTATTCAGTTTGTGACTACCATAGTAGATATGGTAGAATATTTGACCAACCTATTGTCCTAATACATCACCAACAATGTAGTCGTTGGCATCACACATAAATTCAAACTTCTTTTCCCAATCCGGTGAAATGATTATAGGGGAGGCTACTCAAATTTTCTTTAAAGTGTTTCTTTCCCACATAAATTATTTATTGAATTCAAATAGGGGTTTTTTAATAACAGGAGTGTCAGAGGGTGGCAAAATTTCACAATATCTTTCACAAATCACTGATAGAATCTAGCATGACCTCAAAGTCTCCTTAGGCATTTGACTTTTAAGGGATCATGTAAATATTTGATCTCTTTTATTTTAGTAGGATCCACATCCATGAAATCCTTTTAGATTCTTGTCCAAGAACTATTCCTCCTTTAACTATTAAGTATAATTTTTCCAAATTTAAAACTAGGAACTTCTCTTCATAGTATTGCAATACAAAATCAATATTTCTAAGGAAGACCTAGAAAGATCTTCCATAAACTAAAAAATCACACATGAAAATTTATAATAATTCCTCCACCATATCATGAGATATGTTTGTCATGCACCTTTAAAAGGTCTCTGGTTTATTACAAAAGACGAATGACATACATCGGTAAATAATGGTACCAAATGGAGAGGTGATTGTTGTTTTAGAGTAATCATATGGGTTGACTATAATCTGATTGTATCCCAAATATCCATCTAGAAACCAATATAATTCGTTTCTTTATAATCTCTACAATATTTGATTCATGAAGGGAAATGGGAAATAATCTTTCAAGGTTTTCAAATTTAGGTTTCTATAATCCATGAATACTCTCCATCCAGTGATGGTACAAGTTGAGATTAATTAATCTTCATCCTTTTTTGGAATTGTGAGACCACATTTCATTAGAATGACCTATAATAGGCTCACCCAATCACTATTTGAGATTGAAAAAATTATTCTAGTGTCCATAAGTTTCAGTACATATTTCTTAATAACCTTCATCATTGGTGGGGTGAGTCGCCTCTGGGGTTGGAGTTTAGGTTTGACACCTTCCTCTAGAAATATTTTATGGGTGAATAAAGTAGAATTGACCCCATTTATATAAACCACCCCATGTAATTTATTGCCTATTTATTTATATGAATTTGATTAATTTTTATTTTGTGACTATATTAGTTTTTAGATAATTATGATTGTGTAGAAATAGTCTCAATAAAGGAATACTTGAGTGTACTAGGGAGGGGTTTCATTTCTAGTTTCGTTGGCCATATGACCAAGGGTTTGAAAGATGGTATGCTATCCCTTATAAGAGGTTCTATGTAGTCAAATTCCTCAAAGTCATTCTAATACTCCTAATAAGGGTATATTTCATCACATTTGTCTTTTTTGCCTATGTAGTCATCTATTCTATCTTTGATAAAGATATCATGGAAGTCAAAATAATAATCAATTTATTTTTATGATTTTTCTTGGTCGAACACAACTTGTTCATCACCAACTCAGAATATTATTCTCCCTTTATTAACATAAATCAATGCCTGCCTTATGACAACCCTACTTTTTTGTTACAACTTAAACATGATTCATTACATAAAACTTCACTTGATACAACAAAGAAGATTGAGAGGTTTAGTTTCTTTGGGGCTTAGGATCATTACATAAAAACTTAAAACATGAAATACAACATCTTTATTGAAAACGTTCTTTACATGACCACTACATTCCTTCGTACTTAGAATTGCATGGGATAACCTGAGGACATGCATAAGAAAAGGGTGGGCTATAAAGCCCAGTAAGGGAGTACACATGGAATAACATGAGGAGTACAATACATGTTAGACAATAGTCATATCAATAGAGCATAAAAGAAACATGAACATAAAGGAATGATAAAGCATGATAATCATAACATGGAAATGTGGCAACAACACTTAACATTGAATTAGCATGAGCCAAGGCTCATTGCACATGGAGCATGAGTAAACCCTCATTTCACATGAAGCACGAGTAAAACCTCATTAAACTTGAATTAGAATGATTCAACACTCATTACACATGACGTATCATGATAATACTTTACCCAGTGCATTGGAGCGCTATAAGGGCGCACCCTTCTTAAACATTTCATTTCATGCATAAGTGTGCCACATGGATCATAAAACATGGATTCATAAAACATAATCATTTATTCCACGATAAAGGAATATGGAATTCATACATGAAACTTTACAATAAATAAGTAAATGTGCATAAAGTTGAATGCCCTTGATGGAGAAATGGGCATGGTATTCACTACACAATGACATTGGCTTAGAAAATCGGTGTGATTTCGGCAGCGTAACGGCGTGTCATAAGAATTCATAAAAAAGGTTGATGAGAGAGAAAGGGGTTCCTAATCATATTTAAATGTAATGGAAAGTAAGGAGGTCATATAGATACATGTCCCAACAATTGAAATGGAATTTAGATTCATGATACAAAAGTATTGCTTGAATGTAAAAGAAGAGAGAGAAGTTCCTTTCGGAATTTCGGCATAGTAACGGGTGTACATGGGAGGCATTAAATGAGAGAGAAAGGGGTCTCCCATCATTAAAACATAAATAGGGAAGTATGAGGGAGGTGAGAAACCATACCCCAATATTCATAATTGAAATTAAAAGGGAAATACAACTTAAAGAAAATTGACAAAAATGAGAAAGGAAGAAAAAACCCTTACTTGGAAGTGTGCTTCCAAAGGATAGAGAGAGGCTTGTGAGAGGATTTTTGGGAGCTTGGGGCACCTTGGGAGGATTATAGAGAGATTAGGTCAGAGGTTGGACGAACTCCAAGGGATTTTAGTGAGGAGGAAGTGGGATCTTGGGTGGGTTTATATAGGAAAGGTGAGAGAATTCTTTATTACTTAGGTTTGGGACACCTTATATTAAATTAATCCAAACCACAAACCATTCCATGGTTTTATCCCATGGTTTCTGGAAAAGGAAAGAGGAAAACAATATTTTACAAGGACAAGGTCCGAACTTATTAAAATATTAGGGTTTCTTATGTGGAGGTGAGTCACACTCCCAGGGAAATTAATTTAAAAAGGCAACGTGTTGAATATGTCTTGAGGGGTTCATTAATGCTTTGAAAAGTAAGTTAAACAAACCAAAAACCTCATTATTTTAATGATAAAACATATATTGGCCGAACATAAGGATTATAGTATTTTATTACATCATCATTGGGTCATTATGATGTCATAAAACACATTATATATTTAAACTGTATTTAATTTTTACCCAAAAATTTGACTGTCTCAGAAAATTATGAAACATTCACCGTTGGATAATTTCGAAGTCATGATTCCAGAAATGACATTTATTTTATTTAAAAAAATTTCTAAATATGTTAATTTTCACTTTTAAAATAAAAACCAATATTTTTCGAAGATTTACGGGTTTTGATAGAAATGGATTTCAAATCTTAATAAAAATTTTAATTGCAGTCATAAATTTATAAGATCATTTATATTTAATAAAAATTAATTTAATATTAATAATAATATTTTATTAAAATATTATTTAATTCAAAAATCCCTTAATTTAATAAAATAGAATTCTTAATTAAATAATAACTAAAAACACCATTTGTACTTTAAAAACTATTTACAATGTATCAAAAATGACTAGAAATTATATTCATTATTATATACAAAAAAAATAATGTACATGAACATAGTACTACTTATTTGTTACATAACCCCTTAAAACAGCCGCATAAGACCTAATGGTAAGGTGTGCAATGGTGACAGACTCTTGGGGTGGCTCAGATAAAATCGCTCGAGTGGTAATATCTATCAACTTCCACTTTTACCGTAGACGGTCATGTTCGAGCTTGACATAATAAAGCTCAACTTGGGCTTGGTCAAGGGCGAAGCCCAAAGACGCCACCTCTTTTCCGAGCTCCGACAAATGGGCTTCCTATGGGGCAATTCTACTGGATGAGGCCATCGCTTCCTTTGTCTGAGTAAAAATTGGTTTCGTTAAAGCCTTATATTTATACTAATCATGTGATCACTGTTCAACAGCTATATTGACAATGGTCAAAAATTCTTAACATAAAACCAAAGAAGTTGAAATCTTATAAAAACATTTTTTTATAAAGAGACATTTAACTGGATCAAGAGCGATTTTCCATTAATGAAACATTGGGTCGTTACAATATTCCCCACTTAAGAAATTTCACCCTCGAAATTTTTCTTTTCCCACACTAAAACAAATGTGCGTAACTCAGCTTCATCATATCCTCCGACTCCCAAGTCGCTTCTTCAAACTTGTGGTTTCTCCACAACAAATTGACGTGGGGCATTGTCTTATTTCGTAGAACTTTTTCTCTACGATCTATGATCTTCACTGGTTTCTCCTCATAAGAAAGATCATCTTCCAATTGTACCACCTCGGAAGAGAGTACATGTGAAGGGTCCGGTATGTAATTCCTTAAGAGGGATACATGAAAGAAATCATGCACCTTGGCCATAGTAGGTGGAAGTGCTAGTTGATAGGACACACCCCTAACACGATCAAGAATCTCGAAGGGGCCGATGTACTGTGGACTTAACTTCCCTTTCTTTCCAAACCTCATGACCTTCTTCCAGGGAGATATGCATAAAAACACCATGTCTCCAACTTTAAACTCAAGGTCTCGTCGATGATTATCTGCATAACTCTTCTGTCGACTCTGGGCTGCCTTGATATGCTGCTGAATGGTTTTCACCTTATCCACCATTTCTTCGACAATTTCTGGTCCAAGCAGCTTACGTTCACCGACCTCATCCCAACATGCCGGTGTTCTGCACCTTTTCCCATACAGGGCTTCATATGATTCCATTTGGATGCTCGAGTGGAAACTGTTATTATAAGAGAACTCACCCAGAGGAAGATGTTGATCCCATCCTCCTTTAAAGTCCATTGAGCATGCTCTCAACATATCCTCAAGTGTTTGGATAGTCTGCTCGGATTGGCCATCAGTTTGAGGATGATAGGCTATACTGAAGTTCAGTTCAGTATTCAGAGCATGTTGAAGACTCTTCCAAAACTTAGAGGTGAATCTTGGATCTCGGTCAGACACAATAGATAGTGGTACTCCATGCCACCTTACCACTTCCCTGATATATATCCGTGCCAGTTGATCCAATGAGAAATCCTCCCGAATAGAAATGAAGTATGCAGTCTTTTTAAGATGATCCACAACATCCCAGATTGCATTGTAGCCTTTGGATGTACTCGAAAGTTCGGTGACAAAGTCCATAGTGATGTTCTCCCATTTCCATTCTGGTATGGTCAATGGTTGCATCATCCCCTTAGACTTCTGCCTCTCTGCCTTCACTTGCTGACAAACCAGACACTTTGATGTATATTCGGTGATCTCCTTCTTCATATTATCCCACCAAAAGTTTTCTCAGAGATCTCGATACATCTTTGTGCTCCCTGGGTGAATAGAGAAATTTGAACTATGTGCATCATCCAAAAGTTCCTTCTTCAGCTCTGGACTTGATGGAACACATAGTCTTTTCCCAAACCGCACAATTCCTTCTTCATTAACATTAAACTCCGAGGATTTCCCCTTTTTGATAGCTTCCACTTTTTCTTGAATTCCCACATCATCCTTTTGAGCATCCTTTAACCTTTCCAAAAGAGATGGTTGTGCAATAATTTTTGAAAGGATTGATGATGTTCCCTTCTTTATGATTCCCACATCCATCTTCATCAAGTCTAAGAAGATTGGATCCTTCTCAATTCTCATCATTAATAGAATCGTTGGATCCTTTCTACTTAGGGAATCTACCACCTTGTTCGCTTTCCTAGGGTGGTAATGTATTGAATAGTCACAATACTTGATGAGCTCTATCCATCTTCTTTAGCGCATATTAAGCTCTTTCTGTGTGAATATATATTTAAGACTCTTGTGGTCAGTATATATCTCACATTTCTCTCCATAGAGATAATGCCGCCAGATTTTCAAGACAAAGATCACCACCACTAACTCTAGATCATGTGTTGGATAGCTTCGCTCATGGATTTTCAACTGCCTTGAGGCATAGGATATCACTTTATCATTCTGCATCAGCACACATCCTACGCCCTTTTTCGAAGCATCACTGAATACCACAAAAGGCTCCCCACTTGTGGGTAAAGTGAGAACGAGTGCAGTGATAAGCCTCCTTTTCAACTCCTTGAAGCTTTCTTCCCATTCATCACTCCAAGAAAAATTTACTCCCTTTCGAGTTATCTTGGTAAGAGGGTTGGACAATCGTGAGAAATTTCTCACAAATCGTCGATAATATCCAGCTAACCCCAAGAAGCTACGGATATCCGTTACCGATGTTGGCCACGACCATCCCTCAATTGCATCTGTTTTGGAGGGATCCACAGATATCCCATTGCTTGTGATGATATGGCCCAAGAATGAGACCTCCTTCAACCAGAACTCACACTTGCTATACTTTTCATAGAGCTTCTCCTTGCTCAAAGTCTCTAGTACAATTCTTAAATGCTCCTCATGATCCTCCTTGGTTTTGGAGTATATTAGAATATCATCTATAAAGACTACCACAAATTTTTCAAGGTAATCTCTAAAGACTCTATTCATCAAGTCCATGAATATTACTGGAGCATTGGTGAGTCTGAGTGGCATTACTATGAATTCATAGTGCCCATATGTTGTACGAAAAGCAGTCTTGGGGATATCTTCCTTCTTCACCCTTACTTGATAATATCCCGACCGCAAGTCCACCTTGGAGAAGTATTGTGCTCCACGCAACTGATCGAACAAGTCATCAATTCGTGGGAGTGGATACTTGTTCTTTATCGTGATTTTGTTAAGTTCACGATAATCGATACAGAGCCGCATTGATCCATCCTTCTTCTTGACGAAGAGGACTGGTGCATCCTATGGTGAAGCACTTGGGCGTATAAACCCTTTATCCAGATTCTCCTATAGTTGTTTCTTCGGCTCTTCAAGATCGACAATAGACATTCTATATGGAGTCTTGGATATTGGTAGCGCCCCTGGTATAAGTTCAATTGAGAACTCAACATCTCTTCTTGGAGGAAGACCAGTCAGTTCCTCGGGAAACACTTCAGCGAATTCCCTCACAATATGCATTTCTTCAAAGTTGGTTTCTTCTTTCGACTCAATCATCTGAGCCAGATACGCGTGCTCATAGGGCAGTAATATCCATGCTTGAGATGATGGATCTAAAGGAGATTCATCTTCCTCCTGACACTTGTAAAGAATCGGCGGTCGATTCTCCATATGGAGTGTGATTTCCCTCTCCCGAAAATTTATGTTGGCTCTATATAAGGAAATCCAATCCATGCCAAGAATTGCATCAAATTCCACCAGAGGGAGTATGACGAGGTTTGTCGGGAAATTCAATCCACAGATTATAACAGGGGAAGACTTATATTCATGGGATACAATGATTGCCCCATTTTCTGTACTCACTGACATCTTTACTTCCATTATTCATGGTGGTGCTGGGATTTTTCTACTAAACTTTAGAGATATAGAAGAATGCGTAGAACCTGAATCAAAAAGTACGTTCGCTATTCTTGAATGAATAACTAGCGTACCTATCACCACTTCGTTGTTGGGGTTCACTTCGGCAGAAGTGATGGAAAAAGTTCTTCCTTGCGGTCTTGGAGGTTGTTGGTTGCCTCCGATAACCCTTGGATTAGGGCACTGATTTGCAAAATGACCTGGTTCTTTTCATTTGTATCATTAAACAATGCGTTGAGGTTCAAACGGAGCGTTCCTATCCTCTGTCGCAGCTGCGGGTCCTTCTTGCAGATAGTTAATAGCTAGGTGCCCTTCTCTTCCACACCTGAAGCATTTTCTCATCCCCTTAAGGAAATTTCCAGGGTGCTTCTTTCCGCACTTTTGGAAAGTGGGGTGCTGGAACTTCTTAGCACCGTTGGATTTATCCATCGGACCACCAGCATTGAAGTCCACCTTACACTTCTTGTCCCCATGATACCCCTGTGGTTCCCCGATCTCCATTTCAACCTTGAGGGAACATCGGACAATTTCCTCATAGCTGTCGAAGTCACGGATCACTAATGCTTTCCGCAAACTAGGCTTCAGCCCACCAAAGAAGTGGTCAACCTTGCATTCGGGGGTAACGACGAAGCCGGAAGCGTATCGTGAAATCCTTGTAATGTTTTCCTCGTACGCTCCCACAGGTTCTTCATCTTTTTTCTTGAGGGAAATGAAGTCCCTTTCCATCTTAAGATGGAGGATGTGCGGAAAATATTTATCGAAAAAAATCTTCCGAAATTCCTTCCATTCCAAAGTATCGATCTCCTCCTCAGGCTTCGTATTTTTGATCAACGTCCACCATTGATCAGCTTCACCCTCCATACGATAATCCACCAGGGGAACCTTCCCTTGTTCATAACATTGAAGGATGGAGAATATCTTTTCAATAGAGTTGATCCATTGTTCAGCGATCATGGGATCAGACGATCCACTAAAAGTAGGAGGCCTTTGTCTCATGAAGCTCTCAATAGCAACTTGTTCTTTCTTAGGGGGGGTTGAATTTTCCTCTTGACCTGTGTTTCTATTCAAAACTTGAGTTAGCTGAGAGATAAGCATGACAATTTTTGCGATTCCTGCTCCCATTGGATTGGGCCTTCTCATTAGTACAATCATCACACTGATCTTCACAACAGTTGTTATCCCGAGTCCTCCTATTACCAGCCATTGGCTGGAATAAAAGGAATGTTAGGGGTAACACATAAAGGGTAATCCAAAGACAAAATTTGATGACTTATAAATAAACTTTAATTTCTTTAACTCATGAGTCTATAGGATTCAATCTAGGGTTTTCATGATCTACTTTCTAACATATATTCTTAGGGGCATTTTTCCCTTAATAAGGGCTCATACCAAGATTGTGAATTTATCAAAACATATCCCCCAGGAGTGTCGTAACCAAGAGTGAATCAAGGCCCGTTGTCGTGCACCAGTTCCCGTTCGAGTCTAGCTCAAAGCGGTGTTTTCGGGTTTTACCCCTAGGATACATCTGTGCCAGAGCCGCCTCTACCTGCTCGTATCCAGATAGGAATGTATTTGTTTGATAAACCAATTAATTAGTATTTACCAAAACTTAGGGATGTTTTTATTATAATTAGTCTTGTATCGAAGGCTTTACTAGGGTTTCCTAATCCCAAAAATAACTAAACCTATCCTCTGATACCAACTATGACAACCCTGCTTTTTATTACAACTTAAACATGATTCCTTACATAAAACTTCACTTGATACAACAAAGAATATCGATAGGTTTAGTGTCTTTGGGGCTTAGGATCATTACATAAAAACTTAAAACATGAAATACAACATCTTTATTGAAAACTTCCTTTACATGACCACTACATTCCTTCATACTTAGCATTGCATGGGATAACCTGAGGACATGCATAAGAAAAGGGTGAGCTATAAAGCCCAGTAAGGGAGTACACATGGAATAACATGAGGATTACAATACATGTTAGACAATAGGAAAATCAATAGAGAATAAAAGAAACATGAACATAAAGGCATGATAAAGCATGATAATCATAACATGGAAATGTGGCAACAACACTTAACATTGAATTAGCATGAGCCAAGGCTCATTGCACATGGAGCATGAGTAAACCCTCATTGAACATGAAGCACGAGTAAACCCTCATTTCACTTGAATTAGAATGAGTCAACACTCATTGCACATGAAGTATCATGATACTATACTTTACCCAATGCATTGGAGCGCTATAAGGGCGCACCCTTCTTAAACATTTCATTTCATGCATAAGTGTGCCACATGGATCATAAAACATGGATTCATAGAACATAATCATTTATTACACGATAAAGGAATGTGGAATTAATACATGAAAATTTACAATCAATAAGTAAATGTGCATAAAGGTGAATTCCCTTGATGGAGAAATGTGCATGGTATTCACTACACAATGACATTGGCTTAGAAAATCGGTGTGATTTCGGCAGCGTAACGGCGTGACATAAGAATTCATAAAAAAGGTTGATGAGAGATAAAGGGGTTCCTCATCATATTTACATGTAATGGACAGTAAGTAAGTAATATAGATACATGTCCCAACAATTGAAATGGAATTTAGATTCATGATACAAAAGTATTGCTTGAATGTAAAAGAAGAGAGAGAAGTTCCTTTCGGAATTTCGGCATAGTAACGGGTGTACATGGGAGGAATTAAATGAGAGAGAAAGGGGTCTCCCATCTGTAAAACATAAAGAGGGAAGTATGAGGGAGGTTTTAAACCATACCCCAATATTCATAATTGAAATTAAAAGGGCAATACAACTTAAAGAAAATTGACAAAAATGAGAAAGGAAGAAAAAACCCTTACTTGGAAGTGTGCTTCCAAAGGCTAGAGAGAGGATTGTGAGAGGCTTCTTGGGAGCTTGGGGCAACTTGGGAGGATTATATAGAGAGTAAGGAAGAGGTTGGACGAACTCCAAGGGATTTTAGTGAGGAGGAAGTGGGAGCTTGGGTGGGTTTATATAGGAAAGGTGAGATAATTCTTTATTATTTAGGTTTGGGAACCCTTATATTAAATTAATCCAAACCACAAACCATCCAATGGTTTTTGCCCATGGTTTCTAGAAAATGAAATAGGAAAACAATATATTACAAGGAAAAGGTCCGAACTTATTAAAATATTAGGGTTTCTTATGTGGAGGTGAGTCACACTCCCATGGAAATTAATTTAAAAAGGCAACGTGTTGAATATGTCTTGAGGGGTTCATTAATGCTTTGAAAAGTAAGTTAAACAAACCCAAAACCTCATTATTTTAATGATAAAACATATATTGGCCGAACATAAGGATTATGGTATTTTATTATATCATAATTGGGTCATTATGATGTAATAAAACACATTATATATTTAAACGGTATTTAATTTTTACCCAAAAATTTGACTGTCTCAGAAAATTATGAAAAATTCACCGTTGGATAATTTCGATGTCCTAATTCCAGAAATGACATTTATTTTATCTAAAAAAATTTCTAAATATGTTAGTTTTTTACTTTTAAAATAAAAACCAACATTTATCGAAAATTCATGGGTTTTGACAGAAATGGCTTTCAAATCTTAATAAAAATTTTAATTGCAATCATAAATTTATAAGATCATTTATATTTAATAAAAATTAATTTAATATTAATAATAATATTTTATTAAAATATTATTTAATTCAAAAATCCCTTAATTTAAAAAAATTTAATTCTTAATTAAATAATAACTAAAAACACCATTTGTACTTTAAAAACTATTTAAAATGTATCAAAAATGACTAGAAATTATATTCATTATTATATACAAAAATAATAATTTACATGAACATAGTACAAATTATTTGTTACATAACCCCTTAAAACAGCCGCATAAGACCTAAGGGTAAGGTGTGCGATGGGGACAGACTCTTGGGGTGGCTCGGATAACATCGCTCGAGTTGTAATCTCTATCAACCTCCACTTTTCCCATAGACGGTCACGTTCGAGCTTGACATAATAAAGCTCAGTTTGGTCTTGGTCAAGGGCGAAGCCCAAAGATGCCTCCTCTTTTCCGAGCTCCGACAAATGGGCTTCATATGGGGAAATTCTACTGGATGAGGCCATCGCTACCTTTGTCTGAGTAAAAATTGGGTTCGTTAAAGCCTTATATTTATACTAATCATGTGATCACTGTTCAACGACTATATTAACAACGGTCAAAATTCTTAACATAAAACCAAAGAATTTGAAATCTTATAAAAACATTTTTTTATAAAGATACATTTAACTGGATCAAGAGGGATTTTCTATTAATTAAACATTGGGTCGTTACATTCCTAATGTCTTGGAATGGACTTACTAGGATGATTATAATATCTCCTTCCTATTTGTTGTCCTAAAAATGGGGTAGTTAGCTGAAAAAATGAACTTTAAAACTTTGAATAAGACATCCTTGAGAAGTACTTGGGGATAATTTACTAATAGATTGGATAATTTGAGTGATACTATTGTCGGTTTGAGTTTATTAAGTCATAGTTTGTGGAATAGAATCATCTGTATCAGGTTTTTTTGGATCCTAAATCACACATGGCTGTTCTGAAGTTACGTTACCCTCTTGTTCATGGGATTAAGAAAGTCAGAGGGTATCTCAATTTTTGTGGAAGTTTCTGATGAAAAAAATAGATCACTCTTCATTTAGTTTTATGAATTCAAAGTCTTACAATATTCTATTATTAAAAATTAGTTCCTTAAGAAATTTAATATAGGCACACATTTGAGTTGTTTCTTAATCAAATGGAATGTTGATTTGCAATAGCTTAAAAATATTGAAAAATAATTTATATTTCTCTTGAATCCTTTCTTGCTGATTTTTTTTGAAAAAGGGAGAGGAGGTTTATAAGGTGGTGGTGCAATGTAGAAATATTCTTTGGGCTGTTCTTTAATTGGAGCTTTTGAAGAAGGGGGCTCTTCTTGAGTTAACTCTTGATTTGTATCAGTTGTATTTCCACCATTTTTTTTTCTATGAATTTTTTATGCTTTTGGTTTTCTTATGTTTTTACTTATCCTTCAAATGGTTATTGAATGTCCACCACTTTTCCACTTCTTAGAACCACTTCATCCACCTCTTCCATTGGTTATGTATCTATATTACCAGGTAGAGTGCCTAAAAATATCTCTAAAAATATCTTTAAGATCTTACCCATTTGATTCTTGAGGTTATAAATATCCTCCCTTTGATTATGCATTTTTTTATATTGGGTGGTCATCCTCTGATATTTCTTTTGAAAAAGATTGAAAGTAGATTTCCCATATTTTTTTGAAGAGGAACAACCTATTGTGGAGGACTTGGTGGAGTAGGTTGAAATTTTTGTTGTGGTCCAAGAGGGAAGGGTTGTTTCATTACATGTTGTGTTGGTCTAGGAATAGGATTCGTTGGTGGATATCACAGTGGTCCTTGGTTCCTGAATGGTGCGTGACCTGTAACGACCCAAATTGTTATAAATAAAATTTCTCATTTGATTTAATTAAATGTATTTGGGTTATAGAGAAACACAATATTTTTTCATTATATTCAATTTAATTTTAAATGAACATTAATTATCCTTACCATTGACAATATTTCCATTTAATAGTGAAAATATGACTAGTATAAATATGGGATTTTAAAAAATCCATTTGGACCACACAAATGAAGTGATGGACTCAACAAGTAGGATCATACCCGACAAAGACCATTTATTAGAGCTTCTGAGGGAGTAATATTTCTACTACTTGACGTAGACCAAGGCAAAGTGGATATCCAACAACTCAAGCATGAGAGAAGCCCTTTACGAGAGAAGTTCAAGCTCATTGAGATCACCACCCAAACTATGTTCACCAAACGACCCCATGAAAGCCACACCATAGTGCACCTTACTCTTAAGGAATAAAATAGTGTGATAAAAGTATATATATCAATAAACTAGGAATAAGAATATGTACATTATTTTGTACATATATTAATGAATATATTTTATCCCTATTATTATTACTAGGTAAATAATTTTTAAAGATCAAATAGTTTTTTTGGTTCATTAAGAAATCTATTTTGATAAATTAGTGATTCTTTTGAAATAAATAATATTTTCATAAAATATTATTATTAAATTAATTTTATTAAAAATAAATTATTATATAATTTCTATAAAGTCAAATTTAATTTTGTATTAAGCTTTGAAAACTATTTTTGTCGAAACCCATCAATTTTCATTAAAATTCGATTTTTATTTTAAAAGTGAAAATTCACACATATATAAAATTATTTAGATAAAATGAATGTCATTTTTGGAATCTGGATGTCGAAATTATCGAACAGTGAATTTTTCTTAATTTTCTAAGAGAATAGAATTTTTGGGAAAAAATTTAATACTGTATAAATATATGGTGTCTTTTATGACATCATAATGGCCCAATAATGATGTAATAAAAACTATAAAAAGTATATTTGGACAAATATATGTTTTTTACTTTAAAATAATTCAATTTTAAGTTTATTGGATTTAATTTATAAAGCCTTAGTGTATCGTCCAAAATATATGATATATTTTAAGATTTGAAATTAATTTCTTTAATATTATGACTCACCTCCACATAATCAAGGAAAATATTTTAATAAGTTTAGCCCATAACCTTATTAAATAATATAAAAACTTCCCTTTCATATAAATCATGCGAAAAACACATGGTATGGTTTGTAGTTTTGAATACTTTATTTTTTAGTGTCTAAAACCAAAATAATAAAGAAATACCCCACCTCTCCTATATAAACCCACCCAAACTCCCATTTATATTCACTAAAACTCTTTGAAACTCAACCAACCTATGAACCTTACTCCATAGAATCATCCCAAGGTTCCCAAATCTCCCAATAAGCCCCTCCCAAGACTTTTGTGTCACACATCCATGTAAGGGATCCTCACCTTCCTCTCTTCCTTTCAATTCAAGAACTTTATTTGAAATTTTACATTTTAATTGGTTATATTTTAATCCTTTTATAATAAATTACCTATTTTCCATTTGAATTTATGTTAATTCGGGATCATTTATTACCCCTGGTTTGGTCCCTTACCTTAGACATTACTATGTCGAAATTCCGTAAGGAATTTGTATCTTATTATTTCCATTAAAGCACTTATTTTATATTATGCATCTTAAATTACATTTCATATGTTGGGATATGATGTTACATGATCCAATTACTATCCATTTCATGTATAAATTATGAAAAAAACCTTTCTCTCTCATCAAACCATTTTATGAATTTCAATATGATGCTGTTATGCTGTTGAAATTACACAACGATTTTCAATGCCAAAATCATCATGTAGTGAATAAAATACCCATTTCTCTACCAAGGGTATTCAAATTTATTCACATATACTTATTGATTTAGGACTTACAAGTATGTATTACACACTCCTTTATCATGGAATAAATTATGATGTTTAATGAATTCATGTTATATGATCTATGGGAAACTGTTAAGCATGAGATTGAAATGATTATGAAGGGTGCACCCTGATAACATTCTATTGCATTGGGTAATATTTATTGTCATGATACAACATGTTGGTAAAATGGTTTACCTGATTCCTTTATGGGAATTTTTTCCACCATGAAGTCTTGGTAGTTTATCTTTGACTTATGTTTATGATGTAGTGTTTTAAGTTATTGCCACATTTCCATGTTATGATTATCATACTATATCATTCCTTTATATTAATGTTCCTTTATGAATCAATGATATGCCTTGTCTAACATTTATTATTATCCTCATGTTATTCCATTTTTTGTTCCCTTATTGGGATTTATATATCACCCGTTTATTATGTATGTCCCCAGGTTATCCCATGTAGTGTTAAGTATAAAAGAATGTTGTGGTCAAATAAAAATAAGTTTTCAGTAAAGATATTGTATTTCATGTTTTAAGTTGTTATTTAATGTTCCTAATTTTCCAAGGCACTATACCTCTTGATCTTATGAGTTTTATTATGGAAAAATATATATAATAAAACATTTTTAAATATGAAATAAATATTAGGGTTGTTATAGTTGGTATCCGAGGATAGGTTTAGTTATTTTTGTGATTAGGTTTAGAAAAACCAATTGAAACTCCTTAGGGATAAAACTAAGTGTAATAAAACATCCCTAAATTTTGGTTAGTATAGAGTAAGTGTTTTATCAAGAAAATACATCCCTTTCTAGATATTACATGTAGACGTGGTTCTAGTATTGATGTACATAGGAGTAATAACTTCAACAAGGTATTCAGGGCTTGAATAAGGGTAACCCGGTGCATGACAACGAGCTATACTGCACACCTTTTTTGAAATTCCTTGGGAATATGCTTTTGGAAATTCATAATCTCATTATAAACCACTATTAAGGGAAAAAGTGAAAAAAAATCCTTTAGGAATACATGTTAGGAATTATATAATGAATAATATATACTGAAGCCTAGAAACTCATAATCGATAGAGATAAATGTCATTCATAACTTATCCCTTTAATGACATTGGATTCCCATTTTCGTGTTTAACTACTTAAGATACTCATCCCCAATTTAAATTTTATTCTAACCAATTGCTGGAAATTTTAGGAATCATGCTAACTACCGATATAACGGAAAGTGTGAGGATTGAACCAATGAGATGTCCAAACCAATGGGAGCAGGAATTGAAAACTTTGTAATGATACTCTCTCAGTTAACTCATGTTCTCAATAGAAACTTGGTCCATGAAGAGTGCCCAACCCCCCTAAGAGATAGAAACCCATATTCAAGAGCTTCATGAGACAAAATCCTTATAATTTTAATGGATCAACTGGTCCCTTAATCGTAGAGAAATGGATCAATTCCATTGAAAGTATATTCTTTATCCTACAATGTTCCAAAAAAGAGAATCTTATTGGGGCTGTTTATTGTATAGAGGGAGAAGATGATAAGTGGTGGACATTGATTAAAAATACAAAGAATAAGGAAGAGATTGATGAAATGGAGTATAAGAAATTTTCAAAAATGTTTTTTGATAAATATTTTCCCGGCACCCTTTCTCTTAAGATGGAAATATATTTCTTTTCACACAAGAAAAATGATGACGAATATATTATATTATTTGAAGAAAAATTCAGAAGACTTACACAATACACCTCTAGTTTTTTTGTTACCCTATAATGAAAGGTTGAACACTTATTATTGGGATAAATCATAGCTTATGAAAATCCTTAGAAATATGTGACTTTGATAGGTATGAAGAAATTGTTTGATGTTCCCTCAAAGTCAAGATGGATATCAGTGAATTTAAGGGGTATCATGGGGATAAGAATAAAAATGTGGACTTTAAATCTTGTGATCTAATGGATAAATCCAATAGGGATTAGAAATTCCAGCACCTCACTTGTAAAAGGTGTGGAAAAAAGCACCCCAAAAATTGACTAAGGGGAAAAAGGAAATGCTTTAGGTGAAGAAGAGAAGGAAACTAGTCCAATGGTTACTGATAAGAGAAACCCACCAATGTGACAGAGGAAAGGAATTCTCTGGTCAAGCCTCAACACTTTTTTCATTCCTACAACTGAAATTAACCAAGGAAATTTGTGAACCGGTGTAGTAAGACAAGGGTTTTGGAGGCAAACAACAACCTCTATGGTATAAAGGTCAATATTTTTTCATCACTATTGGCAATGTGAATCCCAAAAATGAAGTGGTTATAGGTACACTAGTTACTCATTCAAGAATATAGAACATACTTTTTGATTTTGGTTATATGAATTTATTTATATCGTGAATGTTTAGTATAACTATTCAAAAATCACCACAAATAATGGAAGTAGTGATGTTTGTTAAGATGAAAAATTGAGCAATTATTTCATCCCATGAATATAAATCCTTTACTATCACTATTTTTGGATTGAAGTTCCCAGAAAACCTTTTTATAGTTTTCTTAGTGTAATTTTATACAATTCTGGGTATGGAATGACTTTCCCTATATAGAACCAACATAAATTTATGTGAGAGGGAAATCACTCTCCATATGGGGAATTGACCCCCAATTCTATAAAAATGAAAGGAGGAGGATGAATCTTATTTAGCACCATCATCTCAAGCATGGATATTATTTACCAATGAGAAAGAATATCTAGCTCAAATGATTGAGTTTAAGGAATGAAAAATTCCTAAATAAATTTCTATTATGAAGGAATTCACTGATGTGTTTCCCAAGGAATTTCCTAGTCTTCCACCTAGATAAGAGGTCAAATTTTGAATCAAACATATAATTGGGGATTTTCCAATATCCCATAATCTATATAGAGTGGCTATTGTGGAACTTGTAGAGCTAAAGAAACAACTATAATAGAATCTTTATAATAGGATTATTTTCCCAACTGCTTCACCATGGGGTGCACCAGTCCTCTTCGTCAAGAAGAAGGATGGGTCAATGTGCCTTTACATTGATTATTATGAGCTCAAAAAATCACGATAAAGAACAAGTATCCATTTCCATGAATTGATGACTTATTCGATCAGCTACGTGGAGAAAAATACTTCTAAAAGGTGGATCTATGATTGGGATATTACCAAGTAAGGGTGAAGATGTAGGATATACCCAATAATAGTTTTTGTACAAGGTATGAGAATTATGAGTTCATAGTGATGCTATTCATACTCACTAATTATCCACCAATATTCATGTACTTGATGAATAGAGTCTTTAGAGATTACCTTGACAAATATTTTGTAGTCTTTATAGATGATATTATAATATACTAAAAAACCAAGTAGGAGAATGAGAAGCATCTGAGAATTATGATAAAGACCATGAAAAAGGAGAAGCTCTTTGCAAAGTATAGTAAGTGTGAGTTCAAGTTGAAGGAAGTATTATTATTGGGGAATATCATCAAAATCAATGGGATATCTACATATTCTTCCAAGATAAATGAAATTAGGGTATGGACAAGGATAACATCCCTTAAAGATATTCATAGATTCATTGGGTTAGTGGGATATTACCACTGATTTGTGAGAAATTTATCACCATTATCAAAACCACTTAACAAGCTAAATCAGAAGGGAGTCAAATTTTCATGGAATGATAAATGTGAAGAAAGCTTCAGGGAGTCGAAAATGCGTATTTTCACTACCCCTATGATCACACTAACTATAGGTGGAGAGATTTTCATAATTTTTATCAATTCATAGAAGAAGGTATTTGGATGTGTATTGATGATAAATGACAAAGTCATTGCCTACACCACAAGGTAGTTGAAAATTCATGAGTAGAACTATCCCACACATGATGTGGAGTTAGTAGCTGTGACATTTTCATTGAAAATATGGTGAAATTACCTATTTGGGGAGAAGAGTGAAATATATACAGATAAAAAAGTCTAAAATATATATTCACCCAGAAAGAGATGAATATATAACAATGAAGATGGATGGAGATTATCAAGGATTATGACTGCTCAATCCCCTACCATTCTGGGAAAGAGAACAAGGTAGTAGATGATATAAGTAGAGAGGACTCATAAATTCAATCATTGATGAGAATTGTGCAAGATCTGATCTTCTTAGATTTGAAGAGAATGAACATTGGAATCATAATGAAAGGAACATCATTAATCCATTACATATTATTTCTTAGTTGTATCTTTTGGAAAGGTTAAACGATACTCAAAAAGATGACGTATGAATTCATAATAAAGTGAAAACTATCAGAAAAGGAAAATACTCAGAGTTCAATGTTAATAAAGAAGGAATTGTGATATTTGGTTCAAGAATATATGTTCCATCCAATCCTTAGTTAAAGAAATAACTTTTGGATGATGCAAATAGTTCTAATTTCTCTATTCACCTAGGAAACAAAATGATGTATTGAGATATCATAGAATACTATTGGTAAGATAACATAAAGAAGGAGATCAATGAATATACATCAAAGTTCCTAGTATATCAGTAAGTGAATGATTAAATACTAAAGTATAAGGGGATAATAGAACCATCACCCATACCAACATGGAAATAGGAAAACATCACCATGTAATTTGTCACTAGGCGACCTAAGAAATAAAAAGGAAATTTCACCATCTGAGTTGTTGTGGATCATCTTACAAATACTATATACATTGTTTCAATTTGAGAGGATTTCTCACTAGATCAAGTGACACAAATATACATCATAAAAGTGGTAAGTCTGCACGGAGTACTGCTATTTACTGCATCTGATTGAGATCCAAGATTCACCTCTATGTTTTGAAAAATTCCTTGGAATGATCTAAACACTAAGCTAAATTTTAGTATGACTTATCACCCTCAAATTGAAGTCCAGTTTGATCGGACTATCCAAACACTTGAGTAAACGTTGAGAGGTTTTTCAATGGACTTCAAAGGTGGATGCTTCCAACATCTCCCTTTGGTGGAGTTCTCTTACAACAATAGTTTCCATTTGATCATCTAGATGTCCCCTTATAAATCCCTTTATTGGGAGAGGTGCAGAATACTAGCATGTTGGGATGATGTTGAAAAAAAAAGCTTCTAGTTCATGAAATGGTTGAATAAATGATGGAGAATGTTAAAACCATACAACAACACATCGAAGCTTATTAAAGTAAACAAAAGAGGTATGTTGACAATTGTCGGTATAAACTAGAGTTCAATATTGGAGACACTATATTCCTTAATATATCTACATGGAAGGGAGTCATTATATTTGGGTATAAGGGAAAGATTAGTCCATGGTACATTGGCCCTTTTGAGATCCTTGATTTCATGGGAGCAGTGTCCTATTGATTAGAACTACCAATGAACCTGTATCATGTACATGATGTATTCCATGTATCCCTCTTAAGAACGTATATATCAGACTCCTCACATGCACTCAATCTAGTGGTGGTACCATTGGATAATGACCTTTACTATGAGGATCATCCTATGAAGATCTTAGATCATAGAGAATTTTTTTACGAAATAAGACAATGCCCCTCGTCAAAGTGTTGTAGTGAAACCACAAGTTTAAAGAAGAAACATGTGAACCAGAGGAGGTGATTAAGCAGCTTTACCCTCATCTATTCTACTGTGGGAAAAGGAAAATTTTAGGGAGAAATTTTTTAATTGGGGGTTGGTTGTAACAACCCAAACTATTTTGAATAAAATTCCCCTTTTGATTTAATTAAATGGCTTATGGTTATAGAAAACACATAAAATTATTTTATTATATCCAATTGGATTTTAAATGACCGTTAAGTATCCTTACCATTGATAATATAGCCATTAAATAGTGATCACATGACTAGTATAAATTTGGGATTTTAACAAATCCAATTGGCACAGACAAAGGAAGTGATTCCTCAACCTCTAGGATTATACCCAATGAAGCCCATTTATTAGAGCTTCTGAGGGAGATAGAATTTTTGGGCTTTTCACTAGACTAATACAAATCCAATATCCAATAATTTAAGTATTATAGAAACCATTTATGGTAGAAGTTCATGCTCCCCGAGATCATGACCCAAACCATGTTTACCTAATGATCCCATGAAATCCCCACCATTGTCCACCTTACTCTTAGGGAATATGTTGGTGTGATAAAGGGGTATGTATAAAGACACTAGAAATAAGTATATGTACATTTTTTTGTGTATATAATAATGAATATATATTCTTCATATTATTGTTACTTTGTAAATAATTTTTAAAGTAGAAGTATTATTTCTGGTTAATTAAGAAATCTATTTTTAGGAATTAATTAATTTTTTGAAATAAATAATATTTTAATAAAATATTTTTATTAAATTATTTTTATTAAAAATAAATGATTATATAATTTTTATGAAGTCTAATGTAATTTTTTTTTAATCTTTGAAAACTGTTTTTGTCAAAAGCTATTAATTTTCAATAAAATTTGGTTTTTATTTTAAAAGTGAAAATTCACCAATATAAAAAATTATTTAGATAAAGTGAATATTATTTTTGACATAACAATGTCAAAATTACCAAATGGTGAATTTTTCATAGTTTTCTAAGACAATCTAATTATTAGGTAAAAGTTAAATACCGTATAAATATACGTTATTTTTTATGACATCATAATGGACCAATAATGAAATAATTAATACTATAAAAGGTATAATTGAAATAATATTTGTTTTTCATTTAAAATAATGTAATTTTAAATTTATTGGATTTAATTTATAAAGCCTTAGTAAATCCTCCAAAACATATAATATATTTTAAGATTTTAATTTCATTTCTTTAAGAGTTTGAATCACCTCCACATAAGAAAGGGACATATTTTAATAAATTATTCCCTTACCCTTATAAAAAAATTCAAAACACTTCCCTTTTATAGAAACCATGAGAAAAATAAATGGTATGGTTTGTGGTTTTGAATATTTTATTGTGTAGTGTCCAAAATCAAAATAATAAAGAAATCCACCACATTTTCTATATAAACTCACCCAAACTTCTATTCATCTTCACTAAAACTCTTGAAGATCACCCAAACTCTTCCCCTTACAGAATATATTCCTCCCAAGGTTCCCCAAGCTCCCATGAATTTCCTCCCAAGCCTTTGGAGTCACGCATCCAAGTAAGGGACCCTCACCTTCTTGTCTTCCTTTCAATTCAAGAACCTTGTTTGAAATTTTCATTTTTAATTTCAATTTTTTATATTGTAATAATTTTATAATAAATTATCTATTATAAATTCTATGTTATTTTAATTAGGTATCATTTTTTACCCCTCATTTGGACCCTTACCTAAGCTGCTACTATGCTGAAATTCTGTAAGGGATTTCTCTATTTTCATTTCCGTCCAAGAACTTATTTTATATTATGCATCTTAAATTCCATTTCATATGTGGGGATATTATGTTACAAGATCCCATTAATTTCCATATCATGTATAAATTATGAGAGATCCATTTCTCTCTCATTAACCCATTTTATGAATTTCCATATGACACCGTTATGCTGCCAAAATTGCACCGTGAGTTTCCACGCCAAAATCATCGTGTAGGGAATACCATACCCATTACTCTATCAAGGGTATTCAACTTTGTGCACTTATACTTATTGATTTAGGACTTAAATGTTTGTATTCCACATTATTTGGTCATGGGATAAATTATTATGTTGAATGAATCTATGTTATATGATTTATGTGGCACACTTAACCATAAGATTGAAATGATTATAAAGGGTGTTCCCTGATAGCACTCCAATTTATTGTGTAATGTTTAGTATCATTATGAATCATGTTAGGATAGTGATTTACCTTATTCCTTTATGGGGATTTTTTCCACCATGAAGCATTGGTGGTTTAGGTTTGACTTATGTTTATAATGTAGTGTTTTAAGTTGTTTTCACATTTCCATGTTATGATTATCATGCTATATCATCCCATTATATTAATTTTCCTTTATGCCTCATTGATAGTCCTTTTCTAACATGTATTATTATCCTCATGTTATTAATTTTTTATTACCTTACCAGGATTTATATATCACCCCTTTCTTATGTACATCCTCAGGTTATCCCATGTCGTGTTAAGTATGAAGGAATGCCATGGTCACGTAAAAACAAGTTTTCAATAAAGATGTTGTATTTCATGTTTTACATTGTTATGTAATGTTCCTAATTTCCCAAGACACTAGACTTATAAATATTATTTGTTTTATTAATTTAAAATATATAGAATAAATCATGTTTATATATGAAATAATGAGTAGTGTTGTTATATGACCACTTCTTTTTGGCAGTACCCTTGATTATTTTGCTAAGGTTATTGCATAAGCCTCTGCTGATAATAATATTATGGTTTTTATTTTATTTTTTGATTTTTATGATTTTAATTATTGTAATTAAAATCTTTATTTTTCCCCAAAAACTTCTATATAGTCTTCATATACGTGTAGTCCACCACACATTTCAAAGGATTGGGTCTCCACGATAGGAGAAAGTGGGGTAGGTGGCACAATTGGTAGTTTAAAGGATTTAAGATACTTGGTTAAGGACTCTACTTATGTATTTAGTTGATCATGTTCTTCATCTTGGTGGATTCCATGATGAGGTGTTACAAAATCCCTCTTCCATAGACTGAAATTGTGGGAGACTTGATTTAAAATTTCTTAGCCCGCATTGGGTGTTTTAAATATCATCCCTCCATTAGCGGTGACATCAACTACTATGTGAGTAGCTAGTTGGAGGCCTTGATAAAAAGTTCAGAGTTATATCATCATATAAAGTCCATGGTGTTGGAATTTTCAGGTAAGTTCCATGAAGTGATCACATGATTCCCATACTAACTCTCCATCAGTTTGAGCAAAAGTTTTGATGTCATTCTATAACTTCTATGTTCGGATAGGCAGAACATATTTGTCTTAGAATTTATTGGCTAAAGCACCCCATGTTGTGATGGACACGTGATCTTTAATTTTAAGACAATACTTGGATAGATATCATAAGGAGAAAGGAAAAACTCTTATTATTATAACATCAAAATATACTCCCTATTTTTGGAAGGTACCATAGACTTCTAGGAAGTTGGAGATATGTTCATGGTAATATTCACTTTGAAGACCACTAAACTGACCCAAATTCTTGATCATATGAATGTTTCCAAGTTTAATCCCTAATGTTTGTATCTATACAAGAGGGAGTACAATGCTGGGGGTTAGCACCATTGATTATTGGCAATCCATAATCCATAATTGTGTATTCTTGATGCACAAGCTACTCTCTAGGTTCTGCAAGTTTCATGTTTTTTATGTCTTGGGTGTTTGGACTTGTAGGATTACTATGGGAAGAAATTTTTAAAAGGTGACATGATGAAATGAACATTTTAATTTTTGGTTCAAAGGTAATATTTTATTTTGTGTCAAGGATCTTTGAACCAGTTAGAGTGCCCTAATTCAAGCACTAGTCCGCTGGGAGAAGTACGTAATGGCATCCATGAAGGAAAGGGAGCGAAAAATTGAAAAAAGAAAGGGGGTAAGGGGGATATAATCCTAGGTTCTTGCCATAGTTTTTCTTATAAAAGCATAGTTTTTGATCCTCGACAATGGTTCCAAAATTTTACATTCCCCACATGTCATTTAATTCACATGGGCTCTAGCTAGATTAGATTTATTATTCCCAACTAAACTTTATAATAGGAGAACTATAGTGATAGTACGAGGTTGGTTACACAAGGATTGAATTGGATGGAAGGAACTAAGGCTTTGAACCCTATGTGTGGGATTCCTCACAAAGTGACTGATTTTGGGAAGAAACTAATGCTAAGGAATTTATAGATTAAGATCAGAGAGAGAAAAGTGGTCAAGATCAATTTTGGGGTTCATGTAAAAGGTTAATATTAATTCTAACTTGCTATGGTCCTAAGATTTAGGCCAAGAAGAAATAAAAGGATACTTTTTTACTATGGTCAAATGAAATTGATCTATTTAAGAGGTAAGTATTCCTTGGTCTGGAGATAACTAACACTATGGAAACATTAAGTCTAACTTCTAAGGTATAAAGTATCATAGGCTATTGGCCATATCTGATTCTACTCTAATTAGGTTAGGGACGTTCATTCAATCTCCCCATGGCCAAGTTTTCTTAAAATAATTATATAAAAAAATGTTTTATAATCTGATAACTATCCTTAGAGTTTCAAATTTTTGAGAATTAATGATTCATTATGTTCAGAAACCCTTACTCTTGGCCCCTACAATAATAAGTTTATCCACTCATGGTAGAATTTTCCAAGAGTGCGTAAATAATTGAAAACATGTTGATTTTAGCAATAAAAATTGAGATTAAGAATTTAAAGATCATACACACAAGAAAAATAAGTTTATAAATCACATAAATCCCAACTTCAACCAAACACTAACTTGAAATAAGAAGTAGGAAAGAACAAAACAACAGTTCATCATCGAATGATGATTAAAATAAATTACACATGAAAATTAGTATTGGTGATGTGAAATAATGAAGAGCCCTTTGTATGTTTTATCAATAGTGATTAAATATATGTAAGAAAATAAAAGGAAGGGGTGAAAGTTGAGTTGAGGGATAGAGTTGAAGAAATAAAGGGAGAAAAATTAGAGAGAAACAAGAGACAATCCATAAGTGTTGAACATTCTATTTGTTGTGCTCCTTCTATAACCCATGAACTCATATAGACATCATTAAGTTTATTGTATTCAGGTGGTAGTGAATAAGAAATAATATAAAATTCAATAAATATATTATAATCACACTATATTGAACTAGTGATCCATTTTATATCACAACACTGTTATAACCACAACCATCACCTCACTGTTTCCACTTTACACTAACAGTGATTCCATGTCTAGATAACACAACCAACAACACATAAGTGTATAATAACCATATAAATTATTCTTATTTCATATTTCATTACTACTACTATATCATTTATTTACCAAACACTTTAAATTCATTTCCCATATTTATTTATGATCACTATAATTATATAATAACTTATATTTCAATATTTAATTATATAATACTAAACATCTCAATCAAATTATTAATTTTGTTTAATAATTCAGCATCAATCCACATCTATTGGAATCTACAAATAAGAAGACACAACCATGTTATAAAATTGAAATAAAAATGAGCAACCATACCCTACTCCACAACCATATTATTCCAACCATATTAATTCTACTTTCATAATAATACTTTTCAAAACAATTGTATGAACATAATACAAATCATGCAATCTAGATATGAACAATCAAATTTCCTTTATCTTATTTTTATTGGGCACAAACAACACAAAAAATCAAGTAAAAAAAATTACATATTCCCATTACACATTTCCATAACTGTCTTTAAGTTATTTACACAATTTCAACATGATTTGAAAAATCAATATCATCAAGAAATCACAATAATAGTATTTAAACAAATATTGATTTTCAATATCAGTGTAATAATGAGGAAAAAAGTGTAAATTACATGTTTCACTTTTACTACTATTTTATTTATGTTAGATTTTATGTCTTCAATAGGTAAATCCCATATCATTACCCAAATAAAGATAAATCATGAAAACATTACATCAAGATAGTAAATAAAAATGATAATTCAAAATCACCCACATTAAAACAAATCTTAAATGGAATAATATTGAATATCAATGAAACTAATGATCAAGCTCCATTGAATGCCCAATTACCATCCATGAACCATAAAACACATCAAATTACATCAAAACCATAAATTAATCATAAATAAAACATCCTTGATAAAAAGAGGAATTTGGGTGAAGAATAAAAAGAATAATAAAATTATAATTAAATAAGAATAACAAAGGTAGAATTATCTAATTTGACAAAATATGGTCCAAATGGAAATAAAGTATCGAATATAATAAAATAATTAATTTTAAGGAATCCCATAAATTCCTTGGGTTTCCAAAGTTGAGAGAGAATGAAATCAATTGGAAGGAACCCAAGAATTAGCTCAAATTTATAATAAAAACAAAGATTTGAAAAAATATTGTGTAAACCATCATCAGGGAGCAATGGGACCAGGCTAACCAAGCCTTAAGAAAGAATAGTATGAACCCCTATTATCTCACCCTTAACTTTGTTAATGACTATTCAAAGTCAATATAATAAAAAAGAATCACTCCACAAAAAACCATATCTTATAGTATTTCTTAAACCCTCAAAAATCATGGTTCCAAACTCAAAATCCTTTAATATTATTGACCAATTTCCCATATTAATTTTAAAACAACCTACAAAAAATTATATTGAAATAGATATCATCACAGTGAAATACATCGACCAGTGGTACACTAAAATATTATGACCAAGGTTTCACAATGTAATCTGATTTGTTATAAGAAACCCCATAAATTAAAACAGAACCTCCAAGCGATAATTAATTAATAAAACCCTCCTCCTATAGCTCCTATAAATACTGATTTATACTAAAAATACTCTATAGATGAATTAAATTATCTAAAATCTAAAATTTCTTGTAATTTTCACTTTGATTCTATAATACACTTCAAAAATCATTCCCAACACCTCCAACATATTAGAAATCATAAATTAAGAGATCATGTGAAATTTAGGCATTTACAAGTATTCAAATTCTATTTATTTTTATAGTAAATTATTATTAAACTCTGTTATAAAGATAGAGTTTTAATTTAGTTATGTTAAACGTTGATGTTCATATGAAGAACCTTTTGATGTTTTTATAAATGTAACCATATTATTTTCTGATTTTTTTATTTTTGTTTGTATCTAATTACAACAACATGAGTTTACATGACCCACCCCCATCGGATAACCCTCTTAGGCCTATAGTGAAGATGAGAGTGACCCCAAAAGAATACCTTTAATTGGCCATGGGGTGGCGACTAACACTGAGGGTATAAATCAAACCAGCTAGAGGCATTACCATCATAAATTATTGGAATACATAAATAAAATAATTAATCAAAACCAGCATATCAAATAAAGAAAATATCACTATAATACTTGTAATTCTAGACAAATACATTCCTGATAATAAAATACCAAAATTATGTCCTAATTTAGTATCTCCATTATCAAACCTATGGACTAATCTAGTAACGTTCAACACAATTTCTACATCCCTCAAGGAAAACATTAAACTAGTGTAATATATATAGGTATTAGAATACATTATACTAAGTAGGATTATCCTCTAGTTTTATTGTGAGAATTTATAAGAATAATACTAATGATTCTATGGACAAATAATATACCCATCGCTTAAGCTTTTTCCTCTCACAAAGAAATAATAAATGTGCAGTGCTTCCATCCCATTCATATCTAATGACCAGATAACAAATAAATGTCTTGTCGCATTTGATGTGGTTTTCAATATATCCATACTTACCCCAAACTCCCATTGTGTCTAATACACCATGTTGTTATCATTCAGAATAATCACATATTAGGTGGAAAGGGTTGGACAATAGCCCTATTTATCCTAGTATTTTACAATGTCCAAAATCTGGTGCTGGAATTGATTCATTTCCATAACTCCATATACATGTTCTTCATAGTAGGTTATTATGAGCATGAGGGATATTAACCTCATTCAATCCTCCCTTTACACGTTATCCCTCAACCATGTACTAATAACACAATATAATATGTCTGGAATGGAGTTAAAGGAAGAGACAATAGAGAGTCATCCATTCCCTCACTAGTCTAGATGTTAGAAAAACACTAGAATCAAAAAACTTTGTACATTAGAAAGGTTATCCAACTTGGATGGGTTGCATATAAAAAACCACAAGTAAAATAAAATTATAGTTATGAATACACAGGCTCATCCTAACGGGTTCTCACCAAAACCACATTACTAAACCCATCAAAACTATCTCACAATCATAGTCAAACATACCATAGTTTAAAATTAATAAACCACCAAACCAGTCCAACTTACCATAAACAAAAATAAAAAAATTAATTCATAATTTCCCACTTAGTCTTATTATTTCAATGTTTCTAGATATACCATTTACCAACTAAATTACAATTGTTAAGACATTTATTTCCCATATTTAATGAAGACCATTTTTTTCCAACAACCACTTTTATCACTACCATTAAAATTACATAAATTTTAAAAAAAATAAACATTTACTTCCAAAATAAAAATAAAATGTATCCCATACCCATTTACTTCACCATCTATAGTCATTAACACACTCATTTCCATCACATGTTAATTTTTTAAATAGGTTATTAACCATTAATTCATTTGATTATAGGACATACATTTTTATATCATAGTGTTTAATAGTTTATTATAAAGACATAACTTATTAAATTCAATCTTATCATTGTAATACCCAATTATTTTAAAATAATACTATGTTCAATAGTGTACAAGACATGCAAGACCGAGCATTAACAATTGTAAAATATTATTATTTAAATATGATCGTTATACCATATCTGTTGAATTGAAGTGTATGAATAGAGGTAACCATATTATTATATATATATATTTATACCCTAACCAATAAAATTTTATTGATTAATTATTTGGAAATAAGCAATCAATTTTTAGCAATTTCTTTTTATGCTTAAAAAATATAGATTCTCTAAAAAATGTTTTTATTAATTTTTGGGAGAGAATATTATTATTAAATTCTACCACTTTTAGATTTTTTGAATAAAAATTATAAGATATTTTAAAATTATCATATAAAAATTTTATTATAGTGAAAGTTTTGGATTTTTCAGAAAATATTGACTTTTAGGGAATAGTGAAAAATACCGATTTTGTAAAATTTTCATTTATTTTCATTGAAAAGTAAAATTATGATTTTAATTTTATTTTAAATTAAATTAATTTTTTATTTAGTTATAAATAATATAACTAATTACATAGGAAATATATTTATACTTTATTTTGGAATAAGTTCCTATTTCGGCTAAAAAATGCATTCTTCTAATAAATTGTTTTTCGTTGCGTTTTATATATTTATATTAAAGTAATTTCTTAATATTATATAAAGTGAATTTGATGAAATGAAATTATTTTTTTGATTTATAAATTACTATTTAGTCTAGGATTAGTTTTTAATTTTTTCTCGAAGAAGTTAATTTTTTGGTGAATAGTAAAATAATACAGTTTTTATGAAATATGGTATATTTCATTATATTTCCATGACAGAAATATGAAATAAAAATTTATGAAACTTATCTAAAAATTAATATATGATAATAAAATAAAAATACCAAAAAAGGTTAATTCATAAAATATATTTTAGAATTTATTTCAAGATAAATATAAAAATCATTTTCGGTGTCGACACTGTGCTTTCACAGTATAGAAAAAGTCAAATTTGGTGAAATAAAGACAGTATTTAAGAAGTAATAATTAATAAATACAATTTATTAATTATTATGATTTTTAATTGATGATATGGAGTTATGTTTATGAATTTTTGAGTTATATAACATGATTTGTTTCCAAATTCTAGTGCAGTGATTTCATAATGTGAGAAAAGTAAAAATAACATATGAAATATTTATCATGATATATATGATAGTATATATATATTGAATGAAAAAAAATATTCATGATATATTAAATTAAATTTTAATTATATTCATAATTTATTTTTAGTTTTTAAAATTAGTATAATTTCCTAAAACATTTACACAGTGTTGGCACAATATTTTGGAAAACAGAAGAAAAATTATATAAAAGATATTAAAAATATTAAAAATGATAATATTTAGTTGACTTTATATATTAAATTAATTTTATAAATATTAAAAAATTACAAGGTATAATATAAGTGATTATATTTGAAATTGGTGGCTGTTATGTTATTTTTAATGTTGAAATAACATGATAATAATGAAAATTTCTTAAATATCATTTTATGTTAAATAATATATTATTAAATGATTTAAAAATCATAAAATATTTAAATAGTAATCATGAGATGGACCATGGTCTAAATGTTCATCCCTAGACCATTTTTGATCCAATTTCTACTTTTGAAGTAAATCTACAACCCTTTAGTCTTGAAAAAGTTGTTACCACGATTAATGATAAAATTAATTAATGAAGGGATTAAACCCTAACATAAGGTTTTAAATTATATATATACCTATAAAATTTTTATTAGTTAAAGGGATTTAAACCTCAAAATATATTTTATTTTATTTTTTCCACTTCTTACCAATTTTACATGAAAGTGAATTTATTTTATATAAATCTTGTATGTAATTCCATGTGTATCCCTTACGTCACTATAAAATGACACAACCTATCCTATATTATTCACAACACCATGAGCCACCAAGATCGAACAAGACATGAAGGAACATATTATTAACATCCTCATCCAAGTTATATCAGTTCAAGTCTCTTTAATACACTGCCTTGATGGTCCTTAAGAATAAATCTAAAGGAGGTCTCTCAAAGTGGAGGTAGGCATTTTAACTGTAACACCCCCAGATTTTATGAAAAATATTATTTTAATTTCATTAATGTCTTCTGTTGTATTCTACACCAAGATTACCTTGCACTATACGCAACACCGTATTAGCTTGTAGTATACGAAACAGTATTCTTGGACCGTGTTACACACAATTTTGATAATAGTTATTCTACAAAACATTGAGTATATATATATATATATATATATTAAATGTATAAATGAAATATGGTTGGATTCTGTTATACGAAACAACGAAGGATTCTTTCACAACACGCAACCCTGACTTGGCTTGCATTACACGCAATCGCGACCTTCCTCGATAGCGTGTGTTGTACACAATACCGGGTTTTAATAAACAATGATATATTATTATAATATTGTCATGAACTAGCCATTATGAATATTATTAACTAAATTTTTTACTTTATAACATTATTATTCATCTTACACATTTTCTAGAACATGGTATAAGAACAAAATAAATTTTTCGGGTAAAATAAGTATTTTTCAAAAAAATGCAGTTTTGCCGCCTTTTGATGGCGCACCCACTTTAAATATAGTTTTTGACATGTTTATATGTTCAATTTGACAAAATAAAATTCTTCTTTTGAATCAAGATGTAAAAATTTACATTAGATAAAGTTTTGATATTTTTCCGATAACTTTCATATTTTAATGAATAGTAAAAACACGATATATTTTAATTAAAAACAACTTTTTTCATCATAATATATTATGTGGTTAAATTATTATATTTAATGGTTTCAAAGTATAAATAGAATAAATTTTTACCATTTAATATAATGTATGTCATTAGCATTGATTTTACCTTGAATTCGTAGGTTAAATCAATTCAATCTTTTGCAATGTTTTAAAGAGAAACCCGTTTTTATTCGACAACAGGATTAATTTTAATTTAATTTCTGCAACTTATGTGTATTGAATTTTAAAAAATGGATTCCATATTAGGAATCAGTGGGTCCAAATTATGTTAATAAGCTACTTTTTATTTTTGGGCATTGTGAATAGTAACTACGGTAAATTTTATTTACTATAGTTAAAGGTAAATCGGGTAATTAAGGGTAAATATAAGATTATAAAATTACCCTAACACTTGGAAAATTCCTATTGGATGGCTAAAAGTATACCCATATAACCTAAGGGTCGGATTAGATTCATTTTATGGACTTTTTTCCATGAAAATAATTTAATTATTATTAAAACCAAAGAATGTGACAACATGTCACTTTCTTAAATCTTATTAGTATAGTAATTTTACTTTAGTGATAAACATTATGAAACTTCAAACATGAATAGTCTCCAGAAATATAATACAATTATATACATCATAGGACTTTATTTAGAATTTTTTGGGATTAAATAGTTATCATTAATTGTGACACAATAGTGATGCAGAAATTATTTATCTAGTGAAAAATCAAGAATATAGTTTTTATTAAACTAATAGTGACCATAAAAGGCACAAAAACCTGACCAAAACTTATTGGTCATGTAAATGGAAACTATAATCATCCAATGGTCGAATATTTGACCATTTGGAGTCTTATACAAGGAATTATGACACTTATATTATTTTATTTTAAATGATGCCAAAGTTGTCACCTTCATAATTTAATAAATATAACAATTTAAATATTGTTATTTTAAGATGATAAATTCAATTAAAAGTATTATTGTGAAAGTTAATATATTTATCTTCATCATAGAATTTTATTTTAAATTTTTATGCAACAAATAAGTATATTAAATAATTATACAAAAATGATGTAGTAATTATTTTATTAAGAGATAAACCAAATAAATGGTTTTAAAAATAATAAAATAAATATTATATGACCTATTTAATGTGATACACTAATTTTATATATACCTATGACCTTTTATTAATATATTAAAGCTTTTAGTTTGAACATATCTTCTGTATATATTTTATTTAAATTCAAATAAATGAATAGTGTCAAATTGACACTATTGTTATTTTATAAAAATAACATATTATAAAATTGTTTAAAAATCACAAAAAAATTTAAAAATTATAAATTTAAATTTATATGGTCTATAATGTTATAAAGTAAACAATTATGGAAAATTCACAACAAATAAGTAATTATTTGTTATAATTTAAAATTTAGAATTTTATTACCACAAATAAACTTAAATAGATTAAATAAGGATAAATCAAAATGATAAGGTCTAAAATAAGATCTAAACATGTCTAAATTTTATTGTTGATGAGATTAAAACCCTATCTCATCTAAGCTTCGAATATGAGTCATTTTTGGAGGTTTTTAAGTGGGGTTAAATTTATTATAAATTAATATTTTTAAGAATTCCAAAGGTGCCCCTCTCCTCCCTTATAAAAGGGCACCTCCTCCATCTCTTCCTCACACAACTTTGAGCCTTCAAGCTCGGCCAACCCCTTCCAAATTCTCTTCTCCACTTCCCTAGAAACATCTTATAGGTTCTGGTATTCCTCAAAGACCAATTTTAGTGCCCTAAGAGGAGGTCTCAAAAAGGCGCTTCAAAGAAGAGGTAATTTCCGTTACCGATTCTTTCACCTTTATTTCTTCTTCCACTTCTTCTTCTTAGGATGTTTCATTATGAAGTAATAAAATCAGTATCACTAATATACTGATATGTTATTATAAGTATGAAACAATCCTAATTCATCATCTATCCATTCTACGGAAAATGAAATCACCGCGCGTGCGTACGTACGGACTACCGTCTCTACGACGCGATGAGATTCATTCTCCATGTTAACCATTTAAGAATGATTATAAAGTATATATAAGAAATAATAATGAAATATATAAAATTATAAAGATACTGGATTTATGTGTATATATATGTATGTCATCTACTTAATTCCACTCAATTCAATAAGGAAACGAAAACAGCGTTCATGCGTACGTACGGCCTACCGTCTCCATGAACGGTGTATTTCTTTCCATTTATCGATCCATTATATATATGTATATTATGAATATATATTATATATAAATCATGTTTTATATTCTATAATTAAGTAATAATGATCTAAGTAATCAATGAATAATTACAAGTTAAAACACGAACGACAAATGAGACGATTTTACCCAAAACGCTACTTTAACATGAATTTACAAAAGAACGGGTAATATAAAGTCATAAGTGAACCATATATGATATAATAACAATGAATATGATTCTTTAATAATTCAATGACATTATTTAAATCATTATACATGAGGTTTAGACACTTACGAAGCAAATCGGACCAAAGGTAAGGGAAATATCACAATCTCACTTTTATCCGAGATTGTTTTTACTTTGGTAATTACTGGGGTGTATTTTATCATCCACATCCATGTTCCCTCAATATGTAATATTATTTCCATCCTTCTACAATAGTTTATATTCAATTTTACCCTTCTGTGAGTTTTTAGTAAAAGATATGAAAGGAATCTTTTGTCGTTTTTCGTACGAGGTACTTTTTGACTTTTCCAACAGAAGTACGAAGAATGTTTTTTTAACTTATACGAAAAGAATGGATTTTTAAAACATTATTTACAAGAATCTTACTTTATAATTTTTCAAGTTTATTTTTAATCAACTTATTTTAGTTTATAATTGTATGACATGTTAAGAAAAGAAAAGTGTTTTTGAAGTAGAAAGGATATTTTCCTCAAGAATGGAGTTCAAATGTTTTATCAAAATTATTTTCCATCTAAGATAATATAGGGTTCTGTTTTTATCCCTATTATTACATTTATTTGATTATTTTTTGAGGAAATTATTTTTATGAAGTCATTTACCTTATATTATTTGTTTTATGATGTCATGATGTTTCAAGAATCCCATTTTTGTTACATGTGTTATGCGATGATGTATGATTTATGATTATGTGGCACACATAAGAAAGGATTCATTATAAGATGGGTGGGACCTATATCTCCCTCCAATGCATTTGGTAAAGATTTTATATCTCATGAGATAGACATGGCTGGAACGGTAGGTTATACCGGTTCAGTGAAACAGGACTGAAACGAGGGTGACTCGGTTCAGAAAGGTAATTTGTCCACTAAGATAGTCTTGGAAATGAGTCTTGACTAACAAGAAATGATTCTCTATGATTATGTTTGTATGCCACAAAGTTTCATGTTTTATGTTATGATTATTGGGATTTTATTTCACTACTATGATTTATCCCATGTTATGAAATTATGCTCTCTTTTTCAGGATAAGATTTCCAAAATGTTATGTTCTTATGAAAATGATGTGATTGATATTTCTTTTGTTTACCCTTACTGAGCATTTGAGCTCACCCTTTTATGTTTCTTTTTCCCCAGGATATAAAAAAAGGTTTTAGGTAATAAAAGGAAGATATTTTATGGGAGATGTTGAAGATCTTTCACCTCGATTAGAAGATTATATTCCGAGTTTCTGAAGACACTAAACTATTACGATCCTTGTGGGTGTGTTTTTTTTATGTACTAAGTATTTCGCAAAAGTAATGTAATGTCCATGTACGTCAGGCTTCGGGTCTCTACAGTTGGTATCAGAGGAAAGGTTTAGTCAACCTTTGGAAACTAGGATGCGAAAACGTTAGTGAGATCCCTATAGATATTTCTAAGGTATGTCTAGGGATGTCTCTAAGGTTAAGTATACATATAGGTTATAGTCCTAGAATTGCGCTAACGATCTTAGAATTTAACCTAAGATGTTAGATATTGAGGGTACTCCCCCTTTACTATGTTGTTTTCTCTAGCATTATTTTTGCCTCTCACAAAATTCTTTTTGTGTTTTAGTAAATGGAGGGAACTAGAAGGAATTCGGTTAACATTGAATCCAATGAACAAATTGGTGACTATGAGCAGCAAAATTGTCTAATTCCTAGAGAGAAAGATATTGTGATTATGCTGAATCAGTCATCGTGATATATGATTAACGAGGTGAAATGTAGTGGTATTCCTAATTCATCAAATAAGAGGAAGATAGACTATTATACATGTTCGCATGTTGAGGATCATAAAGAAAGGAAGATTGAGATTTCTAAATAAGGGAAGAAGAACCTTGAGGAATACCTCAAATGGAGGGACAAATGTTATCTGTGTGGAGAAAAGGGATATAGAGTGACAGTGTGTTATGGAGTTCAATGTCTTATTTTTGGAGAACACGGGCATTACCCAACTCAATGCCCTGACCTAAAAAGTTACTTCTAAATCAAGGAAGGGATTATTCCAGGACAATCATTGAAGAGGATGGACTGAATTGTTTATGTATTGGTATTCAAGAATAATGTTGTTGAGGTACTTTTATGGTGTATTATAATATTTTTGTATTAGTCTATTGTGGTTTTCTTTAAGAATGTGACATCGGTAACCCTGAAAAGTGATTGAAATATTTTTGGAAAGCAGATGATATGCACATAATGAAGGGATAAAGAGAATCTAATATGTTTGATAGTATTCATGAGCTCATGATTAATATATGGACTAAGTGATATCATGGTTTGAGTATATATAATTTTGAGGATTTTGGACTGCATTCATGTTTTCACTAAGGTTCAATGGGTATTCAAGAGAGTACATGATTAAGGCCTTTGAATGTTTGGAATGTGACCAACAAGATATATCTTATGATATATGGGGATCAATGATGGTATTAAATCTCTGGTAATCGTTTTCACTATATTATAAGAATGGATTGAAGTATTATGGATAAGCCTAAAGATTAGAATAGATTATGTTGGACATAAGTTAGTATTGTTTAAGGATAGAAGTTTTTTTCAATATTATTGACGGGATGTTATAGTAATATAGTTTTAGAAAAAGGACAACCTGCAGGATGGGAGACAACCCATCGCGTCGGACAAGGTTGTAGGAATCGAACCCACAACCAAAGTGCGACTGGCCTTTATCGGCTACCACTGGCCTACAGGAAGTCACTGGTTAGTATAAACTAGTTTTATTTTATTAAGCGGTATGATATATAATGTAGAAGTTCATTTTTGGAATCATATACGATTAATCTAACCATAAGATGGACTTATTACTTTTGCTAACCTTTTATTTGAAAGAGATGGAATGACCCATCATTCTATCACATGATCTTCTAACACATCACGAATAACAAATTCAACTTCATTTCTTTAAGGTATGAAGTGGAAATTGTTCAATTCACAAACAACAGTGAGATTGTACCAAAATCATGCAAGTATTTATTTTAATTCATCAACTTTAGGTAAATAATCTTGAAAACCAAAAATGTTGTCCTAGTTCCCTTATATCCATTTAATTAGATGGTACCTTAGATCGTCCCAAATTTATGGATTTGTGATTGTTGGATTTTCCATAGCCATGTTCTCTACCACTCTCCATCAGAACATGATGGTTAGATTTCTCTTCCATGTCCATATTTTCACCTATGTTCTCCTATGTGGATACCCAGTGATTAGTTAACTTCGGTAACCATTACGTTTTATACTTTAGTTTTTAAAGATAAGTTTTGGTATTCCTTTTTATGATGTGGGTTTCTACCAAAGAAACTTTCAAATAGTAAACCATTTATAACCCCGATGAATTTCGAGGGCGAAATTCATTTTAAGGGGGGTAGAATGTAACACCCCCAGATTTTATGAAAAATATTATTTTAATTTCATTAATGTATTCTGTTTTATTCTACACCAAGATTACCTTGCGCTATACGCAACACCGTATTAGCTTGTAGTATACGAAACACTATTCTTGGACCGTGTTACACACAATTTTGATAATAGTTATTCTACGAAACATTGAGTATATATATATATATATATATTAAATGTATAAATGAAATATGGTTGGATTATGTTATACGAAACAACGAAGTATTCTTTCACAATACGCAACCCTGACTTGGCTTGCATTACACGCAATCGCGACCTTCCTCGATAGCGTGTGTTGTACACAATACCTGGTTTTAATAAACAATGATATATTATTATAATATTGTCATGAAATAGCCGTTATGAATATTATTAACTAAATTTTTTATTTTATAACATTATTATTCATCTTACACATTTTCTAGAACATGGTATAAGAACAAAATAAATTTTTCGGGTAAAATAAGTATTTTTCAAAAAAATGCAGTTTTTCCGCCTTTTGATGGCGCACCCACTTTAAATATAGTTTTTGACATGTTTATATGTTCAATTTGAAAAAATAAAATTCTTCTTTTGAATCAAGATGTAAAAATTTACATTAGATAAAGTTTTGATATTTTTCCGATAACTTTCGTATTTTAATGAATAGTAAAAACACGCTATATTTTAATTAAAAACAACTTTTTTCATCATAATATATTATGTGGTTAAATTATAATATTGAATGGTTTTAAAGTATAAATAGAATCTATTTTTACCATTTAATATAATTTATGTCATTAGCATTGATTTTACCTTGAATTCGTAGGTTAAATCAATTCAATCTTTTGCAATGTTTTAAAGAGAAACCCGTTTTTATTCGACAACGGGATTAATTTTAATTTAATTTCTGAAACTTATGTGTATTGAATTTTAAAAAATGGATTCCATATTAGGAATAAGTGGGTCCAAATTATGTTAATAAGCTACTTTTTATTTTTAGGCATTGTGAATAGTAACTACGGTAAATTTTATTTACTATAGTTAAAGGTAAATCGGGTAATTAAGGGTAAATATAAGATTATAAAATTATCCTAACACTTGGAAAATTCCTATTGGATGGCTAAAAGTAGACCCATATAACCTAAGGGTCGGATTAGATTCATTTTATGGACTTTTGACCATGAAAATAATTTAATTATTATTAAAACCAAAGAATGTGACAACATGTCACTTTCATAAATCTTATTAGTATAGTAATTTTACTTTAGTGATAAACATTATGAAACTTCAAAAATGAATAGTCTACAGAAAGCTAATACAATTATCTACATCATAGGAATTTATTTAGAATTTTTTGGGATTAAATAGTTATAATTAATTGTGACACAATAGTGATGCAGAAATTATTTATCTAGTGAAAAATCAAGAATATAGTTTTTATTAAACTAATAGTGACCATAAAAGACACAAAACCCAGACCAAAACTTATTGGTCATGTAAATGGAAACTATAATCATCCAATGGTCGAATATTTGACCATTTGGAGTCTTATACAAGGAATTATGACACTTATATTATTTTATTTTAAATGATGCCAAAGTTGTCACCTTCATAATTTAATAAATATAACAATTTAAATATTGTGATTTTAAGATGATAAATTCGAGTAAAAGTTTTATTGTGAAAGGAAATATATTTATCTTCATCATAGAAGTTTATTTTAAATTTTTATGCAACAAATAAGTATATTAAATAATTATACAAAAATGATGTAGTAATTATTTTATTAAGAGATAAACCAAATAAATGGTTTTAAAAATAATAAAATAAATATTATATGAACTATATAATGTGATCCACTAATTTTATAGATACATATGACCTTTTATTAATATATTAAAGCTTTTAGTTTGAACATATCTTCTGTATATATTTTATTTAAATTCAAATAAATGAATAGTGTCAAATTGACACTATTGTTATTTTATAAAAATAACATATTATAAAATTGTTTAAAAATCACAAAAATATTTAAAAATTATAAATTTAAATTTATATGGTCTATAATGTTATAAAGTAAACAATTATGGAAAATTCACAACAAATAAGTAATTATTTGTTATAATTTAAAATTTAGAATTTTATTACCACAAATAAACTTAAATAGATTAAATAAGGATAAATCAAAATGATAAGGTCTAAAATAAGATCCAAACATGTCTAAATTTTATTGTTGATGAGATTAAAACCCTATCGCATCTAATCTTAGAATATGAGTCATTTTTGGAGGTTTTTAAGTGGGGTTAGATTTATTATAAATTAATATTTTTAAGAATTCCAAAGGTGCCCCTCTCCTCCCTTATAAAAGGGCACCTCCTCCATCTCTTCCTCACACAACTTTGAGCCTTCAAGCTCGGCCAAACCCTTCCAAATTCTCTTCTCCACTTCCCTAGAAACATCTTATAGGTTCTGGTATTCCTCAAAGACCAATTTTAGTGCCCTAAGAGGAGGTCTCAAAAAGGCGCTTCAAAGAAGAGGTAATTTCCGTTACCGATTCTTTCACCTTTATTTTTTCTTCCACTTCTTCTTCTTAGATTGTTTCATTATGAAGTAATAAAATCAGTATAACTAATATACTGATATGTTATTATAAGTATGAAACCATCCTAATTCACCATCTCTCCATTCTACAGAAAATGAAATCACCGCACGTGCGTACGTACGGACTACCGTCTCCACGACGCGATGAGATTCATTCTCCATGTTAACCATTTAAGAATGATTATAAAGTATATATAAGCAATAATAATGAAATATATGAAATTATAAAGCTACTGGATTTATGTGTATATATATGTATGTCATCTACTTAATTTCACTCAATTCAATAAGGAAACGAAAACAGCGTTCATGCGTACGTACGGCCTACCGTCTCCATGAACGGTGTATTTCTTTCCATTTATCGATCCATTATATATATGTATATTCTGAATATATATTATATATAAATCATGTTTTATATTCTATAATTAAGTAATAATTATCTAAGTAATCAATTAATAATTACAAGTTAAAACACGAACGACAAATGAGACGATTTTACCCAAAACGCTACTTTAACATGAATTTACAAAAGAACGGGTAATATAAAGTCATAAGTGAACCATATATGATATAATAACAATGAATATGATTCTGTAATAATTCAATGACATTATTTAAATCATTATACAGGAGGTTTAGACACTTACGAAGCAAATCGGACCAAAGGTAAGGGAAATATCACAATCTCACTTTTATCCGAGATTGTTTTTACTTTGGTAATTACTGGGGTGTATTTTATCATCCACATCCATGTTCCCTCAATATGTAATATTATTTCCATCCTTCTACAATAGTTTATATTCAATTTTACCCTTCGGTGAGTTTTTAGTAAAAGATATTAAAGGAATCTTTTGTCGTTTTTCGTACGAGGTACTTTTTGACTTTTGCAACAAAAGTACGAAGAATGTTTTTTTTAACTTATACGGCAAGAATGGATTTTTAAAACATTATTTCCAAGAATCTTACTTTATAAGTTTTCAAGTTTATTTTTAATCAACTTATTTTAGATTATAATTGTATGACATGTTAAGAAAAGAAAAGTGTTTTTGAAGTAGAAAGGATATTTTCCTCAAGAATGGAGTTCAAATGTTTTATCAAAATTATTTTCCATCTAAGATAATATAGGGTTCTGTTTTTATCCCTATTATTACATTGATTTGATTATTTTTTGAGGAAATTATTTTTATGAAGTCATTTACCTTATATTATTTGTTTTATGATGTCATGATGTTTCAAGAATCCCATTTTTGTTACATGTGTTATGCGATGATGTATGATTTATGATTATGTGGAACACATAAGAAAGGATTCATTATAAGATGGGTGGGACCTATATCTCCCTCCAATGCATTGGGTAAAGATTTTATATCTCATGAGATAGACATGGCTGGAACGGTAGGTTATACCGGTTCAGTGAAACATGACTGAAACGAGGGTGACTCGGTTCAGAAAGGGACTTTGTCCACTAAGATAGTCTTGGAAATGAGTCTTGACTAACAAGAAATGATTCTCTATGATTATATTTTTATGACACAATGTTTCATGTTTTATGTTATGATTATTGGGATTTCATTTCACTACTATGATTTATCCCATGTTATGAAATTATGCTCTCTTTTTCAGGTTAAGATTTCCAAAATGTTATGTTCTTATGAAAATGATGTGATTGATATTTCTTTTGTTTACCCTTACTGAGAATTTGAGCTCACCCTTTTATGTTTCTTTTTCCCCAGGATATAAACAAAGGTTTTAGGTAATAAAAAGGAAGATCTTTTATGGGAGATGTTGAAGATCTTTCACCTCGATTAGAAGATTATATTCCGAGTTTCTAAAGACACTAAACTATTACGATCCTTGTGTGTGTGTTTTTGTTATGTACTAAGTATTCCGCAAAAGTAATGTAATGTCCATGTACGTCAGGCTTCGGGTCTCTACATTAACCGATCTCTTTCATTTTACTTTTTTAGCTACTAAAATTATATAAAAACCATTAAAATATAATAAAATTGGTATATAAAATATATTTATATGTTATTATGTCAATGAAACAAACAAATTCATATCTTTTTCCATCCTATTGGGAACAAATTCATCATTCGTGCATATGTGTGGACTACCACCTCCACAGAAGCGAAGTGTGTTGTTTTTCATCTCCACCTAACAAAGATGGTTAGTACGATGGATTTAATAAATTTATATTATATTATTGAAATAATTAATATTCTTTAAATATAATATATTAATTAATTTATTACCCTTCCACCCATTAAAAAGTGATAACATCACACATGCATATGTGTGGAATACCACCTCCACGAAGTGATGTGATTTGTTTTTCAGATCAACCATTCATGAGTGATTATGAAATTATAATTGGTTTATAAAAATTATAATTTTTACATGATTAATATTTTGTCAATGATGAAAAAATAACCCTTTTTATCATGTTAAACCTACCGAAGTCATTTTTTTTAATTATGAATCGAATGTTCTTAGAACATCTAATGTAAAATTAACTAATTAAGTAATTAAATATGTCATTGAAATAAAATATTTAATGAAAAATTAATAAATTTAAATAGGTTGTTAAATAAATAAATAATTAATATAAATTTATTATATAAGAGTTAAGTAAAATTCATAGAAATTTGGGACCCGAGGTAAGAAATTTCATAACGCAATGTCTATTCATGGATTATACTTACACTTCAGTGAATTTACTATACCATTATTATTTGGGAATTAACAACTAAATCGTATTATTTTGTTTTTAATCTTGTTTTATCTGGATTTAAATTTTTTCTCATTATCACTTCATGTATTAATTTTCACTTTAAATGTTATAATCTTTGTAAGGATTGTCATTATCTCAATCCTATTTTATAGAGACATTTTTCATGTTACGTGCCATGATTTATTTGAATGGTGTAATTAATACACTATGAATGAAATTTTACATATTAATTCATTAAATTTATGGGATTTTTATATCCATATAACATTATTTCTTCCAAGTTATTTTCATTCAAAATTTAACAAATCACTAAGGGGTTTTTGTTACAATCTCATTTCTTTTTAAGATTATCTATGATAAATTGACATTTTGGGAAATAATATTAATATTATCCTATAAAACCCATATATTTTTCTCTATTATGTTTATTATTTAAATTTTTATATATTAGTACCATTTTACTCTCTCTAGTACTTAAAATTATAGAGTAAATGGTTTTTAATAAAAGTTCATCCTTATTTTATTTTCTGTCAATGAACTTTTTATTCAATATATATTCACTTCAAAAAATTGTATTGATTTTTTATAAATAATTTTAATATTTTAAAAATATAAGGTTAATTAAATTTTACCTTATTTACAGTGATTTAAAATTATTATTTTTTGAAATATTTTCTGAACAAGTTGTTTTTTACTTTTTTTCATAAATGTGAAAATAATGTGGTTTTTTAATATATATGACATGAATAGATTTTCTGAAAAGCATGAATATTATTTCTATTAAAGATTTATCCTCATGTCACCATCTTTATTTTCAAATAAAATTAATTTTTCAATAATATTAGATTTTTTTGTTAAAATTTATCAAATGAAAAGTGAGTTTTCTCATGTTTTAAAATAAATATTTGAATGATATTTTAATTGTATTTTTAATATATGTAAAAATGATTTAATTATTATTATTATTATTATAAAATGGGAATATTATATTATGATACCATTAACTTCCTTTCTATAAATGGTTTCTGGTAATGTTTTAAAGAGATTATTAGGAAAATTATTTTTTTCATGGGTAAAATAAGATTTTATAGTTTTAATAAAATGAAATAATACATGTTTTTTTCATGATATGATTCTTTTAAATTATTTATGAAAGTGGGACTGGGGATTAAGACCAAATTCATATGGGATTTTTTTTTGATATGTGGTAGTTGGGTCCATAAACCCTCCAATAAATTGAATAAGGGGATACATTTAATTGGATAGAAATTATTCTTAGGAGACAAAGAAGGTAACTAATTATACATTAATATTATGAGAAGATAATGTTTAATGGTTATAGGTCACTCCTAAGTGAAATTAGAATAATCAAGTTAGGTGATTTCATTATGAATGTTTTATATTCCTAGATACCTACAAAGTTTTTTAATTCTTTCTAAGTGCTTTAATGGATCGCTTTCTTAAGGATTATTTAACATAGATCATGATAGTTTAATTATATGAATATTGTATTATATAAAAGATTTATTCCATGTATAATGATTTTTGAACAATGTTTTATTAATATAAATACTATTATGTTATTCTCTTGCACTTGGATTATGTCATCATACCCTTATTATCATCTTATTCTCATTGAATACATTGAATTTTTAATGATTATATTTACCCTTACTGAGTTTTTTTTGGCTCACCCCGCTTATTTTTTACGTTTCATAGTTTATGAATATTTATGTTAAATTAATTATGTCTAGAAAGGTTTTATCTATAAGTAATTTTATGGGACATTTTAAAGATGTAATTTGAAAAAATAAAAGTAGGGAATAATGGTAAGAATGATCACTTGAAGACTTGGGTATTATTATGTAAGAGTTTGTATTAATTATCTAAAACTATAAACCTAAAAGGTACTTGGGTATATAAGTGATCCAATATATTTTGATATTATTGTATGTTTTGGAAGACTAAAACTGGGTAAGGATTATTTGTATAAAAGAAAAAAATATAAAAATTGCGTTTTTAGCATTGGATATGGGAGTGTGAAATGAAGAAAAATTATATCTATTAATAGAGTTGGTTTTAAATAACTTTGGAGATCATGATAATTTCATATTAGGTTAAATTATGAGTTATTGACATAATCAAGGGTTTTTATGTTTGTGGTTGTTCATAATTTCAAAGGCATAACCACCTGTTTTGTGGTTTTAATTGATGTGATTTTAAATTTATTAATGATATTTTGGGAGTGGTTTTATTAGTTTGAGGTATAATTAACCCTTAGTTGTGTCATGATATATAACCTGTAATATTATTTCATAATAATGGCATTAAATGTTTGGGGATATAATATGAAAGGTTTAAGGTAACCTTTTTGGTTAAAACATTATTTAATATTGAAGTTATTGAGGTTAATTGAGATATAAGGTTAATTATTTATTGTATGATTTAACTCAAACCTTAGGTGTTATTGTTGAATTATTGGATATTAATTTTTTACATAGTCATATAAAGGTTTATCTGTGTATTATCTTATCAGGTGATAAAATTTTAGTTCCATTAAATGCAATAAGAATATATTTTTACCCTTTTATATACCTCATGGTTAATAAAAAGATAATTATAGTATTTTAGGAATTAAATATTCATACTCATAATTTGGAGTAAAAGGTTATATAAAGGTGGAAATTTGTGGAAACATGAAACCAACTAATGAAATTGCATTTATGGATTTGAATAAAATCAAGTAATTATATTTTCTTATATTCTTAGTCAAGATGGTAAATGGAATCCCTACAATCGATAAAAAGGATAGTTAAATAATTTTTTTTATCTCATTTCCATTATTTCTTATTAATTGATATTCTCTTTTATATCTTCTTTATTTATGGATTTTAGTCATTTAATTTCTCAACATCATTTAGTTTCTTATAACCAAGGTTCTATGTCCCTCTCCATTATTATTTGGGTATTAATTTTTTAGTCCATATCCATATATTCACTTCCATATAATTTCATCTTATATGAGAAACTATTTATGTGTTATTCCAGATGACCTTCATATTTCATATTCATTCATTACAAAAGGAAGATTCACTATCACTTTTACTATGTGGATTTTAAAGAAATAGATTTTCAAATATTAAACCCTTGAATTAAAAATATTGAGTTAAATTTATAGGAATGAAAATTATTTAAAGGCTGATAATGTAAATCCTTAATATTTTAAATTAATAATATGTTCAATAGTATACCAGACACTCAATATCAAACATTAAAGACCACAAAAAATTATTATATAAATACTAATATTATAAACTTTCTATTGAATTATAGGGTGAAAATATGAGTAACCACATTATTTAACACACACACACACACAAATATTTATAAACAACTTAACCCATACACATTCATTGATTAATTCTTAGGAAATAAGCACTCATTTGTTTTAGTAAAGTCATTTTATGCTTCAGAAATAAGCTTTCTTCCAAAATGGTTATTATTATTTTTTTGGGTCTGATTATTATTATTAATTTCTTCCAATTTTATATATTTTATTTAATAAATATTTTATAAATTTTTTAATAATCATATAAAAATTATATGAGGGTGAAATTTTTGGATTTTTAGGAAAGGATTTTATTTTCATTGAACAGTGAAAAAATGCCTATTTTTTGAACTATCATTTCATTTCATTAAAAAGTAACATTATGTTTTGAATTTTAAATTAAATTAAAATTGTTATAGTTAATTTGTAAATAATATAATTATTTAAAAAATAATAAAATTCAAACTTGTTTTTCGTATAAGTTATTTTTTAGGCCTAAAATACATTTTTTCTAAAAACTATTTTTCATTGTGTTTTATGAATTTATATTAAAAGAAATTTATACTACTTATAGGAGTTAAATTTTATGAAATAGAATTAATTTTTCGATTCATAAATTTAAATTATTATTAGGATGATTTTTTTGAGATTTTTTCTAAATAGGTTATATTTTTGGTGAATAATAAAAAAGATACTTTTTATGAAATAAAATATCTTTTATGATATCTCCAAGAAATAATTATGATATAAAAATTTACTAAACTTATGTAATGAATCATTTATGATAATATAAAAAAATATAACAAAAGAGTTATGGAAAATATATAAATTATAATTTATTTCATAATAAAAAATTCATTTTCAATGCAGACATAATGGTTGCGATGCACTATAAAAGTTAAATCTAGTGTCTTAAAGATAATTTTTTTTAATGAAGAAGTATTTTCTCAAATTTATTATTTAAAATTACGGTTACTTTATTATATGGGTAAATAGTTATGAGTGTTTTAGTTATATGAAATAAAACTTATCCAAATGATTTTGTAATACTTGCATAAGGAGGGTAAATTCAAAACAACTTATTAGAAAACTTTTCAAGATATATATTTTAGTGAATATAGATATTAAAAAAATCATAAATAGTAATTATGAAGTAAAATTATTTATTACTATATTTTTTATTTATTTTTAATTTTTATTATTTTATAATTGTCTATAACATTTACGCCGCGATGACGCAACATTTAGAAAAACAGAAGAAAAACTAAGTAAATGATTTTAAAAATATTAAAAATGATAAAATTTAGGTGAGTTTACATATTCTAATAATTTTATAGATAATAATAATGGATAAGGGATATTATAAGTCATTATATTTTTAATTTTTGGCTTCCATGATATTTGTAATTTCATGATGATATGATAACAATTTAAACGACTTTAAGTGTATTTTATGCTAAATAATATTTTATAAATTTATTAAAAAATCATAAAAATATTTAAATTGGACTATGGGGATGATATATGATATAAAATTTCATCCTTTGACATTTTGTTGAAATTGTTTTACATTATAGGAAAATTTATAACGCTTTTGTATTAAAACATTTGTTAACACAGTTAAGGTTAAAATTGGTCAACGAAGGGGTTAAACCCAAAAATAAGGTCTTAAATTCCTTAAAAACCTATAAAAATTTAATTATTTCAAATTATTTATACCTTATCATTTATTTTATTTTAGTTATTTTCCACTTGGTTCCACTTTCACAAGAAAAATAATTTATTACATTTGAATCTTTTATGTAATTCCAATTGCATCCTTTACTACACTATAAAATGACACCACTTATCCTCTATTTTTACATCAAATTGATCCAATTAGATATAAAATACTCTAAAAAAATCTTATAAATGTAATTATTAATGTTCAAGAGGTTCTGGTATCCTAAAAAAAACAACCCTTGGGTCCTTAAGAAGAAATATAAAGGTGGTCTCTTAAAGAGAAGGTAATTGTTTTAACCAAGCATTTTAATTTTAATTATTCATTTATATTCTTAAATTATATAATAAAAATTTAAATAAATTAAAATAAGTATCTAAATTATATAAGTTTTTATTATGTTAATTCAATAACCTTATTTATATTCTTTACCTTCATATGGGGAATGAAATCATCTTTCATGAGTACGTGTGTACTACCACCTCCATAAAGAAAAGTGTTTCGTTTTTCACCACTACCTCACAAATAATGTTATTATAACAGATTTAGTAAATATATATAATATTAATGAAATAATTATGATTATTAAATTATAATATATTACTTACCATCTTACCCTTCCACATGTTGAAAAATGAAAATGTCACTGGCGCATAAGTGTGGAATTCCACCTCCATGAATCAATGTGATTCATTTTTCTTGTTTAAGATTAATGGGTGATTATAAATTTTTAATTGATATATAAAAATGATAATTATTTTATGATTAATATTTTTTGGGTTTTATAAAAATGAACCCTTTGACTATAGTCAACTTACCCGAGTTATTTTTTAATTATGAACCAGACATCCTCAAAACATCCGATGTATATTTAACCAGTCAAGTAATTTATTTTGTAATTGAAATAAATGAAATAAATGATTTAATGAAAAATTAATAAACCTATAATTTTTTTTAAACAATTTAATAATTAATATGCATTTATTATATAAGAGTTAAGAGACATACATAACAATCATGAATCGAGGTAAAGTGTTTCTTAACTCAATTTCCATTCATTGGGTTATACTTCTACTTCATTGACATTATTAGGACATTATTATATATTAATTTATCTATAAATTGTTTTATGATATATTTAATCTTTTTCTGTGGATTTACATATGTGATCATAATAACATCATTTATTAATTATCACTTCAAATGTTATGGTCTTTATAAGGGGTTTCTTTGTCTCAATATCATCTTCATGAGACAGATTTCATATTGTGCACCATGATTTCTTTTTATGGTGTAATTAATACTCCATGTATAAATTTTAAGCTAAAAATTAATGAAATTAATGGTATTTATAGATCCATATCACATTATTTCTTTCAATTTATTTTTATTTGGATGTTACCAAAGTAGTAAATTTTTATGTTATAATCTCATTTATTTTGGAGATTGTCTATGACAAATTTATTCTGAGGGAAATTATATGGATATTATCATTTAAAACATATATATTTTATTCTAGTATTGTTATTATTGGAATTTTCATGTATAGTTACAATTTCCCTCTCTTTTATCCTTAAAAAGTTTGAGGAACTGTTGTTAAAGAAAATTTGATCATTTTTCAGGTTTGGGTCAATGAAATTTTTATTCCACTTCCACTCTCTTAAAAATAATTTTAAGGAAGTTTTTACTTATAATTGAATTGTGTTAAAAATTTCATTTTATTTTCCTTTTAAATTATTTATAATTATTTAAATGGAATCATCTTAAATAAACCTTTTCCAAACAAGTAATTTTTGACTTTTTTTTAAATGTGTGAAAAGACTGTTTTCTTTTAATAAATATGACATGAACAAATTTTCCATCTATCATGAAAGTTTTTTACTTTGAATACTACTTCAAAAGTTTACGAGGGTTTTTAAATAAAATTTGTTTCTTAATATCTTGTAAATTTTATGTTAAATTGTTATAAAAGGAAAATGATATTTTCTCTTGTTTTTTATGAAATGTTTGAATGCTCTTTTAATATTGTTTTTATCAATATAAAAACCCTTTAATGAAAATTATTCTTCATTTGTGATATAATATTTTGATACCATTCAATTCAATACTTAGAATGATTTATGACAATATTTCAAAGATATATTTGAGGAATCCTATTTCTTTTTTACAGGTAAATCAGACTATAAAACTTTTTGATGAAATAGAAGAATCTATGCGTTTTATTTAATGATATTGTACATGGACATTATTAATGAAAGTAGGATTGGGCAGTGAACCAAAATAATTAAGTAACTTTTACCTATATGTGATATGTGTGTCCTCTATAATCTTTCAATGCATTTGGTAATGAGATAGAGTTAACCAGATATAAGTTAATCCTAAGAGATGACATAGTTAACCGATTGTAAGTTAGTTTTAAGAGATGATATATTTTGATGGTTATAGGTTACATCAAATAGATATTTAAATTAATTATTTTGGTTATTCCATGATGAATGTTTTATGTTACAAGATAACTATACATTTTTTAATTGATTTTATGAGTTCTAATGGATCATTTTTTCATGGATTGTTTTCACATGGATCATGATTGTTCCCTTATATGAATTTTTTATTATGTTAAATCTTTATTCCATGTATCGTGATTTATGATACTGGTTTTGTGGGTATGAATTCTATTATGTTATTCTTATGATTTTTGATTATTTCATCATACCCTTATTCCCATATTATCCTCACCAATGACATTCAATTATTAATGCTTTTGTTTACCATTAATGAGTGTTTGATCTTATCCTTATTATGTTTTACATTTCTCTAGGTTATGACGATTTATGTAAAATTAATGTCAATACCCAAATATTTTAAAATAAGAACAATATATTCAATTGTGTAAATGACATGCAACACCTAACTTAAATCACCAATGAAATATATTACCTAAATATGATCGTCATATCCCATTAATTGAATCTGCTGGTATAAATATGATTAACCACATTATGATATGTATATATATATATAATGGTACCTGTCAATAAATATGAATTTATTAATTCTTTTAAAATAATCACTCAATTTTTTGTAAAGTAATTTTATTCTTAAAAAATGTGTCTTCATCAAAAATATATTTTATTGCATTTCATGAGAAAATATTACTATTAATTGATGAAAATTTTAGGAATTATAATTTAAAAATATGATATAATTTTTAAAATGATAAAATCGAAATTAGGTTAGGGTGAAATTTTTGGATTTTCTTGAAAATTATCATTTTTCAGTGAATAAAGAAAAATATTATTTTTTAAATATGTTATTTTATTTCATTAAATCAAGTATTTTAAGGTATAATTATTATTTTTATTTGGTATTAAAGTGACATATTATCTAGTTTATTTATAATAATCTAATTAATTTCATTATAATAAATGCCTTTTGTGATTTTGGTATAAATATATTTTTATTCTTAAAAACACATTTTTTGAATAACAATTATAATATTTTTATTAATGAAAGTGAAAAACACAACATACAACATAATGTTCATAGGGGAAGAAAGTGATGATGGCTGATTAAATTCCCTAGAACCATTATATAACTATAAATTTGAAGAGAAAAATTAGTAAAAAACCACATTAATATGTTATTCTGATTACCTTTGTATGTATGAAGATCCACCAACTTGTTACCCTCACGTCATGTATGTAGAACTGATATACTTTGAAAAATTAGAGCCTTAAAAGCATGCATGAGGTAAATAATAATCCAAGGGTAACACATCAAACCTTTCAAGCCATTAATAACAATAGAAGAATTTGACTCAATTATAGTCAGCTGAATAAATCATTCTTTACATAAATTGAGACCCAAAAGCATGGTCATAGCCTCTCCTACCACTGAAGTACCCTGCCCACGAAAAAAAGAAAAACCACAATAACCAAGCCTCTACCATCACGAAGAACACCACCCACATGCATGATCCCTTAAATAAAGATTCATCCATATTTAATTTAATCCCTTCGAAAGGAGACTTCCATCTCACCCAAGAACCGGGAGAGCTCTGTCTAAAAGAATCAACTTTGGTCGAACTACCAGGGGACAAAAAAGTGTGCCTAAACAATGAGATTATAACTTTTTTATAGTGCCTCACAAATGAAGAGATAGTATCTAGAAACTTTTTCCTGATATAGTGAATATTTGGACAAAAACCTTTATAAAATGCAATATTCCGCATCTCCCATAAAATATAACATGCAACGGTGATGAAAAATGAACATCCCTTGAATTATACATAATCTATTGCCTAAAAATCCCAACATAACAACAAAAAATCACCCACAGACACCACAATCCAAAAAAATATATAAAATCAATGACATTAACCCACAAATACATAGCCCAATCACTTTTATAGAAAAAATAAATAATCGATTCAGATTTAGAGGTAACACAACACATACATTTTGATATAATAGGAAAAATGATACGTTGTAGACTTTCATAAGTAGGAATATTATGATGGTGAATTCTCCAAAGTAGAAAAATAGAATTTGAAAACAATATTTACATAATAGTCTAATACTCATACTATCCAAATTAGAACCCAGATAAATCATGGTATGAAAATTATTTAATACAATTTCTTAGTAGAAGAGGAAGTAAGATAACATTTATCCAGACCCTATGAAAATATATAACTTACAGAACCAACTTTTGGTCCTCATTAAAAACTACATCATTAATCCAAGGGTATTCACTAGCTTATCTATCAATGATATCCAAGACTGGAAAACAAGGGAAAAAGCGAACTAGACCAATAAAACTTTCAAAAATAAATATCACAACAACGATAAATCCCATGAAAATTATCCAAAATCAGTGGAAAAAGTTTCCTCAAATTATTTCAAAGACAAGAACATTTACAACTTCTATCCCAATCAAATGGGAAATCCACATATTTTCTTTTGATAAAAATATACCAAATAAAATAATCGGAAATAAATTCCCACACCTTTTTAGCCTGTATAAAAACATATTATCATCAATATAATTAATATTGAAACCAACCACTTGAAAATGTTTTTCTAATCTAGACGAACTTTACCAATGATGTCTTCTTTTATGATGATAATCCCATATAATATAATTAATATCCTTTCAATACTTATTATCACCACTTTGGGGGGACTACAAACAAATAGAACATGCACAAGAATGGAAGAAAGATCAATGTTAACCAAAGTAATTTTTCCCCTAAAGGAAAGAAAAATGAATTTTCCAATTTTGGATCCTTCCCATAATTTTACTCAGAATGTTTTCATAGTGATAGATTCTTATTCTCCCAATAGATATATAATCTCCCAAATATTCCATATGAAATCCATGTTTATGAAAACTAATACTATTTTGAATTTGAAAGGATATTCAAGATGAACAATTTTTTGAAATAAAAAATAAACTTTTGATTATATTGAAATTTTGGAAGGCTTTACCAGAGTAGTAATGTAGAGTCAGATTAAAATTTCTGATGGAATTGGAACTACCATTGAGGAAAAATAACATATCATCTACAAAAAATGATAAATTCCCAAGAATTCATACCTCCCTTTGAATGGGTAAATCAAACCATCATCAATAATCTTGTTGAGATTTCTGCTGAGAAAATCCTGGTCCAAAATAAATAATCCCATTGAGATATTATCATCCTTTCTCAATCCTTATGAGGATTTGAAAAACCAAAAGTTTTCTATATTAGAGATATATAAAACCATCGAGAGGAAAATAACCTTAAAAATATATCACACACCCACTAAGAAAAAACACATTTTATGAAAAATTTAATGATAAATGACTATTCCATTTGATCATAAGCTTTTTCCATATCAATCTTCACCATTAAATTGGTTCCAAAAATGATTTTATCAAGATTAAGAATAATTTCCTAAGAAAGACCAATCAATCCCTAAATACCATTCCCTTTAATAAATCCATGTTGTTCCTTTGAAACATGGAAAATAAGGTGAATACACAAAACTTTATTTATAATAGTATCCTACACCTTATAGGATAAATTACACATGCTAATAGGATAAGACTGCCTAAAATATTTGTTCTGATTGACAGTAGGAATAAGAACCAAAATGAAAGCTAAAGCAACTCTTAGTAAAGGAAAACCTTTGAAAAAAATAAAAAACATCACAAAACATATCCTCTTTTATAATGTGCCAAACATCAACCTAAAAATAACCAAGAAATCTATCTAGACTAGAGGATCTTCCGGGATTAAGAGACTTAATGGAATAAAAAAAATATCCTCTTCACCCATGAGAGCAATCAATATTTGATTTTCCAAAGTAGAAGAAAAAGAGGAAACATTTTCAAATAAAGAATCACAATCTACACAATACTGAAAAGAATCATCATGAAATTGAATATAACCAGAAATAACTTCATAGAATTGAGAAACAACAAAGGGGACAATGGTACTGGTATCACTGGTGAAGGTACCATCAGAGATAAGAATATTTAGTGTTCCTTTAAAAATATTCCCTCTAATATAAGAATTAAAGTAAGTTGTATTATTCTCTCCATAATTTAAATAAATAAATTTATATCTATCACCAGTATAATAATCAAGTTCAAGAATCATCTCCTCTAACCCTTGAGTCTTGATATAAAAAGAGAATACTTATCATTATCTGATTGAATTCGTAATTAAAGATCAAGATCATTAAGATCCCCCTAGAGACCATTCAAGTCACAATCCAATTTAAAATACATTAAAATTAAAAAATATTCGTATTCATGTAAATAATTAACATATATTTATTATTCAAAAAGATAAATATCATATGTGACTGAAGGTAAGATGCATTTTTTTAAAACAAATCCATCTTTTAAGTTTCCCTTAGAACTCTTTTTCTTCAATTTCTATGTTACTCTAAAAGTTTCAAAACAATTTATATTTATGATTAAATGGATGATAAAATTCATTTTTTACCATATTTTAATTTCTTTATTTTTTTAAAAAAGGAATATTTTAAGGTTTTATATATGGGACAATATCATTTAAAGAACATTTTTTACATGTTTTAAATATTTATTTTCTAAATATTTATCTTTCATGTCCATATTATAAATTTAATTTTATTGATTTATTTATATGTAAAAAATTATATAATAAAGGATATTTTATGCCACTTTTAATTTATTTCAATGGTTTTAAAAAGGGACAATCTTTTTTATTATATAGAGACTATTTTTAATTTAATAACGAAAGACAATGTTTTTCCAATTTTAAAATATAGAGTGTTAATGGTTTTCCCCATTACTATAAAAATTACATGATGTTTGGATTACTTTATAAGATTCAATGTTTTCTTAAAATAAAAACCCTAATTCCTTTTTTCTGGGTACTTCAAAAAGGTTTTAAATGGAGTGTATATTTTTATATATGGAAATGTTTTTCTTTTGGATGTAAGGAATCTCTTTGGACCACCTTTTTCTTTGGGTTATGACCTTTATATCTTTAAATAACTTTCTATATATATATATTTTTATATAATGACTCTAAATTTTTAATATATGTCCCTCACATATACACCTATATTATTATGTCTTCCTTTATAAGGTAATACCATCATTATGTTCATTTTTAGAATGTCTTATGAAATTTTATTTGATTATGATATGAGGTAGGATTATGATACCCATTTATTTACATGGTTAATTATTATTATTATTCTTTATGATTTATTTTCTTTTGTGGAACAAATAATCATTTATATGTTTTAATGGGTTCCTCGAGATATCCCTTTAATGCATTGGGTAAATCTTTTTTCTCATCAGAAGTTTTGTATGGGATTACGGAGTAAACCAATCTACTATGGGAATATTTTCACCATGTGATGAAATTATTAAAGTTAGTCTTGTCTTATTGTTATTTTATGGTTTTATACCACATTTATTATGTTCACATGATCTTATGATACCATGTTTTTTATGTTATTATTCCATGTGATTACTCATGAGATTTAAAAAAAATAAAAGTATATTCTAATTTGTAAGGGTGAATTCTATAACTTTTTTTGAAAAAGTTTTCATAAGTATTTCATAATTGAAATGGATATTTTGTGGGATTTATTTAAATTTAAATATTTATTTTGAAAAGATTTATGAAAATATTAGGGTTTAAAAGATGATTTCTTGTGTGCTAATATTTTTATTTTGAGCCAAAAGTTTAATTTTGAAAAGTTAAATCTTGTATAAGTATTCATGAATGGAAAGGTTTCTTTCTTTATTTTTATATCTTACTAAGATTTTTTTTCTAATCTGATATTTTTAAATTTATTTCACAAGGATTAAATTTGATTAATGATGAATAATAATTTAAGTTGAAAGTCATGAATATTAGTGATTAAAAGAAAAATTGTTTCATTTTATATGTTTTTTATTATGAAAAAATGGATACTGAGTAGAAGTGTCATCTTTGTAATTTATGAGTTTTTTTATGTAAGATTAGATCCTAATTACATGAAGTTATAAACCTAAAATTTCTTTGTGAATTAAAGAAAGATAATTATAGTCTAAATATACTATAATATGTAATTTTTAAGTGTAGGACGTTAAATGTTTCACCAGAGAAGACATTTACTTAAATTTAGAGATTGAGATGTTTTTATGTGAGGTTAACTTAATAGAGATCGTCTTGGGTTTATAAATATAAGGTTGATCATAAGTTACAGGGATTAGAAACACCTTTTTTGGATTTATGTGATATAATTTTCAGATGATTAAGAGTTATTTGGGAGAAATTTATGTTAATAAAACCATTAGGATTATTATGTGTTGTAGTGAAAGGTTTATTTGAGGATTTTTTTTTGAAATAAGTTTAAATTTATTGATAACCTTTAGGGTTTATATGATCAATGATATTGAGGTAATTATGGGTTATTATAATTTGGGTGAATATATTTTATTATATATATTACCATGGGATTGGAAAGTGCACTACTAGAAATGCAGGATTTCCCAACGGTTATAAACCGTTGGGAAAGGCTGAAGAACCGTTGGTATATGTTATACCAATGGTTCTCCAAACCGTAGGGAAGTAAGCCGTTGGGAAAAGTTTTTCCCAACAGTTTACAGTGAACCGTTGGGATAGGGTGCTGAAAAATTATCCTATCCCAACGGTTCTGGAAAAACGATGGGAAATATTTTTCCCAACGGTTTATAACCATTGGGATACAGTGCACAAAATTATCATGTTTTTTCCAACGGTTTGGAAAACTGTTGGGAAAAACCAAACATAACCTATTTCCCAACGGTTTAGAACCGTTGGAAAAAATGTTTTACCAACGGTTCATAGAAATGTTGGTAAAACAAGACCTACACATTCTATGCCAATGGGTTTGAACCGTTGGCATAGCCTCTGTTGGGAAAATTGAATAGCAGGTCTGCAATTTACCCAGCAGCTCTCCAATTTGACCACTGGCTCTCCAATTTTCCCACCAGGTCTCATTTTGTGGGTTCCCTCTCATTTTCAATCCAATTTTTTTACCTGCAATAAACTAACACATACATATACAATTATTCTACCTCAAATAACCAACTAACACTTACATATAGAGAACAAATTCATACACATTTAACATATAATGGTGGAACTATACACATCCATAATTAAATTAGAATTCATAACGTAATTATAAACATACATAATTCATTTATAATTCAATTTAAAATTTAGATGACAATTATATGTGGAATCTGGAAGTCAATTCATAATTTGATCGGTTTTTTGTATACCATATATTTTTACTTGAAATAATGTCCATTTTAAACATAGTACATACACCTGGAGAGCTACCGACCACGCCGCGCCTCAGATTGAGGCGGGGTTGACTCGTACACATCACATAAGACCCATGGATCGTTGGGCCAATGTATCGACACAATCCGAATGCGTTTGGTCAGTTTTCCGTATGCCAGTTGATGTTTTTCAATTAAAATGACGTCCTTTTGAAACAAAAGGCAGACACTTTGAGTAGTGTTGGCCACACCATGCCTCGGATTGAGGCGGTGTTGACTCTTAAACGTCACATATGTCCCATGGATCGTTCTTCTAAAGTTTCAATGGAAACTGAATGCGTTTGGTCGGTTTTCCTTATGTACTTAAATTATTGTCCATTTTAAGCAAAAGACAGAAACTTTGAGTTGTGGTGGCCACACCGTGCCTCAGATTGAGGCGGGGTTGACTCGTACACATCACATATGACCCATGGATCGTTGTTCTATAGTATCGACACAATCCGAATGCGTTTGGTCGGTTTTCCGTATGCCAGTTGATGTATTTCACTTCAAATTAAGTCCTTTTGAAACAGAAGACATACACTTTGAGTGGTGGAGGCCACATTGCGCCTCGGATTGAGGCAGGGTTGACTCATACACGTCACATATGACTGATGGATCGTTGTTCTAATGTATCAACACAATCCGAATGTGTTTGGTCAGTTTTCAGTATGCCAGTTTATGTTTTTCAATTAAAATGACGTAATTTTGAAACACAAGGCGGACACATTGATTGGTGCCGGCCACACCGCGCCTCGGATTGAGGCGGTGTTGACTCTTACACATCACATATGACCCACAGATTGTTCTCCTAAAGTTTCAATGGAAACCAAATGCGTTTGGTCGGTTTTCCATATGTACTTATATTGTTGTCCATTTTATGCAAAAGATAGACACTTTGAGTGGTGGCGGCCACACCGCGCCTCAGATTGAGGCGAGGTTCACTCGTACTCGTCACATATAACCCATTGATCGTTATGCTAAAGTATCGACACAATCCGAATGTGTTTGGTTGGTTTTCCATATGCCAGTTGATGTATTTCACTTCAAATTATGTCCTTTTGAAACAGAAGATAGACACTTTGAGTGGTGGCGGCCACACCGCACCTCAGATAGAGGCGGGGTTGACTCGTACACGTCACATATAACCCATGGATCTTTGTGAGAATGTATCGACACAATATGAATGCGTTTGGTCGGTTTTCCGTATGCCAGTTGATGTTTTTCAATTAAAATGACGTACTTTTGAAACAGAAGGCTGAAACTTTGAGTGCTGCCGGCCACACCGCGCCTTGGATTGAGGCGGCGTTGACTCATACACGTCACATATGACCCATGGATCATTCTCCTAAAGTTTCAATGGAAACTAAATGCGTTTGGTCGGTTATCCGTATGTACTTAAAGTGTTGTCCGTTTTAAGCAAAAGACAGACACTTTGAGTGGTGGTGGCCACACCGCACCACAGATTCAGGAGGGGTTGACTCGTACACGTCGCATATGACCCATGGATCATTTTTCTAAAGTATCAACACAATCCGAATGCGTTTGGTCAGTTTTCCTTATGCCAGTTGATGTATTTCACTTCAAATTAGGTCCTTTTGAAACAGAAGACAGGCACTTGGAGTGGTGGTGGCCACACTGCTCCTTGGATTGAGGCATAGTTGACTCGTACACGTCACATATGACCCATGGATAGTTTTTATAATGTATCGAAACAATCCGAATGCGTTTGGTCGGTTTTCCGTATGCCAGTTGATGTTTTAAATTAAAATGACATACTTTTGAAACAGAAGGCAGACACTTTGAGTGGTTCCGGCCACACCGCACCTTCGATTGAGGTGGCGTTGACTCGTACACGGCACATATGACCCATGGATCATTCTTCTAATGTTTCAATGGAAACCGAATGCGTTTGGTCGGTTTTCCGTATGTACTTAAATTGTTGTCCATTTTAAGCAAAAGACAGACACTTTGAGTGGTGGTGGCCACACCGTGCTTCCGATTGAGGTGGGGTTTACTCGTACACGTCACATATGACCCATGGATCGTTTTGATAAAGTATCGACACAATCCGAATGCGTTTGGTCAGTTTTCCGTATGCCATTTGATGTATTTCACTTCAAATTATGTCCTTTTGAAACAGAAGACATACACTTTGAGTGGTGGCGGACACACCGCTCCTCGGATTGAGGTGGGGTTGACTCGTACACATCACATATGAACCATGGATTGTTGTGCTAATGTATCTACACAATCCGAATGCGTTTGGTCGGTTTTCTATATGCCAGTTGATGTTTATCAATTAAAATGACGTACTTTTGAAACAGACGACAGACACATTGAGTGGTGGTGGCCACACCGCACCTCGGATTGAGGCGGAATTGACTCGTACACGTCACATATGACCCATGGATTGTTCTCCTAAAGTTTCAATGGAAACCGAATGCGTTTGGTCAGCTCTCCGTATGTACTTAAATTGTTGTCCATTTTAAGAAAAAGAGAGTCACTTAGAGTGATTCCGGCCACACCATGCCTCATATTCAGGCAGGGTTGACTCTTACACGTCACATATGACCCATGTATCGTTTTTCTAAAGTATCGACATAAAACAAATGCGTTTGGTCGGTTTTCCGTATGCCAGTTGATGTTTTTCACTTCAAATGACGTCCTTTTGAAACAAAAGACAGACACTTTGAGTGGTGGCGGCTACACCGTGCCTTGGATTGAGGCGGGGTTGACTCGTACACGTCACATATGACCCATGGATCGTTGTGATAATGTATCGACACAATCCGAATGCGTTTGGTTGGTTTTCCGTATGCCAGTTGATGTTTTTCAATTAAAATGACGTACTTTTGAAACAAAAGGCGGACACTTTGAGTGGTGGCGGCCACACCACGCCTCAGATTGAGATGGCGTTGACTCGTACACATCACATATGACCCATGGATCGTTCTCCTAAAGTTTCAATGTAAACCGAATGCGTTTGGTCGGTTCTCCGTATGTACTTAAATTGTTGTCCATTTTAAGAAAAAGAGAGTCACTTAGAGTGATTTCGGCCACACCGTGCCTCAGATTCAGCCGGGGTTGACTCGTACACTTCACATATGACCCATGGATCGTTGTGCTAAAGTATCAACACAATATGAATGCATTTGGTCTGTTTTCCATATTCTAGTTGATGTTTTTCACTTCAAATGACGTCCTTTTGAAACAAAAGACAGACACTTTTAGTGGTGGCGGCCACACCGTGCCTCAGATTGAGGCGAGGTTGACTCGTACATGTCACATATGACCCATGGATCGTTGTGCTAATGTATCGACACAATCCGAATGTGTTTCGTCGGTTTTCTGTATGCCAGTTGATGTATTTCACTTCAAATTATGTCCTTTTGAAACAGAAGACAAACACTTTGAGTGGTGGTGGCCACACCGCATCTCGGATTGAGGCGGGGTTGACTCGTACACATCACATATGACCCATGGATCGTTGTGCTAATTTATCGACACAATCCGACTACGTTTGGTCAGTTTTCCGTATGCCAGTTGATGTTTTTCAATTAAAATGACATACTTTTGATACAGAAGGCGGACACTTTGAGTGGTGCCGACCACACCGCACCTTGGATTGAGGCGACGTTGACTCGTACACATCACATATGACCCATGGATCATTCTCCGAAAGTTTCAATTGAAACCAAATGCGTTTGATTGGTTATCCGTATGTACTTAAATTGTTGTCCAATTTAAGCAAAAGAGAGCCACTTAGATTGATTCCGGCCACACCGTGCCTCATATTTAGGCGGGGTTGACTCTTACATGTCACATATGACCCATGGATCGTTGTGCTAAAGTATCGACACAATCTGAATGTGTTTGGTCAGTTTTCCGTATGCCAGTTGATGTTTTTCACTTCAAATGACGTCCTTTTGAAACAAAAGACAGACACTTTGAGTGGTGGCGGCCACACCGCGCCTCGGATTGAGGCGGGGTTGACTTGTACACATCACATATGACCCATGGATCATTTTTCTAATGTATCGACACAATCCGAATGTGTTTGGTCAGTTTTCCGTATGCCAGTTGATGTTTTTCAATTAAAATGACGTACTTTTGAAATAGAAGGCAGACACTTTGAGTGGTGCTGGGCACACCGCACCTCGTATTGAGGCGGTGTTGACTCTTACACATCACATATGACCCATGGTTCGTTCTCCTAAAGTTTCAATGGAAACCGAATGCGTTTGGTCTGTTCTCCCTATGTACTTAAATTGTTTTCAATTTTAAGAAAAAGAGAGTCACTTAGAGTGATTCCGGCCACATCGTGCCTCAGATTCAGGCGGGGTTGACTCGTAAACTTCACATATGACCCATGGATCATTGTGCTAAAGTATCGACACACACCGTATGACAACCCTGCTTTTTATTACAACTTAATCATGCTTTATAACATAAAACTTCACTTAATACAACAAAAAATATCGAGAGGTTTAGTGTCTTTGGGGCTTAGGATAATTACGTAAAAACTTTAAAATTGAAATACAACATCTTTATTGAAAACTTCTTTTACATGACCACTACATTCCTTCGTACTTAGCATTGCATGGGATAACCTGAGGACATGCATACGAAAAGGGTGATCTATAAAGCCTAGTAAGGGAGTACACAATGAATAACATGAGGAGTACAATACATGTTAGGAAATAGGAATATCAATAGAGCATAAGAGTAACATGAACAAAAAGGCATGATAAATCATGATAATCATAACATGGAAATGTGGCAACAACACTTAACATTGATTTAGCATGAGACAAGGCTCATTGCACATGGAGCATGAGTAAAACCTCATTGCACTTGAAGCACGAGTAAACCCTCATTGCACTTGAATTAGATTGAGTCAACACTCATTTCACATGACGTATCATGATACTATACTTTACCCAATGCATTGGATCACTATAAGGGCGCACCCTTCTTAAACATTTCATTTCATGCACAAGTGTGCCACATGGATCATAAAACATGGATTCATAAAAGATAATCATTTATTCCACGATAAAGGAATGTGGAAATCATACATGAAACTTTATAATCAATAAGTAAATGTGCATAATGGTGAATACCCTTGATGGAGAAATGGGCATGGTATTCACTACACAATGATATTGGCTTAGAAAATCGGTGTGATTTCGGCAGCGTAACGACGTGACATAAGAATTCATAAAAATGGTTGATGAGAGAGAAAGGGGTTACTCATAATATTTACATGTAATGGACAGTAATTAGGTCATATAGATACATGTCCCAACAATTGAAAATGAATTTAGATTCATGATACAAAAGTATTGTTTGAATATAAAAGAGGAGAAAAAAGTTCCTTTCGGAATTTCGGCATAGTAACGGGTGTGCATGGGAGGCATTTAATGAGAGAGAAAGGGGTCTCCCATAATTCAAACAATAAGAGGGCAGTATGGGGGAGGTGCGAGACCATACCCCAACATTCATAATTGAAATTAAAAGGGCAATACAACTTAAAGAAAATTGACAAAAATGAGAAAGGAAGAAAAAAACCCTTACTTGGAAGTGTGCTTCCAAAGGCTAGAGAGAGGCTTGTGAGAGGCTTCTTGGAAGCTTGGGGCACCTTGAGAGGATTCTAGAGAGAGTAGGGCAGAGGTTGGACGAACTCAAAGGGCTTTGAGTGAGGAGGAAGTGGGAGCTTGGGTGGGTTTATATATGAAAGGTGAGGGAATTATTTATTATTTAGGTTTGGGACCCCTTATATTAAAATAATCCAAACCACAAACCATCCCATGGTATTTGCCCATGGTTTCTAGAAAAGGAAAGAGGAAAACAATATTTTATGAGTCTAAGGTCCGAAATTATTTAAAAAATTAGGGTTTCTTATGTGGAGGTGAGTCACACTCCCATGGAAATTAATTTAAAAAGTCAAAGTGTTGAATAAGTCTTAAGGGCTCCATTAATGCTTTGAAAAGTAAGTCAAACAAACCCAAATCCTCATTATTTTAATGATAAAACACATATTGGACGAACATAAGGATTATGGTATTTTATTACATCACCATTGGGTCATTATGATGTCATAAAACACATTATATATTTAAATGGTATTTAATTTTTACCCAAAAATTTGACTATCTCAGAAAATTATGAAAAATTCACCGTTGGACAATTTCGACGTCCTGATTCCAAAAATAATATTTATTTTATCTAAATAATTTTCTAAATATGTGAATTTTCACTTTTAAAATAAAAACGGACATTTATAAAAAATTCACGGGTTTTGACAGAAATGGCTTTCAAACCATAATAAATCTTTTTAATTGCATTCATAAAATTATAAGATAATTTATATTTAATAAAAATTAATTTAATATTAATAATAATAAAATATTATTTAATTCAAAAATACTTTAATTTAATAAAATATAATTCTTAATTAAATAATAACTAAAAACACCATTTGTACTTTAAAAACTAATTACAATGTATTAAAAATGACTAGAAATTATATTCATTATTATATATAAAAATAATGTACATGAACATGGTGCTACTTATTTGTTACATAACCCCTTAAAATAGCCGCATAAGACCTAAGGGTAAGGTGTGCGATGGTGACAGACTCTTGGGGCGGCTCGGATAACATCGCTCGAGTGGTAATCTCTATCAACTTCCACTTTTCCTGTAGACGGTCCCGTTCGAGCTTGACATAATGAAGCTCAGCTTGGGCTTGGTCAAGGGCGAAGCCCAAAGATGCCCCCTCTTTTCCGAGCTCCGACAAATGGGCTTCGTACGGGGAAATTCTATTGGATGAGGCCATCGCTTCCTTTGTCTGAGTAAAATTGGGTTCATTAAAGCCATATATTTATACTACTCATGTGATCACTGTTCAACGGCTATAAAAGTAACAATCACAAATCTTAACATAAAACCAAAGAAGTTGACATCTTATAAAAACATTTTTCATAAAGAGACATTTAACTGGATCAAGAGGGATTTTCCATTAATGAAACTTTGGGTCGTTACAATATTCCCCCCTTAAGAAATTTCGCCCTCGAAATTTTCCTTTTCCCACACTAAAAAAAATGTGGGTAACTCAGCTTCATCATATCCTCCGACTCCCAAGTTTCTTCTTCAAACTTGTGGTTTCTCCACAACACCTTGACGAGGGGCATTGTCTTATTTCGCAGAACTTTTTCTCTACAATCTAAGATCTTCACTGGTTTCTCCTCATAAGAAAGATCATCTTCCAATTGTACCACCTCAGAAGAGAGTATATGTGAAGGGTCCGGTATGTACTTCCTTAAGAGGGATACATAAAAGACATGATGCACCTTGGCCATAGTAGGTGGAAGTGCTAGTCGATAGGCCACAACCCCAACATGATCAAGAATCTCGAAGGGGCCGATGTACCTTGGACTTAACTTCCCTTTCTTTCCAAACCTCATGACCTTCTTCCACGGAGATATGCGTAAAAACACCATATCTCCGACTTTAAACTCAAGGTCTCGTCGACGATTATCTGCATAACTCTTCTGTCGAATTTGGGCTTCCATGATATGCTGCTAAACGGTTTTCACCTTCTCCACCATTTCTTCAACCATTTCTAGTCCAAGCAGCTTACGTTCACCGACCTCATCCCAACATGCCAGTGTTCTACACCTTTTCCCATACAGGGCTTCATATGGTGCCATTTGGATGCTCGAGTGGAAACTATTATTATAAGAGAACTCAACTAGAGGAAGATGTTGATCCCATCCTCCTTTAAATTCCATTGAGCACGCTCTCAACATATCCTCAAGTGTTTGGATAGTCCGCTCGGATTGGCCATCAGTTTGAGGATGATAGGCCGTACTGAAGTTCAGTTCCGTATTCAGAGCATGTTGAGGACTCTTCCAAAACATAGAGGTAAATCTTGGATCTCGGTCAGAAACAATAGATAGTGGTACTCCATGAAACCGTACCAATTCCCTGATATATATTTCTACCAGTTGATCCAAAGAGAAATCCTCTCGAATAGCAATGAAGTGTGCAATCTTTGTAAGACGATCCACAACAACCCAGATTGCATGTTTCATTTGGATGTACTTGGAAGTCCGGTGACAAAGTCCATGGTGATGTTCTCCCATTTCCATTCTGGTATGGGCAATGGTTGCATCATCCCCTTATACTTCTGCCTCTCTGCCTTCACTTGCTGACACACCAGGCACTTTGATGTATATTCAGCGATCTCCTTCTTCATATTATCCCACCACAAGTTTTCTCGGAGATCTCGATACATCTTTGTGCTCCCTGGGTGAATAGAGAAATTTGAACTATGTGCACCATCCAAAAGTTCCTTCTTCAGCTCCGGACATGATGGAACACATAGTCTTTTCCCAAACCGCACAATTCCTTCTTCATTAACATTAAACTCTAAGGATTTTCCCTTTTTGATAGCTTTCACTTTTTCTTGGATTCCCACATCATCCTTTTGAGCATCCTTTAACCTTTCCAAAAGAGATGGTTGAGCAATCATTTGTGAAAGGATTGATTATGTTCCCTTCTTTATGATTCCCACATCCATCTTCGTCAAGTCTAAGAAGATTGGATCCTTCACAATTCTCATCATTGATAGAATAGCTAGATCCTTTCTACTTAGGGAATCCGCTACCTTGTTTGCTTTCCCAGGGTGGTAATGTATTGAACAGTCATAATCCTTTATGAGCTCTATCCATCTTCTATGGCGCATATTAAGCTCTTTCTGTGTGAAAATATATTTACGACTCTTGTAGTCAGTATATATCTCACATTTCTCTCCATAGAGATAATGCCGCCAGATTTTCAAGGCAAAGATCACCGCTGCCAACTCCAGATCATGCGTTGGATAGTTTTGCTCATGGATTTTCAACTACCTTGAGGCATAGGATATCACTTTATCATTCTGCATCATCACACATCCTAAGCCCTTCTTCGAAGCATCACTGAATACCACAAAAAGCTCCCCACTTGTGGGTAAAGTGAGCACAGGTGCAGTGATAAGCCTCCTTTTCAACTCCTTGAATCTTTCTTCACATTCATCACTCCAAGAAAACTTTAATCCCTTTCGAGTTAGCTTGGTAAGAGGGTTGGACAATCGTGTGAAATTTCTCACAAATCTTCGATAATATCCAGCTAACGCCAAGAAGCTACGGATATCAGTTACCGATGTTGGCCTCGGCCATCCCTCAATTGCATCTGTTTTGGAGGGGTCCACAGATATCCTATTGCTTGTGATGATATGGCCCAAGAATGAGACCTCCTTCAACCAGAACTCACACTTGCTGTACTTTTCATAGAGCTTCTCCTTGCGCAAAGTCTCCAGTACAGTTCTTAAATGCTCCTCATGGTCCTCCTTGGTTTTGTAGTATATTAGAATATCATCTATAAAGACTACCAAAAACTTGTCTAGATAATCTATAAAGACTCTATTAATCAAGTCCATGAATATTTCTGGAGCATTGGTGAGTCCGAAAGGCATTACTATGAATTCATAGTGGCCGTACCTTTTACGAAAAGCAGTCCTGGGGATATCTTCCTTATTCACCCTTACTTGATAATATCCCGACCGTAAGTCCACCTTGGAGAAGTATTGTGCTCCATGCAGCTGATCAAACAAGTCATCGATTCTTGGTAGAGGATACTTGTTCTTTATCGTGATTTTTTTAAGTTCACGATAATCGATGCAAAGCCACATTGACCCATCCTTCTTCTTGACGAAGAGGACTGGTGCACCCCATGGTGATGCACTTGGGCATATAAACCCTTTATCCAGATTCTCCTGTAGTTGTTTCTTCAGCTCTTCAAGCTCAACAACAACCATTCTATATGAAGTCTTGGATATTGGTAGCGCCCCAGGTATAAGTTCAATTGAGAACTAAACATCTCTTCTTGGAGGAAGACCAGGAAGTTCCTCGGGAAACACTTCAGCGAATTCCCTCACAATAGACATTTCTTCAAGGGTGGTTTCTTCCTTGGACTCAATCATCTGATCCAGATATGCATACTCATAAGCCAGTAATATCCTTGCTTGAGATGATGGAGCTAAAGTAGATTCATCTTCCTCCTGAAACTTGTAAAGAATCGGGGGTCGATTCTCCATATGGAGTGTGATTTCCCTCTCCCGACAATTTATGTTGGATCTATATAAGGAAAGCCAATCCATGCCAAGAATTGCATCAAATTCCTCCAGAGGGAGTATGATGAGGTTCGCCGGGAAATTCAATCCACAGATTATAACAGGGGAGGACTTATACTCATGGGATGCAATGATTGCCCCATTTTCCGTACTCACCGACATCTTTACTTCCATGATTTGTGGTGGTGCAGGGATTGTTCTACTAAACTTTTTAGATATAAAAGAATGCGTAGAACCTGAATCAAAAAGTACATTCACTATTCTTGAATGAATAACTAGCGTACCTGTCACCACTTCGTTTTCGGGGTTCACTTCGGCAGAAGAGATGGAAAAAGTTATTCCTTTCTGTCTTGGAGGTTGCTCGTTGCCTCCGATAACCCTTGGATTAGGGAACTGATTTGCAAAATGACCCGGTTCTTTGCATTTGTTGCATTGAACAAAGCGTTGAGGTTCGAACGGAGCGTTCCTCGCCTCTATCGCAGCTGTGGGTCCTTCTTGCTGACAGTTAACAGTTAGGTTCCCTTCTCTTCCACACCTGAAGCATTTTCTTGTCCCCCTAAGGCAATTTTCAGGGTGCTTCTTTCCACACTTTTGGAAAGTGGGGTGCTGGAACTTCTTAGCGCCATTGGATTTATCCATCGGCCCACCAGCATTGAAGTCCACCTTACGCTTCCTGTCCCCATGACACCCCTGTGATTCTCCAATCTCCATTTCAACCTTGAGGGCATATCAGACAATTTCCTAATAACTGTCTAAGTCAGGGATCACTAATGCTTTCCGCAAACTAGGCTTCAACCCACCAAAGAAGCGGTCAACCTTGCATTCGGGGGTAATGAAAAAGCCGGAAGCGTATCGTGCAAGCCTTGTGAAGTTTGCCTCATATGCTCCCACAGATTCTTCATCTTTTTGCTTAAGGGAAAGAAAGTCCCTTTCCATCTTAAGACGGAGGGTGTCCGGAAAATATTTATCAAAAAACATCTTCCGAAATTCCTTCCATTCCAAAGCCTCGATCTCCTCCTCAAGCTTCGTATTTTTGATCAACGTTGACCATTGATCATCTTCACCCTCCATACGATAAGCCACTAGGAGAACCTTCTCTTGTTCAGAACATTTAAGGATAGAGAAGATCTTTTCAATGGAGTTGATCCATTGCTCAACGATCGTGGGATCAGATGATCCACTAAAAGTAGGAGGCCTTTGTCTAATGAAGCTATCGATAGCGACTTGTTCTTTCTTAGGGGGGGTTGAACGTTCCTCTTGACCAGTGTTTCTATTCAAAACTTAAGTTAGCTGTGAGAGAAGTGTGACAAAGTTCTCGATTCCTGATCCCATTGGATTGGGCATCTCATTAGTACAATCATCACACTGATCTTCACAACGGTTGTTAGCCCGAGTTATCCTATTACCGGCCATTGGCTGGAATAAAAGGAAAGTTAGGGGTAACACATAAAGGGTAATCCAAAGACAAAAGTTGACGACTTATAAATAAACTTTAATCTCTTTAACTCATGAATCTATAGGATTCAATCCAGGCTTTTCATGATATTCCTTCTAACATATATTCTTAGGGGAATTTTTCCCTTAATGAGTGTTCATACTAAGATTGTGAATTTATCAAAACATATCCCCCAGGAGTGTCGTAACCAAGAGTGCAGCAAGGCCCATTGTCGTGCACCAGTTCCCGTTCGAGTCTAGCTCAAAGCGGTGTTTTCAGGTTTTACCCCTAGGATACATCTGTGCTAGAGCCGCCTCTACCTGCTCGTATCCAGACATGGATGTATTTGTTTGATAAACCACTTACTTAGTATTTACCAAAACTTAGGGATGTTTTTATTATACTTAGTCTTGTATCTAAGGCTTTACTAGGGTTTCCTAATCCCACAAATAACTAAACCTATCCTTTGATACCAACTATGACAACCCTGCTTTTTATTACAACTTAAACATGCTTTAATACATAAAACATCACTTGATACAACAAAGAAGATCGAGAGGTTTAGTGTCTTTGGGGCTTAGGATCATTACATAAAAACATTAAACTTGAAATACAACATCTTTATTGAAAACTTCCTTTACATGACCACTACATTCCTTCGTACTTAGCATTGCATGAGATAACCTGAGGACATGCATAAGAAAAGGGTGAGCTATAAAGCCTAGTAAGGGAGTACACAATGAATAACATGAGGAGTACAATACATGTTAGGAAATAGGAATATCAATAGAGAATAACAGTAACATGAACATAAAGGCATGATAAAGCATGATAATCATAACATGGAAATGTGGCAACAACACTTAACTTTGAATTAGCATGAGCCAAGGCTCATTGTACATGGAGCATGAGTAAACCCTCATTGCACTTGAAGCACGAGTAAACCCTCATTGCACTTGAATTAGTAGGAGTCAACACTCATTGCACATGACGTATCATGATACTATACTTTACCCAATGCATTGAAGCGCTATAAGGGCGCACCCTTCTTAAACATTTCATTTCATGCATAAGTGTGCCAAATGGATCATAAAACATGGATTCATAAAACATAATCATTTATTACACGATAAAGGAATGTGGAATTCATAAAAGAAAATTTATAATCAATAAGTAAATGTGCATAAAGGTGAATACCCTTGATGGAGAAATGGGCATGGTATTCACTACACAATGATATTGGCTTAGAAAATCGGTGTGATTTCGGCAGCGTAACGACGTGACATAAGAATTCATAAAAATGGTTGATGAGATAGAAAGTGGTTACTCATCATATTTAAATGTAATGAAAAGTAAGTAGGTCATATAGATACATGTCCCAATAATTGAAAAGGAATTTAGATTCATGATATAAAAGTATTGCTTGAATATAAAAGAGGAGAAAAAAGTTCCTTTCGGAATTTCGGCATAGTAACGGGTGTACATGGGAGGCATTTAATGAGAGAGAAAGGGGTCTCACATCATTCAAAAAGTTCCTTTCCCGTAGGTGGTCCCGTTCGAGCTTGACATAATGAAGCTCAGCATGATCTTGGTCAAGGACGAAGCCCAAAGACGCCACCTCTTTTCCGAGCTCCGACAAATGGGCTTCGTACGGGGCAATTCTACTGGATGAGGCCATCGCTTCCTTTGTCTGAGTAAAATTGGGTTCGTTAAAGCCATATACTTATACTAATCATGTGATCACTGTTCAACGACTATAAAAGTAACGGTCACAAATCTTAACATAAAACCAATGAAGTTGACATCTTATAAAAACATTTTTCATAAAGAGACATTTAACTGGATCAAGAGGGATTTTCCATTAATGAAACTTTGGGTCGTTACACACCGAATGCGTTTGGTCGGTTTTCCGTATGCCAGTTGATGTTTTTCACTTCAAATGACATCCTTTTGAAACAAATGACAGACACTTTGAGTGGTGGCGGCCACACCGCGCCTCAGATTGAGGCGGGGTTGACTCGTACATGTCACAGATGACTCATGGATCGTTGTTCTAATGTATCGACACAATCCGAATGCCTTTGGTCAGTTTTCCGTATGTACTTAAAATGGTGTCCATTTTATGAGAATCCTCTGTGTGGGGGGTTGTTCGGGGTCCAAGGAAGAGGGTGGGGGGGGGAGCTGTCTGGGGGGATGTCTGGGGGGCTGTCCGGGGGGCTATCTGGGAGGCTGTCTGGGGTCCAGTGAGGAGGGTGGGGGGGATATGTGGGGGGGCTGTCCGGGTGGTGTTCGGGGGGTTGTACAGGGTCCAAAGGAGGAGGGTGGGGGGGCGGGGGGGGGGGGGGGGCTGTCCGGTGGCTGTCTGGGGGGGCTGTTCAGGGGCTATCTGGGGGCTGTCCGGGGCTATTCGGGGGGGGGGGGGGTTGTCCGGGGTTCAAGGAAGAGGGTGGGGGGCTGTATAGGGGGGCTGTCTAGGGGCTGTCTAGGGGGTTGTCCGGGGTCCATGGAAGAGGGTGGGGGGGGGGGGGCTGTCCGGGGGGCTGTCCGTTGTCCAGGGAGGAGGGTGGGGGGTTTTCCAGGGTCCAATAAGGAGGGGGGTTCCCAAACACACAACCACTAAAAGACAACAACATCCATAAAAATAGATAATATATAAAAATAACTCAACTCCAATACTATACTACAAGTCTAGATGAAACCAACAAATAGAATAGATTAAATATCAAATCTCAGTAATATCAGTCAAAAATGCAATGGATCAACTTGTCCCACATCACCATCACCATCATCACCATCATCATCATCACCCTCGTCCTCGTCCCCATCATCGTCCTCGCCCTCGCCCTCCTCCTCGTCCTTTCCCTCCTCCTCGCCCTCGCCACCCGCCTCACCCTCCTCCTCTCCCTCCTCTTCCACATCAGACTCCTCGCCATCATCATCGTCAAGTTGTACATCTTCCTGACCACCACTAGAACTTCCACCTGGTGCACCGTATATAGAACATATCGACGACATATACTCATCAAAATCTGGGCTGGCCTCTGCTGGAAGTGTAGGACGTAGAACTTCAATAAATTTTATAAACGCACTATTTCCCTAGAAGACTGTTCTGCCGTCTCTGTGGCCCTTTTCTCATCCTATTCTGCCTATGCCCTAACTTGCTGCAACTCGGTGGAACTACAGCTCGTACCTAAGGAGGGCCAATACCTCATCGGGGCTATCCTAGGTCGGCATCATACTCTGCCAGAATGCTCCTCTCCCAACACCTGATGTAAGTGATCTGTTGGCCCAAAATTGTCTGTTTCTTGGGCATACAGGGCCTCTAAAGTAGCCTGTTACAAATATAAATATATCATTAAGTTACAAAATAGATATTAAAAAATAAATTCAACAGATTAAAACTTACAATCTTCTGCTGAGTCGCTTCGTTGACGGCACTTCCATCCTTTTTCCGTCTACTCGAGCAAAACAGTTTTGCTCGAGGCATGCATCCTTCAATATTTTGTATTTGCCTCTACAATGACATTGAAAACTAATGTTATATGAAAAATTTAGCAAACTATTAAATAATTGAAGAAACAAAAGAAATTGTAAGTCGTAAATATAACTTACAAATAATTGTTATTCCTGCTTCCTCTCATGATCAGGAATCGTAGTGCGTCCCAGTGTGTGGAGGTATTTTTTTGCATCAATGTTCTTTTTATTTTTTCCAGACGACTCCTAAATAAAATTTGAAAATGAAACAGATAGTATTAATGAAAAACATGAAAGTTATTATTTAAATACCTCAAATGTTATTAATACCTTAAACTGGGTACTCGTCCAATGAGTAATCATCTAACGATACTGCTCTATAGGACAATCATCCACCACTGGTACCACCTCTAACTCAGTCCCAACTTTAGCAACCCAACCAATATATAACTCATTCTTGTAGGCTCTCCAATGCTCGCCTAAATCCTATAGACGTTCCGATCATGCACCCTCACCATCGGGAAAATTAAATCGAAGCTGAAATCAAAATATTAATTCATATAAATACAAAAATAATTCATGGCATTAAATAGAACAGATTTTTTTACCCATATCTCTGCCCAAGCTCTATCGTTGACCTCATGTGGAAAATGTCTCCACGATAGCGGGCTGGCGGGAATGATGTCGGAGTATTTGGCAAGTGTCGCCAAAAAACTCCGACATTACTGCCCTGTTTTCTCAACTATTTGGTTGTATTCATTATAATCTACCATAACCTGTGTGCAGCGATTCCACACCGAATGCATGCGTGTATGCCCCCGCCCATGCCTCCTGTCAGTATATGTATCTGTCATGAAAGAAAAACAAATATTTTATCAAAACATGTTATAATGAAAAGAAATATTTCTATAAAAATTTGTTAGGGTTCTATAAATCTACCTATGCCGGTCTGATCGCTGAGTGCCGCTGGATCCACAGAAACTGATGGAACACCCTGTGGTGGAATAGGAGTCGAAGACGATGTAATATAGAAGATCAGAGTGACAGAAGTAGAAGGAAAAGAATATGGGACAACTGTCTAACCGGATGCTGACTGAGGAGTGGGAATCATCATGGGATGTGAAAATGATGGGCCAGAAGATGCAGAAGGTAGCGACAACATGGGAGGCCTAAATATCCCGTGTGTCTCTACCGACACACCGGGATCAGAATGTGGGAAGGATGACATGTTAGTGGGAGGGGCAGGGTCTAGTCGGGTACGCGCAGCTGCTCGTCCACCTCTGGTACGAACCCTCCTCGTACCACCGGCCTGAGTACTAGGACCAGTACTAGGCTCCTTGTCGAATAACTATCGACGTATAGGTGGATCCTACAAAAATGTTTACAATAAATTTAATCACATGACATTATATATTATTTAAATATATCAATTTGAAATAAAGTACTCACTGTAGGCACTAATGGTGGAACACCCATATCCGTCATTCGACGATTGTTCTCCATCATTTTTTCCTTCGTCTCTCTTCAATTGGCTTCATTTCCTACTTTTGAAAACAAATATGTAATTAATTAGAAAAAGAAAACTATTGTGTAACCCAAATAAAAAAATATACGAGGGAATAGGGGATTCATAGGTAATTAAGCTATCAATTTTTTTAGAAGAGCTTGAATGGATTTAATAAATCATACAAGTTGTAATGTTCACCAAGTTAAAAATATTATTTGACTATGTTTGAATACAGTTCAATTCCAAATTAGAAAATGCAATTCAAATAAAAGTGCAACAAATAAACATTGAAAATTCATATAATGGTCAATTAAGCTATCAATTGTTTTAGAAGAGCTTGAATAGATTTAATAAATCATACAAGTTTTAATGTTCACCTAGTTAGAAATATTGTTTGACTATGTTTGAATACAGTTCAATTCCAAATTAGAAAATTCAATTCAAATAAAACATCAACCAATAAACATTGAAAATTCACATAACGGTCAAGTCAGCTATCAATTGTTTTAGAAGAGCTTTAATGGATTTAATAAATCATACAAGTTTTAATGTTCTCCAAGTTAGAAATATTGTTTGACTATGTTTTGAATACAGTTCAATTCCAATTTAGAAAATTCAATTCAAATAAAACTGCAACCAATAAACATTGAAAATTCACATAACGGTCAAGTTAGCTAAAACATATTTGTGATCAATACTAAATAAATTTGAATATTACCAACCTTAACAACCCAAATCGAGGTAAACCAAAATAATTGAGAACATGGATGAATGATTCTATATATTTTCAACCACAACTTCAGGTTCACAATCAACTCTGACAATTGATCTATTTGAGTCATCAAAAGAAATAAATGGATTCATTCGAATGGAACTAGGGACAGTGTCAATTCCATCATCACCATAATCAAAAATATGTCTTGGAATTAATTCAACTATGACACCAAATTCAGGTCGAAGTTGGTCTTTGACATAAAAAACTTGTTTAACCATTGATTCAAACACATATGGCTCTTTGGTAGCAAGAGTGAGAGTCATATTAATTACTCGAAATCCACAATCATCAATAAATGTTCCATGTCTCATCATCGAATCAAACCAATGGCATTTCATCATTGTGACTCATCCATGAGAGTAATAATCCAATATTATTATTTTCTCAACAACTCCATAATAACCCACATTTTCAAATCGCGGTCTACTATGTGATGCACTGGCATAACAATCTGTTATGGCAGTAACCATAACACCATCATGTTGTGTTCTCATGTTCTTTGCTCGTTCAGTGACAATAAATTTGTACCCATTGATAACCATTGATTTACAGTCACGAACCACGGTATTAGGACCAAAAGCCAAATCTCTTATTTTCTAAGAGACAGAGTTAGAAGACAAACTCAATACCTGCAATATAAATGACTATTAAAGTTAAATAAATATTGATATAAATATTTTAAACATTAATTTTTTTATACCTTCAATTTTAACCAAGCAGAAAACTCTTTGCTATGAAAAGTCTCTCTCCTTCTCAAATATAACGAACGGTGCTTCCTATTTATCATTGTTTTATGTTCCCTGTAGATAAAAAAATATTAATATTTTAACAGATATATATGTAAGATATACATAATCAATTTTGTTACCTAATATAGTCATCGAACAAATCACAGTTGAACAAAACTGTGCGATGTGCCATCTCCTGCTCTTCGTGGCTTAATGTCTTCAATGTATATGATCCAAGAATTCCTCCTATTTGAGGATGTGATGGAAAACTGGGTTCAATTTTCTCATACTGTTCTTCTTCATTTCTCATTGGTCTGTTCAATCTTGTAGTAAGATCAGACAAATACATCAAGTAAAAATCCATACATTCTTGATCCAAGTAACCGTTCACGATAGAACCTTCGGGATGATTTCTGTTTCGGACATAATAATTTAATGTGAACATATTTCTTTCAGTTAGATACATCCAATGAAAAGAAACAGGTCCTCCAAGAAGTATTTCAGTGGGAATATGGATAGTCAGATGCAGCATGCATGTGAAAAATGATGGAGGAAATATTTTCTCCAACTCACAAAATTAATGGGGAATCTGTCAGCATTTTTTGCAAGAAAGACTTGGAAAAATTCTTAGCACAAAGATCTCTCAAAAATTGGCACAACCGAATAACAACCACCCTTACATTATTGGAAAAAAGATGACGGATTGCTATTGGAAGCAACTCATGCAGTAGAACATGATAATCACGAGTCTTCAAAGATTTTAACTTCAACTCTCTTCTGTTGACCCGTTTAGATATGTTTCTTGAATAGCCATCAGGAACTCTAATAGTCTCTAATACTTATAGAAATTGTTTTTTTTCCGCAGGGTCATCACATATGAAGCACATGGAAGTTTCCATTTATTTTCACTAATACGCACAGGATGAAATTCTGGTATGATGCCCCAATCCACCAAGTCACGCCGAGATCGTAAATCATCATTTTTCTTCCCCTTGACATTTAAAAGAAATGAAAGCAACATTTCACATATATTCTTTTCAATATGCATTACGTATAAGCAATGATGTAACAAATTGGTTGACCAATAAGGAAAATCAAAAAATATACTATTCTTCCTCCAATTGTAATAGGTTTCAGTGGAAACATTCTTTCTCTTTCCAGATTTCATTTGACCCTTCCCGAATGAAAAAATAAAATCTTTCAATTCATTAAGCACGTCAGTTACAGACATATGATAAGGTGGATCATCAGTCTCTATGGTATTATCAAATCTTCGACGATTCATTCTATATGGATGATCCTTTGGCAAGAATTGTCGATGTCCCATAAAACTAAAACTACAACGATGTTTTAGTGTTCTAGATCTTGTATTCTTCATACAAACTGGACATGACAGTTTTCCCTTCGCGCTCCATCCATACATCATTGCATAAGCCGAAAAATCATTGATCGTCCACATAAGCGCAACACACATCTGAAATATGTCTTTCGAACATGCATCGTATGTGTGCACACCCACATCCCAAAGAAGTTTCAACTCTTTTATTAAAGGTTTCATGTATACATCAATATCAATGCCGAGATCAGAAGGACCAGATATGAGTATACTCATGAAAGTGAATGGTTTTTTTATACACAACCATGGGTGAAGATTATAAATGTGTATAAAAACTGGCCATGTGCTGTGCGAAGTAAGCATCTGCCCAAATGGATTAAAACCATCACATGAAAGACCCAACCTCATATTACACACGTCAGCTGCAAAATCAGGATGTTGAGCATCAAATATCTGCCATGCAAATCTATCTGCAGGATGAACCAACTCATCATTAGTCTTCTTTCTCTCGGTATCATTCCATCTCATTTTTATTGATATGTCATCAGACATAAAAAGATTCTGAAGTCTGGGGATCAATGGAAAGTTCCACATTAATTTTTGTGGAACGCGGGATGGTGTTCCATTAGATTTTGACTTCCAGCGGGATGTTCCACACTTTATACAATCATTTCGTTCAACGGTTTCCTCCCAGAATAAACTGAAATATTTCGGGCAAGCATGAATTTTGTTTCTTGAGAATCCAAGTTCCTCAACTAACTTCCATGCTATATAGTGGTTTGAGGGAATATCTGCATCATCTGGATGTAAATCCTTCAAGAGGGTAAGAATGTAATCGATTTCTATATTAGAAATTCCATACATAGTTTTCCCATGAAACAATCAGATTAAAAATTCTAGCCTTTTCATTTTATCGCATTGTCGATATACTGGAGTCGTGGCAGCATCATTCAATTTTTTCACCCTATTAATATCATCATTTTCACTAGATACATCAGCTGTCCACATATCGAAGTCTTCTTGAGTCGAAATCCTTTCTTTTTCATGATGAAGAATAAATAGAAACTGATCATCTAACAAATTCTCAATTCCAGTCCTTTCATTTCGATCATCACCAATTTGAGATTTCATTTTCTCCCCATTGTGATACCACACAACGTAGTTTGCTTGAAAACCATTTTTGGTTATATGGTAGCTGAATTCTTCACGGCTCAACCAAGGTCTACCAACACAATTAGAACATGGGCAGTGTATGCGACCACTATCTGAAGCATTGTGAAATGCAAAATCTATAAAGATCTCCAAATTGTTTTGAAAATCGCTTGAGATCCGATCGGTTTCATACATCCAACTTCTGTCCATTCTGTAAAAAGAATTTATATAAGTCATTTTTTCATAAAAAATTCAATAGGATTGAACTTTAATAGAAAATACATTTAAGTAAACAATAAAGGAAGAAAATAATCAAGGTATCAACTACACATGTGAAAAAAACATACAAATGTGTTATTGAAAAAATGTAAAACCAACAAGAACTTAATGTGTTATATCACATCACATCATGCCTCATCCCATAACCATATTAGTAGGGTATCATTAACATGCATAACATCAACCTTGTGACATCCTCCTACCCTACAAAACCCCAACCACATGACACATCTTATTATAGTCTTATCACATCACACCTCACCGGAAAACACTAGGGAAATCATAGTACATCTCACCGGAAGACACATGGAAAATCACATCGCATCTTGACTAAAAACACATGGTCAATAACTTTTGAAGGAAGAGTAGGGAAGACATGGTAGCTCTCCAACAATATAACCACCATCCTAGATATTAGAAAAAATAACCATAACTCAAAACCTCTGATCATTGGTAAGTTTATCCAACTCTGGTTGGGAATGTGTAGAAATAACATAAAAATACATGATATATAGATATAAAAAAATACTCAACCTATGGGTTCAAATTAACTACATAATCACACACTTCACTACTACCATAAAACACATAAAACACACCACCACCACACAAGATGCATAACATTTCTCACTTTCATTTAAAATCCACTTCATTCACACTTACATTGTCCATTCATTTAATGTTAAATTAATTAAATCCATTTACCACACATCCATTTCTATTCCATCTCATTTATTTAATATCTTGTTTTTTTTGTTTTAACATCATAATTTATTCCATAGATAACCAGGAAACTAATGAAACCACCACATAATAACTCACCATCTCACAATAACCATTGACGCCATGTTACATCGACAAACCATCTCACCAAAACAACCACATATCACAACAAAAATATTGCACATCACAAACCACCACACAACCAAAACCACCTCACCACATCATACACCACAACTTCATCAGACAACACCTCCACACAACACAACACCACCACACATCATCACTATCATACAACTTCACATGTCACATCCATGCCCACTAACCATCACATTACAACCCCACATATCACAAAGCCTAACCGGTCACCTCAATCCCCATAAAACAACCCACTACATACAATGAAACACAAAAAAAAACCTCTCATAGAGGCAACATACCCCAACTTCCACAATTTATTTAATCAAGGTCCTTTATTACATTACCCCTTTATTTAGCATGGACATTATAACACAACTGATATTCCAGGGGAAACTAATTAATTAACAAAATATTCATTCATTTCCCTATTTTTTACAGTGAAATCACATCAAAATCCAAAATTAAAACTAAAATATTAGATCAATAACAATAAAAACAAGGTACCATATGTGTATAAAGAATAAAGTACCTGATTTGAGATGATTCAGACGGGTTTTCACCTATTCGGATGGGGGAGTTCGAGAGTAGTAGAGAGATGGAGCTGGATTGATAACATAAAACTAAAATATTAGATCAATAACAATAAAAATAAGGTAGTATATGTGTATAAAGGAAAAAATACCTGATTCCAGACGGGTTTTCACCTCTTCGGGTGGGGGAGTTTGCGAGAGGAGCAGAGCGGTGGAGGAGCAGGAATGAATTTAGGGCTTCTGTCACGAATGGGGGAGAGCAGCACAACGACTGTATTTGGGGGAAATCTTTCCCAACGGTTTTTAAAAACTGTTGGGAAAGAGATGTTCAGGGTACCCTTTCCCAACGGTTCTACAGAACCGTTGGAAAAAATGGTACCCTTTCCCAACAGTTCTGTTGAACCGTTGGAAAAAGGGGCCTAAAACACCCCTTTACCAATAGTTTGAAGAAACTGTTGGCAAAGGGGTGACTTTTCCCAACAGTTTCATTAAACAGTTGGGAAAGGCTTCCCTAATCCTACAACACCAACGGTTTAAGAAAACCGTTGGTAAACACCCATTGGTAAAAACCAGAATTCCAGTTGTGGTGATTAAGTGATTAATTTCATTTAATAATGAGATCACAATATTTTTTTGGGAACTTTATATGATTAAGTTAAATAGAACATTATGGGATATAATTTATGGAATAAAAGTAAAATTATTTTTTAGAAGTATTTATGATTTAAATTTAGATTTATTATGATTCATGTTATTTATAGAAATTAGTAGAATACCTTAAAGAGTATATGATTAGTATATATTCATTTTTGGTAAGAGACATTAAGAGTGATTGAAATTATTTATAGATAATTATTAAATTTATCTTGGAATAATATGTGATTAAATCATTCTATTATCTAGGTTTAAATCTTATTTGGTAATATCTTAAAGACTTTTAAGGTTAGTTATCTATCATATGACAAATTCTTAACTTTGGGTGCTATTATTTAGGCTTTGAATATTAATGTTGTATTTCTTCATATGAAGGTTTACACTTTTGCAGAATTATCTTACCTTGTGTGATTAATTTTTCATTTTCTTAATGTATAAATATAGGTGGAGTAGTTTTTTTAATCATTTTATAGATTATGTGATATATTATAATCTTATTTTAGTGCTGTAAGCATAAAAAATCATTTTAAATGATCATGTTTAGATCAAAATATGTGATTGTGGTGGAAATTTATTAAAGTATAGAAGTTCTACTTGTCAAATAAGTATAGTTATTTGTGTTCTCAGTATAGATGGTTAATTAATTCATCAACTCTAGGAAAAGGATATTTTAAAAAAAAATTATCTTATTACCATTATTTTCAATGAATCAACGGTCTTTTTCACACTTCATGAATTTATGGTTATTAACATTCTCTTGATTATTATCATTCCTGTGATGAATGATATTTATCAATATATATTTTTATTTGGAAATTAAATTTCTCCTATAGATCTATAATTTTAAATCCCATAAATATTCTATTATTTTGAATCCTTGTATGTGTTATCTCATACTACCTTCATACTTACCTTTTCAATCTTTTCCAGAGAAATTTTTATAAACCCTTTTTACGATGTGGGTTTCAAAAAAAGGTTTTTCCAAATGTTAAACCTTTAATTACTTATATCGAGTTAAAATTGAAAGTATTAAATTTATTCATGGGGATGGGGAGAATTTAACCCCAAATATTTTAAAATAATATCATTATGTTCTATATAATATACAATACACAACACTGAGCTTAAATGACACCATGAAATATATTATTTAAATTATATAGTTATAACCTAGTTTTTGATTTGGTAGGTATAAATAGGCTTAAATTATTTATAATATATATAACTATATATAAATAAATAATTCCTAATAATTTTAGATTTATTTGTTAATAATTAATAAATAATCCCTCAATTTTTCATAAAGTCATTTCATTCTTCAAAAATATGTTTTCTTCAAAAATGGATTTTATTAATTTTTAAAAGATAACATTACAATTAATTTCTAGAAACTTTATAATTTTCTTCATAAATAAGATATCATTTTTTAAATATTCATATCAAAATTATCTTAGTGTAAAATGTTAGTATTTTCAGAAAAAAATTGATTTTTCAATGAATAGTGAAAATATTATTTTTTGTAAAGCTATCATTTATTTTATTTAAATAAATTAATTTAAAGTCAGATTATATTTTATATTTAGTATAAAATTTACATATGATCCATTTTTTTTATTAATACAATTAATTTCATTTTAATTAGTAATTTTCATGATTTTGGTATAAATTTATTTTTATGCTTAAATGCACAATTTTTTCGAAAAATTTTATTAAGCGCATAATGATTTTCCATTTTAATTAACTAAAAAATCTCATAATGAGTAATTATTAAATTTAAATGTATACATTATATATATATCTATATGAATTGAAATTCCTAGTGTTAATGAGAAATCATCTTTTCTTTGAAAAATGCATTTTCTTAAAATACCGTTTTTCATCGTGCTTTGTGAGTATAATTTTAAATTAAATTATACAACTTATGATAATTTAATATTGAAAAAATATTCAATATTTCTAATAATTAGGTCCAAATTTTTTAATAGGTCTATTTTTTTCATTTTTAATTGTAATTATAGTAAATCTTTATCACCATAGTAATGATAAATCAGGAAATTAAGGTTAAATGTAATCAGATAAGCACTAAAAATTGACCCCCAAAATTTAATTTATCCTATTTAATGAGTTTATTTCATTTATTACCATTCAAGTCTTTAATATATGGCCACTAGGTACCATATTTATTTGATATTGGCCTTAAAAATACTTGAGTTAAATATATATAAAAAATATCACTTCCTTGATTTATATATATATATATATAATATTTTATAAAAAAACTTATGTTAAGTTATATATAATAATTTTAAATATATATATTTTTTATCATGGTAATTTGTTTTTATTTTGTATTAATAAAATAATTACCATAAATTCTTATGCAACACTGATACAATATTTCTTCAAATTATAGAAAAATAAATAAAATGATACTAAACGTTTGAAAAGTAATATAATTAGAAATAATTATTGTGTTCCATGATTTTTTAAGATAAATAAAAAAATTTATATATTTTTTAATGCAATATATTCTAATTACTTTTTAGTCATGTTTTTTTAAGTTAAATTAAATTAATAGTTCTAAAAATTTCATTAATGTTATTTTTTAATAAATAATATATTATTAAATGATTTAAAATTCCTAAAAAACATATCTTCAGCAAAGTGAATGGTATATGTTTAAAAATATCAATTATGTTCTTTTATTGGACCAATTATCCTTTTCAATAACTATATTAACCCATAAAGAGTAAAAAAGTTCATAATATCAAAAATTCTCAAAAAGGGTTAACACTAGTTACAACTAAACGATATGGGTACAAACATCACCTAATATTGTAAAATTTTTATTTTATGAGATTATTAATAACCACAATCTTTCAATATTCCAATTATGTTAGTTTTGAAACTTTTTTTAGTAAAAATAAATTTATATTAATTAAATATTTTAAGAAATTCTAAAAGTTCCCATCCCCTCATTTATTAAAGGAAACCTATTATTTTTTTGTCACCCTTATAAAACATTATATTTCATCCAATAATTAACAAAATTATTTCTGATATTCACTTCCCATTTCATATATGTCTTGGTTGGATTAAAAAACTCTATTAGAAAGACATTTGGTGTAAACCTAAATAGGGGTTTTGAAGAATATGTTTCATTCTAAACTGATCATTTTTGTTTTATTTCTTCTTCCACCTCCATAAAATAATTTTCAACCATGATGATAAAATTACATCAGTATCTTCCATATAATAAGAATTTATTATTTTAACTCCATAACCTATATCCATCTCCTCTTCGACAAAATGGGAAATGAAACCTTCTTTTGTGTGTACGAAGGACTACCGGCTCATGAACTACTGTAATTTATTTTCCATCATCGCATCTCACAAATATTTATGGTGATGGATTTAATGTATATATATGAAATTATAAAAATATTTATAATTTTAAAAAATTAATATATCATATATTTTCTTACCATTCCATTCTTTAAAAGATGATAACATTATTTGTGTGTGCGCATGGATAACCGCCTCCCCGAAGAGACATGATTTGTTTTTCATTACTTCATCACATAGATGGTATATATATATATATATATTTAAAGAAATAATATGATATTTATGATATAATTATTATTCTAGAAATTTAAAATTACCCATATATTTTTTTCATCATGATATCTGAAAAAATGGAAATGTTACTCATGCGTGCTTATAGCCTATTGTCTCCTTGATTGTAATGTAGTTAATTTTTCATAACCATGTTTTATGGTTTGTTTTTAATGAGTAAATTTTTTATAAAAATTATAATTAATTAATTATTAATATTTTATATCTAATGAAATAATGACCTTGTTGACCATAGTCAACCTGTTGAAGTCATTTCGGTCTTCTGATCCAAATATTATAAAACAATTATGATGTGAACTTAAATTATTAAGTAATTGAAAATAATATGATTTAAAATTTAAATAAACATGCCAATAAAATTATATTTTTTCTTAATCTTCTAAATAATTAACATAATTTTATAATTTAGGAATTTAAATAATGTATGTGATGAGAGACTCGAGATGAGGGAATTTATTTTTAAAAACCCCATTTTAAAGTTTCCTTTCAAACACTTTTTTCTCCCATTTACTTGTACTTATAAAATTTTAAATAAAATAGATTATTCGGAATACATGTATGATAAATTATTTTTCCCATAACAGAATATCTTTATAGTGTTTTCAAAAACAAATATTATTATTATTTTACATACGGGACACTATACATTAAAAACCTCATTTTAAATGTTTTAAAGATTTATTTTCTAAATAATCATCTTCTATATATTTTCATAAAATTATTTTATTGATTTATTTGTATATAAATTAATTAATTATAATGTATATTTTATGTCTCTTTTTACTTTCTTTCTATAGTTTTGAAAAGGAGTATTTCTACATATTTTATATAGAAAGTTTTAATTTTATCTATAAAAGGAAAAAGAATACTTTATTTTAAAATATATAACATCATTGATTTTTCTCATTTCAATAACTATTACATGATGTTTGTAATCCTTAATAAGATTTCCTGTTCTCTTGAAAGAAAAACCCTCGTTCCTTTTATTCTAGGTATTTTAAAAACCATTTGAAATGGAATAAATATTTTAATATCAGGAAATGTTTTTATTATGGGTGTAAGAGATATCTATGGACTATCTTCTTCTTTGGGTTTTGACCTTTATCTACTTAACTAAATTTATCTATATATTTAATGTCATGGAATTAATCTAAATTATGAATATATGTCTCTGAAATACACACTTATCTTATTATTAAATTATTTGATATGATAATACATGCCTTATTTTTATTTATAAAATGTCTTATTTATGAAATTTACTTTTATTATGATATGAGGTAGTATTGTGACACTAATTTATTTACATTGGTAATTATTTTGATTATAACTTATGATTGATTTCCTTTTGTGGAACAAATAATCATTAACATGTTATGATTGGTTCACCCAGATAGAGATCCAATGCATTAGATAAATATTTTTTCTTAGGAGATATTATGTATGCGATTTGGGAGTAAACCTAATCCATTATGGGACTCTATCCACCATGTGATGTTGTATTTTTAGTTACCATTGACTTATGGTTATATCATGTTTCATGATGTTTCCACATTTCTAATGTTTCCATGATCTTATGATATCATGTTCCTTATGTTATTATTCCATGTGATTACTCATAAGATTATGAATAAATAGATTTATATGCAATTTTTTCATATACTCCTTGGTTTGATTATAAAAAAATCATAGGAAGACTTTTGATGTAAACCTAAATAGTTTTTCTGAAGAAGATTTATTGTTCTCAATTGATCTTTTTTGTTTTATTTCTTATTTCACATACTTAAAATATTTTTCAACCATTATGATATAATAATTTCAGTATCTCCCATATAATTTGATTTTATTATTTTAATTTCATAACCTACATCCATATTGTCTTCCATGAAATAGTAAATGAAACCATTGTTCACGTCTATGATAAACTACCACACATGAATCAATATAATTCATTTTCCATCATCATCTTTCACAACTATATATGATGGTGGATTTAATATATATATATGATATCTATGAAATATTTATCATTATTTAAAAGCAATATATCATATATTTTGTTACCATTCCATTCTTTTAAAGATGATAACATTATTCGTGTGTGCCTGTGGATTACAACCTCCACATAGTGATGTGATTTTTTTCCATTACCACATCCTTTGGATGGTATATATAAGTTTATTTTAATAAATAATATAATATTTATTATATAATTATAATTCTAAAAAGATAAAATAACTCTTAAAATTCTTTCCATCATGATTGTTGAAAAATAGAATCATTACTCATGCGTATATATGACTTATTGTCTCATTGATTGTAACATAGTTCAATTTTTAGTTCCATATTTCATGGATGGTTTTAGAATAATAATTTTTGAATAAAAAAGATAATTATTTTATGATTGTTATTCTATATATCATTAAATAATTACATCATTAACCATTTTCTACATACTGAACTTATTTTGGTTTTATGGGCCAAATATTTTCAAAACATTAGATGTGAAGGATTGATAAAATAAAAGTGATAATAAATTTTAAATGTTTTTTAATCATTTAAACAATAAATATAAGACTATTATTTTTAATATAAATAATGTATGTGATTAGAAACTCAACATAAAGGACTTTATTTTTAAAAATACTATTTTAAAGTTTGCCTTCCAACCCTTTTTATTCCATGTACCTGTCCAAATAAAAGTTTCAAGAAAAGGTATATTTATGAATCAATGAATGATAAAGTAATTTTTGGTCCATATTTTAATTTCTTCACTAGGCTTTTAAAAAGGAATCTTTTTAGTCTTTTAACTAAGGGACACTACACTTCCAAAACCTCATTTTAAATGTTTTAAAGATTTATTTTATAAATATTTCTCTTCTATGTACATTTTATTAAACTTATTTAATTAAGTATTTATATGAAAATAAATAAAGTATAAATGATATTTCATGCTTATCTTTTACTTTCTTTCAATAGTTTTTAAAAGGCATCTTTCAGCATGTTTTATATGGAATGTTTTGACTTTCTTTAAAAAAGTAAAAAGACAATGTTTTATTATAACATATATGATGTCAAAGATTTTCCTACTTCCATAATCATTACATGATATTTGGAATCCTTTATATTATTTTCTATTTTATTTAAATAAGATCCATCCATCCCCTTTTTATGGGTATTTACAAAACGTGTTTTAAATGGAATGGGTATTTTGATATCTGTAAATATATTTCTTATGGGTGTAAAAGATTTATCCAAAACACCATTTTTCATTGGTTTATGACCTTTTTCTATATAAATCACTTTATATGTCCCTTTAATATTATGGAATAATTATAAATTCTATATATTTGACTTTAACATCTATACCTAGGTTGTTACCCCTTCCTTGGATGGGGCAATACTTGAATTTTTTTTCATTTCTCAAATGATTTATTTATTAAATTTCATCTGATTATGATACGAGGTAGGATTATACAACCCATTTATATCCATGGGTAATTATTATGATTATTACTTATGATTGATTTATATTTATGAAACACATAATCATGATTTTTTTTAGATGAGTTCATCTAGATAGTTCTCTAATTAATTGGTTAAAGGTTTTATCTCATGAGATGTTATGTACAGGATTAGGGAGTAATCCTAATCCATTATGGTAATATTTCCACCTTGTGATGTTTTCTTGGTAGTTAGCCTTAAATTATGCTTATTTTTTGTTATATGATGCCACTAAAATTTTCTTTTTTAAATGATCTTATGATAACATATTCTTTAAGTTATGCTCCCAAGTGATTACTAATGGTGTTATGTATAAAATAAAGTATATTCTACTTTGTAATGGTGAAGTGTACAATTTTTTTGGAAATGTTTTATTAATTTTTTCATTACTTCCAAGTAACCTTTATTCATTTTTTTCCTTTAATATTTATTATGAAATATTTTTGGAAAATACTTGGGTAGAAAAGTTGATTTATTCAGTAGTAAATTTTTTATTTTGAGCCCAATGTTTAATTTATAAAAGTCAAATCTTGTTTAAGTATTCATGAATAAACACATTTGTTTATTTATTCTTATATGCTCCTTACTGTGATTTTGGGATCATCCCACATTTTTAAAAGTTTTTCATTGGGTTTAAAGATGGGTAATAAAAAATAATAAGTCAAGTTAAAATTCATGAAGATTATTCCTCATCAAAAATATGTTTCATTTTAAAAGTTTCTACATTATGGAAAAGATGGATACTAATTATAAGTGCCCAATTTATAATTTATGAGTTCTCTAAGTAAGTTTTTATCCTAATTATCTAAAACTCTAAACCTAAAACATTATTTAGGAAATAAGAAAGTGAATTCTAGTAGAAGGGGATTATATTTTGTAAGTTTTAAGGCTATTACCTTACATGGATTATTTATATAAAGGCTTCACATGTGAATAATTTTATGGGATATGTTAAATAAAAATTGTGAAATTAGAAAAATGTGGAATACTTGAAACACTTATCACTTGAAGTCACGAGTATTGGTACTTATGATTTTATCCTAAATATATAAAACTCAAAACCTAATAGGTCCTTTGTTTTTTAAGTGATAATTTTTTTCATGATGTTGTACATTTTAGATGGATAAAATTGGGTGCTGATCATTAACATTAAATCCAGAAATGTAATGATTATGTTTCTGATTTGGGATAATGTGATCATGTCTATTATAGTTGGTTTTATAATAGATTTTAGATAACATTAGAGATTAATGTGTTTTTATATGAGGATAACTTAAGACTTATGGATACAATCATGAGTTCATAAGTTCAAGGGTGATCATAAGTTCAAATGCATAGACACCCATTTTGAGGTTATAAGTTATGTGATTTTAAAGTTATTAATGATATTTTGGGAGATGTTTTACTGGGTTTAGGTATAAGTAATCCTTAGATTGATCATTTAATTTATCTTGAAGGATTATTTGGGAAGAATTTAATTAAACTTTTGTGGATACTATATGAAAGGTTTGAGATAACCTTTAATGTTAAAACATTATTTAATGTTTAAGTTCTTGATGTTAATTTAGATATTTAGATAATTATTTTTGGAACGATCTTTTTTAAACCTTTAGTGTCATTATTTAAGTATTGTAGATTAATGTTTTATATCTTGATGTATAAGTATATTTGCGTATTATCTTATCATAGTGATATCCATTTTTGTTATAGTAAAGATAAAACGAATAAATTTTCAACCATTTATTTTCCTCAATAAGTTGTTGATAACAATTCTTCAGGAATTAAATATTCATACTCATTATTAAGAGTAAAAGATGAGATAATGGTGGAAAATGATTAAAACATGAAAAAAAGAAATAAATTTCATTTGTGGATTTAAATAAAATCAATAAATTATATTTCTTTATTTACATTGCCTAGATGGTAAATGAATTCATCAATTATAGGAAAAATTTATTGAAATAATAATTTCATTCTATCTCCTTTATTTATGATGAATTATTGGTATTTTTTACACCACATTGGTTTATGGTTTTGTAACTACCCAAAAAAATTTCAATCAAAATTCCTTTATTATAATTATGTTATATTGTTTAATCACATAAAATCTCATTAATTACATAATAAAAACTTTATAAATGAATAATTAATTAAATAAGAAGTAATTCTAGAATTTAAGGAATCTATACTGATAAAATAGTAAACTTTGGAATATTAATGTGACACTTATGAATTGTAAAAAGGACAATATAATGGTAAACTTACATACAAAATTATAAATAAAATTTTGGTATCTTATAAATGAAAGTATTATATAATTATATCGTAGTTTAATTAAATTAATATTTTCAAAAATTTTAAGCAGTTGTGATTTCTAAGTCATAAATATTTAACTAGAATTTTTTGATTAATTTTATAATTTAAAATAAATTTAATTATAATAAAATTTATTCATACTTATTTTTTATATCTAATTAATTTATGGAAATTTTACAGGACATTATTTATTATTTCATAGTGTTATAAAATTAGTTATAATTTTAAAATATATATTTTTTTGAGTAAATACTTATTTTAATTAAAAATTTAGTTTATCACATTTAGAAATTTATTTTTATAAATTTAATTTAATTTTTTAATTCTATAAATCAAAACATGGTTTGGGTGAATTTTTTAGATTTTTCTGAGATACTTGAATTTTTGGTTAATAGTGAAATACAGTAATTTACGGTATATATAACTCGTAAGATAAATACACTATTAATTTAGTCATAAATTATGTAAAAACTATAATATATAACTTAACATAATTATTTTACTATATTTATCGATAATTATGAAACTATTCATAGTCCTGAGGCAAAATAATAAACTGATGAATACAAAAAATGAGAAAACACCCCTCTCTTTCTTTATAAATACCACCTCTTCTCCTCACAAATTCAAAGATTTTTGAATTATCAAAATTCTACAAAATAATATTCCCAATCACCTCCCCCATTTCTAGGATCTTGTGTTGTCATAAAAAATAAAAAAAATCCCTATGGAGGTTCCCAAGGAGAATAAATTCAAGAGTTAAAATCTTCTTTTTTTATTTAATTTCTTTTCGGGTTCTTTTATTTTCTTAATATCTCCTCAACTCCCCTCATAAAAATCGGATGAAAATGCATTAACTTAAATATAATGGAATTTTATTTTTTCCAATGTAACAATACATCATCAAACCCCTTCTCCCCTCCCATTAATTCTAAAAATGAGACCGTTATCTATGAGGTGTTGATTTATCGCCTGCGTGGATGACATGTTTTTATTTTCCTTTATATCCTTACAATATGGTATTAAAACCATTATAATATTTGAATTAAATTTTTTTAATTTATTTTTAACCCTTGTTATGTTTTATAACTAACATATATACATAATACTAATTGATAAAAAAATGAGTTTGTTATGATAAAAAAACTGCTAAAATTAATCTAAACGATTATCAATAACATGTTATATAATAGTTAATTCGTATATCTAGAAAAAAATAATATATAATAATAATTAAAACTATTTTTTCTTAATAACCTATAATTTCAATTCTTTAGAATTATAACCATGAACTTCCATACTCATTTATAAGAAAAAAGATCATGAAAACTAAGAAAACGAAAACTCCCGAATGATAAAATTGAACAATATAACACATCAAAAAGGGTCATAAATGAACTTAATAGAATTATAATAAATATATCTCATATTTAAAAGTTTTAATAATTACTAATTAATGAATCTAGTTTTATGATTCATGTCATTAAGATCACGTATAGAACTATTTCAGACATAAGGTAATGTATCCTTTTCAAACCTCCATATTTCCTTCAGGTTATGTTTTCTCTCTATTTTCCAAATATAACTCTTCTTTATTTTTCAATAATCCACATAAATTATTTTTATAGGTTCCAAAATCATATATCTATATCTTATCATACTTATTTTGTAGAGATTCAAAGCTTGACGTACATGAACGTTACATTACTTTTGCGGAATACTTAAAAAATAACAAAAACCAAAAATCAAGGATCGTAATAGTTTAGTGTCTTTGGAAACTCAGAATGTAATATTCTAATCGTGGTGAAAGATCTTCAACATCTCCCATAAATATATTCCCCTTTTGGTTTTCTTACCTAAAACATTTCTTTAAGTCCTGGGGAAAAGAAAACATATAAAGGGTGAGCTTAAATTCTTAGTAAGGGTAAACATGTATAAAATAAAACAAATTATATACATTTGAACTTAAAAACATGAACATAATGTTTAAACATAAAACTCTTGGGCAATGACATAAAACATGGAATTACATAAGGCATAGACCATAAAGAAATATTACTCATGATAAAATAGCATGGGAATAAAACATGAAATTGTGGAAAAACATTAAGCACATGATATGATTTCCATAGTAGCCATGCATTTCTGCCAATACCATCTTAGTGGACAAAGTCCCTTTCTAAATCGAGTTCACTCCTCGTTTCAGTCCTCTATTACTGAACCAGATTAACTTACCATTCCAGCCATGTCTATATCATGAGATTTAAATATTTACCCAATTCATTGGAGGGAGATATAGGTCCCACCCATCTCATAATGAAATCATTCTTACTTGTGCCACAAAATCCTAAATCATACATCATAGCATAACCCATGTAATAAATTGGGATTCTTAAACATCATGCCATCATAACATAATCCATATAAAACAAATGGATATCATTTCATCATAATAAGAATCATACCATGTAAATAATAGAGAAATTATACTTGAAACATACACGTATGAAATAATGTCATCTTAGATGAAAAATGGTTTTGATAAAACATTTGAAATGGATTCTTGAGGAAAATATCCTTTCTTCTTCAAAATCATTTTCTTTTCACAAAAAGCCATGAAATTTTAAAAGAAAAGTATTTTTTTGACAATAGTCATAAAATCTTGTAGAGTAAGCTTCATGAAAATGAGGCGTTATGAAACCGTAAAAACCGTCCACGCCGTATAAGTTAAAAATAACATTCTTCTCATAATTTTGTCAGAAAAGTCAAAAAGTACCTCGTATGGTAAACAAAAAAAAAGTTCCTTACATAACATGTTGTAAAAGAGAAAAATTGGTAAAAAGGAATTTAAACATACATGAAAACATTTTTATAAAACTTGGACGTGGATGATAAATATAAACCCAGTAAATACTTACGAATAAACAATCTCGGATAAGAATGAGATTGGAATAATTATCCCTAACCTTAGGCCTGATATACATCATACATATCTGAACCTCCTGTATAATGATTTAAATAATTTCATTGAATTATTACAGAATCATATTCATTGTTATGATATCATATATGGTTCACTTATAACTTTATATTATCCGTTCTTTTGTAAATCCCATGTTAAAGCAACATTTTGGGTAAAATCATCTTATTTATCGTACGTGTTTGGACTTGTGGGTCTTGATGTTATTATTACTTATATCATGATTTAATTACTTCCATAATGTAAATCATGATTTATATATCATATAAATTAATTATATATCCATCATATACATGTATTTATAATAGTACATAACATATGGAGGTAAGAAATGAAATGCACCGTTCATGGAGACGGTAAACCATACGTACGCATGGACGCTACTTTCATTTATATTTATTATTTTAATGGAATTAAAACATAATGATACATAGGTATATTATAATTACATTATAATATCATATATAATATCATTAAGTCCATCCTTTATACATCCCACATAAGGCATTAACGAATCACATCACTTTGAGGGGGCGGTAGTCCCCAATTCCTCAAATTAGATTATCGTATTTACCAACTATGGAAACCATAAAGGCTTGATATAATTGGGAATTAAAGAAGAATAAATAAATCATAAAAATAATATATATCTTATATAAGTACAGTTCCATCATAATGGACACCATGAGAAGTGGTAGGAGAAAATCGAACAATCATCGTTTCGTGACGCAGTAGTTTGCCATCACAGAAACATTATGTTCTTCATCAATTAGATGGAGGTGTGTGTAAGTGTAGTTATAATAATTCTCATAAAAACATCCTAGTATTTTTAGGATACTGGTGTTGTCACAAAAGAAAGTATTAAAAAGAGTTTAGGTGTTGGAGAAGTAGGATAAAAGAAAACAACTTAAGAGAAAATATTACCTTTAATTTGGGTAACTTCCTTTGGATTGAACCAAAAAGACTTCTTGGAGTGTCTTCTGACTAATGTAATGATTCAATAGGGAGTATAGGGATGTAGAGAGCATAGTTGGGTAGAGTTTGGACGAGCCAACAGGCTTGAGAGGTGTGAGGAATTGCATATAAGTGGTCTCCTTTTATAAGGGAGTAGAGGGGCTCTTTAGGAAAGTGTGAAAACATTATTTTATTATAAACTTATATTCGGTTTCAAGAGATCCAAAAAACATTAATGTCGAAGATAAGATGAATAATATTCGAAATAAAATCATCCAATAGTAATTGGATAGGTTTTGGATGATATTTTAGTCATTATAATCTTATTTTTTTAAATCATTTATTAATGAGGTAAATACTGCATCATTATTGTGTCATAAATAATTTAATTTATTTCATGTCAAAAAATTATAAAAAAGTACCAACATGTAGGAAATATTTTTAGCTTTATAATTAATATTTATTGTCAAAAGAATAATTTATATTACCCCTTATAAAAATTAATTACTAAAGGATTGTTGTTAATGCCAATTTTGACTTTACATTAAATTAATTAATCTAATGTGTCATTGTTTTTCATTAGTGGCTCCATGGGTTCCCAAAATCGACCCAAGTATGTCCATGGTTGGTCATTTCTCGTCCAATAAGGTTTGGACAAGTGTTAAGGTAATTTTGAATTATTATAATATTCTTTTAACCTTGAATTACCCTATTTACCTTTAACCGTGGTAAATAAAAGTAAAAACTTACTATTCACCAAAAAATTATTTTTATCTAATTGAACCACATTTTACTACTTGATATTAACCATTTCTCTCGTATTTTCAAAATTCAACTCACATAAGCGGTAAAATTATGTTTTATGAACAATTGCAAAAGCTCTTAGGATGTGGGTAAAAGACGGTGAAAAGTTCAATACGATTTTTATAAATCTAAAATTATTATAGAATGACTTCAATGAATTTCATTGAACTTATATATGTATTATGTATCTATTTTGACCTAAAATAAATTTAAATCAAATAAAATAGTATTTAAATAAAAAGTCGGTTTTAACAAAAAACATAGTGTTTTCACTATTCATCAAAAATTGAAGTTTTTGAGAAAAATACCCAAAATTCAGCCTAAGCTATATTTGATATTCTGAATTCAAAAATGATGTCTGTTTTTACAAATTCTAAACATATAAGTGGCATTAATTAATTTTAAAAGTAATTCCCGTTATCAAAACAAATAGCGTGTTTTTAAGAAACAATAAATATCAAAAGATCGACACTTGTTTATGTCCAAATTCAAAGTGAAATTAATTACAATGACCAGAATTGGATTAAATGGTAAAAATATATTCCAATTACTCTTTAAAACCAATTAGAAAGATAATCTATCCATATAAATTATTGCGATGAAAAAAGTTGTTTTTAATTAAAATATAACGTGTTTTTACTATTCATCAAAATATAAAAGTTATCAGAATAATATGAAAAATTTATCCAAAGTAAATTTTTATATCCTGATTCTAAAGAATAATTTAATTTTTTCAAATTGAACTTATAAATATGTCAAAAACTAGATTTAATGTGGGTGCGCCATTAAAAGGTGGCATAACTTCATTTTTTGAAAAATACTTATTTTACCGGAAAACGTTATTTTGTTCTCATACCATGTTCTAAAAAATGTGTAAGATAAATAATAATGTTATAAAATTCAAAATTTAGTTAATACTATTCATAACGTCTAGTTTATAATAATATTATAACCATATATCATTGTTTAGTGAAACTTGGTATTGCGTACTACACACACTATCGAGGAAGGTCGCGATTGTGTGTAATGCAAGCCAGGTTAGGGTTGCGTGTGATGAAAGACTCCTTCATTGTTTCGTATAACAGAATCAAACCATATTTAATTTATAAATTGAATATATATATATATGTATATACACACTCAATGTTGCATAGAATAACTACTATCAAAATTATGTGTAACATGATCCCAGAATAGTGTTGCGTATACTGCAAGCTAATACGGTGTTGTGTATAGCGCAAGGTAATCTTGGTGTAGTGTAAAACGTAAGACATCAATGAAATTGAAAGAATATTTTTCATAAAATCTCGGGGTGTTACATTCTACCCCCTTAAAATGAATTTCGCCCTCGAAATTTGCCGGGGTTATAAATCGTTTACTATTCCTAGAAACCCACATCGTAAAAAGGAATACTAAAAAATGTCATTAAAAACTAAAGTAGGACACGTTACGGTTACCCAAATTAACTAATCACTGGGTTTCCACATAGGAGAACATAGGTGAAAATATGGATATGGAATAAAAGTCTAACCATCATGTTCTGATGGAGAGTGGTAGAGAACATGGATATGAAAAAGCCAACATTCACAAAGACATAGATTTGTGATGATCTATGGTACCATCTGATTCATCAGATATAAGAGTACTAGGACAACATTTTTTGGCTTTCAATATAATTTCCCTAATGTTGAAGAATTTTTGAATTAAAAGAAATTGTTACTTGATTTTGGTACAATCTCATTGTTGTTCATGTCTTGAACAATTTCCACTTCATATCTTAAAGAAATGAAGTTGAATTTGTTTTCCATGAAATGTTAGAGGATCATAAGATAGAATGATCGGTCATTCCATCTATCTCAGACATAAAGTTAGAAAGGTTTATATACATAAGTCCATCTATGGTGATATTATTTGTATATGGTTCCAAAAATGGACTTATAATTCAACTATCATACTTCTTATTAAAGTAAAACTAATTTCTACTAACCAGGGACTTCCTGTAGGCCCGTGGTATGCGATAAAGGCCTATCAAACTTCGGTTGTGGGTTCGATTCCCACAGCCTTGTCCGACGCGACGGGTTGTCACCCGTCCTGCAGGTTGTCCTTTTTCTAAAATTACAACATTATGAAATTCCATCGATAATATCGAAAACAGTTCTAGCCTTAAACAATACTAACTTATGTCCAACATAATCCATTTCAAATCTATAGGATTATCCAAAATAATTCTATCCAAACTTATAGTATAAAGAAAACAATTACTAGAAATGTCATCTATCGAGCATGTGAATACCATCATTTACCCCCGATATATCTTGTTGATCACATTCCAATAATGTGAATACCTTAATCATGTATTCTCTTGAAAAATGAATACCCATTGAACCTTAGTGAAAACATGAATTCTGTCAAAAGTTAACTCCTTCCACATACCAAAATCCCAAAATTTCTATATACTCAAACAATTATATCACTTTGTCCTTATATAATTCATGAGCTCATTAATACTATCAAACATTTCTTTATCTCCTTAGCACTTCTTTATGCGCATATTAGGTTCTTTCCAAAAATATCTGAATAACATTTCATGGTTACTGGTATCATTCATCATACACTTTCAAAAATTAAGGAAAGACAATAGTGTAACAATCCTTAGATTTCTCTTTATTCCATAGTACCGTGAGATTACTTATACAAAATTACTCTTGATAAACATGTAATCATTCCACTACCTTCTTAAACCATTGACCGAGCATCAACAATTCTTTCATCTCACATATCATTTATAGTATCTTCATCATCATCCACATAAATACTACCCATATGACCATGCTGATTCTCTTTTATGAGATTTTCCCTTAGAGAATTGGTTTTAATAATGCCCTTACATTCCATATTTAAAACACTTCACTATTGTTGATGTATTATAAATACCATTATCCTTGTCCATGGCGTTAACTGAACCTTTTCCTTTACAACTACTAGCTTTGTGTCCTTATTTTCCACACCCAAAGAATCTTCCAGTTCCTTTGAAACATTCTCCTTGATGCCTCTTCCCACATGACATACATGAGGGAAATTGAACTTTCTTTCCTCTATGATCATCATTAAAATCCATCTTTCTCTTATTAGCTGAGTCAGGAAACTTACCAAAGCTGAGATTATTGATCATATTATGAGATTGCTGATTAGGCATAATAACGATGTTTTGCATTCCAAATCCCATTTCATTTTCTTGATCATGAAGAATATCATTCCATTGTCCATCATATTCTCCATTATCGTGAATCTTCCGGTTTCCAGCCATTTTCTAAAACCCAAAAAGAATTGTGTGAGAGGAAAAAATCATGATAGGTAAAACAACATAATAAAGGGGGAGTAACTTCAATATCTAACATCTTAGGTTTTATTCTAATATCATTACCGTAATTCTAGGACTATAACCTATACTTATACTTAACCTTAGGGATATCCCTAGACAAACCTTAGAAATATCTCTAGGGATCTCACTAAAGTTTTCGCATCCTAGTTTCCAAAGGTTAACTAAACCTTTCCTCTAATACCAACTGTAGAGACCTAAATCTTGACGTACATGGACATTACATTACTTTTGTGGAATACTTAATACATAACAAAAACCAAAACTCAAGGATTGTAATAGTTTAGTGTCTTTGGAAACTTGGAACGTAATCTTCTAATCGTGGTGACTGATCTTCAACATCTCCCATAAAGATCTTCCCCTTTTGGTTTTCTTACCTAAAACATTTATTTAAGTCCTGGGGAAAAGAAAACATATAAAGGGTGAGCTCAAATTATCAGTAAGGGTACGAATGGATAAAATAAAACAAATCATATAAATTTGAACTTAAAAACATGAACATAATGTTTAAACATCAAAATCTTGAGCAATAACATAAAACATGGCAGTACATAAGGCATAGATCATAAAGAAACATTACTCATGATAAAATATCATGATAATAAAACATGTAATTGTGGAAAAACATTAAGTACATGATATGATTTCCATAGTATCCAAGGCATTGCTGCCAAGACCATCTTAGTGGACAAAGTCTCCTTCTGAATCGAGTTCACTCCTCGTTTAAGTCCTGTATTATTGAACCAGATTAACTTACCATTCCAGCCATGTCTATCTCATGAGATAAAAATCTTTACCCAATTAATTGGAGGGAGATATAGGTCCCACCCATCTCATAATGAAATCATTCTTACTTGTGCCACAAAATCCTAAATCATACATCATAGCATAACCCATGTAATAAATTGGGATTCTTAAACATCATGCCATCATAACATAATCCATATAAAAAAATGGATATCATTTCATCATAATAAGATTCATACCATGTTAATAATAGAGACATTATACTTGAAACATACACGTATGAAATAATGTCATCTTAGATGAAAAATGGTTTTGATAAAACATTTGAAATAAATTCTTGAGGAAAATTTCATTTCTTCTTCAAAATCATTTTCTTTTCACAAAATGCCATGAAATTTTAAAAGAAAAGTATTTTGTTGAAAATATTCATAAAATCTTGTAGAGTAAGCTTCATTAAAATGAGGGGTTATTAAATCGTAAAAATCCGTTCACGCCATATAAGTTAAAAATAACATTTTTCTTGTACTTTTGTCAGAAAAGTCAAAAAGTACCTTGTATGGTAAACAAAAAAAAATTCCTTACATACCATGTAGTAAAAGTAAAAAATGGGTAAAAAGGACTTTAAACATACATTAAAACATTTTTATAAAACTTGGACATGGATGATAAATATAACCCCAGCAAATACTTACGAATAAACAATCTCGGATAAGAATGAGATTGGAATAATTATCCCCTACCTTAGGCCCGATATGCTTCTTACGTATCCGAACATCCTATATAATGATTCAAATAATGTAATTGACTTATTAAATAATCATATTCATTGTTATGATATCATATATGGTTCAATTATAACATTATATTACTTGTTCTTTTGTAAATCCCATGTTAAAGCAACGTTTTGGGTAAAATCATCTTATTTATAGTACGTGTTTGGACTTGTTGTTCTTGATGTTATTATTACTTATATCATGATTTACTTACTTAAAGAATGTAAATCATGATTTATATATCATATATATTCATTATATATCCAGCATATACATGTATTTAAAATAGTACATAACATATGGAGGTAAGAAATGAAATGCACCGTTCATGGAGGCAGTAAACCGTACGTAGGCATGAACGCTACTTTCATTTATATTTATTATTTTAATGGAATTAAAACATAATGATAAATAGGTATATTATAATTCCAGCATAATATCATATATAATATCATTAACTCCATCCTTTATACATCCCATATAAGGCATTAACGAATCACATCACTTTGATGGGGCGATAGTCCGCACTTCCTCAAATGAGATTATCGTATTTACCAACTATGGAAACCATACGGGCTTGATATAATTGGGAAGAAAAGAAGAATAAGGAAATCATAAATATAATATATATCATATTTAAATACAGTGCCATCATAATGGCCACCATGAGAGGCGGTAGGAGAAAATCGAACAATCATCGTTTCGTGAGGCGTTAGTTTTCCATCATAGAAACATTATGTTCTTCATCCATTAGATGGAGGTGTATGTAAGTGTAGTTATAATAATTCTCATAACAACATCCTAGTATTTTGAGGATATTGTTTTTGTCACAAAATAATGTATTAAAAAGAGTTTAGGGGTTGGATAAGTAGAATAAAAGAAAACAACTTAAGAGAAACTATTACCTTTGATTTGGGTAACTTCCTTTGGATTGAACCAAAAGGTCTTCTTGGAGTGTCTTCTGTCTAATGTAAGGCTTAAAGGGGGAGGAGAGGGATGTAGGGAGCTTAGTTGGGCAGAGTTTGGATGATCCAAAAGGCTTGAGAGGTCTGAGAAATTTCATAGAAGTGGTCTCCTTTTATAAGGGAGTGGAAGGGCTCTTTAGGAAAGTGTGAAAACATTATTTTATTATAAACTTATCTTCAGTTTCAAGAGGTCCAAAACACATTAATGTCGAAGATAAGATGACTCATATTCGAAATAAAATCATCCAATAGTAATTGGACAGGTTTTGGATGATATTTTAATCATTATAATCTTATTTATTTAAATCTTATATTAATGAGCTAAATACTGCATCATTATTGTGTCATAAATAATTTAATTTATTTGATGTCGAAAAATTATAAAAAAAATACCAACATGTAGGAAATATTTTCTCTTTTTAATTAATATTTATATTCTAAAAGATAATTTATATAGCCCCTTATAAAAATTAATAACTAAAGGATTTTTGTTAATGCCAATTTTGTCTTTACATTAAATTAATTAATCTAATGTGTCATTGTCTTTCATAAGTGGCTCTATGGGGTCCAAAAATCTATCCAAGGATGCCCATGGCCGGACATTACTCATCCAATATGTTTTGGAAAAGTGTTAAGGTAATTTTGAATTATTATAATATTCTTTTAACATTGAATTGACCTATTTAACTTTAACCGTGGTAAATAAAAGTAAAAGGTTACTATTCACAAAAAAATTATTTTTATCTAATTGAACCACATTTTACTCCTTGATAATAACCATGTCTCTCGGATTTTTGAAATTCAACTCATAGAAGCGGTAAAATTAAGTTTTATGAACAATTTCAAAAGCTCTTAGGAGGTGGGTAAATGACGGTGAAAAGTTCAATACAATTTTTATAAATCTAAACTTATTATAAAATGACTCCAATGAATTTCATTGAACTTATATAAGTATTATGTATCTATTTTGACCTAAAATAAATTTAAATCAAATAAAATATTATTTAAATAAAAAGTCGGTTTTAACCAAAAACTCAGTGTTTTCACTATTCATCAAAAATTGAAGTTTTTCAGAAAAATACCAAAAATTCAGCCTAAGATATATTTGATATTCCGAATTCAAAAATGATGTCTATTTTTACAAATTAAAAACATAGAAGTGTCATTAATTAATTTTAAAAGTAATTCCCGTTATCAAAACAAATAGCGAGTTTTTAAGAAACAATAACTATCAAAAGATCGACACTTGTTTATGTCCAAATTCAAAGTGAAATTAATTACAATGACCAGAACAGGATTAAATGATAAAAATATATTCTAATTACACTTTAAAACCAATTAAAATGATAATATAACCATATAAATTATTGCGAGGAAAATAGTTGTTTTTAATTAAAATATAGCGTTTTTTACTATTCATCAAAATATGAAAGTTATCAGAATAATATGAAAAATTTATCCACCGAAAATTTTTATATCCTGATTCCAAAGAATGATTTAATTTTGTAAAATTTAACTTATAAAAATGTCAAAAACTAGATTTAATGTGGGTGCTCCATCAAAAGGCGGCAAAACTTCATTTTTTGAAAAATACTTATTTTACCCAAAAACTTTATTTTGTTCTCATACCATGTTCTAAAAAATGTGTAAGATGAATAATAATGTTATAAAAATCAAAATTTAGTTAATAATATTCATAAATACTAGTTCATAATAATATTATAACCATATATCATTGTTTAGTGAAACTCAGTATTGTGTACTACACACGTTATCGAGGAAGGTCATGATTACGTGTAATGCAAGCCAGGTCAGGGTTGCATGTGATGAAAGACTCCTTCGTTGTTTCGTATAACAAAATACAACCATATTTCATTTATACATTGAATATATATATATGTATATACACACTCAATGTTGCATAGAATAACTACTATCAAAATTGTGTGTAACATGATCCAAGAATAATGTTGCGTATACTGCAAGCTAATATAGTGTTGCGTATAGCGCAAGGTAATCTTTGTGTAGCATACAAGACAAGACATCAATGAAATTGAAAGAATATTTTTCATAAAATCTCGGGGTGTTACATATTTTATGGGGGTAATACATGTTTTAATAAGGTTCCCTTCTCAAATATTTCTGAAAAGAGAACCCGATTCAAGGGAACTTTATGATTTTTTACCCATTTTAAAGTGCACTCCATAGTCTATTTTAAGAAACTATTATTTTAATAAAATAAATATTTTTATCATGAAAATATATCTTGGTTCATTTTTGAATTTATACAAACAATTATACAGGTTCTATTTTAAATAATCTTTAATATTTTCCTTATACTACACTAAAATATTTTATTTATAAAGTTTCTTAAACAAATTTATTACATGTATTCACTTTTTTTTGACATAACTTATCATGATAAATATCTATTTTCCCTTATAAATTTCTATGTATGGTTTAAATTATATCTTTCATGGACACCATTATGATATTCTCTTATGTTTTTCCTTTTGACATGATTATGATACCCAATTCATACCATGGGTAACCCTTATGTATGATTATTCATGTGGAACACATATTCATGAACATGTTATGATAGGTTCAACTAGATAGTGATACAATTCATTCTGAAATGTTTAGCCTCATGACATGTCATGCACAATGATCTTGGTGGTTATCCTTGACTCATGCTCCATGTGAAACGGTCTTTTTGGTTAGCCTTGACTCATGATCCTCCATGTGAAATGAGACTTTACTCATGTTATTGTCATATTTTATGTTTCTTCCAAATTACTATTATTCCAGGGTTATATGATCCCATATTTTATATTTTATGATTCCATATGTTTAATAATGTTCCATGCCTTTTTATATCATTATGTTATGCATTTTAACCCATGTACTTAGATTTATTTTAATGATTATTTCATTATTGGGATTTTAGCTCACCCTTTTGTTTATGTATTCTTCTAGGGTATCCTCTATAGATGTAGGGGATCAATGGAAGTTAGGATCTCCTTATGAAGATTATGTAAAATATGTTTTACTTTTTAATTATGATGTTTAATTGTGTACCTAATCTCCAGGACATTAGAATTTATGATCCTTGGATTGTAATTTTATGTTTAAGTTTGCCTAAAATCATGTAATAATATGTGTAAAAATATAGAGTCTCTATAGTTAGTATCTGAGGGAGGTTTATTTATTTTTGGAGACTAGGAATAGAAAACTTTAGTATGAAACCTTGGTATAAGACTAAGTATGAGAAAACATCCCTAAAATTTGGTTAGTATAGAGTAAGTGGTTTATCAATAAAATATACCCATTTTAGGATACTACAAGTGGATGTGGTTCTGACACAAATGTACCAAGAAGTAAAAATTTTGATAGCTTCTTCTGAGTTTGACTCGTGGCAACATAGTACACAAAAATGGGCCTTACTATGCACCTAGTTTGACAATCCCAGTGAATATGATTTGGTAAATTCATAATATTTTTACAAACCATTATTAAGGGTAAAAAAATCCCAATAAGAATATATTTGAGGAGATATATCATGGATAACCTAGATTGACACCTAGGGAATCAGAAGTTAGGATATACTTTTCCTTTACAATTTTATCCTCTTATGTTAAAAGTTTCCTTTTATTTTCCTTATTAGTAAGTATTTAAGACCTCTAATTATACTTTATTTTCTTAGTTTATGGATGGGAATATAAGAACTCATGATAAAAATCAATGTGATAGGAAAGGTGGTGGTTTCCCTAATTATATACCAAATATTATGGGAATGGGTGATCAAAACTTCATGACAATACTTTCTAAACTAGATCAAGTTATGAATAATTACATTAATCAAGTGGAAAACCCAAATTATTCTAAGAGATAGAATGTTTCCATCCATACATAAAATCCCTCCATGTTTAGTGGATCTTTTGATCCCCTCCTCAAAGAATAGTTGATTGAATCCATTGAAAATATATTCTATATCCTCTAGTGCTTAGAAAGAGTGAAGGTTGTGTTGACAGTCTATATTTTTGATGGGAAGCTGATCAGTGGTGGGAATTGATAAAAACTATGAAGTATAAGGTGGAAATTTTATCCATAGAATTGGAAGATATCAAGAAAATATTTTTGAAAAAATATTTTCTATGACCCTCCGTTTATAGATGGAAAGGGTATTTCTCAGACTCAAGAAGAAGGAAGATGAGTCTATTGGGGTGTATGGGAAAACCTTCACAAGGATTGAAAGACACACCTCAAAATTTTTCATGAACACTAAAATAAAGGTGAATCTTTTATATATCATACTAAATATAATTATATAAAAGGTGTCGATGATTCGAGACTTTGAATGATACAAAGAGATTTTCGGTTGTGACCTTAATTTTGAAACAAAGATCAAAGATTCTCACTGGTCTCTTGGTCCCAATGAAAAAAATAGGAAAATGAAGTCTATTATGGGTGGATCAGCAGATAAATCCCATGATGAAAAGGTAACCCAATATCCCATGTGTCAAAATTGTGGGATGAGTTATCCCCGGAACCATATAAAGGGAACCAGGAAATGATTCAAATGTAAAATAATGGGTAATATGTATAATAATTACTCATGGGATACGAAGAATCCCTCTAATGTAGTAGAATAAGGAAACGTTTAGTTCAACACTATTCTTGTAGTGAAGTGTTCCAAATACAAGGAACATGGGCATTATGAGAACCATTTCCCTAAGCCAATGTTTTTTTGGAGGAATTCAATAACAACGATCTCCAAGGAAGCAAGAAAGCGCATATGCTATCATAGGCACTAAAATGGAGCCAAAAAATTTTGTGCTGATGGGTTAAATTATTATTCATTAAATAATAAGGAATATACTATTTGATTTTATTTCTACACATTCTTTCATATCTTGAAAATTTAGTAGAACAATTCAACCAACTCCTAAAAATTTGGAGGATGAGTTATCTATGAGAATATAAAACGGGGAAATTATTACATCCAAATTCTATAACTCTCTTAGTTAATGTTTGAGGAATGAACCTCCAATTTTTTTTTCATAATCCCTTTGGTGGAGTTTGACACTATATTGGGCATATATTATCTATCTTTATATAAATCCAACATCAACTGTCAGGAAAGGGAGATTACACTTCATATCTCAAAGCATCCTCAAATTCTATACAATTGTAAGGAGGAGGAAAAATCACCTTCAGAATAAATGTCTAATATGTGGATATTACTAACTTATGAGAAATCATATCTAACTCAAATTATTGAGACAAAAGAGAGAATCATTCTCAAAGGGATTCCCATTGTGAAGGACCACACATATGTGTTCCCTGAAGAGTTTCTTGGTCTTCCTCCTAGTCAAGAGGTTGAGTAATAAATTGAAAATATTCGTAGATCTCTTTATTACATCTCAATCATGAAATACATGATTATTACATCTTTTTAGATGAATATTCATTACATTTAACAAATGCACACCCGAGGAACATAATAGTTTAGTGCCTTTGGAAACATGGAATAAATTATTCTAACTTAAGAAAGATCTTCAACATCTCCTATAAAGATCTTCCCCTTTAGTAATACTACCTAAAAGATTTCTTTATAACATGAGGAATGGAAACATAAAGAAAGGGTTATCTTAGATGCTTAGTAAGGGTAAACAAACAAAACATGACCATAAAATTATAAAAACATGAATATAACTTTTTAAAATCATACCTTGTATAACATATATCAAAATTATGATTCATTGAATAAATATTGGTAATTTATAAGGCATAAATCATAATGGAAAAATATCAATGAGAAAATAGCATTGATATAGAACCTGGAATTGTGTAAAACACATAAGTATATAAAATAATTTCTATATTATCCAGAGCTCATTTACAAGACTATCATAGTGGGAAAAGTCTATTACTAATTTGGGATTACTTACCCTTCCAGCCCTATATTACTGAACTAGATTTATAGTAATTCCAGTAATGTATATCTCATGAGATAAAAATATTTACCCGATTAATTAGAGGAAGATATAGGTCCCACCCATCTCATAATTAAATCATTCTTACACATGTCACAATAATATAAATCATTCATCATAACATAACCCAAGAAATAAAATGGCTTTTTTAAACATAATTCTATCATATGATAATTCATGTAAAACTAATAGATTTCATAAATATAATTACATCATAAAAATAGTCAACCATAATAATAATAGGGATATTATACTTGAAAAATAACCTTAATCTAAGAGGGAAAATAAATTTTGATAAAACAGTTGAAATTAATTCTTGAGGAGAATATATTTTCATCATAAAAATGTTTTATTTTCATAAAAAACTATTCAATTTTAAAAGAAAATAATTTCTTTGAAAATAACATTGAAAACATGTAAAATAATCTTCATGGAAATAAGACATTATATAAGCATAAAAATCCATTCATGTACAGTAAGTTAAAAAAAATATCCTTCTTGTATTTTTCCAAAAAAACTCAAAAAGTACCTTGTATGAAAAATGAAAGAAATTTTACTTATAAAATGTGTAGTAAAAGTAAAAAATGGGTAAAAATAAATTTAAACATACATAGTATAATAATAAACATTTTATTAAAACATTTTTACAAGACATGGGCATGGATGATAAATATACCCTATTAAAAAATTACGTATAATCAATCTTGGATAATACTGAGATTTTAAAATTACCACTTAAAAATTTATAATTAGTGGAATGGTATACCTTATAAGATAAATAAAATTATAATCATATAAAAAAGTCATAACTTTCATAATATTAATCATAAAAACAACCATTGGTATCATAAGCCCCACACAAAAGAAATAGGTGGTGCATAAGGCGTATGTCCCACAGAAATAAAAGTGAGATAAAATAATCCCTTAACATAGGTACAATTTAATTTGTACATATAAAAAAATCCTGTATAATGGTTTAAATAATGTCATTAACTTATTATAGAATCATATTTATATTTATGATATCATATGTGATCATATTGACACCCGTTTAATAATATTTTCTTATTACACTTCTTTTGGTGCTAACTGCTTTATTTTCTATTGCATGTTTTGTCACATAAGTCCCAATTATTTTAAGTAGAATAAATTTCTATAATTTAAATAATTATATTAAGGTAATATATATAATATTTATTCATTATATACATTTATATAATCATTCATGAATGATGTACATGGATATGAATCGCTTCGCGTTGTTTAGACGGTATATCGTACATACGCATGAGTGATGATATAATTCCCATAATTTTGAAATGGTATGGATGTGAATGGTATATAATTTGTTCAATAATCCATATCATGTAAAAATAATAATCACATATAGTAATTATTTCCATCATTTAATCCATCCAAGTAAGATGGTGGTGACAAATAGATTACACTACGGCGTGGAGACGGTAAGCCGTACATATGCACACATGGTGTTTCTAATTTTCATAGGATGTATAGAAGGTAAAATAAGGATGTTACTAAACATAATAACATTTTAGTATATATTTTATACTAGATTTGTTACTTAATAATGGAAAAAACATTGTAATAGTAAGTAGAAGAAGAAATAGTTTGAAAGAATCGGTAAAGAAGATTTACTCTTCTTCAACGTGCTCCCTCTAAATATCCCCTAAAAGGAACTAGAGTTGGTATTTTGAGACAACCATAACTGCAACGCCCCAAGTTTCCATGGTACGCTTCTCTTTGAATAATACAATAGCGTGTGTTATACGCAACTTCAAGTTCTAACACACCACAACCAATCAAACTAGGCATTATGAATAGTAACACCCACTTTTTTGAAATTTTATATATTTTATCCTTCAAAATGAAATTAATTTTTGGATTCAGAATATCAAAATTATATTAGGGTTATTTTTTGTTACTTTTTGGATAACTTTCATATTTTGATGAATAGTGAAAATTACAAAAATTTTAATTAAAAAAACTTTTTTAATAGAAATAATTAATAGTGATAAAATACAAATTTGAGTGGTTTTAAAGTTTATTTAGAATATATTTTTACCATTTAATACAATTTTTGTCATAGGACATAATTTCACCTTTAAAATGGACATAAACAAGTGTCAATCTTTTGATAGTTATTATTTCTTAAAAACACGTTTTTTGTTTTGACAACGGGAATTAATTTTAAATTAATTTCTGCCACTTCTGTGTTTTGAATTTAGAAAAATGTGTTCCATATTTTGAATCAGGAGGTCCAAATTGTTTAAATAAGAAACTTTTATTTTTAGACATTTTGAATAATTACTTCGGTAAATATTTTATTTACCTTGGTTAAATGGTAAATCCGGTAAATAATGTTAAAAAAAATATTATAATAATAATAAATTACCCTAAACATTTCCTAACCATATTGGTTGATATATGTCCAACTATGGGCATATTTTGGTCGATTTTGGGACCCCATGGATCCACTTGTAAGTGATAATGACACTTTATATTAATTAATTTAAAGTAAATACAAAAATGACATAAGCATATATCTTTTAGAATTTTTTTCATAGGGTTATATATGTTAAATTTTTGAATGTAAATATTAATTATAAATATAAAACAATTTACTACATAATGGTATTTTATTTAGAATTTTTAGACATTGTATAATTAAATTTATTTATGACACAATAATGGTGCAGTATTTTCCTTAAAAATAAAAGAATCAAATAATTGGTATTATAAAAGTTAAAATAAATATAATTTGAATGTTTTGATGACATAAACGAATTTTATTTTTTAATATTACATTTTATGATTTCTTAAATGAATTTTATTCGAATTACTAAAGTTGTTAATACTTTTAAAAAAAATCAATTATTGAATAGTGTCAAAATTGACATAAATGAGTTTTTAAAACAAATACTATTTTAATAATTGATATTCTATTCCTAAAATTCTAAGGTTAGGCCAAAGTTCTTATATAATGGTTGGTTTATTATTAATGGACCACTTGGGGGTCTCTTGGATGTATATAGTATGTTTATTAACTATATAATATAAAAATACAAAGTGACATGGTAAATGTCAAACTAATTAACTAGGAGTTAAAACTAAAAGATAAGGTTAATATAGTGACCCAAACCTGTCTAAAATCTATTGGTTGAAAGGATTTATACCCATACCCACCTTAGAATTTGAATAATTTACTTTGGATCCATTATAAACCGAATATGAATTTATTATAAAATAATATTTCTAGCTTTTCCTAAGGTGCCCGTCACCACTTTTATAAAAAGGCACTCACCCTTCTCTCAAATTCATACCTTCAAAGCCTTTTGGTTCTGCCAAAATATGTCCAAATATCATAAAAAATTCCCTCACTTCAACCTATAGGTGTTATTTTGATCATAAATCCATCCTAAAGAGCCATTTTGATCAAATTTAAAGGAAGAACCCGAAGAAGAGGTAATGATTTCACCACCCACTTTCAAGTTCCTTTCTTCTCCCACTTCTTCTTTATTTGTTATTTCTATTATAAACTAATAAATTCAGTATCTTCTATATAATGAGATGTTATTATAAATATAGAACAACCAAATTCATTATTCTATCCATCCCTTGAATGACATGTCATCATACGTGCGTACGTACGACTTACCGTCTCCACGTCATGGTGTAATTGTTATTCAATACATTATTATTTGGATGGGTATAATAATAATGTGTAATTAATGTAAATAATAAATATAACCTGATAATGATTCTTTATATATGATATACCATCCAATTATATATTATTTTAAAATCAAAATAATGATATTGTCGCTCGTGCGTACGTACGGACTACTGTCTCCACGAACGCGATGAGATTCATTCCCCATCATATCTATTCAAGACTAATTTTCATTTGATGATTAAAAATAATTTTTAAGGACTTGATATAATTCTGGATATGAATAATATACAACCTATCCATAACAAACATGGCTTATGTAACATAACATATAAAAGAAAACGAGTAAGTTAACACCCGAAATGACGATAATACTAAGATATTATTAACAAAACAATGTTAAAGGATCATATATGATATCATATTAATGTATATGATTCTTTTATAATTTAATAACAATTATTTCAACATTATAAATGAGGTTAACCTACACTCAACCATATAAAAGTTCAAGGTAAGGGTTTATTTAACAATATCTTCATTATCCGAGGTTGTTTATATGTAATTATCTACTGGGACCTCTTTATCATCCACATCCATGTTTCTTTAAAATGTATTTCAAAACATTCTTTATATTTTATAGACTATGGGTTAAATTAATTTATACCCTTGTTTGACTTTTTATAAGATGTTTATAAAGAAATATTTTCTTCGTTTTCCAAACAAGGTCATTTTTAACCTTTTCGAGAGAATTAAGGAAAGAATTTCTTTTTAACTTATATGGAGAGTGTGGATAATTTCCACCATTATGAAATCGTTGAAGATTACCTTAAAATATTATATGAATATTTTCAAATAAAATGTTTTCTTATATAATTATGTGACTTTTAAATGATTTTAAAAAAGTGATATTTCTCTCAAATAGTTTTGATTTCATCTATGTCAACATCCATTGATGGATTTTAAGCTTATTTGAAGTTGATTTATTATGATACAAAACATCAATATTTTATTGAAGGTTTTGTGATATGTTTGACTGTGGATGTGTTATTTTTATACCATTCATGGTTTATGGAGAAAGTATTGGCATTTCGTATGCTAGTTTTAATGTGAATGTTTATGTTATGTTTAAACCTGTACATATGAGGAATGCATTGGAAATAATAAGTGATGGGTGGAGCCCTCTATAGCTCCTCGATGCATCGGTAGGTCTCATGAGACAAACTAGTGTCTTGGAATAAGGCCTTGACAAAATCTTATTTGTAGTATTGGCACAAGGCCTTGACTATGTGGTTATGATAGTCTGGAATTATGCATTCCATCATTATGAAAGTGGTTATTGATATTGCATGTGATTATTAAACTAGTAGAATATCCGCATGAATAAGTAAATGGAATTATTTCATTTTATTTCTGCCATATTATGCTGAAGTTCGAGTTTAAAAGGCTTTTTTTAGTTATACATTGCCTTAAATGTTTATGCTTATTTATGAAAGATTCCGCTATATTGTTATCCTTACTGGGCATATGAGCTCACCCCTTTATATGTTTCATTTTTCCCAGGATGTGAAGAAGTATTTTATGAATGACCTGTAGGGATAGTATGTGGGGATATGAGTGTGGACTATGGAGACTATGTTGTTGTTGTTTTTATTTTTATGATGTAATGTAAGACTTATGAATATATCTAGTGTTTCCAGGGCTACTAAACTTATCGGTCTTTCGATATATGATATTTTTTGTGATCATGCCAATGTTTTGTAAGAATGCACTGACTCTAGGTAATTGGGGTCGGGGCATTACAATTGGTATCAGAGGAAGTTTAGTACAAACCTTGGAAGATAGATTTTGATAAACTCTGATTAGAGAACATAGCCCTAAGATATACTTTGATGATGAGTATAGAAAAACATCCTAGAATTTTGGTATTATAGATATTTTGTGAGTTTCCCGAGCAATACATCCCTGTCTGGATATGAGTAGGTAGAGGCGGCTTTGGCATAGATGTACCTAGGGGTAAAACCCGAAAACACTGCTTTGAGATAGACTTGAACAGGAACTGGTGCGCAACAATGGGCCTTGCTGCACTCTTGGTTATGACACTCCCAGGGGATATTCTTAGGATAATTTTCATTTTCTTTACAAACCATTATGAAGTGTTTATGAGTATATACTTCCTTAAAAAATTTTTTTATAATTATGAATTATATCTATAAACTGTTCAATTCATGTGAAGTGTTTTACAAGTTTGGATTTATGTATTGCAATTCACAAAGTAATCTATTGTATGCCATTGTTTAGAAATGGAACCTCGTGGAATAAATGGAAACTGTATCAATTCATGAACTCCATGTAGATATTTTCCTCCTGCTCAAGATAATTATAGTGGAGCTGGTGATGCAACTGGTGCTGATCATCTTATCACCATACAAGGACAACTCACTCAGGTTAAAAATAATAACCTTACCCATATGGAGCACCCTGATTCATAGCATGGAGGTTCAATGTTAGATCTCTTCATGAGGCAACAACCACAAACATTCAATGGGAGTAAAAATCCCTTAGTAGATGAGCAATGGAAAAATTCCTTAGAGAAAATATTCCATGCCTTGGGGAGTAGTGAAAGAGAAAAAGTTATCATGGCAGTTTACCACCTCACTGGAGATGCTGATCAATGGTGGTCATTGATTCAAAACATGAAGGAAGATTATGAAGTATCAAATATGGAATAGTGGGACTTTAAAGAGATTTTCTTAGAAAAATACTTTCTTCATGACCATCGAGAAGATATAGAAAGGCAATTTCTAAGTCTGAGACAAAATGAGGATGAGAATGTCGCAAAGTATGAGGCTAACTTTACAAGGTTATCAAGGTATGCTATAGATTATATATGTAATCCAAGAAGTAAGATTGATAATTTATTTTATGGGTTAAAACCATTTCTCTGTCAATAATTAGTCTCACAAACCTTCTCGTTGTATGAAGATATTGTCTCATGCGCTATCAAGACAGAAAAGTAATTCTATAAGTCTTACGTCTTTAAAGCAAAGCAAGAGAAGAAGAGATTTTCTAATCACTATGGAATTGGAAATAAGGGTAATAAGGGAAAAGTTTAATATCCATCCTGTAGTAAATGTGGGAAGAAACACCCTGGTACTTGGTTGAAAGGAATGTGAGTCTATAACAAGTGTGGTGAAAAAGGCCACCAAGATCGTGATTGCAAGGGGAAGAAAGAAGCTACCGATGTTCAATGCTACAACTACAAGGAGATGGGACATTATGCAAATGAATGTCCTAAGATTCAAGGGAACATACCTCAGAAAAGGCCAAGGGATCAAGGCCAAGCTTATGCTATCACTACTGCTGAGGTTGAAGCTCCGAAAGACGTGGTGGCGGGTAATTTAATGGTTTCCTCAAGTTTAGACAATGCTTTATTTGATTCTGGATCATCGCATTGTTTCATATCTTCCCAGTTTTCTAAGAAAATTAGATATTTCCAATTTGATTTACCAAGGGAGTTTTCTAGTCAAAACTCCTAAGGGAAGTATCATTGCTACAAAGTTCTGTGGATCTGTTCCCATTAGAGCACATAAATGTTCTTTATCTGCTGATCTCATCGTCAAACCCATGATTGAATTTGATATAATCCTCGGTATGGATTGGCTTTCATACCATGATGTGAAGATTTATTGTAAGAAGAAGGAGGTTACGATTTTTGATGATGATGATAAGGAACACCTTATCTTTAGAGCATAATCTTCACCACCTAATTCTTATATAGATCCACCCCCAGTAGCTCAACTAACTTCAATTATTGGGGAGGAAGAGAATGAAATGACTGTGGGTGAGGAAAGGAATGTTCAAATAGAGGATGTAACTATTGTGAAAGAATATGTAAATGTGTTTCCGAAAGATTTACTTGTACATCCTCTAGAAGGAGAAATTGAGTTTTCCATTGATTTAATTCCTGGTTCAAGGCCTATATAGAAAACCCCTTATAGAATGGCCACTGTGGAATTAGTTGAAATAAAGAAAAAACTAGAGGAATTGAGTAATAAGGGATTTATTCACCCTAGTGTTTCTCCAAGGGGAGCCCCTGTCCTTTAAAAAAAAGATGGATCTATGAGGTTATATATTGACTACAGGGAAATCAATGATATAACAATAAAGAACAAGTATCCCCTACTTCACATTGGTTATTTATTTGACCAACTGCATGGAGATCAATACTTTTCAAAGATTTAAATTCGATCTGGATACCATCAGTTGTGTGTGAAGAAGGAAGACATTCTAAAGATAGCATTTTGAACCAGGTACGGGCATTACGAGTTTACAGTAATGCCTTTTGGATTGACTAATTCACCCTCTGTATTCATGGATCTAATGAATAGAGTTTTCAAGGAATATATCTATGATTTTTTGGTGGTATTTATTAATGATATCTTTGTATAATAAAAAAGCTATGAGGATTATGAAAATCACTTGCGTATTATCTTGAAGACTCTGAGAAGACATGAATTATATGGGAAGTTTAAAAAGTGTGAATTCTGGCTTCAGGAGATTTCTTTTCTTGGCCATATTGTCTCTAAGGGTGGAATCTTTGTTGATCCTTCTAAGACCAAGGAAATCGAAGAATAGCCAACCCCGATAAGTATAACTGAGGTATGCAGTTTTATTGGCTTAGCAGGTTATTATCAGCGTTTTGTCCAGAACATGGCCCGATTCGCTAACCCACTAACGAAACTCACATGTAAAGGGGTTAAATTTGTTTGTACAAAAGAGTGTGAAGAATTTTTTGAAGAACTGAAGAGAAGAATAGTCAATGATCCAATTTTGACTCTACCTCGGGGAATGATGGGTTCATTATTTATAGTGATGCATAAATGAAAGGACTTGGTTGTGTCCTTATGTAGAATAATAGATTTATTTCCTATGCATCACGATAGCTGAAAGTTCATGAGAAAAACTATCCTACTCATGATCTTAAGTTAACTGCTGTTATTTTTGCTTTGGAGATATGGAGAAATTATATCTATGGTGAAAAATGTGAGATTTATACTGATCACAAGAGCTTGAAGTACATTTTCTCACAGAAAGAACTCAACATGAGGCAAAGGAGATGGCTCAAACTAGTCAAGGATTATGATTGCACGATAAACTACCACCCGAGGAAGGAAAATAAGGTGGAAGATGCTTTGAGTAGAAAAGATCATGGAATTTTGAACATGATGAGAATTGAAAGCGATCTTATTTTCATGGATCTAGTACAGTTGGATATGGGAAAAACCATGGAAGGTGAAACATCGATACTTTTTCAAATGGTCGCCAAACCATGTTTACTAGAAATTATAAAGAGTTCTCAGACTGATGATGAAGAATTTCAAAAGAAGATTAAAGCTTTGAATGATGGGAGATTGAATGACTTTGTGTATAAAGATGGAATTTTGAAATTTGGGAAGAGACTTTGTGTTCCCGATATACCTGATTTAAAAAGGGAATTTTTGGATGATTATCATAGTTCCAATTTCTCTATACACCCTAGGAGCACCAAAACGTATAGAGATTTGAAGGAACATTTTTGGTTGGGCAACATGAAGAGGGAGATTGCTGATTTTGTGTCAAGATGTATGATTTTTAAACAAGTGAAAGCTGGAAGGCAACAACCTGGTGATGTATTGCAACCTCTTCCCATACCTGAGTGCAAATGGGATAATATCACGATGGAATTTGTCATGGAACTATCAAAGACTCCTAGAAAGAATGATGCAATATGGGTCATTGTTGATCATATTACCAAGTCATCACATTTTCTTGCTAAAAGAGAAGATCTACCACTTGAACGTCTAGGAAGACTATATATAAATGAAGTTGTGAGACTTCATGGAGTACCCATATCGATTATTTCTGATCGTGATCCCCATTTTACTTCAAGATTCTGGATGAGTCTTCAGAAGGCCTTGGACACTGAACTTCGTTTAAGCACTGCTTACCACCAACAAACTGATGGACAATCAGAACGGACTATTCAAAACTTGGAAGACATGTAGAGATCATGATCACTTGACTTTATGGGTATTTGGGATCAATATTTACCTATGGTTGAATTTTCTTATAACAATGGCTTCCATTCATGTATTCAGATGGCACCATATGAAGCGTTATAAAGAAAGAGATGTCGCACACCAACCTGTTGGGATGACGTTGGTGAAAGAAAACTTGTAGGCCCAGAACTGGTGGAGGAAATGATATAAAAGGTGAATGTAATCCAAAACCACATCGAAGCAGATCAAAGTAGGAAGAAGAGCTATGCTGATAACTGAAGGAAGGCTTTGGAATTTCAGGTAGGAGATCATTTTTCTTGAAGGAATTTCCATGGAAGAGTGTTATACATTTCGGTAAGAAGGGAAAATTGAGTCCCAGGTACATCGGACCATTCAAAATTATAGAACGAATTGATACTATAGCTTACCGTTTGGCAATGCCCCCAAGTCTCTCCAAAGTTCACGATGTGTTCCTTGTATCACTATTGAGGAAATAAATGCCTGACCCAGTGCATGTACTCACCTATGAGGAATTAGAACTGGAACCCAATATGTCTTATTGCGAAGTGATCATCCTAATTCTTGATACGAGAGAACAAGTACTGAGAAATTGGATGAATCATCTGGTAAAAGTTTTATGGAGAAACCATAAGATAGAAGAGACAACGTGGGAACCCGAGGAACTTATGATGAAGAACCACCCAAGTCTTTTCATGCGGTATAATTATAAAAATTTTGATGATGAAATTATTTGAATTAGGGGAGAATGTAACACCCCAAGCTTCCATGGTACACTTCTCTTTGAATAATACAATAGCGTGTGTTGTACACAACTTCGACTTCTAACACACCACAACCAATCAAACTAGCCATTATTAATAGTAACACTCACTTTTTGAAATTTTATTAATTTTATCTTTCAAAATGGACTTTATTTTTGGATTTGGAATATTGAAATTAGCTTAGGGTGAATTTTTGGTACTTTTCAGATAACTTTCATATTTTGATGAATAGTAAAAATTACTAAATTTTAATTAAAAACAACTTTTTTAATAGAAATAATTAATAGTGATAAACTATGAATTTGAGTTGTTTTAAAGTATATTTAGAATATATTTTTACCATTTAATACAATTTTGGTCATTGAACAAAATTTCACATTTAAACTGAACATAAACAAGTGTCAATCTTTTGATAGTTATTATTTCTTAAAAACACACTTTTTATTTTGTAAACGAGAATTAATTTTAAATTAATTTCTGCCACTTTTGTGTTTTGAATTTAGAAAAATGGATCCCATATTTAGAATCATGAGTTCTGAATTGTGTAAATAGGTAACTTTTATTTTTAGACATTTTGAATAATTACTTCGACAAATATTTTATTTACCTTGGTTAAAGGGTAAATCCGATAAATAAGGGTAAGAAAATAATATAATAATAATAATAAATTACCCTAAAAGGTGTCCTAACCCTATTGGTTGATACATGTCCGACCATGGGCATCTTTGGGTCGATTTTGGGACCCCATGGATCCACTTGTAAGTGATAATGACACTTTATATTAATTAAGTTAAAGTAAATACAAAAATGACATAAGCATATATCTTTGAAAAAACAATTTTTACATAGGGTTATAATGTTATATTTTCGACTATAAATATTATTTAGAGATATAAAAATATTTAATACAAAATGGTATTTTATTTAAAATTTTTAGACATTGAATAATTAAATTTATTTATGACGTAATAATGATGCAGTATTTTCCTTAATAATAAAATAATCATATAATTGTTATTATAAAAGTTAAAATAAATATAATTTGAGAGTGTTGATGACAACCAAAAATTATATTGGTTAATATTAGATGTTATTATTTCTTAAATAAATTTTATTCTAATTAATAAATTTCTTACAACTTTAACAAAAATCAATTATTGAATAGTGTTAAAATTGACATAAATGAGTTTTTAAAACAAATATTATATTAATAATTGATATTATATTCCTAAAATTCTAATGTTCGTCCAATGGACTTATGTAATGGTAGGTGTATTATTAATGGATCAATTGGAGGTTTCTTGGATCTATATAGTATGTTTATTAACTATATAATATAAAAATAAAATGTGACACTGTAAATGTCAAACTAATTAACTAAGAGTTAAAACTAAAAGATAAGGTTAATATAGTGACCAAAACTGGTATAAAATCTATTGGTTGAAAGTATTGAGACCCATCCCCACTTTATACTTTTAATAATCCACTTTGGTGCCATTATAAAACGAATATGAATTTATTATAAAATAATATTTCTAGATATTCCTAAGGTGTCTCTCACCCCTCTTATAAAAAGGCACCCCTTCTCTAAAATTCATACCTTCAAAGCCTTTTGGTTTGGCCAAAATCTATCCAAATATCCTCCCAACTTCCCTCAATTCAACCTATAGGCCTTAGTTTGATCAGAAATCCAACCTAAGGAGCCCTTTTTATCAAATCAAAAGGAAGAACATGAAGAAGAGGTAATGATTTCACCACCTTCTTGCAAGTTCATTTCTTCTTCCACTTCTTCTTTATTTGTTATTTACATTCTAAAATAATAACTTCAGTATATTATATATACTAATATTTTATTATAAATATGGAACAACCAAATTCATTATTCTATCCACCCCTTGAATGACAAGTCACCATACGTGCGTACGTACGGCTTACCGTCTCCATGTCGCGGTGTAATTGTTATTCAATACATTATTATTTGGATGGGTATAATAATGATGTTTAATTCAGGTAAATAATAAATATAACATGATAATTATTTTTTATATATGATATACCATCCAATTATATATTATTTTAATATCAAAATAATGATATTGTCGCTCGTGTGTACGTACGGACTACCGTCTCCATGAATGCGATGAGATTCATGTTGTACCCCTCTCTCTTGGATTTTAATGATCACAATCACTCTTATTTTGTTCTAACTTATTTTCAAGTGTTTTTGTTGATAGGCAAAAGGTTTCCAAGGTTTTGGGCCAAGAAGGACTGAAAGTAGACTCTCTGAGTCTACCAGCCAACCGGTGGATTCCCACCGGCCAGCCGGTGGTCTCTGGCAGTAGCAATGGTTTCTGTCCAGAGCCACCGGTCAGCCGGTGTGAGCTCCCCGGCCAGCCGGTATTGTCACCAGCCAGCCGGTGGATGACCACATGCCAGCCGGTAGAACCTGGGCAGAGAGATTTCTCTCTATCTGGATCACCGGCCAGCCGGTGTCTCAGGACCGGCCAGCCGGTGGACCACCGGCCAGCTGGTGAGACACCACCGGCCAACCGGTGTGCCCAGTCAAACTAGCCATTGGGCTTTGACCAGACATGTACTTTTGACTCCCAACAGCTCTGAAGGCCTCTCCAACGGCTCCGAAGACCCCCAACGGCCATTTGGGTGTTCCTCTCCTATAAATAGAGGACTAGGAAGCCCCGGAAAAAGTAAGTAGCCCAGGGGAACATTTTTCGATCATTTGGCGAACCTCCGGCGCATTCCTTCAAGGATCCCCACCTGCTCCAACTCACTTCCACAACCAAGGAGCACCACCATAGAAGCTTGGGAGCGCTCTTCATCATCACCAATCAATCCATTGGCGCCCAAGACTTCTCCTCTCTACGGTTTTTATTGTTTTATCATTTTGAGGATTATTTTGAGTTTGTGCATACAAACCCTTCTTTATCTCATCCTCCCTTTGTTTGGGTTTTCACACCACCTTCAAGGTGTGAAGAGGTTAGTCAAGCCTTTCCTGTAATAGACTTGAGTCATAGGTGAGCTAGCCTTCACCTGTAAGAAGGCTAGTGGGTTTATTGCTACAACCAATAAAAAGCAAGCTGTAATAGGTTTCTAGGCTGCCTTAAAGTCTAGTGGGTTTCTTGCTACAACCATTAAAAAGAAAGCTGTCGTATAAATCTCTCAACGGTTGAGTTGGGAGCGGAGACGTAGGCTTGGGTTTTAGGCCGAACTCCGTTATCAATTTTGTGTCTTGCCTCTTTTATTTCCGCTGCACTTTAACTTTTTCCTAAATTGTTAAACTTTTTTTTAAAAAGGCATTTCACCCCCCTCTTGCCATCACTCTCCGTCCCAACAATTGGTATCAGAGGCAGTGTTTGTGTAATACCTTAACCAGTTTCAAATTCAAGATCCTTTGTGATGGCTTCATCTTCTTTCGCCCCCGAAGGTTATTCATTAGGTCGTGCTACTTTTTTTGATGGAACTGACTATACCTATTGGAAAACCCGCATGTCTACTTTTCTTAGAAGTATAGGTTATCCTATTTATAGAATTGACATGCATGGTTACTCTCTCTCTTCTCCCGATGAATCCAAATGGACTCAAGCCGATATTAAAAATTTCGAGCTTGATGGCAAAGCCATGAACACTCTTCATTGCGGCCTTGATCGTAATGAATTCAATCGAGTTTCCACATGCACTTTATCTCATGAAATCTGGAAACTTTTGGAGGTTACCCATGAGGGGACCAACAAAGTTAAGGATACTCGATTGGATATGTACCATCAAGATTTTGTGTCTTTTACCATGCATCCATCTGAAAATATTACTAATATGTTTACCCGCTTTACTGATGTTTGTAATGGGAGAAAATCTCTAGGAGATGATGTTTCTGCAGAGATGATGGTCAAGAAGATCCTTTGGATCTTACCAAGTTCATGGGCACCGAAAGTCACGACAATTCAAGAAGCGAAGAATTTAAAAGAAATGCCGGTCGAAGAGCTCATCGGATCCCTCATGACCTACGAGATCACCATGAGGAGGCAAGCTGAAAAGGAAGGAAATCTCATCAAATCTCCAAAGAACATCACCTTCAAAGTTCAAAAAGAAAAAAGCTCCTCCTCCTCATATTCTTTCTCTTCAAGCGGCGATTCAGAAATCGAGAACCTTGCCCGCAAGATGCACAAATTCATGAAGAAGAACAAACAGAAGAAATCTCGCAAGGCTCGAAAGGAAGAACTCGACGAAAAATCCGAGCCCGAGGTAATATGCTATGGGTGCGGCAAGAAAGGCCATTATAAGCCCAATTGCCCACTCCACAAGACAAGGGCCAAGCAAAAGGAAAAGAAAAAGGCATTCAAGTCCACTTGGAGTGATAGCTCCTCATCCTCCTCCCTGTCAAAAGACAACGGTAAAAAATGTCTAATGGCATTTCATGAGGTAACCTCTTCCGACTCCTCTTCCTCTTGTTCTTCCAATTCATTCAATCATTTATCTTACAAAGATCTCCAACATTTAAGAGATCAATTGGAGGAAGGTTTTCACGAACTTTCTTCCAAATTTATTACTTTAAAAAAGAAATTCAAAATTCCTTCTTCCGAAAAGGATCAACTTCTCAAAGAGAAGGAAGACTTGTCCCTCAAGATCCAAAACCTTCCCGATGTTGATTCTATGGAATCAACAATCAAGGATTTAAGGAAATCCCCAGCTAAGTTCACCGAAGGTGAACATAACCTTTCGAAGCTCCTTGGTTCCCAATGCATATCTAGAACCACCCAAGGGCTTGGCTATTCCAAGCAAGCTTCCTCTTCCCATGCTTCTACTATTTTTGTAAGGGGGATCTCCCAATATAAATTTTGCAACTATTGCAAAAAGATCGGGCACTTAATTTACGAGTGCGACTGCAAAAATGCCCGGTATGGAAGGCCCAAAACCATTTCCTTTAACGATGAATTTCATAGTAGAAGACCCGCCACAAGACAAGTTTGGATTGAAAAATCCCTTTTAGCGAGTCTCTCCGGACCAAAATTTTTCTCAGTTCTAAAATCCTCTCCCCGTTGATTTGTTGTTTTTATTTAAGGGGAGTTAGGATCGTTTAAGCCTTTTTGCGTTTTTCTTTCAAAACGTTCAATTTAAAACTCTCAATTCAAATTTCAAAAATTTCAATTGGTTTAAAAATATCTATCTTGTTTTTCAATCCTTTCCTTCAATCAAATTTTATACCCCGTCCTATTTTGATAATCACAAAGGGGGATATTTCCTTGGTTGATTGGGGGAGAAATATTTCTCTCATGCTTTTCTTTAATTTTCAATTTCTCTCATGCTTTGCTTTACTTTTCAATTTATCCTTTAAAGCATTCCTTTCATTTCAGTCTTTTTCATCGCTTGTTTTGGTGATTGTGATCATCAAAATAGGGGGAGATTGTTGTACCCCTCTCTCTTGGATTTTAATGATCACAATCACTCTTATTTTGTTCTAACTTATTTTCAAGTGTTTTTGTTGATAGGCAAAAGGTTGCCAAGGTTTTGGGCCAAGAAGGACTGAAAGTAGACTCTCTGAGTCTACCGAACAACTGGTGGATTCCCACCGGCCAACCAGTGGTCTCTGGCAGTAGCAATGGTTTCTGTCCAGAGCCACCGGTCAGCCGGTGTGAGCTCCCCGGCCAGCCGGTATTGTCACCAGCCAGCCGGTGGATGACCACCGGCCAGTCGGTAGAACCTGGGCAGAGAGCCTTCTCTCTGTCTGGATCACCGGCCAGCCGGTGTCTCAGGACCGGCCAGCCGGTGGACCACCGGCCCGCTGGTGAGACACCGCCGGCCTGCCGGTGTGCCCAGTCAAACTAGCCGTTGGGCTTTGACCAGACTTGTACTTTTGACTCCCAACGGCTCCTAAGGCCTCTCCAACGACTCCGAAGACCCCCAACAGACATTTGGGTGTTCCTATCCTATAAATAGAGGACTAGGAAGCCCCGGAAAAAGTAAGTATCCCCCGGGAACATTTTTCTATCATTTGGCGAACCTCCGGCGCATTCCTTCAAGGATCCCCACCTGCTCCAACTCACTTCCACAACCAAGGAGAACCACCATAGAATCTTGGGAGCACTCTTCATCATCACCAATCAATCCATTGGCGCCCAAGACTTCTCCTCTTTACGGTTTTTATTGTTTTATCATTTTGAGCAATATTTTGAGTTTGTGCATACAAACCCTTCTTTCTCTCATCCTCCCTTTGTTTGGGTTTTCACACCACCTTCAAGGTGTGAAGAGGTTAGTTAAGCCTTCCCTGTAAAAGACTTGATTCATAGGTGAGCTAGCCTTCACCTGTAAGAAGGCTAGTGGGTTTCTTACTACAACCAATAAAAAGCAAGCTGTAATAGGTTTCTAGGCTGCCTTAAAGTCTAGTGGGTTTCTTGCTACAACCATTAAAAAGCAAGCTGTCGTATAAATCTCTCAACAGTTGAGTTGGGAGCGGAGACGTAGGCTTGGGTTTTAGGCCGAACTCCGTTATCAATTTTGTGTCTTGCCTCTTTTATTTCCGCTGCGCTTTAACTTTTTCCTAAATTGTTAAACTTTTTTTTAAAAAGGCATTTCACCCCCCTCTTGCCATCACTCTCCGTCCCAACAATTCATTCCCCATCGTATCCATTCAAGAATAATTTTCATTCTATGATTAAAAATAATGTTTAAGCACTTGATATCATTCTGGATATGAATAAGATACAACCTATCCATAACAAACATAGCTTATGCAACAAAAAATATAAAAGAAAATGAGTAAGTTAACACCCGAAATGACGATCAAACTAAGATATTATTAACAAAGCAATGTTAAAAGATCATATATGATATCATATTAATGTATATGATTAATTTATAATTTAATAACAATTATTTCTCCATTATACAGGAGGTTATTCTACGCTCAACCAAGGAAAAATACAAGGTAAGGGTTTATTTCACAATCTCTTCATTATCCGTGGTTGTTTATAGGTAATTATCTACTGGGACCTCTTTATCATCCACATCCATGTATCTTAAAAATGTATCTAAAAAAATTCTTAATATTTTTTATACTATGGTTAAAAGTCATTTATACCCTTGTTTGAATTTTTATAAGATGTTTATAAATGAATATTTCCGTCATTTTCCAAGCAAGGTCCTTTTTAACCTTTTCGACAGAATTAAGGTAAGATTGTATTTTTTAATGAGAATGTTTATGTTATTTTTAAACCTGTTCATATGAGGAATGCATTGGACTTAATAAGTGATGGGTGGAGCCCGCTATAGCTCCTCTATGCATCGGTAGGTCTCATGAGACAAATAAGTATCTTGGCACAAGACCTTGACAAAATCTTATTTGTAGTCTTGGTACAAGGCCTTGACTATGTGGTTATGATAGTCTTGCATTATGCATTCCATCATTAGGAAAGTGGTTATTGATATTGCATGTGATTATTTGACTAGTAGAATATCCATGTGAATAATTAAATGGAATTATTTCATTTTATTTCTGCCATATTATACTAGAGTTCAAGTTTAAAAGGATTTTGTTTTAGTTATACATTGCCTTAAATGTTTATGCTTATTTATAAAAGTTTCTACTATATTGTTATCCTTACTGGGCATCTGAGCTCACCCCTTTCTATGTTTTATTTTTCCCAGGATGTGAAGAAGTATTTTATGAATGACCAGAAGGGATATTATGTAGGGATATGAGTGTGGACTATAGAGACTATGTTGTTGTAGTTATCATTTTTATGATGTAATTTAAGAGATATGAATATATCTAGTGTTTCAAAGGCTACTAAACTAATCGGTCTTTTGAGATTTCATCTTTCTTGTGATCATGCCAATGTTATGTAATAATGCACCGACTCTGGGTAACTGGGGTTGGGGTGTTAAAATAACCTATATAATTTAACTATGGAATTTTATAATGGAAATTTATAGGGTATGACCGAGCTTGAAAGCTCAAAGTGAAGTGAATAGGTAATGGAGGAGGTTCCCTTTTATAATTAAGGTGAGGTTCAATTTTGGAAACTCCAAAAATATTAATTTATAATAAATTAAAAACACATAAAAACCTAAAAAATGTCATATTTTAGAAGATTATATGAGATAAGGTTTTAATATCACAAACCATTAAATTTTAGAGAATTTTTTCTATCCATTTAAACCTTATCATTTTAATTTATCACTTAGTCATTCTACATTATTTTAACCAGGGTAAAAAATATTTCAATATTAAAAGGGTGTAATAATTACTTATTTGATGTCAATTAAATAATAAATAAATAATTTAAAAACTTTTAGATCATATAATATTTATTATATATTTTATAATATTATTTAGTATTTTTAGATAATTTAATAAAACATTACCTTGAAAAAAATAGTGTCAATTTTGACAATATTCAATTCATGGATTTTAAAAAATATCAAAATAAGATTCTATCCATGAACCAAATATTTTATTATATCTATATGATTTCAATATAAGAGATAAATTTAATCGGACATATTAATTATCCCACATTATATTTATTTTAATATTTTTAATAACATTAATTTTTTATTTCCATTAATAAAATAATTACTGCATCAGTTTGTTGTAATTATTTAATATACTTATTTGTTGAATTAAAATTTAAAATAAAACAATGATATGAATATATATATTATATATTTCATAGGAATACTTATTGTTGAACATATATTATGTATAATAATATATTAAAAATGTTATATTTATCGAAACATGAATGTGGCAACTTTAACATCACTTTAAATAAAATATTTTAAGTGTCATAATCATTTCCATATAGATACAAATGGTCAATAACATAAATCTTGGATGATTAATGTCAATATATACTCAAAAAATAAATTTTTTTCATGTTTTTTAGTCTTTTAATGGTTATTATCATTTTATTTATAATTTTTTGTTGATTTTTCAACAATTAAATAATTTCTGCATCATCATTGTTTAATCATTTAAGATAACTTTTTAATTTCTAAAAATTCAAAATGAATTACCCTTATGTTTATAATATCATGATATTTATAGAGATTATTTATTATCGAAGTTATCATATATTTGTAACTATATTAAAATTATTCTACCTATAAGAGATAAGAGGGTGACATGTTGTCACTTTATTTTATTTTAATAATATATATATCATTTTCATGTAAAATAGTCCATTAATCAAGTAAATTTCAATAATTATGTGTTAAGTATCTACTTTTATAGATCCATTAGTATTTTAGAAGGTTTTAGGGTAATTTTAATGTTCTTATAAATTTATTTGTTACTATAATTTACCTGATTTAACTTTAAATATAGTAAATAAAAATTACCAAAGTTACTATTAAAAAGATCTAAAAAATAAAAGGATCATATTTTCATAATTTGGAAACACTTATTAAAAATATGGAATCCATTTTTAGAAAATAAAAATATAGAAATTGTATTAGTTAATTTAAAATTAATCCTCTTGTGTGAATTAAAAAATGGGTTTAAAAGGTCAAATGTTGCCAAAGATTGAAATATTTTTACATCAAAATTAAATGTAAAATTAATTCCAATGACATTAATAATATTGAATGATAAAAATATATTATATTTATACATTAAATCACTTCAATAATATAATTTAATCTTATAAATCATTTCAATGAAAAAATTTGTCTTCAATTAAAATACAGTGTTTTTTTACTATTTATAAAAAGATGAAAGTTATTATAAAAATATCAAAAATTCATCCAAAGTAAATTTTTATATCTAATTTACAAATAACATGTTTATTTTGTCAAATAAAATATATAAAAGTTTCAAAAACTAGATTTATAATGGGTGCACCATCCAAAGGTGGCAAAACTGTATATTTTGAAAAGTACTTTCTTTATCCAAAAATTGAATTTATTCATATATCATTCTAGAAAACAGATAAGATGAATTTTAAACTTTATATTGAATATATAAAAAATATATTTAATTAATAAAATCCATCAAGAGTGATTTTATTATTTTATAAACTTTCTTAAACTCAGTCTTACGTGAAATAAATTTTATCAAAATAAATAGAAATTGTGTTCAATAAAATCCAAGAATTGTGTTTCATATACTAAATGCTAAACCAATGTTTTATATAGAATAATATTATATTGGTGTATCATACATAACAAGATATTAAATAAATTTAAAAAAAAAATATCACATAAAAATCTCAGGCTATTACATTATACCCTCTGAAAATAAATTTCTCCCTCAGAATGCATCTTGGTTATAAAAGGATTAATACAAAGGAGTTTATTTCATAGAAACCAACATCGTAAAAATGAAGTATAAAACTTTCTTTTAAAATTTAATAGTTTGAATATAATAGTTACCCAATGTAAATGATAACTAGGTCTCTACGTAGGAGAATATAGGTGAATATTTGGGCATGGAGGAAAGTGTAAATAATCATAGAGATTGATAGAGATCACTAATTATAAGGAAGTGAGTGATCAAGAGAAAATTAACAATAAAATACTATAAACTAAATAATCATGAAAGAGTAAATTTATATCATAAAAAATGATGATAATAGGAAACCCTTTTACATGACGATCCATTTTCCTGATATCGATTAATTTTCATGAGAAGATATATTTACTTGATTTCGGTACAATCTCACCATTGATCATGACCGGAATAATTTCTACTTCACCTATTATTCAAATAAATGAATTTTAATTTTTCATTCTTTAAGTGTTAGCAGATCATTCGATCTATAAATAGAATGATATGTCATTCCACCTGTCTTTATCATGAAAATATGTTAGCACATGTAATCAAATATTCCTAAGTCCATATATGGTGAGATAAGACTTTATTCTTACAAACTTCATCCAAATATTAACTTAAAATTTTGATAAATGTATAACCTTACAATACTTCTAAAATATGAAAATCCAAAACTTTAGAAAGTGGTGTGATAACTAGGTTTAACATTTCTTCCCATATATCATAATGTATCTATTGTTGGTCACATTCTAAACATGTGTATAACATACCATGTATTCTCTTGAGTCATGGAAACAACCTGAATTACTATAAATAATTATTGAAAACATGCATGTTTATTTATTCCAAAACTTATTGAATATATTCGTTAACTACCAAAAAGTTGTAAAATTCATCCATGATAGCATATCCCTCTTGACAACAAATCCATAATTAGTTCCCAAGATACTAGAATCTTCCAATTTACGAATTCAAATCTAACATATCTTTATTCAAAAATCATTATCTTAATATAAGGGATATATTAAAGGTTATCTTTCCCTTAATCATGTGTTCTTCATGTATATCACCTAACCCTTAAATCAATTTTCTAGGCCCTTATACTATTCAACATATCATTTCCAAGCTGTAATGAAAAACTTATAATGAAAAAACTTATATTTAATGATTCATATAATATAATATTTGAATTCCAAAACATATACACTTCAATCATGCAAAACTATTCTTAACCCATTACTTAGTATCCATCATCTTAGTATTTTCTAAAATATATATCATGTCTTAAGGTTCCTCAACCTTAGTATAACCAAGATTCTTAGGTTTAAAGTAAATAATAATTATAGAACATACCATACCTATCACATGTCATTTACAATAACTTTAACCTCAGTAGTATAACCAAGAATTGTACCACCTTTATGATAATCTTTATGATATCTACACTTATAAGACTAGTTCTCACAATTCCTAGAATTTATATGTCTGAAACATTCAAGGTTAACTATGTTGTATTTAGTTTTTCATAATGTCTAACACCAAAAATAAAAGTGTGAGAAATATATGCCATAGATTAAAAACACACATGTATGTTAAATTACTTATAATATTTAAATCTATGACATATTAGGTTTAATCTTAGGTTATTCATGATTATCACAAAAAATATAAAATTTTATCCAATACAAAAACTTAACCTTAAGACATCCCATGACATATCCTTAGAAATATCTCTAGGTATCTCAATAATGCTTTCACATCCTAGTTTCTAAAGGTTGACTAAACCTTTCCTCTGATACCAACTATATTGTCCCAAGCATGATATACATGAATATTAAATCTTTTTATATAGATATTCATTAAAATTTAAAAATGTAGGATTGAGGACTATAACAGTTTATTGCCTTTGGAAACATGGAATTCATTCTTATAACTTGTAAAATATCTTCAAAATCTCCCATAGAGATCTTCCCCTTCAGTACTCCTATATAAAATCTTTATTTATAACTTGAGGAATAGAAACAAAAAAAGGGTGATATTTGATGCTCAGTATGTTAAACAAAAAAAACATTAACATAATAATGTGAAACCATGTACATAAATTTTGAAAATCATACCATGTGTAACTTATATCAAAATTATGAATCATGAAATAAATCCTGGTTAATCACAAGGCACAATTCATAAAGTAACATGATCCATGATAAAATAGAATCGATATAAAACTTGTAAATATAGAAAACACATAAGCATATAAAATCATTTCCATATTATCTAAGGCTCATTTCCAAGACTGTCATAGTGGAAAAATTCCATTACTGAACTGGATTTATTTTATATTCCAGCCCCGTATTACTGAACCAGATTTACTTGTTTTTCCAGCCTTGTATTACTGAACTGGATTAACTGGCCATTACAGTAATCTATATCTCTTGAGATATAAATCTTTAACCAATTTATTTTATGGAGATATAGGTCCCACCAATTTCAAAATGAAATCATTCTTATGTGTGCCATAATAACATAAATCATTCATCATAACATAACCTAAGAAATAAAATGGGTTTCTTAAACATCATTACATCATACAAAAATCAATATAAAACAAATGGATTTCATAAATAGAATTCCGTTATAAAAATAATCCACTATAAGAATAATAATGATAGTATACTTGAAAAATATCCTTAATCTTAGGTGGAAAATAAATTTTGAAAAAAAACATGGAATTAAGGAAAATATCATTTCTTCTTTAAAAACATTTTCTTTTCATAAAACACCCCATAATTTTAAAAGAAAATAATTTCTGTAAAAATAACGTTGAAAATTTTTAAGAAAAAAATCTAGTAAATAAGGCGTTATAAAATCATAAAAAGCCATTCATGCTGTATAATCTAAAAAAACAATCTTCTTGTACTCTCGCCAAAAAAGTCAGAAAGTACCTCATATGGAAAAAGAATGAAATATTCCTTCCAAACCATGTTGTAAAAGTAAAAAATGGTTAAAAAAGACTTTAAACATTTATAGGATAATATTAAACATTTCAAACCCTATATCTTAAGTTTCCACCTCCATCTATCTCAAAATCCACCATATCTTTTATCTAGAAAAAAACTAAAAAAAATTCACTTGATAAATTATCTAGCCTCAAGGAAGTCTAAAGATTCTAAACTTTCAAGTCCTTATCAACATTGAGTTCCAAAAACTTTTAAATTAAAGTGTAGTAGTGAATTATGAGATCGCTCACCCTAGACTCCCATTTCTGGAGCATAAAAAACAACTATCTACATTCTATCTTTCATACCCAAAAAATATCTTTATTAATCAAGAAAATTAATTCTTAATAAGAATCTATGTAATGATAACCATGATTCAAATACTTCAATACCCACCCCACACCTCTGACTAAAACATTTTCTTGGGAACCTAAATATTGAGATATATTTCTCACCAATTTGAAGGAATCCTCAACCTCTTCCAAATATTCATCGAAATTGAGGCCAATTCCATCCCAAGGAACATTAAAACTTTCTATTGTTGAAATTAGGATAATACCTTATCCCGGGAATCCTTCTTTCTCTTTTTATACACAACAACCTGATGATATCCTATTAAAATTTCTTCATCCCAAGCCTCAAATGAAAAAAAAATTCTTTATGAAATTAATTCACACCCAACAAATGATAACCAATAAAACTAAATAAGATCCATAACTAGTCTTATACCCTAAAATCACTCAAATTGGATATCCTTTAAGAAAGGATTTTATCATATATCTAACCTAGTGTCATGTTCTCTTCAACAATCATACTACCTCATCACCCACATTCCACACCCTTACAACCATCAAATTTTCAAACAACCCTCCTTTTACTTCCAATGAATCATATTAACCAAAAAATGGACACAATTATCCTATACAATAAAATATATCTACAGTACCATTTAATAAATAATAATCCATTTATATAAATTCAATCATTTAAGAATGATTAAATTAAGCATAAATCAAAACATTTTTCATAAAATAAGATAAATCCTGCTTAAAAACCATCGACATAAAAATTTATAAATCATACAAAAGATTTTAAAAAGAAACCTTTTAAACCATACTTAAAAAAACATTGGAAATATATTTAGATGAAAACCATTTGTAAAAAACACTTTTTGTAAAACATCTTTAAACCATTTAGAAATTCCACTATTTAAAATTAATTAATTAATTCTCAAAAATAATATACCACTTATTTATGAAAATATAATTTTAACACACACATAATCTGAAAATTGTCATGAAAACAACAATAAACATCACTTCACGAACTAATACATAATAATGAATAAGTTCTCAAAATAATCATTCTCAATTTTAAATAAGTTTTCTAGAAACATAACACTACCAATTTAGATAAACTCAATTACATAATATTCTATCCAATTCAACTTATTATGGAGGATATGATATTAATAGTTTAACCATTACTAGGTTAAAACATTGGAATCCTATTATCATTTTTTTACTCAACTAATATAACCAAATTATTCTATTTATCTAATTAGAACCAACATGTTTAATTTCAAATATAAGAAACATAGATTAACAAATATCATGACTTATAAATCACAGGACAAAAAAAAATTCATTTTTTATAGATAAAACTCTCTTTAGGTTACCTAAGATATAACAAATGCTCAAGAAGGAACCAAGGTAAACACTCAAAATTTCTAAAAAAATAATGTTAGTTTTTAACACCATGAATTTTTCTATTCACTATTTACTTTAGGGATATTTAATTGTGTTAACACAACTTTTTATTCCATAAAGAAGTATAACTACATGAAATCAAAATAATATTAGCATAATTAGATATACCTTGTCGACATAAATCAATGTAATTTTTTCAACCTATAACATAAAGGTGGACTATATAATTACAATTTGTAAATAATGGAATAAATAATAAAAATAAATCTAACAATCCATATCCATTTCCCGAAATCCATTACCAAAAATGATCATTATAAAAAAATTCCTAATCCTATTTGCATGGAACTTATTTATGATCATTTTATTTGATTCTGTTGGAAAAAATACATCCTTATGGTTCTTTAGAGTTTATTGTGCTTTTTGATATTCATGTTGTTGATGATGGATGGTTTTCAAGGAAGGCATGAGCATGAATGTTTGATCTAAAAAATAGTAAAATGTCTGATCTTATGAAAGAATGAAATTCCAGAACTTATGGAAGCACTAAATGTATAATCTCATGAAAGAATGAAATATTTGATATAAAAAATCATAAAATTTATTATCTCATGGAATCATGAAATTTATGATCTCTAAAAATTGAAAAATTAAAGATCTTGTGATAGTGTGGAATGTCTGATCTCACAAAAGTGTGAATGTCTAATCTCACAATGTGAGAATGTATAAACTAATATCATAGAGGAAAAATGTATAAATTGATCACACAGGGAAAAAATATATGAAATTATATCAGGAGGAATCACATGATTGTCATAATATCATGCATTGAAATTATATAAAGAAATTAACAACATCTAATGATTTTCAAATGACTTCATGGAAAGATCATATGAAGTGCCCAAGGACAAAGCATGGTTGTCATAGGATCTTTCTATTCCTTAATGTGAAGCATGTGACAAAGAGAAGATGGAACTCATGGATGTATATTTTTATTGTTCGAAATCACTCAACCAATTTATTATTAATAGACCTCACGATGGATCATACAAAGCCCCGAGAGATAACAACACAAGCCACATGATTGTATTTAGATCTCATGATGGTCCACACAAGGATCTGAAAGCCAATGTCACTGACCCGCACATTATTGTCTTTGGATCTCATTATTGATGATTAAAGAACCAGAATACAATTTTTTTGAACCCCACATGATTTTCAAATGATCTTGTGATATGATCATGTGAATCATGATATTATGAGTTTTGAGGTAGTGGAATAGAAGAATATCCAAAATTTGTGGAGGTAATGAAGTGGAAATATTCTTATAAATACCCAATGACCTATCCATAAGAGGTGAATTTGTTTTCTTAAAAATATATATCTATTGAAAATTATGACAAAAGGGTTTCACATCAAGTGAATGATTATATACAATTGACATTGCATAAGTGTCTTGATGAGAATAATGAATTCTTGTGCCTGGATATTTTGATATGTATAATCTATTGAAGGTCCTACGAATGGATATTTTGAAAGAGTCTTGTGAAGAGTAGTATTCATAGGGTTTTTTGTGCATATTGGTAAATCCATTGATATCATAAGATCCATATAACTCGAATAAGTTATCTCCCCAGAGTCTTGTGATCTATGTAAATATAAAGAGTTTTATGATCAGTGTGAATAGAATAGAGACATTTCGTCTATGAGAATAGAATGAAGTATTTCAATTAAAAAGAATAGAACAAGATCTCAAAAAAATAATATCGTGTAATGGGTCTCATTTAATGACCTTATATAAGGGTTCTTGCACCAGGATCACATATAAGGGGACTTGTTCCAGGATCTTGCGCAAGTGGTTACATGCCAGGATCTCATGAAAGGGGTTACACACTGAGATCTCAGAAATGGGGTTACGTGCTAGTGTCTCACAGAATAGGTTACATGACGGGGTCTCACATAGGGTAATACACTAATTTCCTTCACAATGTGATACATTCTATGGCTAACCTATGAATAATATCATTGATATATCTGTATTTTAAACTCGGATTAGGATATGCATGATCTTGGTATATTTGTAAAAAGATTTTATTAAATATCACATCTAAGGTAATTAATAAAAGACTCAGACTCACTTGAAGATATTTATAGATCTAAAGAGGTGTTATTTTCCATGTCTAGAAAAAATAGAAGTTTTTTCGTAGATTCTGGAAAGCTAAATACTTTTATAAAAGTGTTTTTAAAGTGCAGAAAGAGAATCCTAGAAAACAATTTAACAGAGAACCAACCTATAATTTTGGATTCATTCAATAGTTTTGATGAGGGGACATACCTTTATATTAACTATATATGAATCCTCTCCAAAGTAGTGAGAAAAGGAAGAGGAAGAAGGTGATCCTTTCCCCTGACAGAGAGACACCGATGAAACGATTGACATACTAATCCTTAAGAAGTAGTGAGTTATCCCAAAATCTTGTATGGTTATGGGATTTGAGCATAGATGTGATACAACATAAACATTTTATTTTCAGCGATATTTTAGGGGATTTGGTACATATTTACATTGTCATTGTATGCTCCTTGTACGTAGCCCAGTGAGGGTGAACCGAATAAAAATTTATGTGTCCTTGTAATTTATTTCTTATTTTAAGATTTATAAATCATCATCAGATAAATTTGAAAATGACAAGATCAAAATAAACACCAAATATAAAATAATGTTCTCCATATAATAAAGAGGTCAAGATCTAGTGGGGTATAAGAAGAAAGATAATCCTAACTCACCCCTCATGGTATCTAGGACACGTTTTTTACTAAAATTATTATAAGACGATAGGTTACTTTTGTTATATTTTTTTATCTGAAAATATTTATTTAATTATTGAAATTTTACTTTCAATCTACCCTAATTTTGGTGTGTCCTGGAAAAGGGAATAACTTCAAATAAGAATCAAGAGTCTGGTAGAATTCCTTAGTGTGGAAGTGTCTATGGAAATAGTGTGATTTAGTTAAAGGAAACAAGAAATATTCTCAACAAATGTTTGGATAAATCAGACAATGAAACTATTTACTCAAACAATTTTTTTGTAGAAACGAGTAATGAAATTTACATTCCATGTGATGTTGGAACCACTGATGCTGAAGAAATTTGACGAAATTTGAAGAAATGAAAAAGTATAATTAGACTATGTGAGAAAGGAATTTGATCAGAAATTAAAAGAAGAAAATAAGACTCTAGGTATTTAGATCCATGTTTAGGGAAATAAAGTCAACAATACAAAAGGTTTAAATATAATACCTGTATAAGGGCCCATAAAACTAAGCGATAAGAATAATTCCGAATATGAAAAACTGAAAGTGTTGTATGAAATTATGAGAAAACACAAAGTTGAGGAAAAGAAAATTTATCCAAACTCAAAATAAATTTAGGATTTAGAAGCCATAAATTATGATCTTGATACACATATATAAAAATTGGTTCAGGAAAATTCATGATTTAAATATTCTACTAATCAGATTAATTCTAAAATAAATGATCAAATAAACATGGTGGATATTTTCTTCTAGGAATTTGAAGATAAGAAGACTAGGGGGATGTATATCAAGATATAAATTAATTCTAAACATGAATGCTGGGAAAAAATATTCAAAAACTAGATGAAGAGATATAATCAGTTAATAATTAAGTGGAGAAATATAATTCCATAGTAAATATCAAATTTAAGGATGATTTACATTTGTTATTTGACTTTCCTTGGGTAGGTAATAGTAAAATGATGAGAAAATATGTCATTTCAGAAGAAAAATAAGTAATGATTGTCTCATAAAAAATTCCATGATGTTTGAAAAAATATTTTATTTAATTTGAAGAACCATCTATCATTAATTTTAGGAAGAGATATGTGAAGAGTTCTAAAAAGAGTAAATAACCAATCAGTGAAAGAAACATACCTAAAAAAGATTTTATAAGAATTAATCATAATATATTTTGTTTCTATGGGTTGGATGGTAATATTTGATGTTTTTGTTGTGAATATTTGAAACATATTTCATGCTATTAAGATTTTAATAGTTCTAAATCTGAGAATAAGTATAATATTCTTACGAAATATAAAATAAGTGTCTCTCAGAAGAAAGAATCCCTAGAATGCTACTATTGTGGAAGATTGTTCAAACCTAGAGTATGTGCTAAGAATATTGGGGGATAAATGTTAGAATAAGGAATATATTTTAATAAAAATTTCAACTAAGAAATGATGATGTGAGGTATTTTTTAATGGGATATGTTTTATATGTTCTAATCATGGGAATTTTGAAAGATATTATAGCCGATTCGAATCAGGAAATGTAAAGAAATATAAAATGACATCCCAAACTCTTGTGGGGCATAAAAAATTCATATATTAGAATACAATATGATTAGTAGAAAAATAGGTTTACATCCTCATAGGAAACATAAGGATTTAAAATAAAACCAAACCAAGAACATCTAATATTACTCAGACAATAGCTATGTTGGAAAGAATTTTAATGAAACTATTCTAAAAATGGATGAGATTCTAAAATTTTATGAAAAAATAATGTACATAAAGTGAAAAAAACCCTCCCATTAAGAAAGGGTGAGGTTACATGAATAAATTATATTTGGAAATTGAATTGAGAATTCCTATAAAAATTCCCATGTCATGCTATAAGGTGGGAAGAGAAGGATAAAGAAAGAGACCTACAATAGTGGATAAAGATATAGAATAAATCCAATGGAGTGACTCATTCTCAGAGAAAAAAATCATGAAATTGGATTATTGGTGGAGCATAAAAGAAGGTAATTTTCACTATTGGGTATAAACCCAAACGTTTTATAAAGTAAAAACTTATAGAACTAACATATCAGAAGAATTAAAAGAATTTGGGTACTGAATTCATAGTTATATATCCCGAATAGTTTAATTTGGTTAGGTTTTTGGAACACACATAGAAATAGTAAAATGTTTTTCAAGAAAATATCAAAGGTTTGGTCCATCAGGATCGATCACAACCCTCTGCTTGAGAATTCTAGAGGTACCCCACTCTCAATGTTTTAAATGTTTCTAATATCATTTAGAAGTTGTGAAGGACAAAGGGGGAAATACAATCCCTGGGGAGTGTGGGATGAAATGGAAAAATGAATAAGTTTAATATTGATACATGTGGAAAGAATATTTCAAACTCTTAAAATTCAGAACTGGTATCATATTAAAAAAGTGGTGTTACACAACAATTATATTTTTCAAATAAGTATATAGAATTTTCTTGTTATATAGAATACAGATTATACAATGAATACCTAGATATGAAACTGAAAATCTATTAAAACTATACTTGAATTATCTATTGGTTCCAAGTCACATTGAATATTCAACCATTGGTATTATTCCTCATCCGGATTTTTATTTTTCTATAAAGTTATTACGGATTGGGGAAGAATCAAAAACATTCAAATGTTTCATGATTATATATTTTTCTCTTACAATGTGGTATTATATAACTATTATTAGGATACCAAGGCGCTAGGAGAGAATATCAATATCATCTCCAAAAAGTGGACTCCCTATTCTGAAGGGTATTTAAACATTTGGATTTATCACATTAATTGTTATTAATTATCTATATTAGTCCAAAGATAAAATTTTCAGGGAGATATGGTGATAATTTTTCTAAAAAATATAAACTCTTCTCATAAGAGAGTTCCCTAATGTATTGAGGATTGTCATACTTCTAGAATTCAAGAAATTAAATGAGTGACCTGGACAAAATTGAGGTTTATTAGATTAAAATATTGTTTCTTAAAAAGAGTTCTGACTCACTAGGATTAGATTATATACCAATGAATTAATAAAAAGTGGTAATTTTACTTACTAAAAATCATACTGTAGTCTGAATCTATAATTAAGAATATGACTCCGATCTTGAAAAGCGATAAAATAATTAAAGTTTTAATATAAAGTTGTTAAATGGAGTCTAATGTGAAATTAATTATAGTTGACATAGCCTAGTGGTGTTCATATTTCAACTTATGTTCTCTCATGGGCTATGTATAAGTGAATGACCAAAGGGGGAGAGTAATTTCTCTTTACCTAGATTTCAGGAGATGAAGGAATAATGCGTGCCCCCTCAAGATTTTATAAATTATCAAAATTACGATGTATGGAGATCATTTACTGGAGGGGGTGGGGTAAATTCAAAAATTAATTAATCCCCTTTTGAATTATATGAGAAATGGGTATATTGAAGTGAATTCACTAATTGGTATTCTTTTTAATAATTCAAGTGATATAAATATGATTAGAAATCTAGGAAATATTTCAAGAAAAAAGGAACATTGAAATAAAATATCACTTAATTAATAAGAATGTGTAGCATAGACTTTTGGATATGGAGTATGTGCTGATTGATCCATAAACTAAAGTCATTCCAACAAAGGCCTTACCCAAATAATAGTTTGAACAACATTAAATAGATATTAGAGTTTAATCTAATCCCCTCACCTAAATAGTGTGGATGTGGACCCCTCCCTGAGGCATGGTATGTTATCCCTTACGTAATGATATGTGTTATTTACTATGTTTCATACCACAAAAGATTGACCTTTGGGTTTATTAACAAATGGGTAGAAAATGTAATAATCAAGATAAGGGGAGAAATAGATCTGTGGAGTAGTGAATCTTGAGTCAAAAGTTATCTTTTGACTTCTATATCTTGTTTTGGAAATCACAAATTTCTTTGACCATTCTGATCATACTAACCATGCTGATCGTACTGACCATGCTGATCGTACTGACCATGCTGATTGTACTGACCATGCTGATCATACTGACCATGCTGATTGTACTAACCATGCTGATCGTACTTACCATTTTGATCGTACTAACCATGCTAATCGTACTGACCATGCTGATCGTACTGACTATAATTTTCATACTGATTCTGGAAATTGTATTGACTCTGTTAATCGTACTAAGTCTTATAAGTCTACTCACTTTGTATCGTTTCAAAACATTACACAGTAATACTCATAATACTCATTCTTTCATTACCTTCTTGTTTTGGTACTCAGTCAAAAAAACATGTTTCATATTAATCGTACTCTTGTTTATCATCTTCATATATATTTTGTTAACCAAAATGATGTTGTGGAGTTAGTTTCAAACTAATAAAAACAATGTCGTGTTTTCTATTTCAATATGACCATTATAATGCCAGGTGTCCAAGTCCCTTCGAGTTTTCCGATGAAATATGACCGTTGGAGGAAATAAGGTTGTTGGAACTCGAGGCCTATAAATAGGAGGTCATTTGAAGACAAGAAGATAAGTAGCCATGTATGAGACTGATCATTTTGTTCTATCATGTTCTAGAGAGAGATACTGTGACTTCTCTCGTCCTCCGTGCGAAAGCCTTGAAACTAAAAAACGTGAAAGGCTCGTTCTTAGTTTTTGTATTTCTATAGGTTCTTTTTTTGTGATTTGTGCGACCGATCATCGTATCGAGGGCTTTCAAGTGATTGGAATACATAGGTGCGGATTACCAACAAAATCGAGGGCTGCTGGGGATATGCAGACAGACGTACCAATCATCATATCGAGAGCTGCTGGGGAGAGGCAGAAAGACGTACCGATCATCGTATCAAGGGATTACCAAGGAGGTGGTAATACGGACCTTTTATCCTAGGGCAAAGGATAACCCTTCTCTTTGGGTTAAAAGAATTGTAATACTTTTTACATTTCCTCTGCCAATTGTATTAAAAAGGAGGTTGTTTTGTTTCCTTTTCTATTTCATATACATTCTTAATTGTTCCAATTACACTTATACTATTACATTTTATATTGTTAGATTCTATACGCTTTATGATAGAATCTCACACTTTTGAATTACTCTTATTATTGTATTCATCTTGAATACAATTCCTTTACTTTTATTATAGTATTATATTGTATCATTCCTTTATATCCAATACAATTGTGGTTGTTTGTTTCTGTTGTGAATTGTTTTAGTTTAAGATCATTTAAACTAATTTCATAAGTGTTTAAACACAAAGTTTTTAGACCTACAATTCACCCCCCTCTTGTATTGTTCCATCTAATATACATATACATCTACATATTTGATCCAACAATTGGAATCAGAGGAGGTTTCCACTGATTTGTATTGCTTGTTCTATTTCTTTCAAACTTTCATTTAAACTACTTACTACACTAACGTGTGGAGTGGAAAAGATTTTTGTTTTATTAGATGATATGAATTAATATTGGGTCGATTGACAATATAAATCTTTCTAGATGACAAATATTTGATGGAAATGATTATGTGTACTGGAGAGATCGAATTAAGACATTTATTATCAATACTAGCATAGACAATTTTATTATGCTTAATGGAGGTTACAAAATTCCTGAAATAGAAGTCAGTACCTTCACTAACCAAGAGAAGCAAGAATATAAAATGAATTACAAGGTGAGAAATAATTTATTATGCTATATGACCAGAAATATATACAGCCAGATATCTTCTTAATAAGTAGCCAACTTTATTTTGAATAAGTTGGAAGTAACACATTTTGGTACATCGAAGATTATAGAAACAAGAAGAGCAATGCTTCGAGCAGAGTATCATGGATTTTTTTTCCTTATGGAGAGCTGGTATGTAAAGTGAAACAAAGATTTATGAAAATTGTAAATAGCTTTCAATCTATGGGAGAAAAAGGTCTTGATGATGAAGCTCTTGTTGACAAGATTATTGATATAATTCCAAATGAATGGGAGTCAAAAAGGACAGCTATTGATGAAAACAGAAAAGTTTCCCAGATTACTCTTGATGAACTCTTTGGAACTCTTCTACAGCACGAGACAAGAATGAAGAGAGATGCTGATTTCAACAAGAAGAAAAATAGAAATGGAAGTGTAGCTTTTACTACTACTTCTAAAGCTAAAACACCTGAAAGCATAACAATATCCAAAGCCAAGAAAGTTGTTATATCAGAATCAAGTGATAGTGATCACTCGGATAATGAGTCAGACAATCTTGCTCAAAGAATGAACAAGATTGTGGGAAAGAAAGACTTCCAATATAGATTCAAAAAGAAAGATAAGAAGGATAAGAAAGATTTAGAGGTAACTTGTTACGAATATAAGAAAGTAGGACATATAAGGCCTGATTGTCCTTTACTAAAGAGAAAATACAGAAAGGAGAAACATTATAAATGGAATAATAAAAATTATTACAAGTCAAAGAAAAAGAAAGTCTTGAAGGAAAATGATACTTGGAGTGAAAGTGGTAGTGATTCATTAGATAATTCTTTAGAATATGAGTCCTCAGGACAAAGGAATATTGGACTTATAACCAGATTACCAATTGAAGGTCATTGTCTCATGGCTAAGGTACACAATGGTGAAGTTATTACAAATGTTTCCTTCAATGAAAATTATACTGATAATACGTATTATGAATCTTCAGATGAGTCCTCATCATCAGAAGATAATACTTTACCTTATTTTGAAGAAGTATCTAGGTTTTCTAAATTACTTGAGAATGAAAATTCTAAACTCAAGAAAAATCTTGATACAGAAAATTCTAGAATTTCCATTTTAACTAAAGAAGTATCAGATATTTCTAAGGATCTTTATACGAAAACTTCTGATTTTGAAAGTATTTTAAAAACCCTTTAGAAAGTCAAATCTTATAAGGATAAACTTTCTAAGGATCTTGAAAATGTAATTTCTACGAAATTTTTTTAGAGCCTAACTCTAGTTCAAAATCAAATGTTTTGGAGGATAAAAATATAGTTCTAAAACTAAAGCCAGAAATATTTTCTTTGAAAAAATGTTTGTCAAACTTTACTTATGGAAAAGAGAATTTTGACAAAATGTATTCCCAAATCTGGCCTTTGAGAAATCATTCTGGACTTGTTTATACACATTCCAAACCGATTTTTAGTAATAACTATTTTGTTCAAAAAAATACTCATTTTTGTTCTAAGTGTCAATGTGGTGGACACTGGAAAATAGAGTGTTCTATTAATAGAACTTAGTCTTTAGGATTTCATAAAGCTCATTATTCAAAACAAATATGGATACCTAAAATTCTGTTATCTAACCATTCTGGATCCAAACAAGTTTGGATTCTGAAAAACTAATTGTTTCTTTTTTAGGAAAATGAGAAGTGTACCAACAAAAATATTTGGTACATGGATAGTGGTTGTTCGTGACACATGACCGAAAAAAAATATTTCTTTGAAAATATTATCAAAACAAAAGGTGTAAAGGTTACCTTCGGAGGTAATTCTCAAGGAATGATTTTTGGGATAGGTAATATTGTTTTTCTTGGAAAAGTTCTTATTTCAAATGTTTTGTTTGTCAAAGGTCTTAGGCACAATCTCATCATCATAAGTCAATTATGTGATGAAATTTACCTTGTGAATTTTATAAATGATATGTGTTTAGTTCACACTACCAAGGATAAGTTCATTCTATCTACCCATAGGTAAGAGAATGTATACACTATTAACTTAGAAGACCTTAGGAGCCAAAATATACCCTGCTTAAGTGAAATAGAGGACCAATCATGGCTATGGAATAGAAGACTAGGACACTACAACCTAATAAACCTTTGTAAACTCTCAAATAAAAGACTTGTAAAGGGACTATCAAATCTTAAATACGATTCTTCAAAAGTCTATGATCCTTGTCAATTTGGCAAGAAATATAAAACTAGCTTTAAATCAATTAATGAAGTTTCAACTTCTAATGCATTACAGCTTGTGCATATGGATCTTTTTGGTCCTTCACAAACTGGAAGTGTTGGAGGCAAATACTATGTATTTGTTTTAGTTGATGACTTCACTAGATTCACATGGGTCTATTTTCTAACAAAGAAATCTGAAGGCTTTTCCTATTTCAAAAATTTTAGAGCCAAAGTTAAAAATGAGAAAAACCAACCATTGGTAACTATTCATAGTGATCATGGTGGTGAATTTCAAAAATCTGTTTTTGAAACATTTTGAAGTAAGAAAGGTATTACTCACAATTTATCATCTCTAACAACTCCTCAGCAAAATGGTGTTATTGAAAGAATAAATCATATTCTCCAGGAAATGACTAGAACCATGTTGAGTGAATACTCAATTGCTAAGCACTTTTGGACTGAAGCTGTTAATACTGCTTACTATACTATAAATCGTGTTTTAACAAGAAGTTTTCTTAATAAAACACCTTAAGAGTTATGGACTGGCCGAAAACCTAAAGTTTTATACTTCAAAGTTTTTGGGTGCAAAGTATTGATTCTGAATACAAAAGATAATCTACACAAATTCGCACCAAAATCTGATGAAGGAATCTTTCTAGGCTACTCCAAAACATCTAAGTCTTATAAATTTTTTAATAAAAACACTTGTACTGTTGAGGAAATAGTACATATAAAATTTGATGAAACTGATCCTTTTTTTTTCAAACCATCCCGACCTACATCCTCAGATGTGTTTTCAAAAACTGATTATTAACCTTTGTTAGAGGACCCTTCTGATAAGGAAAATGTTCAAGAAGATACTTCTGAAACATTTACCCAAGAAGCATTTCTACCATATGTTGATGGATAGGTTTTACAAAACCCTAATCAATTGCTTCTTAGGAATCATCCTATTGATAATATTATTGGTGATGTAAATCAACCTATAAGGACCAGAAATTACTTATGAAATGAAATAGAACATCTTGCTTTTCTTTCCCAATTTAAATCTAAAAATCCAAGTGAGGCCTTAGGTGATGAAGTTTGGATTAAAGAAATGAAAGATGAACTAAATGAATTTGAGAGGAATCAAGTCTGGACTTTAGTTGAAAGACCTAAAGAAACAACTATAATTGGAGTAAAATGGGTTTTCAGAAACAAATGTGATGAAAATGGAATCATTGTATGAAATAATGCAAGACTTGTTGCTAAGGGCTATAATCAACAAGAGGGAATAAACGATGTATAAACATATGCTCCGGTAGCTAGACTTGAATCTATTCGTATTCTATTAGCCTTCACAACATACTTTAACTTCAAACTATTTCAAATGGATGTTAAATGTGCTTTTCTAAATGGATTTGTTCAAGAAGATGTTTTTTTCGAACAACCTCTTGGTTTTCTAGACCCAAAACATCCTAATAATGTTTTTAAACTTACTAAAGCCCTATATGGTCTTAAACAATCCCCTAGAGCTTGGTACTATAGACTTACATGATTTCTTTTACAAAATAATTATGAAAAAGGTACAGCAGATCCAACCATTTTTATAAAAATGGAAAATAAAAATGTTTTGATTGTTCAAATTTATGTTGATGACATCATATTTGGCTCAACTCAGCAATATTTAACTGATTCTTTTGCAAATTTAATGAAATTTGAGTTTGAAATGAGTATGATGGGCGAGTTAACATTTTTTTTAGGTTTTCAAATTTCTCAAAAACCAGAAGGAATATATATATCCCAACATAAGTATACTAAATATTTACTCAAAAAGTATGGATATGACAATACTAAAAGTATTAGCACTCTAATTGGTACCTCAAATACACTTGATCTTGATGAAACTGGAAAACCAGTAGATCAAACAATTTTTAGAGGTATGATAGGAGGTTTGCTATACTTGATAGGTAGTCAACCAGACTTAATGTTTTCTATATGCTTATATGAAAGATACCAATCTAATCCAAAAGAGTCTCATTTAAAATCCGTGAAGATAATCTTTCGGTTTTTAAAAGGTACTATGGATTTAGTACTTTTTTACTCTTCTGGAAATGAATTTGTTTTCAAAAGTTTTTCAGATGCTGACTTTGGTGGTTTTAGAATGGATAGAAAAAGTATATCTGGAACATGTCATTTCTTAAGAGATTCTCTGGTTTCTTGGTCTTTCAAGAAACAACACTCAGTAGCACTTTCCACTGCTGAAGCTGAATATGTAGTAGCTAGAAGTTGTTGTGCTCAAGTGTTGTGGATGCAACACACACTCACTGACTATGGATTGAGTTTTTCCAAAACACAAATTCTATGTGATAACACTTGTTCCATAGATCTTAGTAAAAACCCAGCACATCACTCTCATGCAAAACATATAGATGTTAGGCATCACTTTCTTAGAGATCACACACAAAAAGGAGATATTATTTTACAATTCATCGGAACGCAAGAACAACTTGCTGACATTTTTACAAAACCATTACCTTCCAATAGATTTGAGATTATAAAACAAAATCTAGGATTGATTACATTAAAATAATCAATCATATCTACTTCATGTTTTACACTTCTCTTTATATTAAATTACTCCTCTTAGAAAGGGGGAGAACATTTCTTATTGTGTTTCTTTTTATCTTATGATTTTTAATTATTTTTTTCTCCTGGTATGTGATTTTGTCTTTTTATCGTATTGATAGTTTTATCGTATTATTTACCTATATTTTTATCATATTGATAGTTTTATTGTATTATTTACCTATCCGTTTATCGTATTTACAGTTTTATCGTATTATTTACCTATCTGTTTATCGTATTGACTGATTACCGTAATGAATTTCTTTTCCATCAGCACGACCGTTTATGATAATGAATTTATTTTCCATCGGCATGTCCATTAATGGTAATGAATTTCTTTTCCATCAGCATGTTCGATCATGGTAATTAATTTCTTTTCCAATGGCATGACCATTCATAGTAATGAATTTCTTTTCCATTGGCACACCCGTTCATGGAAATGAATTTCTTTACCATCGGCTCATCCGTCCATGGTAATGAATTTCTTATCCATTGGTACATCTGATCATGGTAATGAATTTCTTTTCCATCGGTACGTCCGATCATGGTAATGAATTTCTTTTCCATCGGCATGACCGATCATGGTAATAAATTTCTTTTCCATTGGCTTGTCTGTTCATGGTAATAACTTTGTTTCCCATCGGCATGATGTTTGATGGTATTCTTTTCCTTCATTTGCTTGTGTTTTTCTATCACTATTAATACTATCTAAACCAACAATTTCATTACGATCTCTGGCAGGTACATACTTTTCAAATTTTTTAATTTTTTTTTCACTTTAAATCCAATCTGTTGATTTCTTTTCTTCTAATCTCAACCGTAGAAGACCCACAGTTATTATTTTTCCAACTATAAATATCCCCCCCCCCCATTTCCAAACCCACACCGGTTTTTCAGGATTTTTGGTGAAGCTCTACCCCATCAATTTAAGACTCTGTACGATCTTTCAAGTGTCTTCTCCTATATGTCTCAGTCCTCTTCTAATACTCCCACCGAAATGTCTTCAAAGAATTTCTCAGATAAAGACTTTTTTAGAGAAAGGTTAGTCTCTCTGGAATTTTTTGAGTCATACTATTCTACAATCAAAATAATTATTTTATTTCAAGGCTGGGAGCATTTGTGTATTGAAAAACCAGTGTCTCAAGATCCGGTCCTTATTGATGAAGTCAGTCAGTTCTACAAAACTGTGTCTTTCGACAAGAATATGACTATCAACTTTTCTGTGTACAATATAATGTTATCTAAGTCTATGAAACAAGAAGCCCATTTTCTGAATGTTTCTAAAGAAGGTTATTCTTTCTATCCATCTCATAAACTACCAGAGGAGGTTGGTACTTTTAATAAAGAAAGCGCTGAAAAGTCCTTGTTTATTATAAATGATTAAAAGATGAAAGTAGCTCATCTTTCTCCAGACAATAGATTTGTGGCTCTTTGGATGAAAGGTTTTCTTATCCCAAGGAAAGGGGATAGAGATACTTTGAGGGTTTCTGATATCTTCATGTTGGACTATCTTGTCAACATAAGAAAAGTAAATCTCATGGGATACATCTTTGAAACAATTAAGAATGTCAAGCCAGGAGCAATCAAATCTCATTTGATCATATATCTAGCTATTCTTACAAAGTTCATTCTCGAGAGTATAAAGTTTTGTAACATTGCTTTGAAAGGACAATTGAAGGACCTGAAGCCTTCATGTATTAGTAAGTGAACTTTAAAAAAGTTGAATGTTTTTTATCAGAATTCAAAACTTTTTGTAAAATATTTAGAAGCTGAATCAGCTCAGAATCAATCAGAACCTATGCCAGTCAAAGACATTCCATCTGTTGGTGCTCCTCAAAAGTCAGATCCCCAATCCAGTTCAAATCCAAAGAAGAAACCAAGGTATAGTAAGGAAGTTGTGGCCAAGTGGAGAAAGGAAAGAGAAAAGAGAATGAAAGGTGATCCAAAGTTCGGTCTTGAACCAGCTGAAGCTTTTGCAGAAAGAATAAGGGTAGAGGAAACCCTTCAAGATGAAAAGAAAAAGAAGACTGTTTTGAAAATAAAGGCTCAAGAATTTGATATTTCTAAAGTACTGAAAATGGTTGAGGATGCTAGTGCTCAACTAATGGAAGAAGTGCATCAAGAACCTATCATACAGAGTCTTCCAGAGAATGAAAAAGGGAAACATATGTTGGAAGATATAGAGTAAGTTGAAGAAGAAGAAGGATATTTTCTTTTATAATTCCTTCAATGTTCAGAAAGGAGTAGAGAAGAATCTTACCAAAAGCAGAGTGAAGGTATTCAACAAGTTCCTCATGGAAATCAAACATCGGTTGAATCTTTTGAAACTCCATATAAAATACCTTCTCAAGCAAAGCAATGTGCTCAATATTCTCATACAGAAAAATTTATTGTCATCAGTGATAAAGTGGAAGAAGAAAGAAAGGAGAAATAAAAAGAAAAAGGAAAACAACCTGTTGTTAACTCAAGCTGATCAAATGAACTGCATTCGTATGATGAAGATACTGATTAAGAACAAACAATCTCCCTCAAGAGGAGTGATTACATTGTTCATGTTTTAAAGAGGGTTGAAAAGACTATTCCCTATTTCCCCAAGTTAGAAGGGAAAATTGATTTCATTACTGACAATCAGAAATAGATGTTCGTCTCTCTAAGAGAATTGAGAAAGAGAGTTTTGTCTGTTGAAGCCGATTTGAAAGTTTTATTTGAATGTTCGTCTGTTCATAAGAAGGCTTACAACCGGATGACCAAGTTTTCATACAAAACAAAGAGCTTAGTGAATGACCATGAGATAGCAATTGAAGACATAAGAAGGTTGTCAAATAATATTTCTACTGCTTTCAATAAACTTGACAAATAAACTGTTGAAAGACTGAATCAGGTAACTCATGGAGCCGATATTGCTTCAGTGAAAGAATTGCAAGAGAGAATGAATGTTTTTCAGTCTGAATTCTTGAAGGATTCATCTTTCAAGTATGAAATAGTTTTGTTGAAGAAACAAAACTATGTGTTATCCAATGATAACAAGAATTTTCAAGACATGATAGATACTCTTAAGGAAGTAATCAGAGTTCAGGAGGAGACAATCAAGAATCAAGATCAGCTTTTTGCCGACCAACAAGAGCTTCTTAGATCTCAGGGTGATTCAATTTCTGAAGACAAGAAAGAAATCAAAAATATGAAAGCTATTCTTCATGAATTTATAAAGAAGGAAAAGGAAAGAGAAAACAAATGACTGGTATTTGTTTTATTGTTAACCCTGTCGGTTATCGTAATGATTTTTATGTTACTCTTTCCATTGCCTTGCAATTAATTTCTCTAACTCTTTTAGGCATCTCAATATTACCCCATTCTTTTTGTAAATCACAAAGGGGGAGAATGTTTTACAAAGAGAGAATGTTGTAATCAAATACTTAGAAACCAAGGAAAACATGTGAATACAATCCTTAGGAAAATACATACCTAAGGTGGAATTAGTTGTATTCAATTTCATATTCAGAAGAGTTCCCAATAACTCAGGGGGAGATAAGTATTTATTTTTGTTTTTTACTTTGTGTTTTGTGATTTCCAAAAAGGAGGAGATTGTTTAGTGAAATGTTCTCTTTTGACTTCTATATATTGTTTTGGAAATCACAAATGTCTTTGACCATGCTGATCGTACTGACTATGCTGATCGTACTGACCATGCTGATCGTACTGACCATGCTGATCGTACTGACCATGCTGATCGTACAGACCATGCTGATCGTACTGACCATGCCAATCGTACTGACCATGCTGATTGTACTGACTATAATTTTCGTACTGATTCTGGAAATTTTATTGACTCTGTTAATCGTACTAATTCTTAAAAGTCTACTCACTTTGTATCGTTTCAAAACATTACACAGTAATACTCATAATACTCATGATTTCATTACCTTCTTGTTTTGGTACTTAGTCAAAAACACATGTTTCATATTAATCGTACTCTTGTTTATCATCTTCATATATCTTTTGTTTTAACCAAAACGATGTCTTGTTTTTTGTTTCAATATGACCGTTATAATGCCAGGTGTCTAAGTCCCTCCGATTTTTCCGTAGAAATATGACCGTTGGAGGCAATATAACCGTTGTAACCCGATACCTATAAATAAGTGGTCATTCAAAGACAAGAAGAGAAGTAGGCCTGTATGAGACTGATCATTTTGTGCTATCAAGTTCTAGAGAGAGATACTTCGACTTCTCTCCTGCTCCATGTGAATGCCTTGAAACTATAAAATGTGAACGACTCGTTCTTATTTTTTGTATTTATATAACTGCTTTGTTTGTGATTTGTGCGACCGATCATCGTATCGAGGGATTTCAAGTGATTGAAAGACAGAGGTGCCGATTACCTACAAAATGGAGGGCTGTCGGGGATAGGTAGAGAGACGTACCGATCATCGTATCAAGGGATGCCGGGGATAGGCAGACAGACATACCAATCATCGTATCGAGGGCTTAACAAGGTGGTGGTAAGAGAGAACTTTTATCTTAGGGAAAAGGATAACCCTTCTCTTTGGGTTAGAAGAATTGTAATACTTTTTAAATTTCTGCTGCCAATTGTATTAGAAAGGAGATTGTTTTGTTTCCTTTTCTATTTCATACACATTTGTAATTTTTCCAATTTCACTTATACTATTAAATTTTATATTTTTAGATTCTATACGCTTTTTGATAGAATCTCACAATTTTGTATTACTCTAATTATTGTATTCATATTGAATAAAATTTCTTTACTTTTCTTATATTATTACATTGTATCATTCCTTTATATCCAATACAATTGTGGTTGTTTGTTTCTGTTGTGAATTGTATTAGTTTAAGATCATTTAAAATAATTTCTTAATTGTTTGAACATAATGTTTTTAAACCTACAATTCGCCCCCTCTTGTATTGTTCCATTTAATATACATATACATCTACATATTTGATCCAACAGTGAAATAAGGGAGTATTAAATATTATGATGATAAAACTAGTCTATAAATGAATAAGAATCCCAAAAATAATTTCCCTTTGATTCATGATGCAAGCATCATACATGCGTGGGTTAATAAGTGACCTCAAAGGATGATCATGTTATATCTTTTGGTATTGAGAATGTTTCCAATGGTAGGTTTGAGAATGAAGTTCTTCATTGATGAAATTTCATTATACTATTTTTCATAACACTAATCTTGACTCATGAACAATTATTTTAGATGCCAAAAAATACTTTATCACTATATGGGGTTACATAATAAAAATGGTTTCACTTGTGCACGACTTTTGAATAGGTTGGTTCGTAAATATTATAAGTATTTTCAACCAAACCAAAGGTGTATATTATTGAAAAAATACCTCATGTTAGATATTTTGGGTTTATTATGTTTTTTGAAATTTTTTGAGGTTTTTTATGAAGGATGGTTGTCCAAGAAGGCATGACGAGTGATCATAAATGTCTGATCTTGTGAAAGAGTTAAATGTATGATCTCATAAAATCATAAAATGTATGATATCATTGAAGCATGAAATGTATGATCTCTTGAAAGTGTGAAATTTTTGATCTTATAGAAGCACAAAAATTATGATATCATGGAAGTGTAAAATTTATGATCACTTGAAAGCACAAATTTTATGATCTCATGGTAGTGTGAAATGTCCGATCTCACAGTAGTATGAATGTATGGTATCATGAAGTGAGAATGTATGAAAAAATCTGATGAAACACGAATGTATGAACTAATATTATATAATAAAAATGTAAGAATTAATCATATGAAGTACCCTATTATTGTCAGAATATCTCCCCATAAGTTTTTAAAAAGCACCTGAAGACATCAATTTATTTTCAAAGGATCTTACGGAAAGAACGTACGAAGTGCATGAAGAAAAATCCTGATTTTCATAGGATTTCGCAATGATTTTACATTAAGAACATGATGAAGAGAAGATTTAAATGATGGAGATATATTTCAGTTATTCAAACTAATCTGAAAACATGGTTTTCAATGGTTCTCACAATGGATCATGAAAAGTGTTGGAAGATAATAGTACTAGATACATGTTTGTCTTTGGATCTCGGGAAGGACCATGCAATGTATTGGAAGAAAATATTTTGAACCACTAGATGATTGAACATGGATCTTATGATAGATGATGAAAATCACATGAATATAATGTTTTTGAACACTGCATGATTTTCAATTGTCTCATGATAGGATCACATGAAGCATGTGATGTTTATTTTTGAGGTGGTGGAATGGAAATATGTCCACCATTTATAGAGGTAAGGAAATGGACATTTTCCTATAAATATTCAATGACCCATCCATAAGAGGTGAAAATGTTTTCTTAAAAATACATCTATGAAGAAATGTCTTGATAAGTATTTTCTCATGAAGTGAAGGAGTATATGAGATTGACATCAAATAAGTGTTTCAAAAGAGAATAATGAAGTCTTTCTCTTTGATATTGTAATCAGTATAATCTGTTGAAGGTCTTGTGAAGGTTCTCATTAAGGAGACATGGAAAGTGTAGTATGTGTAGCATGTTTGTGTTTATATGTTGACCCATTTATGTCATATAATTCATATAACCTGAAAACTTTCTTGAACCAAAGTCATGAGATCCTCCTAGATAGAATAGATTTTTGTGATCCCCATTAACAAAATAAAGACTTGTGATCCTTGAGAATAGAATAGAGTGTTTTGATTCACTAGATCATAAGAGGATATAACACAAAGGATCTCGTGAACGAGGTCTCTCACCAGGTTCTCACACATGTGGTCTCACTCTATGATCTCACCCAAGGGGTCTCATTATAGGGTCTCATACAAGGGGACTCATGCCAGGATCTTTCACCATGATCTCATTCTTAGTGTTACACATCAGGATGTACTTTAAGGGGTTACACATTAGGGTTTCATGTAAGGGTAATATGATAGGTCCTTGTGATAGTAGATACGTTCTATGTTTAAATTTTGAATAATATTAGTTTCATATCTATATATTTAAGTAAACTGAGGATCAACACCATCGAACTATATTTGCAAAATGAATTTATTCACTACTACATCAAAGGAAATGAAAGGAAAAATTTGAATAACCTGAATATATTTCTAGAGACAAATAAGATGTAATTATTGTGTTTATATCAAAGATAATTATGTTCTTGTTTTATGGTGTGTGGAAGTGTTTCATCCAAGTGTTTTCACAGAAGTGAAAGAGAATCCTAGAAAAAACATCAAAAGAGCATCTACATGGAAATGAGGATGCATTCAATATTTTTGATGAAGGGAACAACATGTATATAAACTATGTATGAATAATAAAAAAATTTGTGAATAATATATGATGAATAAGGTGATGTTTTCTACTAGTAGTGAGCCATCGATGGAAAGATTGAGGTAGTGACCCTTGGGAAGTAGTGATCCGTTCCTAAAATTTGAAAGGATATGAGCATGAGTATATAGGTTATCTAGCTAGATATTTTTATTGGAAGTGATATTTAGTGGATTTGGTACATCATTACATTGTTGTTCTATTATCCTTTAACATATCGTAGTGAGGGTGAACCAAATAAATTATTTTGTTTATATATTCTTTCATTCTTCCTTTTCCTTCTATAAATCATCATCAGATAAAGTTAGAAAGGATAAGATAAAAAAAATGAACTGACCCTTATAATAAATAATTCTAGATCGAGTGCAGAAGAAGAAGAAAGACAACATCGATACCCTGATTCACCCCCCTCTCAGGGAATCTAATCCCCTTTTGTGCCTAACAGATTCATTTTAATTCTTCCCCTAAAACCACCCCAATATAATTATAAGAACAAAAAATTATGATGCATGTACCTATCATAGGTATCTAAACCTCAATCATCATTATCGTTCCTAATGTATTTGGTAATCATAATGCCCTTTCATTGGATCATTGGGGGATTAATTGATCACGTACTAAAGGATATCCCTCACTACCTCACACTCTATGTTTTACTAACATTGTTTCTATACCAATCCCATATGATAACCACATATTCTTTAATAAAAAATATAACCTAACTCTCAACCATAGCTCTGATACCACGTTTTCATGACCCTCCTACACTGGGAACCTCTCTTGGGCCTATAGTGAAGATGAGGGTGACCCTCAAAGCCTTACTCCAATAAGACACGTGGTTGTAACTAGAATCATGGGAATAAATCATATACGTGGGATATATTTCTCTCTTAAATAATAGGGATACATAAATGAAATAAATAATTGAAACAATCATATAAAATAAATAAAATATTCCAAAAAAAAACAAGTAATTTAATAAAGATATAGGTCCCATAATAAAATACCAAAGGTAATTAGTAAGGATGTGAATCAATTAGAAAACTGAATCTCTAAGCTAGTAATATATGGCTCAATTACCAAATTATACCTAGAAAAAAATAAAGAATATATATATATATATAGGTGTGATCATTCATTTATACTCAACTATTTAATTCCCAATTCCACTCATAAAAATGATAATGAAGAATATTAATGCTTTTGTGAAAAAATAACATAACCATAAATCACCAACAAAAGGTCAACCACCATCCAGAAATACCATGGATCATTAAAAAAGTATCACATACAATATAACAAAATAATATCAAAGGATTTAATAAAAATTCACCCAAAAACCACATCCCCGCAGGTTTTTGTCTCTCACAATCCAATGAAAAATATACAGTGCTTTAATCCCATTTATATGTGCCATCTAGGTAGCAAGTACATATCAAGTCACATATGATGTGTGCTGGACCGCAACCCTACCTACCATAACCTAATTCAGGTTCTAACATCTCATGTTGGAATCAATTCAAATAATCACATCATAAAGGATATGAGTTAGATAATATCCCAACATATCCCAAATTTCTATAGCGTCTAACATCTCCTTATGGAATTAGTTCACATCCATAAATCCATATACAAATCTTTCATATTAAGGTATCTTGAATATGAATGAAGTCATCCACATGACATACTCCTTCCATGCATGACCCCACCATATACCAATACCATAATGTACTATGAAGGGAAGGGATTGTTGAGAAGAGGAAGAAAAAAACCATTTTTTCCCTTACCAACTTGTTTGTTGGGGGGAAACACCAAAAACAAATTTTTTTGTCCATCAGTAATGTTATCTAACTTGGGTGGGGTGAATATGAAAAATCATAGGGAAAATACATGTATATTACAACAACGTATAGGACTAACCTAAATGGTTCTCAGTAAAACCACTACCATTCCATAAAAAAATATCACTGTTGTTTCCATGAACCAACCATATCTACGAACTAATAAACCACCAAACTAGTCCCACTTCCCATAAAAAAACCCCAAAAGGCATTCAAAATTTCCTATTTTTTCATATCATTTTACCATTTCTTGATTTACAATTTACAATAAAATTATAATTTAATAATCCATTCATTTAAAATATTTAATGATAACCATTATTTAGCAATAAATTAATTTCATCCCAACCATTAACTAAACTTACATTTTATTAGAATTATATTTATATCCCTAAGATAAATAAATTCATGTTCATACAAATTTATTTTTTCACCTATAGTTGTAAACACACTAATTTCTAGATCATTTTCATTTATATACTTGTTATTCTTAAAAAATGATTTGAATCTTGTAATTTACTTTTTGTATTTATATCTTTAAAAGTTCATGAAAAATACATAAATTAGTCAATTATAGACCATTAGATTTTTCAGCATTACAAAGCACATATTCTATACTACTTGACATCTACCAAACAACCGAAACTCCTCAACAAACCTATTTATCACATAATAGCCCCACGTGTTATCCAAAACCACCTCCTCCTCATTGACTAATGAAACAACCATTCATGAACTAACCTATATCTCATAACAATAATAATAACACAACTAGAAACAATATCGCAAAAAAAAAATAGTAATATAATGTACCAAAAATCCCTTTTTTAACATTTACTTATATTTTTTGCATCCTTAATAACATTACTAGTATCTAGATTTTCTAAACAACCATTTACATTACTAATATTTAATTTATTATCTTTTTATGAGTTGGTATATTACCAATCAAACACTACAATAGACATACATATATTATAATAGAAAATAAATGTGAAATAGTAATATAATAATAATCAAAATAATAAATTTTGTAATAATATCCAATTATCCAAATAACCCATTCATTACCCTCTTGATGTTTTTAACCAATCATAAAGGTTGAAATCAATAATATATTTTTAAGAACCACTAAACAATATTAGCAAAAATAAAAAATTCACATCATTAACAACAACTAAGATAAGCATAAGAAATATCATAACTCATTTAAAACACATGAATATCATTATTCCATCCAATTCCTTGTATTGTATTATATTCATAAGTTTAATTCTTACTAATATCCTAAAGAAAACATATGCATGAAACTTCTATAATTTTTATAAAAACCAAATAGGGATTTCTTCAATCCCCTACCTCTTTTATGCTTTAACCCATAATGGGAGAATAACCTAGAAACAACCACCAAATTTGTTGAAAGGAAACACTTTATGACCTAACCACAATGAACCGTCATTAGACCACACAAGGAAACCATCTAAAACTATATGGAACCCACCACCACAGCCTCTAAGAATGAAGATAACAAGGGAGAATATAAATGGGGGAGAATATGTTACCTCAAAATAAGAAAGGTTTATACTATATAACCAAGGGGTTTATACCTTTAAGAGAGATTAAGGAAGAGTACTTTAATATTATAATGAAAACATGGGTTTGAAGGAATAAGAGAAAATTAAATCAAGGAAACCACAATCACATATTTATAAAGAAAACATGACATGAATTTACCATAGGTTCATGACATGGAAAATGACTGTAATATAATTGATAAAAAGGATTTTATTTCTTATCATTTTGAAATGGGAACTTACCACCAAAGGATGCATATATTTTAAACTTTTATAAATTGTATTGATTCTAACGATGGATTTCACCATGGTGGGATAAAATTTATTTCTATTACTAAATGAACACCATGACTTCCCATAATGGCATAATTTTATTCTCCTCACTATTTTCTACTCACCATGATTGATATTAGAGTGTGGAGAGACCACACTCACCATTTCCATCCCTTACCACACAACTCAACCTATTATAACACCACACCAACAAAACTAAAAAATTAATGTTTTTTACTTTCCCCATTTCCCATTGGTAAATATTCCAAGATCCATTCCTTTTAAAACTATACATAGGAATTTTATACCCACAACTCCAACATTTCCACCATTTCAAGACTCCCCATACGCATTTTAGACCTAATATATCCAAAACACAACTCTTAACCTTCAGATCACCTTTGAACTCCCTATAAATGTATCTAACACCGAAAACATGAAATGTAATAGGGTATAAAGGTTCATTTTGTTATATGAGTATGATATTTGAGCTAAATTTGACTAATAATATTGATTTGGATTCATGTTGAGGAATAATAATGTTTCCAAATTGATATTGGGATAATGGAATTGGGATCCCATTCCTTCAAATTCAATGTATTTTATCATTAAGGGGGTGACCCAATTCAAATTACTATAATTAAATATATGAGGAGTTTTTATTGAATATTCATAGAGTAAATCACTGCGTGCATTATTGATAATGTTGGATGTTAAAAGATGAATTGTAAATTTTATATAAGAATATTCTCATAGGTAAAACGTTGGTTGTATAAGTTTAGTGATTTAATATTATGGTAAAGTGAATGTATAGTTAAAGTGTAGATCAAAAAAAATTAAAAGGAGCATATTGAATTACCCATATATGATTTTATTATATTAATATTTCACGTATTAATGATATAACAAGATAAAAAATGAGTAAAAAGACTAAAGTATATAATATATGTTATATTTAATAATATTATGGTTTCAACAGACTAGATATGTTTGGTGATCAGTGAAATAAAATTTTTTCTAAATGAAGAATATGATTTACTAAGAATATGATGATGATTTATGATGAAATTGGTTAACATAGTGATTGATGAACTTGAAATAAGAATTATTATTTTCAAAAGTCACAAAATAGACTTGTGGTTTTTTCTTTTAGGAGTTTTTAGTATTTGGCATTGTATGGTCTGTGTGTGGAGTAGAGTTTTAAAGTATATATAAAAAAACATTAGTTCCTTGAACATAGATGATTTTACTAAAATAATTAATTTTCCACTACATGTAGATAACATGATATATTAAAAAAATTACAGTTCAATATATTATATTTATGAATTCTAAAAGACAAAATACTATTTTCTATATTATATAAAACATGATTTTTTTCTCAACACTACATATTAATTTATACACTTCTTAATAATATGAATTAAACAAAATTGAGATATATATTAAACCAATTCATGGAATTAATTATCTAGATTTATAACATTATTTACTAAATGTAAATAAAATATCTTCTAAATATAGGATTAATTTCACCATTTTATGATTTATATATTTTAAATCAAAAATAAAATCATGAAATTTAAAAATAAGTAAACTATGACTGTTTTATATTTTGTGATCTTCTATTAATAGTTTTTCTATTTAATTATCAACAATTATTTTTTAAGGATTTTTGAAATATATTAATGAAAATGTATTGATAAATAGAATACATGTCATGGTATTTATTGATGAATTATCATATTGAGTTATGATTACGTGATCTAGGGGATAAGATCACAAATCATTGGATAATGTAGGAAGATAAAGGGGTCATTATTGAATCTACCTATAAGGTAATACCTCTAAGTGAATTAAGGAAAAAATATAATGAAAATAATCTAAAACATTCTTCATGAGGTGAAATCCAATGAGTATATAATCTATCATTAATCATCAATTGTATCTATATATAATTTATCTTTGGAGACCTTTTAGATGTATATATATAAGGAATTTTTCAATGATAATGATATTAAATATCCATGATAGTTATAATGTAACAAAATAGAGTAGACACATAGAGGGAGAATATTTTTTTCGATTGAAGAGGAACAATAGTATAAAATAATACTTCAACCATTGTTTAAAACTATCGATATTGTTAAAAAAATAGATTCCATTGTCTACTTGCATGAATTAGAAAATCATTATAGTGGGAAATATCAACATTGGTCAATTTTTATAGTTTACCTTTTATTAATATTTTAGAACATTTTTTCACTATTTTAGGAATTTAGCAATTGAAATTCCCTATCCCCAAGGTTCAACTAAACTATGGCCATATGGATACCAAATTACATTGTTTTAGAACTTAGTTGACAGGTATCATTTAATAAAATATATATTCTATAGCAAGGTTCTAACCCTCGACCCTCTTTTTATTACTTTAACAACTATACTAAGGAATATTATGGGAATGTGTGTTTACATATATTTATATAAATATGAATAAATATATTATTTAATTAATGAATGAATATATATATATATATATATTTAAAATTTTAATTTTAATTTGAATTTATCATTGTAATTAAAAATAAAACTAACTACTTAAATATACAAATATATAGACATGAAAATATATATTTTTTCATGAATATAAATATTCAAATAATATATATATGTTTTAATATTAGAAATACAAAATAGTAAATATAATTTTGTATATAATACATATATATAATACATAAATTTTATTTACTTCTATTTTATATAATATATATATATATACATTTATATTCATAAATTATATTTAAACTTTTATATTATATATATATATTTAATAATTTATAATATTTATTTATTTAAATCAATACATTAATATATTAATATTTTTAAATTGGATTTTTTTGAATTATAATATCAAAAATTATTTAAAATTTATATTTTTAACACACACACACACCAACATAATTAAATCTATCTCGCAAACATATATTTACTCACACACAAATATATATATATATATATATATATATTCATATATAGATAAATAATGTGTCATAGTCGAATTATTAGATTGAATTTTTAATAATGAAGTGAATATTGGTGCAAACCTTACCAGTGGATTTTATTTATTTTTTGGATTGCCTATTGCCTTAGTTTGTCCAAACTATGGAAATAAATCAAATATAATTCAATAGTTTGATCTAACCCTGGAAATAAGGGTCATTTATAGTTGTGATTTGGTAGAATCTTGGAAATAACTCTCATACGACCCCAATTTGGCCAAATCATGGATTTTAGTGCAATGTACTACTATAGATTCTCATAATAATAGATATTGGTGAAATAAAACTCATTGTTTTTTATAAATCATGATGCTAAGTGATATATTTCAATGGTTTTTAGAAAACTATAATAAAAAACCAAGCTTCTAGTCTTATTTTATTATTATGGAATATAGAGCTTGTATAGTGATTATATTTTGAGAAAAGAAGTTTCCATTGAGTTAAATTAAAAATATACAAAAAAGAGGAATAATTATATCATGTATTTCTATAAAAATTCCTTAGATTGGTTAGATATATTTATTCAAAAGCGGCGATATCTAGTTTCATTAAATATGTGTGGGATCATTTACAATAGTTGGGAAATATAATTACTTTAAAAAATATTTCAAATTGAAACACTTAAATAATTTTTCAAAAGAAACATGATTACTTATATAAGGTTTTAAATTTGAAACACCTACCTAATATTTTATTTTTTTGGCCTAACATTGGTTGTACAACCCAAGAAATAGAGTTACATAACCTCAATCACACTTTCCAATAGCCAGATACAGATAACTAACATTGAGGTTTGAACCATACATTAATGAGAAAATATTTTCCCTTAAATATCATTAGTCAAATTAAATAACATTAATTATAATAAATAACCCATTAATAATGAATCAATAATAATCAATGTGAAATTTCAATACATTACGCACATGGTATATACATTAATATGATATAACCTGAGTAAATCTATGATAACAATATAACGATAAATTTAAAAAAGAAGATTATTGGTTATCCTACAAATATATACCAAATTTCCTTGATATATACTATGCCATAAGTAACATGAAAATAGTAACATCTATACTTATCCCCATACTAAATACATATAGTAATTTTTTGAGAGATTAATGTGTGTCGAGGTTCACATAAAGGGCCTGATAACAAAATCTCAATAAGATGACCATAAATATCATTAAACACATCCCAAGATATAATTTGAATGTATATTTAAATGGGAAAATAAAAATTATTAAACTAGATTTAATGTAATTAAAAAATTTAATCCACCATTTTCTTGATAAACCATAATATTTGTCAACCCTAATTTCTTTAAACAACTCTAAAAATGGTCATATGGTTGATATAAAATCTTATATATTAACCCATGTCCAAATATATGAGATAAATATTAGAATTATCCCTTATCCAAATTAATTAGGATGTTAAAGAAAATTACCCATATCTTAAGGAATCATATTGTGGGGAATATATTGGGGGAATGAGACAGTAATGGGCGTAGCTGAGTTAGGGTTTCCCCCTATCACCACTATCAACTTATCCTTCCTAGGTTGGCTATGGATCCTTCTTTAAGTAATACTTCATGGAATGATCATGGTGCATGGATAATCTATCTGAAGTGACATTGAGGATTCGATTTCCAGTTCTGATTCCTCTTAGGCTCACGCCTCGACTGGGGTTTGATTCCATTCTCCATTCTATGCTGGCTGGAGCTCTAACTGTATTCATTTCTCAGTTTCTTTCCTAGTTCGACGGCAAGGCCTTGACGGTGGCCTTCATGCTGGGTTGTTTCATCGATTGTGCATTGTGGTATTCTCTTAGTACAGTAGCATTGTTTCATTCCATAGTGGTGCGGTATTGCTTCCCGTACCCTTTGGATTCCAAGAGTTCCTCCGGGTGTTCTCTATGGTCGTGGCTGTGGTTGTTTTTCATTTGAGGCCTCGAGGTTCTTCGAGGGTTTGTGGGATCGGTATTTTCATGGTGGTTTGGTGTGGTCAAGATATTTCCTTTCATAGTCGGATGGGTTGTTGCCTCGGTCTTTTTCTGCTGGAGTGCTTTGGGTGGATTGTAGTGACCTTCTTGAGCAGGTTTGGTGGCAGCAATAGGATCTGCAGGTTTGGATTGGTTTGTTATATGGTGGGGTCTCCTCCCAGCATTGTCAGGCATTTGGTAATCCTACCTATAAGTGATGGTTTTCTTCACTTGAATTTCTGAAAAAGTGAATTGTAATTAGTTATTGTCTTGCATCCATTGATTTGGAATGGCGGTATCCATTTTCTTGAATAGTTTTTTTCTAAGGTGGTATGTTTGTGATACCAGACTCGACTTCATGAATTGAATCTAGAGGATGTTTTAGAGATGGTAGTTAATCTTTGTAGTTTTTTTGGATTTGGTTGTTTGAGAGGTTATGGTGGTAGCCATCGAATCAGGCCGGATCTTTGACTCAGGAAACTTTCTTTTTGAATTACCTTGCAACAGTTAAGAGGTTATTCATGTTTAAATGCTGGGGAAGAGCAGTTCAGTGATGTTATCCTGGTTTTTACTCTTTCTTGTTTCAAGTGTTATTGTTCTATGTCTATGATGTCATTAGGTTTCCACCCCATTCATCCCTTAAAATGGGGCCTTATCATATAATAAATTTTTTTGAAGGCCTTCTAGATGTTGGATGGATATATATAGTGGGTAAAACCCGTCATATCACAAGCCATTACACATCTAAATAAAATCACACAGTTTATAAGTTAATACATAGTGGGGAAAATAAATAATATCCCAAGTTCTTCCATAGATTGTCAAAATCACCTATATACCAATTCATAACATAAAAGAGTAAAATAAATAAATTTATAAAGATTTAAATAGCTGAGGAAAATAACCCAATTCCCAAGGAATCATATAGATGAAGAAAATAACCCTTAATTTTATGGAAATATTATTTTTTTCCTCCTGGTTTATAGGTACTATATTTCAATAACGTTTCACATTCCCAAACTTATGTCTCAAATGGAAATCAAAATTCAAAAAATAAAAAGTAAAAAATATTAGAATAATTAACAAAAAAGGGTAATCAAATAGGTACCAACCAATAATGTCAATTATCTCTGAAATCATAATATTAATGAATAATCAGTGTTATTCCAACTAAAAACTAATAATAAAAAATGGATTCACTATGAAATAATTAAAAAATTTGAATATGTCAAATATTTCATGGCCCGAATACACTATGAACCCCATGAGTGAGAAGTAAAGATATGTGTGACCCTTAAATCCTACCTCCATTAGGCCTTTATTTAGTTATTTTCACTATGGGTATGTAAAATGAAATGTTGGAGGCATTTCATTGTTTAACCTGAGTAAATAAAAAAGCACCAATTATCACATGATAACTATAGTTGGAATAAACCAAATATTATATAAATAAGATAAAACTGTATCTAATGTCATATAAATTGAAAAGAACATTACACCTCCAAATTCAATATCAAGAGAACAACCATCTCCTAAAAAAATAAGAAATAACTTCTCTAACTTACATCAATTGCCATGAAATGATCTATTATGGTCTATCCCATTCTCTAATACAATCCTATAAATATGTAAAAATAGAATATAAAATTTAGGGTGAGTATAAAAGCATACTCAGTAGGATCCTCATAAAAAACTCCCCAATTAATATGAAATAATATCACTAAAGATTCAATGAATAAATAGTGAAACCAACATGTTATTCCATCATATATCTATCTATTCACCCATATCACCATAAGAAATCTTTATAAATTTGTATCCCCTGAATGACTAATACAATCATTTTATTCTTAGAACACTATTTTCAAAATATTTCCCCTCTTTGTGATATAAATTTATATTTAAATAAAATTTTATTTAATTATAATAAAGTATATTTAATATTAATAATGGTTTAATACTAATTTAATTAGTAAATAATATTAAATATGAAGGAGAATGGATAATATTCTTAACATGCTATTTTTCTATAAAAATTATTTTTCTTTATATCTCCCCATTTTATTTTAAAATTAAAATTATATAATAAAAAAATTTATTTTTAAAAAATTAGAATTAATTTTGTAATTATCAGAGTATTATTTTCTAAATATGAAATTTTTATATTTTTCTTAAAAGAATGATTTTTGGGTGAATAGTGAAAAATGTCGCTTTTTCAAATAACGTAAATTTTATGAAATTTATAGTAAATAAGTATGAATTTGAAATTCCTGAGAATTTTTAATAAGAACAAATATTTATTTTAGATATGAATTTATAATTCTTATAAAATATATTTTTTAATTTAAAAACACATATTTGGTATTTCAGAACAGAAGTAATATTTTCTCAAAACATTCTTTTTATACATCATATATTTATATTTTAAAATTAATTTTTAACAATTTAATAAATTGAATAAAATGAATTAGATTTAAATTTTAGAATCACTTAGTCCAAATTATTTATTAAGGACCCTTTTATTTTAGGGAATAGAGAATAAAATAACTTATATAAAAAATAGTTACCATGGTAAAAGCGAAAATGGTAAAATTAATTAATCTAAGCATAAAGGACCTAAAAAATGTTTAATAATTGTATGTATTTAGGTAACTGAGTCCTCTATAGTCCTTATAAGTTCCCCTCACCATTATTTATCAATTTTTGAGCCACATTCTTTGAGATTTACTTACCATTATTGAAAACTTGTCGGTATTTACACTACATGAAAACAAAGTTATACCAATAATTTTGAAAAGTTGGTATATGCCACAAAACCAATGGTATAGATAATACTAATGGTTCTATGAACATTGGGTATTATAGTAATTGATATAGGGCTATACTAACAGTTTTATTTGAAACTGTTGGTATAGATCACTACAAATTTTGAATACCCACTGTTTACTTCATACCATTGGTATATATCTATACTAATGGTTCTTGAGATTACAGGTATAGAGGGATGTATTTTATTAATGTATACCCATATTTCAATGAACTATGGGTATATATTCCTATCCCCAATGGACAACATCAGCACTATCCAACACCCCTCATATAATTTGAAAAGAAATTAACAACCATTGTATCCATTTAATGCAGTAAAAATATTATATATTTAGAATTTAACCATCATGTTTTCAATAGTTTTTAAAACTTTTGCAAAACTATAACACACATATACAATCCACATCATCAATTTGTTTTGGTCAGTTTACATCATCCAAAATGTGTCTTTACTATTAACTCAAAAAAGGCGGGGATCAATATTTCCCTCTTCACCACATGTTCCATCATAATCATCACCAACATTGGTTCTTAGAGAACTATCATCAATATCATCATCATCATTATTATTATCACCATCATCACCACCACTTACAATAGTATCATCACCTCTACTGATGTTAGGGACATTATTATCATCACTCGGTGCATTATATATATATATATATTTAATTATTTCCATACGAGAATGAAAATCATTAGATGTCATTGATATAAGTGATGAACATATAAATAACTTAGCATTAAAGAACTGTTCGACGACTAGTTTACCTCTTTTAAACTGTTATATATCTATTTTTTCCTCAACTAATTATTCATTAGATTTTTGCTTCTTGGTTGTGTGAGATGTTTGAGAGGAGACTGATGAGGGCCAATACCAGGTGGGGATCATGTTTTTCCTAGGTAGACATCAAACTCTCCCCTGATGATCCACACCTAATACCTATATGAAATGATCATTTGGATGTAATTTTTCATCTTATTTCTCCTCTAAGGCCTTTAAGGCACACTATTTAATATATATAAAAGATATTTAATTATCAATTATGTATCAAAATTTGAAATATCAATAAAAATACTTACAATATTTTTTTGTTTATATACATTTACAATATTTTCGTATTATGTCTTCCAACTCGAGAAAACTAATTTTGTTTGGGGAACACGTCCTTTGATGCCCAATGCCACATTTAAAAAATGAAATTGACTAGTATAATTGTACATTATTGAATAATATGAAATTGGTAAACCGAGAATGAACTAAAATTTTAGATGTTGAAAAATCCATAAAATAAAGTAGAATATAAATATACATTTAATTAAAAATTTAATACTAGTGGAATAACACAATCAATACTTAAAAATTATCATCATAAATATGATTATGATAAGGATTCCTCTTTTATGTTAATTTTGTTCCAATTCCAATTGTTTATCATTATTTGGTTATTTAGTCACTCGGTAATTTTGATCATTTGGTCACTTGGTTCATTTTTTGTTTAGGTTGTTTAGTAATTTGGTAATTTGTCCATTTTTTCAATTAGGTAGAGTATTTTTCATAATTTTCTTAGATGTTCATTTGATTCATTTTGGGTTAGGATGTTTCTTTGATTAAGAATTTATGTCATTTGGTTCATTTTTGAGATAGATCTTTTGGAATAATTTTCCATTTTGTCATTTGTATATATCATTTTCTTAATTTTATGATAAGATATTTTGGTAGATTAAGGTTAGTCTATTTTCTTTATTTTTGAGTTAATTCATTTTGAGTGTTATAATTCGGTTTATTATGGGAAATTTTATTTTATAAAATTTGGTTTATGTCATTTTGGGTTCAATCATTTGGTTCATCGTTGGGTTATTTCATATTTGAGTTAGGTCATTTGGGTAAACTTGGGTTATGTCATTTTATTCGTTTCAGGATTATGTAATTTTCGATCAGTTAAGTTGGCCACTTGTTCATTTTTTTAGAACAATTAGTTTGATTTTTATGGATGTTTTATTTATTTTGGGTTATATAATTTTGTTCATTTTAGGTTAGGTCTTTTTATATTAGGTAATTATGTTCTTTTTTGTGTTTTTTTATGTTTGGTTATTTGGTTTATTTTGGGTTAGTCCATTAGGTTTATTTTTGGGTTATATATTTTTTAGGTAACATCATTTGGTTAACTTTTGTCTTTGGTCATTATTTTGTTTTGGATTAGGTAATTCTATCAACTGTTTAATTTTTATTGGTTACATAGTTCATTTTTAGTTAGGTAATTTATTTTTCTTTAGTTTATATTATTTTGTTTTATTTTTTTGTCAGGGTAATTGGTTCATCTAGGGTTATGTCAATTGGTTAATTTTGGGTGCGATCATTTGATTCATTTTTGGGTTATTTCATATTTGATTTAGGTAATTTTGTTTATTTTGGGTTACAACACAAGTTTTATTTCATGGTTATTTAATTTTTGTTTATTTCATTCAGTTATTTGTTAATTTTTTGGGTTAGAACAATTGGTTTACTTTAGTTTAGGTTATTTTGTTTATTTTAGTTTATGTTTTTTTGTTAATTTTTCATTAGGTCTTTTGAGGTTAGGATATTTTTTATATTATTGGGTTATTTATTTTTTATGTTAGGCTATTTTGTTTATTTTGGGATAGTTAATTTGGTTTATTTTTGTGTTATGTGTATTTTGGGTTACGTCATTCAGTTATTTTCGGTCATTTGGTCAATATTCTGTTATGGATTAGGTCATTTGATCAATTGTTCAGTTTTTGGTTAGGATAATTAGTTCATATAGGTTAGGTTATATAATTTTTTTGTGTTAGTTTATTTAGTTCAGTTTTGGTTTTGATATATACTTTATCTTTGGTTATTTTAATTGATTAATTTTTTGTTTGGTTGTTTGGTTCATCTTTTCCTTATACCATATATGGATTTGGTAATTTGGCTTATTTTTGGTTATGTCATTTGGTTCATTTTAAGGGTCATTTAATATTTTGTTGGTTCATTTGGCGACTTATTGATTTTTTATTTAAGAAAATTAGTTTACTTGGGTTTATGTTATCTATTTTATGTTTGGTTATGTAATTTTATTTCATTTTGGGTTAGATATTTTTAGGTTAGGTTATTTTGTTCATTTGGTTAGGTCTTTTAAGGTTATATGGAGTTCCCAATTTACTGTAATCCACTCAGAAATTTGTTTTAAAACCACTCTACAAAAAAATATATTCTTAATAAATAAAAACCAATTCCACATCCAAGATGTAATGCATACCAAAATTATCATTTCCTAATTATAACTCTAGAACATATCTTGAATTTACACCATTATTCTAATGTGAAACATTGAAAATTTAATTTTAACAACAAAATACTAAATCACTAACACCTAAGAGGTTAATAATATCAATAAAAAACAATTAAATAACTAAAAAAACATTACATCCTTCTATAACATAATGTTCAATACATCAAATAGATTCACAATTTCTTTATGTTTTCCTTCATACCACTAAATTTGGTTTATAAAAAAATGTACAATACAAAATTGTTTCAAAAAAGAAACGTTACTATTTAAAACCCCTTAAATATTTATTTCAAATATCTAATATACCTTAAAATAAACTTAATTTAAAATAAAATTTGACAATACACTCCAAAATTACATTAAAAAAATCAATCATTTCAATATACCCAACCCTTTTCAAAAATAATTCTCATTCAAATAATAATTTTAGATAATAATTTCTCTCTTAAAAATTTTCTATTTAAATGTTTTGAACCCATTTTAATACCTTTACCCTATTTTAAAATAAAAAATCCTAAAAAATATCTCCTTAGTTTGAAAGGGAATTTGCAGCCTTATATTAAAGTGATTATTAAGAAGAAAACATAAATTTCAACATGAAAATATAACTAAATGGGGGAATTTAAATCCTTCTATATTAATATGGAATTTTCAACCTTTAGTGTTAAGACTACATGAGTTTGTTTTATAAATGTTTTAAGATTATTTTTCTAAATTTTAAATACTTTTTATGACTATTTATGTTTTTACACTTATTGAAAATCCAAATACAATGAAATGATATATTTAGGTTGGTTTGGTTATATTCAATTAGGGTTATGTTGATTTTAATGGACTATAGGGAATTTGATGTAAGAATATTTTATAGTTTACATGAAATATATTTATTAAAATCAGTTTATAGTCTATAAAATGAAACTAAAATAAATCAATTTGAATATAATGATCATGGAAGACTTAAGACAAGGTATGATGAATTAAACGATAACACATATGGTTGGTATAAAAATACCATTAGTGGATAAAATAATTTATAAAAGTGATGGATTTACAAAGTATTCCAAACTTTTTCTTGATAACATCTCAAAATTATAAGAATGTTGTTTTGAAAAATCTCAGAAAAAAGAACTAAAAACAACAAATGTTTTTTTGGGTCATTGGTTGAACTATTATTAGTTTTTCAATAAGGAAACAGATTGTTGGGATTATTATTCAATAGTTTCTGAAATAATTAATATTTATTTTTTTTACTCTAAAAGTAAAAAACCTTGAATCCTATGTAATAGAGAGATCCCCCCAAATTTTAACTTCATCAAATAAATCCTTTATAATTAAGTAAAAATATAAATGTAGATATTATTTCTATTCATATTAAAGTACCTTGAACTTTTCATTATCGAGCATTGTATTGTGACCCTAAGTGTCAAAATACATCATATAATATTTTTGTGTTTTTCTAATTTATCCTAAATAAGATGAATACAATTAATAAGAATTAAATTTTCAATGAAAATAATTAAATATTATGAATAACTTAAACTCATTACTCTTCTAATATGTGATCATTTATTGATATTTTTTTGTTGTAAATTACATTTATATCATCATACACTCTAAATCGGAATTGGCTCTACTCTTCCTACCAACATATAACCCTTTCTTATATGATGGATGAAAATCGCTAAGATCTATCAACTATGTAACCTTATCTGGTTCACTGCCAGGAAATTTAAAATGATTCCTCATTGCTCTTATTAATTCCTATAAATACAATAATAATTTTAATATAAATTTAAAAAATTTTCTTACCCATATATCTACTCATGCTTTCTCCTTCATTTTATTTCCAATATTCCCCAATGAGAATGGTTGCAGTAAATTATATCATAGTCAAAGGATAAAGTTTCTATAAAACTTCAACACTGTGTTGACTTTTTACATATCATTTGATGGTCTTTATTGAAATATTTTATCATTTTTTTAATGATTCTAGGACTTATGTAGAGGGGTGCATAGATGTATCCTATTATAAGATTCTATTGAATAATAAAAAAAAGAATTATTTCATAGTATAATAGGAAAAAATGATGCAATATAATTTGAAAAACTTATATAAAACAAGTTTCATGATACTCATTAGGATATTATGTATCCATGGGATGTTCTAGATTTGTATCCTATGAAAGTTATACCTATTATAATGCATTCAATAGGACATCTTCATGAACTGGAGTTGAAGATAAAGGAAAGAATCATCCAATCCTGGATGGATAGTAAGAAATGAATGAGGCGTAGCCAAGGTAAGATACATAAAGAATGGTTAGGGATACATCATAGGCAATGGATATGGTTTAAGTGGGAACATCTATAGTGGTGTAATGTACCTATTATCATAAGTAGAGGCTAAATAAGATGATGATAGAGGCTTGGGTGGGAACATCCATAGAGGATCAAGTGAAGGATGAAAATGTGTAGTATATGGGATGTATGTGGGTAGTTCAGGGAGTGAATAGGTATAATGAGTGATCTGTGTAGCTCTTGGAGACCCCCCATATCAGACCTATACTAGTAACACAAGGATAATTCAACTCTTGTTCAGATTAATGTCTCTACAAAATTAAATAAACAATTCGAAGAAGTAATTTAATGTAATGTTGAATAAAATATTACAATTATTATACTCACTATGTAAATTAAAGGAGGAATCCCTAGATCATGCATCCATTTATCATTATTAAATAATACATTCCTTTAAATTTATTTAATATATTTCATATTATTCATAATAATTAAATGTATTTTCTATAGAAAGATTTTAAAAATTAGTTATACAACTTAGAAGTAAAATAATTCCAAAATAATGTCATCACATGTTTTTGAAACTATTATTTAAAACTACAGTATACATTTTTTAAATTACCTTTTTAAACAAGGTTTTGTGAATTGAAATAAATATAATTAAATGAAATAAAAACAATGAATACTAACAGGAACATATCGTACCAAACTTGAAAAGAATTAATGTAATTATAGTAGTACAATCTTAAGAAATCCATTTCAAGGTAAACTAAATGAATTATGAACATATATGGTTTCTTCTATATATCACCCACCACTAATTCAGGTTCAAAATCAATTTTCACAATGGGAATATTTGATTCATCAAATAAAATATCTTGTTCAATCCCAAAGGGGGTGTTAATGGTGTCAATGTCACCCCCATCATCATGAAAAATATGCATTGGGATTACTTCAATAACGACACTATAATCAGGTCTCAGATGTACGTTCACATAAAAGACTTGTTTTTCCAATGACGCAAAAATATATGGTTCATCAGTATCTGGTAAGTGAGTTATTTTAATAACTCTAAATACAAAATCATTAGTAAATATACCATTTCTTATCATTGAATCACACCATTTAAATTTTATCATTGTGACGCAACCAAGAGAGTAGTAATCCAATAATAATATTTTCTCAACAAGTCCATAATTAGACACATTTTCATATCAAGGCCTATAATATGATGCACTCACATAATATTTTTTTGTTTGAATTTACATAACATCATAAAGTATTCTTCTCATATTCACTACTAGATCTGTTGTAGAAAATTTATACTCATTCATTATTAAGGTTTTTCATTCATGAACTAAATAATTGGGACAAAAATATAATGCTCTTAACTCTTGAGAGACAAATTAAATAGGTATAATCAATACCCAAAATATATATGAATAATATAAATAAATGAATATCTATATTTTATGTTAATTTAATTAATGGTCATATCATTAATTTCAACCAAACAAGAAACTATTTCTTCGAAAATCCTCTCTCTTTCTCAAAGGAAAAGATAAATGAACTATATTTATATCTTTTTTATGTTCCCTATAGAAAATAATAGTAATAGTTCAAGGTATTTCTGAAATTAAATAGTATGAGATAACATATAAATATTCAAATTACTTACTTGATATAGTCCAAAAAACCCACAGTTAAAGAGTATTGTGCAATGTGCCAAACCCCGCTCTTCAAGGCTCAAAGTATCCAACGTATATGACCCAAGAATTCATCCTATTTAGGAAAGAGATGGTAATGAGGGATAAATTTACCCATACCCCTGATCATAATTTTTCATCATATGGTTATGTATTGTGATCACATGAGATAGATAAATTGAAAAAAATACATACATTATTGATCCAGATAACATGTCACAATAGAAACTTTATGATTATTGTTATTTCAAACATAATATTTCAGTGATCACATATTTATTTCATTAGGATAAATAAACTAAAAAACCATGGTTCCCCAAGAAGTTTTTCATTGTGAAAAATTTATGGGGGATTTGTTTCCAACTCACAAAAAACTTAAGGCACCTCTTGCTGCATTTTTATAACGAAATTCTCGGATAAAATTTTAGCACAAAGGTCTCTATAAAAATGGAACAAGAAAATAACTATCACCCTTAAATTATTGGATAGTAAATGATGGATTTATATTGGAAACAATTGATTAATAAATATATGATAATCATGAGTTATTAGGGATTTTAGTTTCAAATTTCTTCTATTGAATTGCTTAGATATGTTGTTGGAGTAGCCTTCATAAAAATTGATATTCTCTTATACTTTTATAAGTTAATTTATCTCTAAAGGATGCATCAAATAATAAGCGCATGTAAATTTTAATTTATTTTCACTGATACACACAAGAATCAATTCTAGTCGAATACCCCATTCCAAAAAGTATTGGTGAGATCATGGATTGTATTTGGTCTTCCGCTTGATATTTAGAATAATTTAAAGAAACATTTCAAATATACTTTTCTCAATTTACATTATACCTTAAAAATGATGAAAAAAACTGGTAGGCTAATAGGGAAACTAAAAAAACATACTTTTCCTTTTCCAATTATAGATGCATTTTTTGTCAATATTCTTCCTCTTTTTAGATTTATTCTAAAATTTTCCTAATGGAAAACTAAAATATTTAAATTGATTAGGCACATTAGTTCCTAACATATGTTGAGGTGGTTGTTAAGTGTTAGCAGTATTATAAAATATCAAAATATTCTTCATGTATTTATTATCTATTGATAAGAATCATCGATTCCCCATGAAACTAAAACTATAATGATATTGAATTATTCTCGGTCATTTATTAGTTATACAAATAGGACATTATAGTTTTCCATTCCCAATCCAACCAAAAACTATTGCATAAGAAGGAAAATAATTTTTAGTCCATAGAAGGGATGAACACATCTGAAATATATTTTTTGATGAAGCATCGAATGTTTACACACCCATGTACCAAATCTACTTCAACTCTATTATCAACGGTTTAAAGTAGACATATACATCATTCCCTAGACAAAAATGTTCAGATATTAGTACATCCAATAAAGTGAATTTTTGTTCATACACATCCATGAAGGAAGGTTATAAATGGGAATAAAAATTGTCCACATTCTTTGATTTGTAAGCATGTGAAAAAATTGATTAAAAATATATCAGGATAGACCCAAATTGACATTATGAAACTCAAATAAAAAATTAATTTTTTTACATCAAATATCCACAGTTATAATCTATCTACAAGATGAAGAAACACATCATTATATTTAATTATCTTATCATCAATCCAACACACATTGATTGATATTTATACAAACATAAATATATTTTGAATCATAGTAATAAATGGAAATTTCCACATGACTTTATATGGAACATGAGATGGTGCTCCATCTTTTTTTTCTTTCAATCAAGATGTAAAAAATTATTTATATTCATTATGTTTTATAGATTCCTCCAAAAATAAACTGAAGTATTTTATATAGTTATGACTTTTATTAGTGTAAAATCCATGCTACATAATTAACATCAATGCCTTAAAATTAGTTAAGGTAATATCTAAAACATCTAGAAGAAAGTCCTTCAGAATGGTAAAAATATTATATATGGATATATTATAAATTTTATAAATGGTTTTTATATGATATAACCATATTAAAAATTATAATAAGTCATTTTAGTACATTCTTGATATATAAGAGTTATGGAATCATCCATTAATTTTTTTACACTATCAACATCATTATTTTAATTATTTTTCTCATGTTTATTGATATCATTTTCTTTTTACCCTGGAAGACTATCTCTCTCACAATGATGCACAAATGGGAATATATAAAATATCAAATTCTCTATACCAGTTCTTTCCTTCTATTCATTAATAATAGAAGATTGTCTCTTCCCCCCATTTTGATTCCAAACATAATAGTTTTTTAGAAATCCATCTTTTTCATATGGTATATAACTTATTCCTAACTTAAAAATTGTCTTCCAACACATTTATAACATGAAATTTGTATAAAACCTCCATATGAAGCGTTTTTCAATAAAAAATCTTAAAAAGTTCCATTTTTTGGGAATTCATTTTATTTCTGATCAACATGATATATCCATCTTTTATCCATTATATTACAAGGAAAATAAGTTATATTCAAATAAAGAATGTATAACATAATTATAAATTTTATTAGAACCAATTTTTGTATGAATGTCATCTAATAAGTCTATTAGCTAGAAAAAAATAATTAGAGAAAAAAATATGCTATAAGTGATGTAAAAAAATAATGATCCAAGTTGGGTATCCCCTATATTTTTGAATTCACAATCTTGGTGAATAAACTAAATAAATTTGACACACAACAAAGTGCTTCCCCATGTTTAAATTATTTAGACTCAATAAATGTCACGACCCATCCCCCGGTGCCCATGTCGTGACTACCCCAAGCCCACCTCCCATAGGCCTGGGGCTGGTGTCTATCACTGGAAAAGAATATCCTTATAAACAGGAAGGCATTGCCTTTAAAAGTAAAAGTACATAGTCCATGCAAAAATCATGATACTAGCACAAATTAAACTATAAAGCAAAAGAGTGAGTACTCTAAGTAAAGGGGCCAGAATACAAGCGCAATTGAAAAGTATAAGTATATCTGAAAGACTTCTCCTGTGATCATTCGGCAAGGATATCACCTGAATTGTAGGTATAGCTCACAATCAGTCATCTCTACAGCCCGACATGTCAAATAGTACACCTCCAAGCACCATGCAGTCTTGGCTCCCTCAGCATCGATCAACGTTGTCCATCGTCTGCACAAGACACTACAAGGTGCATGCATCACCCGTGTATGGGTGAGTATTAAAATACTCGGTAGGGACCCCGAGACCCTGAAGGTCTCACAGAATCTATAAATGATAAACCAAAAATCAATACCATAAACATAAAGAAAGAACCAACAATCAAACCAATTTTGGTATATTCCCATACATATACCTATGTTAGCAAATATACTCAACTCATTCATGAAGAAACAAAAGGATCCAACATTTTATCCATTAGAAAAACTATTCCATGATGGAAGGAACACCACGAAGGTAACACCACAAGGGTAAATACCACAAAGGTAACATCCAAAGTAAAAAACGAAAAATGTAATATCGCTAAGAAAAGTACCACACAGGTAAAGATTCATCTAACACCAGGTATAACTTAAGAACATAAGTACAGATGATTAAAAGTATTTCTAGACCATCTTACTTCATCGAGAAGCTCAATTATTGACGGAAATATGATTTGTATAATTTGAACCACACAAGATTCTTAAAAGCCGACCCACACATGATTTGTATAAACTTACCCACATAGGTGAGAACATGCATTGGGTCATGCATGTATTTTCTCAATAGTGATATGTAGAAAACATGGGGAACTTTGGAGAGACTTAGGTGGCATTTCCAAATGGTAAGATATAGCCCCAATTCGTTCTAGAATTTTGAAAGGTCCGATGTACCTGGGTCTTAATTTTCCCCTCTTCCGAAATGTATAACACCCTTCCATGGAGATACCTTCAAGAAAACATGATCTCCTACCTAAAAGTCCAAATTCTTCCTTCAGTTATCATCATAGCTCTTCTGCCTACTTTGAGCTCCTTTGATGTGGTTTTGGATTACCTTCACCTTTTCCATCATTTCCTCCACTCGTTCTAGGCCTACGAGTTTTATTTCACCTAAATCATCCCAACAGGTTGGTGCGTGACATCTCTTTCCGTATAATGCTTCATATGGTGCCAACTGAATACTTGATTGGAATATATTATTATAGGAAAATTCTACCAGAGGTAAATATTGATCCCACATACCTGGAAAGTCATGTGATCATGATATCAACTTGTCTTCTAAAGTTTTAATAGTTCGTTCTGATTTTCCATCAGTTGGGGGGTGGTAGGCAGTGCTCAAACAGAGTTCAGTATCCAGGGCTTTCTGAAGACTTTTCCAGAATCTTGATGTAAAACGTGGATCACGATAAAAAACAATCGATAGTGGTACTCCATGAAGTCTTAAATCTTCATTAATATATAGTCTTACTAAACGTGCAAGTGGAAAATATTCTCTTATAGTATGAAAATGTGCTGACTTGGTACGATGATCAACAATGACCAATATTGAATCATTCCTTCTAGGAGTATTTGGTAGTCCGATGACATAGTCTGTCGTAATATTATCCCATTTACACTTAGGTATGGGAAGAGGTTGCAAGACTCCTCCAGGCTGTTTCCTTCCAGCTTTCACTTGTTGACAAACCATACATCTTGACACAAAATCAGCAATCTCCATCTTTATGTTTCCCCACCAAAAATGTTCCTTCAAATATCTATACATTTTGGTGCTACTAGGGTGTATAAAGAAATTGGAGCTATGAGCATCATCTAACAATTCCCTTTTTAGATCAGGTATTTCATGAACTCAAATTCTCTTCCCAAATTTCCAAATTCCATCTTCATAAATGAATTCACTCAAACTCCAATCATTCACAGCTTTAATATTCTTTTGAAATTCCTCATCATCAGCCTAAGAACTTTTTATCCTTTCTAGTAAAGATGTTTTGGCAACCATTTGAATAATCATTGATGTTTCACCATCCATGGTTATTCCCATATCCATCCTTACTAGATCTATGAAAATAGGATCCCTTTCAAATCCCATCTTGTTCAAAACTCTATGATCTTTTCTCCTTAAGGCATCTGCCACCTTATTTTCCTTCCCCGAGTGGTAGTGTATCATGAAATCATAATCCTTGAGTAGTTCAAGTCATCTCCTTTACCTCATGTTGAGTTCTTTTTGTGAGAAAATATATTTCAAACTCTTGTGATCAGTTTAAATCTCACATTTTTCACCACAGAGATAGTGTCTCCAAATCTTCAAAGCAAAGATTATAGCTGCTAACTCAAGATTATTAGTAGGATAGTTTTTCTCATGAAGTTTTTTCTAACGTGATGCATAGGAAATAACCTTATCATTCTGAAAAAACAAACAACCAACTCATTTCTTTGAAGAATCACTATAAAAAAACCCATCATTTCCGATGGTAGAGTCAATATAGGATCATTGACTAATATTATCTTCAATTAATAAAACCCTTCTTAACTTTCTTTTGTCCAAAAAAAAATTCACCCCTTTACATGTTAGCTTGGTTAATGGGTTAACCAATCGGGAAACATTCTGGTCGAAACACCAGTAATAACCTGCCTAACCAATAAAATAGCATACCTCAGTTATACTTGTCGGTGATGCCCATTCTTAGATTGCTCTTATCATAGAAGGATCAATGGATATTCCATCGAGAGAGACAATATGTCCAAGAAAAGAAATATTATGAAGCTATAATTCACACTTACTAAACGTCCCATATAATTCATGTCTTCTTAGAGTCTTTAGAATAATACACAAGTGATTTTCATGATCTTTATAGATTTTGGAGTATACCAAGATATCATCAATAAATACCACTACAAATTCATCAAGATATTCCTTGAAAACTCTATTAATTAGATACATGAAGACAAATGGTGAATTAGTCAATCCAAAAGGCATTATTGTAAACTCATAATGCCCTTACCTGGTTCGAAATACTGTTTTCGGAATGCCTTCCTTCTTCACAAACAACTGATGATATCCAGATCGAAGGTCAATCTTTGAAAATTATTGAGCTCCATGAAGTTGGTCAAATAAATCATTAATGTGAGGTAAGGGATACTTGTTCTTTATTGTTATAGCATTGATATCCTTGTAGTTAATGCACAACCTCATAAATCCATCTTTCTTATTAAAAAAAAGTACAGGGGCTCCCCATAGAGAAACAATAGGGTGAATAAATCCCTTATTACTGAATTCCTCTAGTTGTTTCTTTAGTTTCACTAATTCCACTGTGGCCATTCTGTAATGGGTCTTAAATATGGACCTTGATCCAAGAATTAAATCAATGTAAAACTCAATTTCTCGTTCTGGAGGATGTCCAGGTAAATCTTCTAGAAACACATCAATATATTCTTTCACAATAGGTACATCCTCTATTTGAACATTCCATTACTCACCCACAGTTATTTCATTCTCTTCCTCCCCAATAATTGAATTTAGTTGAGATAGTGGGGGTGGATCTAGATAATAATTATGTGGTGATGATTATTCTCTAAAGATAAGGTGTTCTTTATCATCTTCATAATTAATAGTAACCTATTTCTTCTAACAATAAATTTTTTCATCATGGTCCAGAATCCAATCCATACCAAGGATTATATCAAATTAAATAATTTTTATGGCGATGAGATTAGCAGATAAATAACATTTATATGCCCTAATGGGGGATGATTCACAAAACTTTGTTGCAATGATATTTCCCTTTGGAGTTTTGACTAAAAACTCCCTTGTTAAATCAAATTGGAAATATCTAATTTTCTTAGAAAACTAGGAAGAAATGAAACAATGCTATGATCCTGAATCAAATAAATTATTTTCTAAACTTGAGGAATCCATTACATTACCTGCCACTACATCTTTTGGAGATTAAACCTTAGCAGTAGTGATAGCATAAGCTTATCCTTGATCCCTAAGTTCCCCAGATTAGTACGACATTCATTAGTATAATTTCCCCTTTATCTAAAATTGTATAATTCAACATAGAAAGCCTATTTCTTCCCCTTGCAATCATGAGCTTGGTGGCCTTTTTCAACACACTTGTAACAGAATCCCATTCCCATCAGGAAAGTACCAAGGTGTTTCTTCCAACATTTGCTATAGGATGAATATTCATCTTTTCCCTTCTTCCCCTTATTTCCATTTCGAGTGTGTTTGGCAGATCACTTCTTCTCTTGCATTTCTTTAAAGTCGTAAGACTTAGAGAATTATTTTTCTATCTTAATAGCACATGAGACAATATCTTCATACGATGAGAAGGATTGTGAGACTAATGTTCGACGGAGAAATGGTTTTAAACCATCAAAGAAATGATCAATCTTACTTCTTCGGTTACGTATATAATCTGCAACATTTATCACTAACCTTGTAAAGTTAGCCTCATACTTTGCGACATTCTCATCCTCCTTTTTCCTCAGAATCATAAATTTACTTTCCATATTTTCTCGATGGTCACGAGGAAAGTATTTTTCTTAGAAAATATATTTAAACTCCCTCCATTTCATATGTGATAATTCATAATCTTTCTTTGTGTTTTGAATTAATGACCACCATTGATCAACATCTCCAGTGAGACGGTAAACTACCATAACAACTTTTTTCCTTTCGCTACTCCCCAAGGTGTGGAATATTTTCACTATGAATTTTATCCATTACTAAACTACTAGTGGATTTGTACCCCCATTTAATATTGGTGGTTTTTTTCTCATGAAGCGATCTAACATTGATCGTCTATGTTGCAGATCAAGGTGCTCCATACTGGTAAGGATATTATTCATAACCTGAGTGGTTTGTCCCAGTACTGTGATTAACTGATCAGAACTAGTTGCATCACCATCTCCACTATAATTATCTTGATTAGGAGGGAAATACCTACATGGTTTACTTTTGTTGATACAGTTTCCATTCCTTCCACTCGGCACCATTTCTAAACAATATCATAAACTAGATTAGTTTATGAATCGAAATACATAATTCCAAACTTGTAAAACACTTAAAATTAACTGAACAGTTTATGGATATAATTCATAATCATAAAAATGTTTTCTTTGAGGAAGTATATACTAATAAACCCTTCATATTGGTTTTTAAAGAAAATGAGAATTATCCAAAGCATATCCCTCGGGAGTGTCGTAACCAAGAGTGAAACAAGGCCCATTGTCATGCACCAGTTCCCGTTCGAGTCTAGCTCAAAGTGGTGTTTTTGGGTTTTACCCCTAGGTACATCTGTTCCAAAGCTGCCTCTACCTGCTCATATCCAGACATGGATTTATTTCTTGTAAAACTCACAAAATCTCTACAACTCCAAATTTATAGGAAGTTCCTCTATACTAATCCTCAAAGTCTATCTTAGGTTAATGTGATCTAATCAGAGTTTATCTAAATCAAAATTCCAAGGTTGGTACTAAACTTCCTCTAATATCAACTATAATTCCCCGACCCCAGAAGCCCAGAGTCAGTGCACTATTATATATCATTATCATGATCACAAAAGATCAAATCTCAAAAGAACAATTAGTTTAGTAGCCTTGGAAGTACTAGATACATTCATAAGGTTCACATTATATCATAAAATGGAAAACTACAACAACATTGTTTCCATAGACAACAATGAGATCCCATATACTATTCCTGTAGGTAAGTCATAAGATAATTTTTCCCATACTGGAAAAAATAAAACATAGAAAGGGGTGAGCTCAGATTCTCAATAAGGATAAAAATATAGAAGAAACTTTCATAAATAAGCATAAACATTTAAGGAAATGTATAAAAATAAAACAAAATCCTTTTCAACATAAACTTCATCATAATATGGAAAATAAAAATAAAAATAATGCCATTTACTAACTTACATGGATATTCTACTAGTTAAATAATCACATGCAATATCAATAGCCACTTTCATAATGATGGAATTCATAATGCCAGAATTTTATAACCACATAGTCAAGACCTTGTGCCAAGACTACAGATAAGATTTTGTCAAGGCCTTATTCCTTGAAACTAGTTTGTATAATGAGACCTACTGATGCATCGAGGAGCTATAGCAGGCTCCACCCACCACTTACTATGTCCAATGCATTCCTCATATGAAAAAGTTTTAAACATAACATAAACATTCATATTAAAACTAGCATATGAAATGTCAATACTTTATCCATAAAGCATGAATGGTATAAAAATAATATATCCACATTCAAACATATCAAAACACCTTCAATATAATATGGAAGTTTTGTATCATAATAAATCAACTACAAATAATCTTAAAATCCATCAAGGATGTTGACATAGATGAAATCAAAACCTTTTTTAGATAAATATATCTTACTATTTTGAAATCATTTAAAAGTCATATAATTATAAAAGAAAACATTTATTTTGAAAGTATTCATATAAAATTATAAGGGAGGCTTTTAAAATGTCATAATGGTGGAAAATAGCGGCACCCGTCGTATAAGTTAAAAGAAACATTCTTACCCTAATTGTGTCGAAAAGGTCATAATATTCCTTGTTTGGAAAATGATGGAAAGATTCCTTTCAAAAACATATAAGGTTAAATAAGGGTATAAATGAATTTACCCTTTTGTTTAGTAAATAGTAAAAATGTTTTGGAATACATTTTTAGGAAAACACGGATGTGGATGATAAGGATGTCCCAATAGAAAATTACATATAAACAACCTTGAATAATGAAGAGATTGTAGAATTAACCCTTACCTTGTACTTTTCTTTGGTAGAGGGTAGGTTAACCTACTTTATAATGGTGAAATAATCATTATTAAATTATACAAGAATCATATACATTAATATGATATCATATATGATCTTTTAATATTTCTTTGTTAATAATATTTTAGTATTATCGTCGTCTTGGGTGTTAACTGATTTGTTTTCCTTAATATGTTTTGTTACATAAGTAATTTTTGTTATGGATAGGATGTATATTATTCATATTCAGAATGATATTAGGTATTTAAACATCATTATTATACCCATCCAAATAATAGTGTATTGAATAACAATTACACCACGACGTGGAGACGGTAAGCCTTACATACGCATGTATGGTGACATGTCATTCAATGGATGGATAGAATAATGAATATGGTTGTACCATATTTATTATAACATCACAGTATATAGATTATTCTAGATTTATTATTTTAGAATGGAAACAACAAAGTAAGAGGAAGTGGAAAAAGAAAGTAACTTGAAAGAGGTGATGAAATATTTAACACTTCTTCAGGTTCTTCCTTTTGATTTGATCAAAAGGGATCCATAGGTTGGATTTATGACTAAAGGGAAGGCCTATAGAATGAAGGTAGGATAGTTGAGAGTGTATTTGGGCAGAGGTTGGCCGAGCCAAATGGCATTGAAGGTGTGAATTACAGAGAAATGTAAATGACCTTTTATAAGAGGGGTGAGGGGCACCTTAGGAAAAGCTAGAAATAGTATTTCATAATAAAGTAATTTTAGGTTTCTAGTGGCTACAAAATGAATTATTTAAAGGCTACGGTGGGGAAGGGTCGAAAACCTCTCAACCATTAGGTTTTAGACAGGTTTGGGTCACTATATTAACTTTATCATTTAGATTTAACTCTTAGTTAAATAGTTTGACATTTACCATGTCTCTTTGTATTTTTATATTATATGTTTAATAAACATAATATAAACTTCCAAGAGAAAATCAAGTGGTTCATCAATGACATATATAATATTATTTAAGACCTTTGACCAAATTTTATATTTTTAGGAATCGAATATCAATTAATAATATAATATTTTTTTAAAAAAAACTCTTTTATGTCAACTTTGACACTATTTGGTATTTTGTTTATTGCTAAATTCATAACAGAATTATTACTTAAAAAACAATTCTTCTAACCAACACTAACATGTCATATTAACTTATAAAATTAGTGTAATTCATAAAAAGTTTCAAATTACATTTATTTAGAAATTTATAATTTCAAATATTTTAATATTTCATTAATTAGGTAATTACTACATCATCATTATGTCATAAATAAATTAAATTATTTAATGTATAAAAAATATAAATAAAATACCATTACGTATGAAATCTTTTTAGTTTTCCAATGAATATATATAGTCGAATTTATCTTATGTGTATCCTAATATTAAAAAACGGTTTAGTTATTAAACTTTGAATTTAACACTTTTAAATCTTCTTTGAATTAAATAATAATAAATGACCTAATCTAATCCAAGTAGACCTAAAGGATCATATTTTATATCTAAGGTTGTTTTTTTCGAATTACACTTATCCTATAGAATTAGGACATGTGTCAGGGTAATAATAATATCATTTTTACCCTTAATTACCCTATTTACTTTTAATTACTGATATCAACTATGTCCCTCATATTTTTGGAATTCCACTCATAGAAGTAGAAAAATTATGTTTTATATAAATTTGCAAATTCTCCTAGGAGGTGGGTAAAACATTGTAAAAAGTTCTATAAATTTTTTATATATCTAAAATTATTATAAACTGACTCCAATGAATTAAATTGAACTTATATAGGTATTATGTATCTATTTTTACCTAAAATAAATTTAAATAATATAAATAATTATTTAAATAAAAATTCTTGTTGTAAACTATAACTTAGTGTTTTTCACTATTCATAAAAAATTGAAAGTTTTCAGAAAAATACCAAAAACTCACCCTAAGCTAATTTCTATACTCCAAATCCAAAAATGAAGTCCATTTTGAAATATAAAATTTATAAAATTTCAAAAAGTGGGTATTAATATTCATAACGAATAGTTTGATTGGTTGTGGTGTGTTAGAACTTGAAGTTGCGTACAACACACCATATTGAATTATTGAAAGAGAAGCGTACAATGGATGCTTGGGGTGTTACATATCCAATAAAGTAGTATACGATCATGAAATTATAAGGATGATCCTATATGGAAAAGGATATATAATACTCAATTTGATAACTAAAAAACTAAAATAATTATAAAAGGAAACAAATACTTGAAAATTAAAGGAATAAAGATTGACGATGATTAAATAGAATGATAGAATTAAAGGGAAAAAGGAACGAGACATATAATTAATAGGTTGATGAACTAGTGATTACTAAAACATAATGACTTGTTCATATATTCATCAGAAATATGAAAAGTCAATCCCAGCCCCCTCATCTAAGTGATTACTCTCACTATATCATAAATTACCTATTATAATGGATATATACTTCAAGTATTTGATGAGAATGGTAATGAAAAAAAATGTAAGCCTATCATACCCAATGGTTATAGTGAAAGTAGTAATCTAGTAACTGCATTATTGAACAATCCCTTAATAAAATTTTTCTTTCATGTAATGAAAAATAAGGTAGAGTGGGAGGAAAAGGAATTTAATGTGAAACCCAACATGAATTAAATAATTATCCATAGACAGACTATTACAATCCCCCATTAATCACATATTATAGATAAATAAAGATCGCCCTTTCATGATATCTACTATAGGGAGATGAATAAAATGACAGAAAACATAAAGAATCTATGATAGAGAAATAATATGATGAATTTAATCCATAGATCATAAATAAATATTCAATGAATTATTCGATACATAATTTCAAAAAAAATCTGGAAAAATTATAAATGAAATCCATCCTTTATCAAAAACCTACTGGCTCATTAATCCACCAAAAATGATTTATGTAATAATTAAATTTTTATTATAATGTTTAATTATCATAATTTTAATAATAAACCACAATATATATCCTTATATATTCCCAAGGATATATTTTTTTATTTCATCAGACATTCCACATTAATCCTCTTTCTCATTCATCAACAGACTCTACGATAATTATTTTAAGATGCCTGTTTTATTTTAAATTTGAACATGGATATCGTGGTTGATAGATAAAAAATTACATTAATAAATTAATAGAGATTGTGTTTTTGATTTCATGTTTACTTGAGCTTCGTGACTTGAACCCAAACCATGGAATAACCCATGAATGGACATCCATGCTTTATGATGCATATTTTCTACTTCATGGCATGATAAAAAACTCATAAAGTATTTAATTTAAAAACAGGAACAAAAAATCACTAAATATAAATTTAACTATTATAAGAACATGAATTCCTAAGATTGATAACATTATGACATAGATAAAAATAAAAACAATACTTAGCAAAAGAGCAGAGGGATTCAAAACTCACTAATATGATGTTGAACAAGATCTAAATGAAAATATTCTTGAATAAGTGGAGATCAATATAGGATATTGGAATAAACCACTCACTAAGGTGAGGGATATTAGGGTAGGGATTTTGGGTGAATGGGGGGTGGCTGGGAGATGATGGATTTGTGGAGAGGCTATACCAATGGTTTTTTGAAAACCATTTCTATAACCCAACCTATGATAACTGTTTCAAAAAAACACTGATATAGATTCATATATTCCAATGGTTTGAATGAAATGTTGGTAGATAAAAGATCTAGAAACTCTATTCTAGTAGTTCATTAAAACAATTTGTGTAGAGGTTTTGATATTTCCCCACCTTCTAGTTGTATTACAAAAAAGGTCATCCCTTTTCGCCTATAAAACATGCTCTTCCATAATCACTTTCTATCACAAAAAAAACCATTTATTTTGGATAAAAATCAATATAATCCTATCCTAAAAACTTCTATAATCCTTAATAAGTTTTTTATTCCCTAAAGACTTCCCCTTAATGGTTTTACCCCCCTTGAAAAGGTGATAATCCAAGAAGTGAGGTGTAAATTTCTAACATATCCATTCTTCTTCTCTTTATTTATGTGCATTTATTCTTCCTCTAATTTTATTTCACTATATTCAAATTATAAAATTAGTGTCATTTTTATACTGATAAGTTATTATAATAATGGTACAAGCATTAACCACGGTACACTTTTCCATTAGAAAAAATGAATACGCGAATCGTGCATTGAGTGGACTGCTGTCTCCAAGATGAAACTTGTTTTATTTTCCTTCACCACACTAAAAAGATTTTTATAATAGTCAATTTAATATAGATTTATGATATTTATTACATATTTCATATTATTAAATGATAATCAATATTACTCCTTTTTCCCATTCTATTGAAAAATGAAATCATCACCCCTGAGTATGTGTAGACTACCACCTCCATGGAACGATGTATTCCTTTTTTTCTTAGATAAAATCATGGATGGATATAATGATGTTATTAAAGGATAAATATATTTTTTATTATATCATTAAAACAATATATAATCTATTAATTAGATGATCAAAAAATTACTATCATTAATTTAATCATTTAAAATGTGTAATCTAAGTGGGAAATGATCTATTATTTTTATGTAATGACTTTATAAAAATTATATTTTGTTTATAATTACTTAAAAATTTGATATATCACAGTAAAAAACCCTATATAATATCATTATGCTTGTTTTATAATTATATTACAATTATACCACCTCATAATATTCCATTAATCATGATAGGCTCATGTTTTAGTTGGTTTAACCTTGAACATGAACAATACTATTAATTTGTATCAAAGATATATATTAAAAATGTTTATAAGTATAATTTGATATAAATATGTAAATAATAATATTTTTCTATCATAGTTTTACGAACATTTAACCCATTCCTTAATAAAACCCATCGTTAATTAAGAATCACCAAAACAAGTCGGATGCCAATTTAATCATCATGAATCATAACAAAACTATAATTAAATGAAATAATAGATTTATAAAATATATTTTAACATCTATTATGGTAACTTATATGTTATAATTGTGATGTAATTTAGAAAAATAATATATTCCAAGTGCTAATTTATTAAACTAGTACAATGTGGTAAATATCAGTTACACATGGTAATGAAAATAGGTAAACAATAACTAATATATATTTATGGAATGATTATAAATGGGGAGTATAAATGGTTATAGTTATGATTATGGTTTTTGGTTATTTATTTAATTAACATAATTTAATTTTTTTAGATTTTTGTTGATGTTGGAGAATGAATCAGGAATGGGTAATCATTTTGGTCTCAAATTCCTCTCTTTGAGACATGTTTGGTATTATGTACCTAATAAAATTTATGAGTTTTACATACAAATTACTTGAGTTATAATACCATGGATTATATTTAAATCATGGAATTTTATGTTGAATTACAAACCCTCTCTTTCAAGAGGTTTTATTAAAATCATACTCAAGTTGTAAGGGTATTCTTAGTGTCATTTTTGATTCATTGATACATGTTACATGCTATGAAACATGATTCATTTTCATAATGTTTAATAGATTTAATATCCCATTAATTTTATATAATTTATTTCCTTATAATTCATGTGATAAATTAATCCAAATCAACTTCTTTTCTCCAAATGAATTTTGTCTCAAGTGTTACCGAAATCGTAAGAGTATTTGGTAACTAAACTTACATTCATTGAGTTATTATCATCCACTTGAAATTTTTCAATAAATGTTGGGTAAATTCTAAATTTTATTTTATTATATGGTGTTCTATTATATTTTTACATTTTTACCATATAAACCCTTTTTCTATTTTTTGATACTTTATGGTGTATGTTTCCCATATGGGAAAGGGAAAACTCAAATATTCTTTCATCGAGTTGTAATGTTTTATCGTGAACATTTCATCCCACCCTAAAATTTTATTATATGGTATTTTTTAATCCTATTTTGGAAAGTAACGTCTTAATTCAAATTAAATTCTGGTTACTCTTTTTATAATGTGGGTTTAAAATAATGGTATTTTGAAAATAACAAAACCGTGTTTCCCTTTCATTTTCATATGTTTGGACTTCCTCTAATTATTTCACCAAGAGAAAAATTATATATTCTTAAGGATCAATTATGAAATATTATTTTTAAATGTTTAATTATTTTCAATTATTTTTCTCATCATATTTTGAAAAAGCCTTTTTAAAATAACATATAACATTGTCTTTTACTAAAATATTACCTTTTATAAAATCACTTTTAAATTTTAAATACCACTTCCCTTTTTATTTTTAAAATTATTTACACTAATAAGGAATATGTTTCATGATTTATAATCTAATATATATTTATATTTTTTGGAATGAATTCATGGTACAAAAAAAATCCAATTCTAGATTTCTTCATTGGTGGTGTCGGGAAAGCATTTTTTGACAAGGATTATTTTAATCTATTTAAACATCCTTCAATGTAACATTTTTTACAATGAGGATATAATATTTTTAAAAATTACACATTTTTTCTCTATATTTATTATTATCATGTTATTATAGTATGGGATTATCCATATAATCAATTCTCTATAAGATGATGAAGGTGCCAACCACTAAAAGATGGTGCTGGTGAGATAATGAGTACGGTAAAGAAAAACTTAATGGTATGTAGTTCGTGATGATGTGTTCTTTGTGATATGTTATATGGACTCAGGTATGAGATATATTGGTGTTTCAGTTTTGCTGGTGGTCATTATATTAGGCTTCTATCAGTTAATTACCTTAAGAAAAGATTTGTGCTTTGGTTGTCCTCCAGATTGGATAAGGAACAAGGTCATGGGACTTGTGTTTTAGACTGACATAGGTCAGGGGAAGGTGGATGAAAAAACATGTGTTCCTCTGGATGAAGTTGGTCTTGGGTCACTATTATAGATTTAAAATAGGTTTATAAGATGGTACCAAGTGATTTAGTCCTAGAGTTTTGTAGTGGATTAGACTGAAGGTGCACCGATTATCTCTCCCAGTGTTGTGTAATGATTTTTCAGTACCATTTTTTTATTGGTCTCGTGATGTTACCTAGAATATAATATTATGTTTTCTGTTGGTAATGATGGGGTTATGGTGGATTCATCATATAGGATAATCGAGTTGATGATTGTGGATTGATGTTGGAAATTTCACATGGGATATGATTACTACCATTGTCCAAGTGTGATTACAACATAATCAATTTTTGGGGGAAACATGGGATAGATAAGTTGATTAGTGGGACTTATGGATTGACCATTTTTATTTGATGCTTATTAGTGCATGGTTAGTACATCTTGAGGATCATTCGTAATCAGGTTGGGAGGTTGTAACATAAAGACCTCTCATCAAGGTACAAACTTGTTAAAATTTTGGTTTAACTCCCATTTTTTTGGTTAACTAAATGGTTCTAAATAATTTGAGGGACCTCTAGGGTTTTCTAAGGCTATGGGTTTTGAAAATATAATAAAATAAGACAAACAGTGTGCAGTTCATGTTCGGTTCATGATTAGTACTAACCGTGTGGATACCCCAAGGAAACCATGAGACCTTACTGCTCTTGGATTAGGAGAAACACAATTTTGGCGCATGGTTTGGTCTACTATATGATCGAACCATACGACCCTTAGAAAGTTGTAATTTTTGATCATCCCCCTTGAGAATAAATTATTTACCACCAAATTTCTCCCCCATTCAACCCCTTCCATATTGGGGGATGAACCAACAGACCCCTACTCCTCTATGGGTGATTATCCTTTGATTCATAGGCATTTAGAGTGTTATTGGGTGTAAATTAAAGCTCCAGTAATGTCTTTGAATTTGTATCCTTTCATTTTATATAAGAGGATTGGTGTGTGGTTTCCTCTTTATACAATGATCTAAACCTTTATTTTCCGGGTTGTTCTCCACCATGATGTTTGAGGCTATTTTATTTCAAATAAAAGTTTTTTTATGAATTAACTATTGTCTACAAACATGAGGTCGGTGGTCATGAAGCTTTTTTCCATATTCTCGATTTTTTATATGTGTATGTAGTTATTCTAATTCACAGACTTACTACATTTTAATGTTTTCAGTTATGGAATGTAATTAAGGACATAGATAGAGGTGAAATACCTTTCACAGACTCTATTGGTTTTGTGAATGATGTGAGGCCAAACCTTGGGCCGCCTAGGGGGCATTACAAATCCCAAGAATTGGTAAAAATGAATTGGTTAACATTTGAATAAAGTAATTATGAAAGTTATTGGGATATGAATATAAATTGGTACATGTGATTTGTTAAAGGAATTATTGGGTTCGTTATATGTTGATTTTTGTGATATTAGTAGGTGGATTTTTAAATGGGTTAAATGATATGTTTTTTATTTTGACCCAATTATGGTTTTAAGTGAAAATATGATGTTTTGAAAGTGTGTAATGTATTAAAAGGATGTGTTGGTATCAAGGTGATTTATGTTTTGGTTTTATTCACAGATTTCAAATTATGATTTTAAATGAGGTCATGGTTCTTATTTATGATTGCTCCTTAATGATTATTTTAAATGGTTGGAAATGTTAATAAAATACTTTGGGATTGGTTCAGTTTTTCAAAGAAGAAGATTTGTGTTTTAAAGGGGTCTCTTGAAGATTAATTCAAAATTAATATTTTCAACTCATGTGTTATAATGAATTGTGAGATTAAATTTATGTTAAATTTTTTCTAGTGGTTAGTATTAAATAAGGGGGTGTTTTTTATATTTTGAATGTGTTAAATGAGTTTTGGTTTGTAGTGGTATGTGTGATAATGGGTTAAGTAATTTAAATATTATATGTGTAAAATGAGTTATAGTTTGTAAATGGTATATGTATTGATATTGATAAAAAAATTTAATGGTAAATTTATTATAGGTTTAATGAAGAATGTGCACATGGCTTAGTTATAAGTTGTAATAGTGAGGTATTGGACTAATTATCTACTCCAATGGGTTGGGATATACTGTCTCTCTAGGCCCCAATAGAGTATTGTTTGATTTAGGATGTGGAACTGGGGCTCTATTCTCCTAACTTATTTACTAAGGATTCCCATTTTGGTCTGGATAGATGGATTATCTAGGCCCACTGATGTATTATTGATTAAGATTTTGGATTAAGGATATATACTCTTATGGTTTCCATGGTTAGGATGTCATAATTAGATTCTATTCTAGCATGGTTGGCATGGTTTTGGTTGTCAAATCAATGCTCTATACTCCCAAACATTTAGACATGGATTTATTATTAGACTAAGGATATGAGGTAAGATGATGAAATAATTATTTTTTGAATTCCCACTTGTGACTAAATTTTTGAAAACTATTATGTTATATCTTAGCCTCCAAGTGTGACCAAAGTTAGTTTGGTTGGTTGGATTACAAGTTGGAACTTAATGCATAAAAGTTTTGGTTAAAAATTTGTTTAAAATGTGAAGCATGTTTTCCTTGTGGGTTTATAACTTATTCATGACTATTTTTATTTGGAAAATATATTATAGAATGGTTAATTCTGTAGATATCATTGGAGGTGTCTTTATGAGTTGTACTCACACCCTTCTCCGGTATCCATGGCACTTGGGTACCTCAAGAAATGCTACTTGTTTTCTGGTAAAAGTTTATTAGAAGGGCATGGTAGTTTGTTTGTGAATTTGATGATGGGTTGGACCATGGGATTTTAGGACCATTTTGAGAATCGAGACAATGTTTAAGATCTTTTATTGTTCTCTTATCATATTTTTATTTGTATGGCTATATAAAATTTAGGGTAGTCATCATATTGTTATAGCTTGTGCTTCTTGGATCATTTTTTGATTTTGTTATATGATATCTAATTCTTGTTTAGATAGGTTATTTTATTTTTAGATATTATTTATAATATGTTATTACTCTAATAAGTTGGTATAGTCCCCCAAAAAATCTTTATAGACTCACACTACTAGTAGACAACCTCTGGTATATGGGGAGGTGCCCCTCAGGTCATATGACCACCCAAATTGGGGAACCAGATATAGCGGCTTCTGGGTATGAGTGCTATAATTCCCTTAATATAAAAACATACCAATATATGAAATATACTAAGGTTATTATATCATAATGTATTGATCCTAATTGAAGTAGTAAGATGAAGAAATAAAATAAATCACTCGGTTAATGGTGTTACCTCTTACTCATAAACCTTATTTTGGTTAACACAAAAAGTCATCCAAGGGTTGTTTTATAAAAAAATAAGGATTATAGAATGGGAATAGATAATTAAGGAATTTATTTGGGTATTTATTTTCTGATATAAAGGGATTTAGAAGTGTGAATATGATAAAAGTGGGGTGGTCTTTTATATGTGAGGTGAGTGGCACACTTGTGATTTTTTTTAAAAAAAAGGGTGTACCCATATTTTCATCAAGAAAAAAGGATCCAAAATGGAAAATTATATATAATTGAATATATATGGCCAAAATATGGAATGAAATATATTTTTTACACTTTTTAGGACACTTTGACCCTTATCTTTATTATTTCAACCCTCAAGTAAACCCATTTTTACCTTAACTGCAATAATTTATTTACTTTTTTCACTACAAATTATGGAAAAAATTAATTTAAAATTATTATATCATAAACATTATGATTATGAAAATTATATAATCCATTTTTCCAAATTTAATTCATAGAAGTGAAAAAATGTAATTTAAAATTAAACTCGTAGTCACGACGATAAATATATTTTCCAAAGATAATATGTTCAAAAGTAGAATTTCTTTATATAAAAAGGATTCCAATGACATAAATTAGATTAATTGATATAAAATTGAGTAGTTTTATTTTTGAACCGATTTTTAAAGAAAAATTAACCATAATATTTTTAAATGAAATAGTGGTTTTCAGTAAAAACCAGTATTTTTCACTATTTGATGAAAAATTAATCTTCTCAGGAAAATCCAAAAAATACAGCACAATAAAATTTTATAATTATTATTTAAAACATTATGTTTATTTTTACAAATTCATTTTTTAAAATTGGTAAAAATTAATTTTATTATTTTTCACAAAATCAAGTAAAAAGCATTTTTTGAGAAAATAGTTTTTTCTAAACCTATAAAGACTTTTTAAAATGTTTAGTACTTTTTTATTAACTTTGTTTCTTTATATTAAAAAATTTTAATTAATATTTAAATTTTTTTATTACTATTTATATCACTAATTTTAAAGGATAGTTTATAACAGTCTTATATAAATAATAATATTAATAGTTTCTCAGGGTTTGTTAAAACATGACCCTATGTGTAATGATAGTTAAACTCGGTGATATTTTTAATGTAAGCTATCAAAGAAATTTAATTTGTTTAGAAAAAAATTAATTTTTATTAACTCAGGTTTTTAAAACCATTCCCTATTATTTTATCTATCCAACCTCAATAGACAAAAATTACAAGTGTTTTTATTATTAAAAGACCATTCTATGGGGCTTTAATAAATGTTCTATTGGAGGTATCCTAAAGAGAATGTAATCATGTAACCTGATCAATTTATTTCTTTTTTTATTCTTAAAAATCCTCTTATATTTTAGATATTCATAATAAAATAATAAATTAAATGTCCTCGATTTACTTAAAATTTATTATGAACATGAAACCACCATTATCCACCCTCTTTTCTATCATATATGAAGTGAAAGTATCACTCGTGGGTACGTGCAGTCTATTGCCTCCATGTAGAGATTCAATTCATTTTCTTTTTTGTAAATCTAAGTATATTTATTATGAATGGTGTAATGTTTATATATGATATTATAATATGATTTTGATTCTATAATTATAATATAATATCTCCCTTCTTACCTTCTTATATGTTGGAAAGTGATAATGTCGCCCGTGCATTAGTATGGACTACAACCCCCATAAAGCGATGTAATTCATTTTTAATTTAAAATTTACATGGATGGTAATAACGATGAATTTAATAAATATATAAAATATAATAATTATTATTTAAATTTTAATTATTTTTTACCATTCATTCATTCTGCTCGTCAAAAAGTGAAAACATCGTTCTTGTGTACGTGTAGCCTACCATCTCCATGAACAGTGTTATTCAATTTTATATCATTATATTTTATGAATGACTCTTAATATATGTATAATAAGTATATAATATATTTATACCATGATTAAAATTCTATATATTATGTCACAATGATCAAGTATAATGATTGAAACTGCATAATCAAAACTTCTGTGAAAAATGAATCAATTAACACCTAGAACTAATAATTTTAATAAAGAATTATTTATAAATGGGTGTTAAAATGTTATTAAAAGAACATATATGATGTTATAAGTATGTAAATTGTTCTTTTTTATATAATTATCATAAATTTAAATTTATTGTACAAGATGTTATAGAACCATCATAGAAATTTGAACTTGAGGTAATGTATTTAAGCTTTAATCTAATTTTTATCAGGATTTTTTATTATTGAATTTATATTGAAGAAAATTATATCATCCATTACTAATAAATCCCATTCCTTTTATTATAATCTATGTATTTCATAATAATAGACGTTTTTCTTTCATTTTCCTCACTTTTAGTACTCAATATACTAAAAGAGCATTTTTAAGGAAGCCTGAATTTATTTATAAATTCAATAATAATACCTTTTCTTCAATTGTTATGTTTCTAATTTTGTTTAAGAATTGATTTTACTATTACCCTAGTATTTTTAATTTAATTTTTAAAAATGTTTTACTTTTCACAAAACAATTTAAAATTAATCTTTTTATCATTTTCAGAATGAGGTGCTTTTGACTTTTTAACGAAAATGTGTATGGAATATTTGTTTTAAACACATGAAATTAACATAATTTATGAACATCATGAACACTAAATTCCTTAAATATTTCTTTAAATGCTTACAAGTTTCTTTAGAAAATAATTTTTTCCTGGATATTTTAAAAAAGTGAGATTTTAATATGAGATGAAAAAATGAAAGGGGTATTTTACTTTAGGAATATTATAGTGATATTTTAATATAATTTTTCATCAAGGATGACATCCATTGATGTTAATTTGGATATATTGGGGATATGATCCAATGATACCATTTTTATTCTTTCTCTAGATCATTTATGATTATGATGAGTAAATATCAATGAATCCCATCTTCTTTCACAATGGTTAATTATGATGAATATTTTTTTTGATCTAATTGCATTCATATATTTGATTTCTCCTTATGTGATAGGTGGGACAAAAATTATATATTCCTACAATTAATTAGTTTAGGATTAATTTTCTTTGAGCTCAAATGGAATACGTGGGGTCATCGTAATCACAAAATAGGGTACATGGGGGGCTATCCCAAGCTTGAATGAGGGTACGCGGGAGGATATCCCAATCCCAAAGCAAGTAAATGAGCAGTTATCCCAAGACTAACATGCTATGCATGTCTTTGTGGCTGTACTTGAAATTATATTTCTATTTTTATGATCATGAAACAATTTTTTCTACACATTTATAAAATGATGTAATTCTAATGTTATGTTCTGATGGCTCATTTTCCTTGATCCATCCATGATTAATGTCTTATTAACTTCCAAGATTTATTCCAAGATATAATATCATGATCTATGATATTATAGGAATTTTTTTAAAATGCTAATATCACTTTTTCATACCATTATACTCATGTTTTGTTTAAGTTATCGTTAATATATTCCTTGTTTACACTTATTGAGAATATGATGTCACCCTTTATTATGTTTATTTCCAAGGATATAAAGAAAATTTTTAAGTATGATGTTTCTAGGAAGGGTTCTAGTTATAAATAATTAACTAGGATATGATGAAAATCTCTTATGAATAAGTGTTTTCGGTATTCATGTTTCCCTAGACACTAAAACTATATGATTATGGAATGGATCACAATTTTATATATTGAATATAGATATAAAATGATGTAATATTAATGTATGAAATGTATGGGTTGCTATATTGAAAATATTAACAATTACCATCTATTTCAATATAAATAAACATCATTGGTGGATTTGAGATATTGGTTTTGATATAGATCTGAGGGAGGATTGAATGATTGATAGTGTAGGTGAACCTGTATGAAAAAAGATACAATCATAGTGAATTAGTAATTAGATTTAGAATTATAGAATTTTGAATGTGGATGGCCAACCCTATGAGCTAGATCTATAATGTGGTGGAGGGTAGATCACATTTCTTATGGAATTCAATGGAATATCAAATTAAAAAAACATGATATATCCAAAAGTGAGTGATGATAAGGACTAATTATATTCTAAATCTTTCCTCAATAAAGAACCTAATGATCATGTGGTGATGATCAAGAAAACCAACCATTTATTTTTCCTTTTTACCGTAAAAATTTGAGACATGATTATCAAAATAATTGATATGGGGAATATTCTGACCAAATCAGACTATAAAATATATGTTGAGCAATGATAAAGGATAAAATAAACATATAATTGAGATTAGTCATAATGGCCCGAAGGTCTTCATTTTTGTTGATTTTTGATAACCCCCCTTTCAAGGGATGAGGGGGAACCCTTACAAGGCCTGTAGGCTCAGAGATTACCTTGCCCATAGGCTTAGGAGATAACATGACCTGAAGGTCTTAGAGAATTAAACCAGACTATCTACAAGGAACTTCCCCTCCCCAGCATCTACATCATGATAAACTACTAGAAAATGGATCTATCCCCACGGTTTTCCTCAAAATCGTGGGGATAGGTACCCCCTATACCCATGGTTTTGGAAACCTGTGGGTATAGGGGGGTTTATCCACACAGTTTTCCAAAACCGTGGGGATAGGTCTTGAAAATTGACCTATACCCACAGTTTTCAAGAACCATGGGTATAGGGGTACCTATCACAATGGTTTTGGGGAAAACCGTGGGGATAGGTCTAAGATAAAAAACCTATACCCACGGTTTTGAAAAACCGTGGGTATAGGTTTCCCATGTGTGAGCGGGAATTTTTTTTTCCGCGGGAAGGATTTTTTTGGCGGGAGTCCTATACCCACAGTTCTTCCCTCTATACCCATGGTTTATATAACTATATTTAACTAAATATAAATATATATACACATAATTGATGGTAGGGTAGTGGTTAGACGCGGTACTTTGCAGCAAAGAGGTCGCGGGATCAAAACCCTCCTGCGACATTATTTTTGGATCTATACCCATGGTTTTGAAACCGTGGGTAAAAGCCATTGACACCCTGGAAATTGGGAATGTTTTGTTGACACGGTGGCAGAACACCTATACCCACGGTTTTGGAAAATTGTGGGTATAGGCTGGGGACCTATCCCGACGCCGTTCCAGCCCACGGTTCCCAAAACCGTTGGTATAGCTTATACCCACGGTTCCCAAAACCGTTGGTATAGCCTATACCCACGGTTTTGGGGGCTATGCCCACGGTTTTGAACCGTGGGTATAGGCCATTTTTCCAGTAGTGATAGTAGCTTTCCACCTTCGCATGACCGTCTGGCTAGGCTTCCCATGCATGAATTGGCTGGTCCCGATGGCATAGTCGTACCCTCTCATTATGACAAATCCTTTTGGCTTTTCTCTGGTGAGTGGACCTGCTCTGAATCCTCTTCTGGGGCTGCTCGTTTTTTGTAGTGTGTTTGGGGAAACTGTATGTGGCCTGAAGGCCTTGAGGTGACCCGAAGGCCTTAAATGTGGCCCGAAAGCCCTACTGACCCGAAGGTCTCGGTGTGCGAAATTCCTTAAGGGCTCCCAGTCCAAACTGGTGGCCCAAGGTGAATAGTTCCAACTACTACAGTATCGAACAGTACCTGCTACAGTAACTGCTACAGTGTCTACTACAGTACCTGCTACAGTCCCCTGCAATAGTCCTTGTTATAATACCTGGAAATATGCCTCTACCTGGTTTTGAACCTGGGTCTTATGGACGCACTAAAGGATTCCTCACCAACTGGGTTGAGGCTCATGTGCTTGAGATTGAAACCTTCAATTAAACATTTTATAATCATAGAACCTTATGTAAAACTGATATTTTATTGAAAATAAGAATCTGGTTCATATTTTTAATCCATATAATGCATCAAGAAGATACATAAACCCTAGAGTATGGAGTTACCGACCCCTTCCTAATTGGTGGGAGAGGGGATAAGTATTACTTTATCACTAATACATTTATGTTACTATTAATATTATTATTGGCATGATTTAATGGAATTTAATTTATATGTTAATAAGATATAATCATATTTACCTACCATTCAATAGGGGTTATAGAACTTATTAAACTATTCATTGGTGGATAAATGGTCAAATGAGTAATGGAGGACCATTATATGGATGTGTCAGTGGTGTAGGTTATATCAAATATGATTTTATACAGAAAATTATTTAACCATTAAAATTATTTTTAAAAGAAATTTTGTTTTTGGAAATAAAATTTTCAAATAAATATATATTTAAAATTATATATTTTAAATATGTTTTCAAAAGGAAAAATTTGTGTTTTCCATAAGGGGTGTTCATGGGATTTGGCTAGGAACTTGTGTGTATAAATATGGAATGGGATCATTTTGAAAATATGTTATGAATATGATATTGAATTTTTTCAAATTATTTGATGAGGGATTGTTCAATAAATTTTTTGGTTTTATTGACCTCAGACGAGTGATACATTCTTTTATAAAGATTTTTTAGCTGGGTTATCCCTGTTGATTTATGGTTTCCTTATATTTCATATGCTATTTCACTACAGTGCATGATTTCATAAGATCCATTTCTATATAAAAACATTTCTTATGTGATAGATTGGTTAGAGTAAGACATTTTTTCTAGTATGATTCTTGGTTATGGGATATTCATGGGGCCTTGTGAGGTACCTTTGGGTATTGACATTGAGTCTAGGTGTCATTAGTAACCATGAATAATTGTAGTGAGTCATGTTCTCTAATTAGACATTTTATGAATGATTGAATTGATTCATCTATAACAGATATAAATTTTACATAGTTTCCATAATTTATATTCAACATCTCAAAAAATAATAATATAATCTCAGAACCCAAATGTTAAGTTTTTTTATAGAATAGTTACATAATGATTTGTTATATATTATTAAATCCATATCTTCCAAAAAATCTCAACATATGAATTCATTATACATATAATAATGTATATAATTTTCCATGGATATGGAAAATATAAGAAGGGGAGAACTAGAATTCTTACTAAGGGATAAACTGATCAATGTGTCAAAATTAGTTTGCTTATAAGAAAATGAGAAAAAATGAGCATGAGAGAAATATATGATAAAAAGATAAAGGATTCATAATAATTATCCATAATTAAAGATAAAATAAAACATTTTTAAAACATAACATTAATATCATAGTGTAAGACTGTATAGTGATAAGATAATAATCATGATCCATAGAGTGTAACATAGGCATGTAACATAACATAGAAACAAGGTATGTACATAATAATATGAAATAATAGCATTGTGGAAATGGATAACTGAAATATGATACATACCTAAGTTTTTCAACATGATATCAGGTCCATGCACAAAATTGTGAACATGGATAAATAAAAATATGTCCACCAGTGAAATTTTAAACATGAAATTAGATTCATTCATTCAATTGTGAACATATAACCTAGTTTACCATAACTTAATTATCTAACAAGATATAAAAATTTAACATTGAATTGGAGGGCTATATATGTTCCTACCCATCAAATAATTATAAACCCAACATATATGTGCTACATGAAATGAATAATACTTCACATTAAGAAAAAACCCATGAAAGTAAAACGAGTTTTATAACATTTTCAAATGGTATGACATAAAATGACATCAAGAGTTAGATTAGTTTACACCAAAATTCAATCTCCCAAATAAAGTATACCATAAAGGCACAAAAAGGGTGATCATGAAAATTTCTCTATGTGATATATATAATTTTTTAATATATATTAAAATGGAATAAAAATCATAAAAATATATTTCATTAAACATTTCTTACATTTTAATGAAAAAAATATAATTAATGGGATGCTTTCAAAATATCATTTTTGATTGGGTGGAAAGTAGATTTATTGAAAAATATTTTTTTATGAATCCAAAACAATTGAATCATTAAAATAAATAAAAATCAATTAGGAAATGTGGATTGTATGATATAAAATGGATTACTGTGAAATGAAATTATATTTTAATATTTTGAATTAATTTTAGACAAAAACACACATTAATAAAATGGTTATAAAACCTGAATTTGATATAATTAAATATAAATATAGATATTAAGAAAGATAAAACATATTTATATTTCCAAATTATTTGGGTAAAATTTTATGTAATGATTTATTATGAACATGAATGATAAAAATTTTTGACTGAAAAATGTGATAAGGCCCATCTCCACTAACAAAAGTTTTTCGATTTTATTATGAACCCAAGGGAGGAGATATGGTAAAAAGGTATATAAAATATAAAAATAACAAGGGAGATTAAATTATATGTGATTTAAGAGGTAAATTATAACATTTTCCCCAAACATGGGGTTTATACATATATAATCTCTAATTAAAAGTGATATTGGAAAAAAGCCTTACATCTTTGGTAACTTTTGAATCAAAAAATTGAAATAGAGTACTCGAAATATAATATAAAAAAAAATTAATATAAATAAAATCATGATAAAATATTTAAAAGATTCACCATATACCCCATATAGATGAAAATAAATTTATAATATAGAAGATGCATAAAAAAGGTAAATTGTTATGAAAAACCCTTACAAATATCATAATTTTGAAACTAGTCATCATTTGGAAATGAGATTATGGGGAAAACATGAATATTAATAAGAAAATAAATATTAAATAAAATATGAAAAAATCATAGAGTGTATGAAACCAAAATTAGAAATACTAAGTTTAATAATATAGATTATTTCTTAATAAATAGATATTGGGTAAACAAAACACCTTAACTTGGATTCCAACTTAGTCAGGTAGTCTATAACCTTATATATAATTAAATAATACTAATTAATAAAATATTTTAGTTTCATATTCATAACCATTACCCTTTTTTTTATTTTTATCATTTCATTTATTACATATTCTTTATATATTTATAGTTCGTATTGATCATTGGTTGTTTTTTGTTTCAACCGTTCCTTGTCTATATTTGTATAATTGTTTTAGTGATAATTCATTAAAAAAGATTTTATAATATTATTAATATTAAGGATTATATAATATAATTTTCTTAATTTCTTATTAAGTTATAAGTTAATTACATGGGAGTTTCAGGTACGATTATCAAATATGAAATCCATAAGAAACTTGTCTTAGTAATTTTTAATGAATAAAAATTGGTATATTAAGAGTGGGTTAAATAATAAAATTTAAATGAAAGAACTAATTGTTTTCTTGTTATTATGATATTTCATTAGTAATTAAGTTTATATAGAAATATATGATAAATAATTATAGAATTGTTAGTGTAGTTAGTTAAACCAACTCATCTAAGAACGTCTTATAATCACTCAATGTTTACAATTATGAAGTAAATTTTTTATAATATCATCCTTATGAAAGTATAATGATATTATTTATATTTTATTATAGAGATAAATAATAATTTCAATATATTGATGAATATGATAAATTAAAAGTAATAATATAATGTTATTACTTACAAAGAAGAAGTCTTATCTCCACTTGGAATCCTTATTGGTATTGATGAAATTGAGTAATTCTATTGAATCCGAAGGGTTCCTAATATAAGAGAGTATTATTAAAAAATGAAAAATAGAATATTATAGGAATTAATTATTTTTTTGTGTGGGTTAGAAGGGGTAGTGTTGGGATCGTTTTATAAGCGAAGATGATTGATGTTTTCATAAATACACATTCTTTAAAGTATAAGAAATGTAATTTTTCATTGAAAGTGGAATAAAAGTATAAAATAACGGAAAATGGATAATTATTGGTTGAAAATTCCTCCATCCACCCATTTATAGAAAATTTTCTGTAATATTTTATGACTTCACCCCCTAGATAAACCCTTTTAACCATGTTTTTCCTCTTCCATGGTAACACAATTTTTACCACAGTAGTTTATTTTATTTATGAAAAAATAAAACTCAATTTGTTACAAAATATAAATTTTTTTATTACAAATTTGGACTCCTTTTAATCATATTAAATTTTTATATATGAGAATTTTATCTTTTAAATGACTGCATAAATAGACAAAAAATCTACAAAATGACTTTTGAAGCGTTAAGTGTGGTTATTCTTATTTCATAATAATTTCAAAAAAATAAAAATAAATGAGTGATAACATGTTTATTTATACTTATAAACATTAAATTTTAATATAATTACCTTATAACATGATATATTTAGTTTGATAGAATAAAAATTCATAAAGAATAAATTGTTTTTTATATAAATTTATTTCTTAACTTAAAAAATGAATATATTATTATTCAATAACAAGTATTAATAATTAGATGATTTAATTTTTTTTAATTTTAATAAACTATTTAATTATATTAAAATATTTTTTTAAAAGAGATGAATTAGTTTATTAAAATAATAAAATACATAACATATTGAAGGCCAATTTTTTGAAAGAAATGTTTTTTAATAATCAATGATGTTATATTTTTATTTATATAATTTCTAATAAATTAATTATTTTTTATCTATTTGATAATATAAATAATAATTTTTATTAAAATTTTACACTCCAAATATGAGAAATTTTACTTTTCTATAAAAACATATAACACGTGATAAGAATAAATTATCTAAAAACATTTTTATTCCACCATTAATAATTGAATTAGTATTCATTATAGTTAATTATTTATTTATTGGATTTTATTTATTTACTTTACAACATATTCATTTTTATCAATATATATTTTTAAAATAATTCTTTACATTTAATAAGTTTAACAAAAATTCATATTAAAAAAATAATATCTTTAGAATAAATGTGTTTTAAATAATATATTAGTATGTTTTTATTCTATTATAAATCCATTTACTTTATTTAAAATAAGTTGTTTATAATGAAAATTTATTTCTTTAAATATCTAAATAAACTTTATGTATATTAACTATGTACTGATAATTAAAAAAATAGAAACAAGTTTATAGGTATCAAACCTGACATCTATTTACCCCTTTTATAATAGTTATATAATGGATATATTATATATATATTACCTCTTATAAATTCCTTATATTTTAACTTCCCAACGATCCATTATCATTAACTTAATTTTCATTTTGGATATTTATAATATGGTTTCTATTTTCATGATTTTTTTCATTATTGGTTTAGTTCTACAATTTGTGATTGAAAAGGTAAATGATTATCCATGGGATTTCATAGTTTATTTATTTTTATTTTTTATATTGATTTCCACATTTATTTTATACACTTTTAAGGTATTTGATACTATTTGGTATGTAATAATTAGTTTCATTTAGTTTTGTTATATTTTTGCATATGGTTTTGTAATTTTGATTCATATCTTGTATGAATTATATCGTAATCAATTTTAATTCATTTAAAATAATAGAAAACATATTTTTTAATTATAGAAATATATTTTAAGGAAATAAAATTTTCTAAAACCTAGTGTGTTACAATGATCACACCAAGATTTTGATCATACCATGGGATGATTTTGGGACAATAATTCTTATAAAGGTTCCTACATGATTTCACTAAATATTGGAGGTGGGAGATACTTCCTCTGATGTTTCAAATGAAAACTATTAGAAAAGAGAGGGACATAATCTCATGTAATGATGATAATAAGTGTGTATTGAGATTTGGAATTAGAAGGTAAGTGGGTTCACTATTTTGTTTTATTAATGGGAGATAAGTGGGTATATCATTATTTATGATGTTTTGTTAGTATAGTATGAGACAATGTGATTGGGAATATATATAGTAAAGTCATGTTTTTATTTGAAAAACATCTTCATCAAGAAATAGTCCTAGTCATTCCCAATAATGTATTATATTGTTTTCACTATGAAAGTTATAAGAAGATTTAAATATGTGTATGGATATGTACAAAAGATACTATGATTCTTCCATAAATCATGGAAGGGAAATATATATAGGGTTTTACTTGAAACAACTGGTTGGATTGGTTCAAGGAGTATCCCTAAATATGATGATTTATATGATAATATTCAAGTAAAAGGTATGTACTAATGATGAGACTATTATCAATTTGATTTGATATAAGTTTAGAAGACATGGAATTGTTTCATAGAAAATGAATTACTATCTAGAAAATACATTTCTTCTACATAAATATGTATTGTGATTCATATCCATGATCTTCATTAAAATCATACTGTGATAAGAATGGTTTATCGAGGACTACTAATTTATAGTCGATTGGTACTATCAATTGTTTATATATTTTTTCAATTAAGATTGAGACATGTGGTCAATACTTTGTTTTAGGTCTTAGATCTAGATTGAGATATATAATTGATCTATAAAAAAACTTGCCTCATGATTGAAATTTATGTATTCTTATCTACCTCACGATCTGTCACATGATTAGAGAATTTTCTATAGATCTTCTTAGTTAAAATATGAGTTTCCATAGGATGTATATTAGGAATAAATATGAATCAAATTATTCTTATGATATTTTTCATGGATTCAATCATTATGATTTATCAAATGGAACAAGATCCATGCTATTGAGAATTGAATCATTAAACCAGATGTGATGACTTAAGATTGAAGAAGATATAGTGGTTATTGAAGTGGGTATCTTTGATATTTTCTATTCGATAGTGATATTCCAATGGATTTTCTTATTCTCAGGGTGTATCAAATGAGAGAATAAGGTTTAATATGAAAAATTGTAAGAACCACACTGTGGTCCATTCATGAAAGACATTTGGAGAATTCTACTGATCAATAATAAAAAAACAATGAATGTAGGTATTTAAGTTCATGGAATTGATCAAATGACATTAAGAAATATCATAAGACTTCAGTTAGATCATATGACCTTATTTTATCACTAGAATTTAATCCATTATATGCCTTCATTTTAAGTATTTGGATGAACATAATACATTGAAATATTGAGTGAATGTCTTTGTAAATTATCATACGTATTTGATATTGATCATAAGTCTTCTGATTATAAGGCTTCTGAATAATTTTTATTTAACACTTATCCAAATTATACGTCTTATAAGACATAAAAAGATGTTGATATGAGAACCATGCCATAATAAGAATTTCCCTATTTAAAATATATATGAATCTATATATGTAACAATTTTTAATGTTTTAAAGAATCTATTTTCAAGGAGAATATATGAATGAAATAATGTTGAGTATTTAAGTAAATTAAGAGGAATATTTTGGCTACAATTCATATGATTTTGAATGAGTGTAAATAATATTTCTATAGACTTATTTAAATGATACTACATCTCTTTAATCCTAGGATCATATTTTTGCCGTATTTGGAATATGAAATATATTATTCAATTTATATTTTTGTGAATATTTAAATTCTTAGGCCAAGAAAGAAGAAGCTATTGAGATATATAAACCGATACTGAAAAAATCCTATAGATATACTGTTGTTTACTGAAGAATAAGAAGATCATAATAATATTTAGGATAAAATTTGCATTAAATAGGAAGGATAATAGGGAAAAATGAATGTTGTTATGTTAAATAAAAGGAATAAATGATAAGTGGGGACCCTTTTACACTTTTCCATGATATTGTATTGACCGGTGATCCAATGAGTAAGTTAAATCATTCTTCAGAAAAGGAGGATCTATATAGTTAAAGGAGAATAATGTTGACTATTTATAGTTAGAGAGGAGAGATGCTATGTTCTATTCCTAGAGGTGGTCATCCCTTGAACAACTTTCAATAGGTAGTCAAATACCCCACTAAGTGATACAAAACATATTTTTTGGTGATATAACTTTAAATAGTAGAATTTCATTATAAATAACCCATTGGGAGGTAGTTTTTATGAGAAATTAAAGATCATATATTTTAATAGATTTTATACAATGTATTTTAATATATAAATTAATAATATTATTGGTTTATAACTTGTGTATTGTAATCAAGTGATTAGTAGTAGAGAAACCAATTCTCTAAAAATGAACTAAACCTAGTAAATCCTTATGTATTGTGCCATTTATTTTCAAAATACTCAATTAAGGATGAGAGAAAATAGTATTAGCGTAACAGATCTTTATCTTTTTATATATATATATTTAGTTGATAATAAGGCTTATGTGTGAATGAAAATGGGATCACTAATTTACCCCTCCCTCTCTTAGTGATCTCACCAAACCTGGGAACAACAAGTAGTATCAGAAAAAGATTCCCTATAAAAAAATCCAATTTTTTTTTAATATTATAGATGTAAAGTTTAAATTAATTCAATATTGAAGATGTTCCTTTCTTCAATGGAAATAAATTTTATTTATGGAAGAACCGAATAATACTATATCATCTTTCACAAGTCCCTGATATAGGTGATGCTGTTATAGTGGGGTTTAATCCACAAGGAAGAATTTATACTGTTACATATATTGATAAAAAAATCAATAAGATGAGTCATCTCGATCTAAAAAATCCTACACAGAGGTGGTGGGACTTCAAACTACCAAGAAGATGTAAAAAAACATAAAAATTTTTATAAAGTAATTATCAATATCAAATAATCTAAGATTTAGATTTTTTGTTTTAAGTTTAAAGATATCCAAATGACATATGATAAGGATATTAATGATTTATTTACTTGGGTCATTGACACAGTATGTAACATTATATGATTCAATATTACATTCAAAGGTTCCATTCATTTTGAAAAATATTATAAGAAATTTCCCCAATATATTTGATCCAAATATATTTTACTAAAATAGATTAGAAATATATCTATAGAGGATCTACACAACACTCTTCTCAACTATGGGATTAAAAAACCTAATTTCTATAAAATAAGTTAAAATAATAAATGAAATTTAAATCCATAAATTGTCCCAAGCTAATACATGAATGACACATAGAAATAGAAGATAAAGGTAATAGGGAATGCAAGAGGATCATGTCTCTTTTTTCCAAAACCAAGAGAAGAGAGAGAGTAATGTATAAAGGTAATCACTGTATGAATTTTTTAATTTTGAAGGTATTGGTAACTTTTAATTAATTTACCTAAGAAAAAACATGATGAATCCATGAGTGTGATGGAATTTTAATACCATTCTAGAAGAAATCTTGGAAAATTCTTAAAATATATTCATATGAAGAAAAAACATCTAGAAAATTTATGAGGAATTTCATGAGAAAATAAGTGATTGAAGACTCATCATAATCATGTGGGGTAGGTTTTATTCCCTCTAAAAATCACACAAATATCATTTATATAGTTAAAAGCACAAAGTCATATCAACTAGTGAATAATGGGAAGAAGAATTCTATAATGAGAATACACTAATATTAGAATCAGAGGAATACCATGATAAATATACCAGTATCAAGAATAAGATAAATCAATTTTAGAAGAATAAAATAAGTGAAGATGTAAATATATGTGATCACATTTAAGAGACTAAAATATATAATGTGACTATTATAAAAAAAGACAAGATGTTGGATGATAATAATGAAAAGATAACTATGAAGAATAAAGAACTAAAAATGGACCAATATTGATTCCTTAATGTTGAAAATATCTCAAAGACATTGATAGAATATTATGAGATAACAAAAGATATTTTAGATTAATCATTCACGGTTTATGAGAAATCCATCCCCATGAAAGAGGAAATTTTTATTCCAAAATTCTCAAATGATACTGAATAAATATATTTTTATTGTTATATTTATAAAACTATATTAGAATATGTTTAGGATAAAAAAGTTGTAATTTATTTCTTCTTATAGTAAGGATAAGTGAAGATAAATTGGGATGTAAAAACCCTTTTAAGAAAGAGGGTAAACAAAGGCCAGAAGATACAAGGACAATAAGAACAAAAAACTCACAAATATATTGATAGATAAAGATTCAATGGATATTGATGGTGTTATATAAATTTTGTGAACAAAAACTATGACTACTTGTATAACATGTCACTTAAAATAAACTGGCATGAATCAAATAGAACCAAACTTGATAAAAGAAGAATAAGTTCTGTAAGAATAATAAATTATCTTATATGGAAAGAGTTTCCACCAGAAAAAATAGTAAACCAATCTGACAGTCAACTAATGTTGAGAAAAATCAATCAATAAAGATAAAATTTGGAACAAATGGCACCAAAAAATTGTAGATTAAATTGATGGAAAAAATTATACATATGTGGAAATAATTACTAAGGTTAAAGAGAATATATATGAGATATACAAGGATTCTAGCCATTTTATAGATGATTTTTCAAAATTCCAACCAAGAAAAATGTAAATATGAAAAAATATGTAATATTTTGACTGTGAATATTCATTTGTTTCTCGTGCAATCAAATATTTCTTTCAAAATATGCTTATTGAGATGAGTATGATAAAAAAGTTATCTAAAAATAAAAGTGAAATTAAATGTAAGAAAATAATCTTGAAGAGTATCCCTAGTAATGATGTTGGGAAGAATATGAGATCATAGTTTAGAGACATATCTCCACCATCTTGATAAAATTAAAGAGTAAGGTTTTTCCTCCTTATTTCCTTTTATTTTTTTGTTTACTAACATGGAGGGAATCGAAGGAAATACAAAATTGTTGGATATGGATGAGTCTATCAGTATTGAAAAGTTAGAGAAGATATAAGTCATATATTTCTCTAACTACCTTGATGAATAAAGTGATTCATCCCAAACGGGATATTAAAATCATGAAAATATTTGTTAAAAGTTTCAAAATTCATGGAATATAGAATTATAGATTATCTAATAAAAATTGAGGTTTCAGGTATTCCAATAAAACTTCTAAACCCTAATTTTATAATGAAGAAAATTTTCCAGGTGAGAGTGGTTGTTGATGCGTTTGGTAGTATAAATGGAGAGTACATTGTGTTTCACTTGAATTTATTGATACAGTTATTAATACATTTATTTAATTGAGTGAGGGGGTATGTATTTCATGTTAAATTTGTTGGATAACCACAATATTGAGATTTATGCTTATAAAATCACTTTTTGAAATACTAATGGATATTATTATTTACTTGGTGAATTATATTTTATTTTGTATATCGATTTATCCCATGTAGACTTGGAGTTGATTAACTAAAGGATCTAGGATATGTTTTGTTTGTGGCTCCATTCTTCTCTCACTGGAGAATCGGGTTGTTATTCATATTTAAAGAGGTAGAAGAAGTTATTTAGTAATTCTATTTTCTAAATTAGAATAAATAGAGAAATAATAGTTGTAAGATCCCTACATGACCATTTAATTTGTTTTAAATGGTGTGTAATTTTAATAAAACTCAAGGGAACCTTGGGTACTTAATTTGGATAACCTAAACAGGATGAGGTTCCCACATCTTTAGCATTGAAAGTGACGTTATATGTGGTTCCCCTAATTTACAGTGATGTATTATTAGTCCTAGTTCACTAATTAGTGGAAAAATATTAGTTAGTGGTAGATGATCTCCAGGTTTTCTATCTAAAGAAACAATAGGGTTTCATCCTATGATTTTATATTGAAACCTAACTTTAAAAGATTTTACTTTGAATTATTTAACTTAATATTAATATTCATTCATGTTAATTTTTTTATTAAAAATATAAACATTACTTTAATTTATTTATTTTCTAATTAGAATTCTAATCCTTTCCATCGCAGTTTTAAAATGGAAGACATGGTGGGATTCTATTAGTCTCATTTCTCACAAACTACACATACCCATGGGTGTATGCAGAACTTGTTTTTACTAATATAATAATGGGAAAGGATCCACATGGAGGTGGTGGGTATTATTTTTAGTCTTATCATGGTATATTGTGGTGACATGATGATGGGATGATACCCCATTTCACTCATATATAGGTTCCAAGTACATTTTTAATTTTAGTATATTTTGTAAACCATTCACATGTAACTTTTATTTCCAAATCAACCGCCCATCAAATTTCATATATCTTGGGTTTATGTATATTCTTGTACACTAATGTTTATTTTTCCTTGATTTGAAATCTAATTTTATATTAAATTCTATGTATTGATGTTTTATACCAACAATTTAGGGCATGAATAACTAAGGTATTGTGAGTTCATTACAGATTCTTGGATTGAACCCCATGATTGATTTATCACATTGTTAAAACCATTCCCAAAGGAATATACTAGATTCTTTAACACTTGTTCACAACCATTGTAGATTAGGAATGCCCTTACGACCATGTCACATGCCAGCTCAGGTGCCTGGGTTAACAACGATCCCTGTTTTCTTATGAAAAATGTTTTCAATTCTAGTTTTTATCTCAATGTTATTTGATATATCCAAGTATACATAATTTAGGATTGAAAATACTAAAGGATGGTCAATAAAAAGGGGTGTTTGACCAACAATCTTATTTCCACACATTTAGTTACCAAGGGATGTTAGTGATGACATTGTTAATTCATATTTAATTTACTCTTTTGAATAGGCTAAATGCATGGTTTATAGACCATTCCAATGGACCATGTCTATAGAAAAGTGCGGGTTTCTATATCCCATTGTATATATTTCATGTGATTTATTAATAAATTTTAATAGTACTAATTTTCTGTTTGGTAATCTATTTTGATGATCCCCTATTTATTTGACATTCCATAGGAGCATGCCTCTATGAACACCCCCATATAACCCTCGACAATGAGTAGTAGACAACATTATGTAAGAAAACTATTATACTGACCAAAAAATGATAGTGGAAATTGTGAAGATAGTCCAACCACTAGAACAAGGATTAGTTCCTAGTCTAGATCAAGCTATAGATGTGGGTATTGGGCTAAATCCAAATAATGTTTAGGAGTTCATTTGATAGAAACATACTTCTTATCCATAGAAACAATAATTTTCAACAATATAGGTAATATTTGTAAAATATTTAGAGAATATTTGAGTTCCTATATTCTCCCAATGATATCTTATTCAAATATGGTTCTTTCATGCTTCAGAGACATAAAATACGGTTATGGGTTTTGATTATTCAATCTAAGAATCGTGATATTATGGAGAAAAATGATTTTAATTTTGCATTTTCCCAATATTTTTTTCCCAAATTGTTGCATATGGAAAATTTTAGAGAGGTTTTGAGACTTTTGAACGGTGGTAAATAAGGACTGATTATGAAAATAACTTTTCTAATCTTATCCACATTACTCTTGGGATGGTTTTAAATGAAAAGATGAATGATCAATGGTTTAAAATTTCCCTTGAGCCAAATTTTCAGTCATGGGTCTTCATTTCCAATATCCCATCCATAATGTCCCCTAATCCAGCACTCTATCATCTGGTCAAATCAGGTTGGTTATGGGTTCTCAAGTGCACATCCCCATATGAAAGAGGCTGCCAACTAGCATCTGGGGTGTGATGAATATAGTGGGGAGACTATACCCCTAATATAGAGTTACAATACAAAATAATTAAATGGGTATAAATAAATACCATAGTAAAGAAAAATAGAAGAATGAGTACATCAAATTATTGGGAAGTAAAAGGAGGAACCAATAAATTCAATAATAATGAATTTGGTGATTATAGGATGGAATATATATAAACTTTAAAATAAATATAGTACAATAAAATAACCACATGACAAAAAATAGACTCAAAAGATCCCTATATTGAGCCCCATGTTTGTCCCATATCCAAACTCTAGTTGTTCCAATAAGAAACAATCAACAACAAGGTCTTTTTACCTTGTCCAAACCTACATCCATGAAATATTCTTGGCTACCAAACAACATCCTGAATAAGGGGCGAGTAAAACATAGTTTATGAATGCAAAAATGTCTAAACAAAACTAGTATGATAATATGTTAATGTAATAAATTGATAAATAGGTGTATTAATTAGTCAGTTTATACAATACATAAATCAACTAGCTTTATCACTATGCCCAAATTTCTCGTTTCATGTAGCACAGCAATGCCAACCATAACTATAAACCATGGAATAATTTCATAACCGAGAAAATACCTATGTCTTATAATTTTATACTTTGAGAAAGGTACTATATAAAATCATTTCATTATAAACTGGGTTAATCCCTCTATATAGGCATTTCAACATGTACCACTAGGCCACACCCTCTCTATAAAAATTTCATCATGTGTCACTAGGACATGCCCACTATATATGAATTACCACAAGTATCACAAGGAAAAGAACTCTATATAAGAATTAGATTATGTATCACTGGGACAGGACTACTATATAATAATTAAAACATAAATATCAAGACATATCATAACAGTAAGGATATCCCAATATCACATCGTAAGAACAAATTTTCAATTTTCAAAATTAGAATTTTTTATTAAATTTCACATTCATTTATTTAAAAAACTATCACTAGACATTTAGATAAATAAAATTCATTACCAAGGTGATTCAACATCAAGAGATCACTTGAATTCACATGTCATCCTAAATACACCTCATGCCATTTTTCAATTCATGTTTAATCAATGGTTTTCTCACCCACTGGGTACCAATTAGCGAGGTCAAACATTAATTGAATCCAAATATATCCAACCAATAATTAATTCATTATTTACCATTATTCAATCAATTAATTAATTAGAGTGTATTTTTCACAGGTGAAATCCCAATATTTCATATACTTCATAGATAAATAGACCATAGAGTTAGGTTTTAGAACTATTACCTTTATCTAGTGAACAATCAATGCTTACAACCATAATTTCCAACAATAACATAGGTGATCAATATCTCAATAAAGATATGAGATCATGGAACGATGAGATTAAAACCAACACAGTTCCAAAACAATGATCAAGATAAAACACCACTTCAACAGAATAATGAGGAAGAGAGGAGAGGACTATAGAAAAGGGACCTACTTTGGATCAAACACCAAACAGAGATGACTAGTGGTGATGAAATCACTCCCGATACACTAGGATTACCCTAAGGCTTGAGAGGAGGGATAGAAAATAGTGGAATAAGAAAATAGTTGTGCATCACTACTTAAAATAAATTCTTGAGATAATTACATGGTGTGTAATTATTACACATCAGGTGTTTCTATATTTCTGAGTTATTCCAAAAACATATCTTATCAGTTTAATATTTATCTAATAAGATATTAGGGATCCTATAATTAGATTTCATTTCTTGTATTCTTTTCATGTTATATACTGGTTCACTATCTACAATCATTCATGGAATGTTTCTAGATACGTTTATACATAATGTAAAACATTTGAATTGTTCTTAAATTACCTATAGAGGGATTTCATCTTGATTCATTTATAAAAGATCCAAACCATATAGAAATCCTTCGAAAACCTAGAAAATATCTATATGACCCTTTTACATGTTTATACCTAGATTCCATTAATTCAAACAAACATACATCTAAGAAATTTAGGTCACTTTTCTAAATAAAGGATCTTCATCTCTGAATGTGACTCAACCAACGTGGTTTAAATTTTGGGAAAACCCAAATAAAATAGGTTTAATAAAAAACTCAAGGATGTAGGTACCTAAAAAAATATGGAATCTTACATCCTTCTACCATATAAGAGTTCGTTGTTGAGATTCTCCAAGAATCACTATGGGGTCTCGACAATAATTTCTAGCCACTATGATCACATACTGGATTCCATCTCCTGGGTCTCCTCCTAAACATGCTCATACTTCCACCACACTCACACTATAGGTATATTATTTACACAGGGATACTTCTCACTGAGGTCCATAATCTATATCTGATTCTCTTTAAAGGACTCATCTACAAAATCTCAATGTCCTTGACATCTAACACATGAGAAGGGTTGGGATGATATCTTCGAATATGCAACAAGTAAAAATAATAATGCATTGATCTATATCATTATGATAGGGATAATTGGTACTCTATTGGATTGAACCCCTCTACTATCTCAAACGGCCTGAAAAACCTAGGTTCTAACTTACCTATTTCTTAATAAAACATTTCTCCAATCTAGGTGACACCCAGAAAAAACATGATGACCAACCTTGAACTCTAGAGGTTGTATGTGATGTAAATCATAAGATTTCTTCCTATTATTCATGGTCATCAACAAAATCCAAATCAATTGAACATGATCAGATGTATCCTCTATGAGACTAGGCCCAACAAGTGCTAACATACCTGTGTCCAACCTACAAAAAGGTGAATGACATGGCCTACCATAAAAATTCTTAAAAGGATAATTTAAATCGATTCCAGAAAGATGTTATTATATTAAAGCTCCATGATTTCTATATTTTACTCTTATTAAAATTCTAAATTTAAAACAAAGTCTGGTAAAATATACTCCAGAACCCAAAAATGCATATCACATTATCCGTCAGTCGGAGGATGATAGGTTGTGCTGAAAAGAACCTATGATCTCAAATCTTTATAAAGACCCTATAAGAATCGATATATGAAATGAGGATCTCTATAAGAAACAATAATCATCATAACACCATGAAATCAAAATATATAATTCACAAAAATACTTCTGAGATCATGAATAGTGAAGGTCTCTCTCATAGTGAAGAAGTGGGAAACCATCATCAATCAATCTATGATCACCCACATGGCATCATTATTACATGTAATATAGGAAATATTTTCCCAAAATATTTAGTTAAATCGTCCCATTTCAACTCATGATTGGGTAGAGGCTTCAACAGCCCAACTAGCCTTTGATTCCCTTGTTTCACCTAATGTCTAGAGAAACATCTTACTGTAAAGACAACTACCTCCTTATTAATTCCTAACCAACATTTATATTTACAAAGATCATGATAAATCTTTATCAATCCATAATATACCTTCCATCTAAAATCATGAAAATATCTCATCAAATCTTCATTCAAGCTCGTATAAACTGATACTCCACCACATAAAATAATAGACTTATCACTTCCATGTGACCATCCTATTGGTGGATCTTCACCATATAAGATGTATCTCAAAACCAAGACCTTTGGATTAGATAATTTCTCTATCTTAATATGATAATGAATCATGGGAATAACAGATATTTATTTCAAAGATACCCATCCATTTAACTTTTGAACATTTAGATACATGTTTGAGAAGAGTTCCATCATCTGCCACTCATCACAATACTCACAAACTAAATCTTTTAATGTATTATTACTCAAGTAGTTGGAAAAAATAATTCCTTTTCCTAGTTTATAATCCATATCAATGTATAAATATTGCAAAAACATGAATAAACTCAGCTATCAAATATTTAAGTCCAACTGAGAAATGATATAAATGAGGATCTTATAGTCTGTGTACTCCAAAAAAATCTAACCCAAAAGATATTATCTCTAACATATCAGGAGGTGTACAACTAAAAATAACTACAGATAAATAGTAATATTATTTCTATCATGTAGTCTCTGTTTTCTAGAGATATAATAATCCACTCAATCCTTTTACATCTGAGTTACTCCAGGTCAAAATATGGATGCATCACAGTACATGGTATATAATTTACCGGGCACATGTAAAGTAAAGATATGTGATGAATTCAACCTTACTTTTAGATCCTATAAATCCCTCTCACATGCATATGACCAAATGACCTTAACCCCATTTTTGGTTATCCCGGACATCAGTGATGCCAGATGAGAGATGTCTTAGATCGAATTCCAATAATAACCAGATAAACCAAGAAAACACCATGTCTTGAAGTCATGCATGGGTCACTCCAAAGATACCATGGATGCAACCTTATATGGGTCCAATGACAGTCCTTCCTCTGAGATGACATATCCCAATATATTCAGTTTATTAATAAAAAAACTATATTTACCTATCTTCGAGTAAATTTGATGATCTCTTAATTTACCCAAGTTGATTTTTGGATGTTGGGAATGATCATTTGCAGACTGGGAGTACACTAGGATCTCATGGACAAAAACCAACCCAAACTGATCTAGAAAAGTATTAAATATCTTATTCATCAAGGCCATGAATACTATCAGTGGATTCATCTGACCTAAGAACCTCACTACAAATTCAAAATATCCATTACTCCTATTGAACGATTTTTGAGGCATGTTTTATGATATTTCCCTCAACTAGTTATATCTCAATCTCAAATTGACATTGTAGAACATCTTATCAATTCTCTATCGATCGAAGATATCAAAGATTTGTAGAGGGGGATATTGGTTCATACCATTCATCTGTTTTAGTGTTTGATAATTCACAAATAAGCTTAATTTTCCAACACCCTTTTTGGAAAAAATAATTGGAGAACCCCATGGAGATGTATTAGTCTGTATGAAATATTTATATTCTAGATCCTCTAATAGAACATTCAACTCCCTAATTTTTTTAGGTCATATCCTATATGGTGGGATGAAAACTGGTTGTGATCCTGGCACAAACTCGATCGTGGACTAAATCTCCCTCTAAGGCAATAAGATATATAACTCATCAAGAAAGCTATATTTAAAATGGTCTAATAATCGGGGAAATATATCTCGATACATTCCTCAATCATTCATAAGTAGGATTTCTATGTGATCCATGAGACCATCTAATCTTCATTGAATTGGTCATACATGACCAAACTGAAGATACCATTCACTCTAGTGGGAATAGTTTCCTCCTTCTAGAGATAGAAAGAAAAAAAATCCTTTATAATAATTAATATGATATTAGTAAATAACTATCCAATCTATACTAATAATAAAATTGAAGTCATTAATTTTTAGTACAAATAGATCCCAAAGATAACCACCAATATCTAGATAAAACTATAGGAAACATTTGATATTATCTAAACACACTCCCAACAATGTATCAATGGTCAAAATACCATCCAATATTTACGAAACTAATACCAAAAATTTTTCAAAATGGAATTATAAAAATAAATGTGATTCTCCTACATAAAAAAAATCCAATAAATGGTAGATGATATAAGAATCATACCTTTGTTGATAGGAGGTTATACATCCACACAATCTAGGGAAAATTACATAACATGTAAATGACTTCCCATTTTCCATGGTCTCTAGTATGAATCCCCTATGATTATTCCTATTCTTAGTATTTCTGCTCTTACACTATGGTACCACATCCTCTAGCTTGAGTAGAGTTTCCAGTGCAACTCCAACAACCCATCTACTGAGGGGTAGCTATGTAATTCCTAGACTATGGTACCTGTCTTAATCCCCTGCCAGTACTGTACAGTAATATGTTCTTATATAAATTCTAAAAATGACCCAATATGTAAAAATAATGACGCTCTAATGTAGGATATATACACTAAGGATACTTCTGGTTTATCTTTCCATACTGATAGAACTTCAATTGAAAATGGTTCTAAGATGACTTCCCATTACCCGGTGTTTTATTGGTGATAACTATCATAACAACAGTTCTGTCCACTCAAAGAATATATCCTAGTTTTCCAAACTAAAATAGCATGAAAATTGCTTGGGGCCTCTATCAGATTATATTCCATGATAAGTTCCTTATTTTATAATCCAAAAATCTACTCAAGTGAAAAAGATTCACCTATGACCTAATCTCATAGAAATTCCCATCCTAAAAATTTATATCCCTATATATCACATGAACTACCAAATATAGTAAAAAACACTATAAGTCAATGAAGAGTCATGTGTAAACCATCACTAACATACCCTCCTATGTAAGGAGCAGTAACTTTTGAGCCTTCTCATTCCTCAACATATCTGGATAAAAGAGGATTAGAAACATCTCCTCGAAGTATTTGCATGATAACTCCTCTTACAACCAAATTAATCTAGGATATCCCACTAACACATGGAAGCTCCACGAAGCATATATGTAGAAATATTATCACTCATATTTGTGGGTGTATTAAGGTTATTGAAGATAGTTTGGACTGACTGAATCCAAAACATGGCTACCCGGGGTCCTGCCTCTTTAGTGAACATAGGAATATTATTTAGTTGGAACTCCCTTTTCATCTATGATATTGAATGTACAATGTAAACTATATCCATCTCCATGGATTTTATAGACCAAATGAAGCTATCATGAAGCTAAAAATCCATTTGATCCTTAAGATCTATAGAAATATCCAACTCATATTTTTTAGGATCATTCTGATTACTACTCTCCTAATGCTCAACATGAAAATGATGATGATTTATTTTCTCTACAAGATAATCAAACTCCTTACAACACTGTCTATAAAAACATGTTCAACCTCAATAGGTGAAAAAATATAGAAACCCTACTCATGGACTCTCAAAACATGGCTTACAAGTGTTTAGCATGAAATAACACTTCTTATATTTCTTTTATTAGATACAAAAGGTATATCATTTTATAGTTCATATCGGAAAGTATGTATAACCAGAAATAAACATATCCCAATCATAAACAATTCATGTTAATATATATCCTTATGTTATTATTATGATGTATTCATACTCATATCATTCCATATCAGGATACAGGTATAAATCCCAAGAAATAAAAACATCACACAATATGTGAATCACTCTGGGTGTAATAAAATCAATTGTAACAAGTGAACATCATGAACATAATAAACATCAATATCATCCATGTGTACTAAGATTTCCTCCAATATATAGGTTATATACTCTCATGAACAAGATCATTACCAAAACCTAACACATCCTAGTCTCCTTTTTATCTTTATCGAATTGTAAAGAAATGGAAGAGAAAAAAACTACTCCATTGATAAAACTTTTTAATGTCCCTCAATCAAGAACTCTCTCATGTAGCCAAATTTATTTTGTTATGGGACCTCAAGCATGATTCCCTATATACTAGAGACTACCAACTAGCAGTGGGAGTGTGATAAAATAACAAGCTAACCTAAATAGACTCAAAAGACCCCAGTACCAAACCCCCTTTCAGTCCCATCTCAATACTTTAGCCCATCAAACAAGAAATAATCCGCAACATGGTCCCTTTCCCATTTATAAACCTATATCTATTTAATATTTTTGGGTAAGAAACAACAAAATGAATAGTACATGAGTAAAAATCTGTAGGTTGACCCCAACATGTCTAAAAAAACATTTTTGATAATAAGAGAATCCAATAAATTAATAAATATGTTTATTAATTAATCTATAGATACAATAAATAAATCAACCTCCTCCGGCACCATACTGGAATGTCTATGAGCATGTAGCACAACCAAGCCAAACATAACTATAAACCATGTAATAATAACACAACTAGGAAAATACCTATGAATAAACATTACATCCTCTGAGAAAATCCCTATATATAATCATTTCATCATTAACTAGGCCAGGACCGCTATATAAGAATTTTAGCTTGTAAAACTGGTCTAAGACTGGTATATAAGAATTTCAGAATGTATCATTAGGCCAAGACCGATATATAATCATTATAGAATGTATCAATAGGCCAAGACCTCTATATAAGCATTAAAATATGCATCACTAGGCCATGCACCCTATATAATCATTAACAGTTAAATCACAACATATTTTATAATAGAAAGAATATCACTATATCACATCATAAGCCTTAGTGGTTAATTATAAAAATTATCATTTGTCTTTAAATTTCATATTAATTTATTTAAAACATTATAACGATCCATTTTGATAAATAAAACTCACCAAAAAAGTGATTCTACATCATGAAATCACTTAAATGTCTATTTCATGTTGAACACTCCTTAAGACATTTTCCAATTGAATTTTAATCATGTGTTTTATCACCTAGTGGGTAACCATAATCCAGGTTGAAAAACTATTAATTCTCAAGGGATATTTCCAATAATAAATTTATGATTTAACTTCAATAAATAAATCAATTAATTAGAGTCTATGTTACATTGACATAATCTAAATATTTGGAATACTTCACAGTTAAACAGACTATGAGTTTTTCTTTTAGACCACATATCCCTATCTTGGGATTAGGAAATGATTCTGACGGAAATCTACAAAAATAAAGGAGGATATGAAGAACATAATAAGGAACCTAAATCACACTATAATGATATCATAAAATACATGATTCCATAGTAGAGGTCAAAAGAAGACACCGCTTCAATGGAATAATGAGGAAAGTACGAGAATACCAAAGATAATGGACATAGTAGAGATTAAACACCAAACTATGACATTATGATGAGATGAAATATGCCCAAATATATAGGGAGCACCTATGAAATGATAGGATGTATTCACAAATAGAAGAATGAGAGAAAAATTTCAATGAAACTACTTAAAACCACCACCATTGAGAATTAGATGGTGTGTAATTATTACACATTGTGTATTTATCTATTTTTAAGTTACACAAAAAAATAGACCGAATCACTTATTTCTCCTAGTAAACTATTACACATCATGTAATTAGATTTCACAGTGTATATTCTTTGAATTTCATGAATATGTTTATGACCTTCAACCACTAACAGCATGTGTCTCACGACATTTACACATCATTGAAAACATTTACATGGCGTGTAAATTCCCTGAACACATATTCCATCCGAGTTGCTATGTAAAAGATCCAAACCACTTTAAAATCCTTACAAGGCCTGTTGGCTCAGAGATTACCTAGCCTATAGGCTTAGGAGATAACATGACCTGAAGGTATTATGGAATTAAACCAGACTATCTACAAGGAACTACCCCTCCCCAGCATCTACATCATGATAGTAGCTTTCCACCTTCGCATGGTCGTCTGGCTAGGCTTCCCATGTAAGCATAGGCTGGTCCCGATGGCATAGTCGTACCCTCTCATTATGAAATATCCTTTTGGCGTTGCTCTGGTGAGTGCACCTTCTCTGAATCCTTTTCTGGGGCTTCTCCTTTTTTTGTTATGTGTTTGGGGAAACTGTATGTGGCCTGAAGGCCTTGAGGTGACCCGACGACCTTAAAGGTGGCCCGAAAGCCCTACTGACCCGAAGGCCTAGGTGTGAAAAATTCCTTAAGGACTCCCAGCCCAAACCGGTGGCCGAAGGTGAATAGTTCCAAATGCTACAGTACTGAACAGTACCTACTACAGTAACTGCTATAGTGTCTGCTACAGTACCTGCTACAGTCCCCTGCAACATTCCCTATTATAATACTTGGAAATATGCCTCCACCTGGTTTTGAACCTCGGTCTTGTGGACGCACTAAAGGATTCCTCACCAACTGGGCTGAGGCTCATGTTCTTGAGATTGAAACCTTCAATTAAACATTTTATAATCCTAGAACCTTATGTAAAACTGATATTTTATTGAAAATAAGAATCTGGTTCATATTTTTAATCCATATAATTCATCAAGAATATACATAAACCCTAGAGTATGGAGTTACTGGCCCCATCCTAATTGGGGGGAGAGGGGCTAAGTATTACTTCATCACTAATACATTTATGTTACTATTAATATTATTATTGGTATGATTTAATGAAATTTAATATATATGTTAATAAGACATAATCATATTTACCTACCATTCAATAGGGGTTACAAGAACTTATTAAACTATTCATTGGTGGATAAATGGACAAATGAGTAATGGAGGACCATTATATGTATGTGTCAGTGGTGTAGGTTATATCAGATATGATTTTATACAGAAAATTATTTAACCATTCAAATTATTTTCAAAAGAAATTGTGTTTTTGGAAATAAAATTTTCAAATAAATATATATTTAAAATTATATATTTTAAATATGTTTTCAAAAGGAAAAAATTGTGTTTTCCATAAGGGGTGTTTATGGGATTTTTCTAGGAACTTGTGTGTATAAATATGGAAGAGATCATTTTGAAAATATGTTATGAATAGGATATTGAATTTTTTTAAATTAATTAATGAGGGATTGTTCAATAATTTTTTTGGTTTTATTGACCTAAGACGAGTGATACATTATTTTCTAAAGATTTTTCATCTGGGTTATCCCTATTGATTTATGGTTTCCTTATATTTAATATGATATTTCACTACAATGCATGATTTCATAAGATACATTTCTCTATAAAAACATTTCTTATGTGATATATTGGTTAGAGTAAGTCATTTTGTCTAGTATGATTCTTGGTTATGGGATATTCAGGGGGCCTTCTGAGGTACCTTTGGGTATTGAGATTGAGTCTAGGTGTCATTAGTTACCATGAATAATTGTAGGGAGTCATGTTCTCTAATGAGAAATTTTATGAATGATTGAAGTGATTCATCTATAACAGATATAAATTTGACATCATTTCCATAATTTATATTCAACATCTCAAAAATAATAATATAATCTCAGAAGACAAATGTTATGTTTGTTTATAGAATAGATACATAATGATTTATTACATATTATTAAGTCCATATCTTCCAAAAAATCTCAACATATGAATTCATTATACATATAATAATGTATATAATTTTCCATGGATATGAAAAATATAAGAAGGGGAGAACTGGAATTCATACTAAGGGATAAACTGATCAATGTGTCAAAAAGGGTTTTCTTATAAGAAAATGAAAAAAAATGAGCATGAGAGAAATATATGATAAAAAGAGAAAGGATTCATAATAATTATCCATAATTAAAGATAAAATATTACATTTTTAAAACATAACATTAATATCATAGTGTAAGACTGTATAGTGATAAGATAATAATCATGATCCATAGAGTGTAACATAGGCATGTAACATAACATAGAAACAAGGTATGTACATAATAATATGAAATAGTATCATTGTGGAAATGGATAACTGAAATATGATCCATACCTAAGTTTTTCAACATGATATCAGGTCCATGCACAAAATTGTGAACATGGATAAATAAAAATATGTCCACCAATGAAATTTTAAACATGAAATGAGATTCATTCATTGAATTTTGAACATATAACCTAGTTTACATAACTTAATTATCTAACAAGATATAAATATTTAACATTGCATTGGAGGGCTATATATGTTCCTACCCATCAAATAATGATAAACCCAACATATATGTGCTACATGAAATGAATAATAATTAACATTAAGAAAAAACCCATGAAATTGAAACGAGTTTTATAACATTTTCAATTGGTATGACATAAAATGACATCAATAGTTAGATTAGTTTACACTAAAATTCAATCTCACAAATAAAGTATACCATAAAGGCACAAAAAGGGTGATCATGAAAATTTATCTATGTGATATAGATAATTTTTTAATATATATTAAAATGGAAGAAAAATCATAAAAATATATTTCATTAAACATATCTTACATTTTCATGAAAAAAGTATAAGTAATGGGATGCTTTCAAAATATCATTTTTGATTGGGTGGAAAGTAGATTTATTGAAAAATATATTTTTTATGAATCCAAAACAATTGAATCATTAAAATAAATAAAAATCAATTAGGAAATGTGGATTGTATGATATAAAATGGATTATTGTGAAATGAAATTATATTTTAATATTTTGAAGTAATTTTAGACAAAACACACATTAATAAAAAGGTTATAAAACCTGAATTTGATATAATTAAATATAAATACAGAGATTAATAAAGATAAACCATATCTATATTTACAAATTATGTGGGGAATATTTTATGTAATTATTTATTATGAACATGAATGAAAAATATTTTTGACTGAAAAATGTGATAAGGCCCATCTCCACTTATAAAAATTTTTCGATTGTATTATGAACCCAAGGGAGGAGATATGGTAAAAAGGTATATAAAATATAAAAATAACAAGGGAGATTAAATTATATGTGATTTAATAGGTAAATTATTGTAACGCCCCGACCCCAGCTACCCAGAGTCGGTGCATTAATTACATAACATTGGCATGATCACGAGAAAGATCAAGTCTCGAAAGACCGATTAGTTTAGTAGCCTTGGAATAACTAGATACATCCATAAATTTTTACATTACATCATAAAAAAAAACATCTTGTCTTCATATCCCCTCATACTATCCCTACAGGTCATTCATAAATTACTTCTTCATAATCCTGGGAAAAAAAATAAAACATTGAAAGGGGTGAGCTCGGATGCTCAGTAAGGATAACATTATAGCAGAAGCTTTCATAAATGAGCATAAACACTTAAGGCAATTTATAACTAAAACAAAAGCCTTTTAAACTTGAACTTCAGCATAAAATGGCAAAGGTAAAATGAAATAATGCCATTTACTTACTCACATGGATATTCTACTAGTCGAATGATCACATGCAATATCAATAACCACTTTCATAATGATGGAATGCATAATGCCAGACTATCATAACCACATAGCCAAGGCCTCGTGCCAAGACTACAAATAAGATTTTGCCAAGGCCTTGTGCCAAGACACTAGTTTGTCTCATGAGACCTACCGATGCATCGAGGAGCTATAGCGGGCTCCACCCGTCACTTATTAAGTCCAATGCATTCCTCATATGAACAGGTTTAAACATAACATAAACATTCGTATTAAAACTAGCATACGAAATGTCAATACTTTAACCACAAACCATGAATGGTATAAAAATAGCACATCCATAGTCAAAAATAACTCATTCGATACAATATGGAAGATTGTATTGTATCACATTAACCTCAATCAAGAATAATGAAGGATGTTGACAGAGATGAAAATAATCATCAAAACTATTTGAGAGAAATATCCCCCTTTTTCTTGAAATCATTTAAAAGTCACACTATTTGTCAAGAAGCCATTTAAAAATAGATTTTTGAATCAAAGTGTCCCATACCACTTTGAAACTTTTTTAAAAGGAGTTTTAATTTCTAAACTTTAATGTCCATATAAATAAATCCTTGAAACCATTTTTAAAACATGGACATTAATGAGAAAGATTTATATGAATAAGTCTTTAAAACATTTAAAAATGGTATTTTAGTTAGAGATTCTAACCAAAAGAGATACAATTGAATACAAATAATTAAGGTAATCAAAACTTTGTAATATCATGAGAATAAAGGGATTCATGATATACTATGTCAAAGTACATTATATACACCACATAAAAGTGATTTGGTGTATATCATCAAAGAAGTCTCAATGGAATGTAAATTGAGATGAAATCTCTCATAAAGGTTGTATCCTTAGGTTAAGGATAAATCAACGACATAATTATGTGTGACAAATATAAATACACTAAATATGATTGGATATTCAGTGTAAATCAATCAAAGGATATTCACACATATTCTTGTAAAAACAATACCAACGAATTGGATGTTTAACTCAACAAATGGAGAATGAGTTAAAATTACTCTTATCAAATTCATATCAATGAATTGAGAATTATCAATGGAGTGATTATGTGTATCAAACTTATATCCACAGGAAGGGGAGTGGAAATTATGACATAATCAAATGAATAGTGATTCCACACATAATCTTGGGGTAATATAATCAATGAAATATGTGTAAAGCCAAATGAGTGGAAATTGAAATCTCAAATTCCCTTATCGATTAGGTAACTTACGAAACATACACCCATGAAAGAAGTATCATACAATGATGATGTAAATACCCATAAATTAAAGTATATTACACAATGAATACGATCATGGGCAGTACACATACACCACATGCAATAATTAAGTGGTGATCAATGGAATTCTCACGGAATTAAAAGTGAGATAAGAAAACCCTTACATTGTACTTTTTCCTTGGTCGATGGTAGGTTTACCTCCTGTATAATGGTGAAATAATTGTTATTGAATAATAAAAGAATCATTTACTTTAATATGATATCATATATGATCTTTTATCATTGATTTGTTAATAATATTTTAGAATTATCGTCATTTCGGGTGTTAACGGGTTCATTTTACTTTATATTCTTTGTTATGTGAGACATATTCGTTATTAATGGGATGTATATTATTCATATCCAGAATGGTATCAAGTTCTTAAACATCATTTTTAAATCATCAAATTATACGATGGAGAATGAATCTCATCGCGTTCGTGGAGACGGTAGTCCGTACGTACGCACGAACGCTACTTCCATTTAATTTTTATTTTAAAAGAATCGAATCGAAATTATACATAGGTATATTACTATTCCAGTATAATATAATATTTTATATATGTTACTTAAGTTCATTTACACCATCCTTTATACGTTCCATGTGTGGTATGAACGAGTCATATCATTTTAAGGGGGCGGTAGTCCGCACTTCCTCAAATGAAATTATCGTATGTATATACAACATGAAACGAATAATGGTATGAAATAAAATGGAATTACAGAAGCTTATATATAAAATATATATCATTAATATCATATTTAATTACAGTGCCATCCTAATGGCCACCATGAGAGGCGGTAAGATGTATTTGAACAATCATCGTTTCGTGAGGCGTTAGTTTGCCATCCACAGAAACATTATGTTCATCATCCATTAGATGGAGTTGTGTAAATGTGTAGTTTGAATCCTTCTTATAACAACATCCTAGTATATTGAGGATACTGGTTTTGTTATAAAATAAAGTAAATAAAAATATTTTGGGGGTTGGAGAAGCAAAATAAATGAAAATACTTTAAGAGAAATTGTTACCTTTAATTTAGGTAACTCACTTTAGTTGGAACCAAAGGACTTCTTGAAATGCTTTCTGCCTAAGGAGAAGCTTCAAGGAGGAGGATAAGGATGTGGGGAGCTTAGTTGGGCAGTGTTTGGACGAGCCAAGTGGCTTGAGAGGTGTGAGGAAATGAGAAGGAGGAGTGCCCTTTTATAAGAGGGGTGTGGGGCACCTTTGGAAAAGCTAGAACTATTAATTTATAATAAATTCATATTTGGTTTCCAAAGGCTCCAAAGTTGACTATTCAAAGTATGAGGTGGGGATAGGTCGAAAACAACTCATCCAATAGAATTTAGACAGGTTTGGTTACTTATATTAACCTTATCTTTAAGTATTAACTCTAAGTTAATTAGTTTCACTTTTACAATGTCTCTTTGTATTTTTATATAATATGGTTAATAAACTTACTATATACATCCAAGCGACCCCCAAGTGGTCCATTAATGATTAACCTATCATAATATAAGTCTCGTGGCCGAACCTTATATTTTTAGGAATTTAATATCAATTAATAATATAATATTTGTTTTAAGAACTCTTTTATGTCAATTTTGACACTATTCAATAGTTGATTTTTGTGAAACTCATAACAGATTGATTACTTCGAACAAAGTCAATTAAATCAATCCTAATATATCATATTATCCTAGAAAATTAGTTTAATTCATTAAAAGTTTCATATTATATTTATTTGGGTGTTTATAATATCAATTATTTTAATTTTTCACTATTATAGTAATTACTTCATCATCATTGTGTCATAAATAAAATAAATTATTTAATGTCTAAAAATTATAAATAAATTATCATTATGTAGAAAATCTTTTTATCTTTCTAATGAATATTTATAATCTAAAATCCAACTTATATAACCCTATGTAACAATTGTTTTTCTAAAAGATATATGCTTGTGTCATTTTTGTATTCATTTTAACTTAATTAAAATAAAGTGTCATTATCACTTACAAGTGGATCCATGGGGTCCCAAAATTGACAAAAAGATGCCCATGGTCGACCATGTATCAACCAATAGGGTTAAGACACGTTTTAGGGTAATTTAGTATTATTATAATATTATTTTTTTAACCCTTATTTACCAGATTTACCCTTAACCATGGTAAATAAAATATTTACCGCAGTAATTATTCAAAATGTCTAAAAATAAAAGTTACCTATTTACACAATTTGAACATCCTGATTCCAAATATGGAATCCATTTTCCTAAATTCTAAACACAGAAGTGGAAGAAATTAATTTAAAATTAATTCCCGCTGTCAAAACAAAAAGCGTGTTTTTAAGAGATAATAACTATCAAAAGATTGACACTTGTTTATGTTCGGTTTAATTGTAAAATTATGTCCAATGACCAACATTATATTAAATGGTAAAAATATATTCTAAATATACTTTAAAACCACTAAAATTCATAATTTATCACTATTAATTATTTTGATTAAAAAAGTTGTTTTTAATTAAAATTTAGTAATTTTCACTATTCATCAAAATATGAAAGTTATCCGAAATGTACCAAAATTTCACCTTAGGCTAAATTCGATATTCCGAATCCAAATATGAAGTCCATTTTAAAATATAAAATATATATAATTTTAAAAAGTAGGTATTACTATTCATAACGGCTAGTTTGATTGATTGTGGTGTGTGTTAAAACTCAAGGTTGCGTACAACACACGCTACTGTATTATTCAAAGAAAGTGTACCGTGGAAGCTTGGGATGTTTCATTTTAAATTTTTGATGTCCCCATTTAGTCAAAAAGTTTAAAATATAGTATTTAAAAAGGGTTCACTATTAAAGTTGATAAAAGTGCAATACTGAAAATGAATTTGTTCTTGCATTATATCTAAGAAACTCATAATATGGATTCTAAAATTATAAGGATTATATAAACATTAAAATTTATCTAATACTATTCATAACCTCTTTTGAACGGCTTGTTTGGTAAGTCATGGTGTGCTTGAACATGGTGTTTCATGTAGCGAAAGTTATTGAATTATTTTGAAGAAATAACACACTATGAAATCTTGGGGTGTTACATTCTCCCCTCCTTCAATAAATTGCGTCCCCGCAATTTGAAATTGTTCTTCGAAAAAAAAAGGTTGAAAATAGATAATATATTTGTGGGAAAACCCACATCGGAAATTGGGTTACTAAAATTTAGTCTTAATATGAGAAAAAGAGAAATCAAAGGGTCACCACCAAATTATGATCTCGATTAGGAGAACATTGGTGGCAACTAGAGACATATAATTGGAGGAAAAACGTAAATATTTATAGGTGGTGATTGAGGTCATCAATCACAAACAAGTGTAAAATTGAGGTCCTTATAATCATCAATCTATGATGATTTGAAATACCATCGGTTCAACAAAACATAGGGTATTAGGATAACACATTTTTGACGTTTCAAAATATCTTAGTTGAAATCCCACATCGAAAAATGAATTAATGAGGCCTCTATTTAAAATAAAGAGTCGAAAGTATGAAGATTACCGAAAATAACACATACTAGGGTTCCATGAAGGAAAATATGGATATGGAGGAGAAATCTAACCATCAATTATCTCATGGAGAGTGGTAGAGAACATGGCTATGAAAAGGCCAAAAATCCCAAAGCCATAAATTTGTGATGATTTAAGGTACCATCTAGGACAACATTTTTGTTCTATGTTTCTTTTATTAATGTTGGGGATTTTATTTATGAGATTGGCTAAGAACATTATGAGATATACTTAAATTTTAAGTAGATTTTCATTCTTTAATAAATTTCCACCACTAACTCAATTTTTTTTTAAACGATGAGTATTCAAGAAGACTTGGTCACACTGGAAGAGCTAGAATAAACTTCTATAGAATCACATGATCCATGCAGGATAAACCATATATTAATCAAAACCAAAATGGTTATTGAATGATCTAATGATCCCCCAAAAGGATATTCATTGAGATAAATATGCACTAATCTTAATTTCTAAAATTAAACCAACAATACCCCAAAGTTAAATAGATACCATTCAATAACCAATTGTCCTTAAAATCCTTTAATATAATCCAAACTAATATTGAAACCCAAAACATAGAAGAATTTGATTATGTAGTCTCCCATGTTACATTGTATCTCCAAATTACATCAAATACTCTTAAAGTCACATACTTAAAAGTAATCATCACATATTCTCTGTTATAGGTTAATCATTTCCATAAATAACCCAAATCACTATAAATCAACAATAAAAATGTAGATAAAAATCCACCATTACTCTACAAATGAAACCTCATTGTATTCTATTTTCCTTGGGCATATAGTGTTCCTAACAAAACGAACATCTTCCAAAATAACATTTATCACTTAATCACCAAATCATTTTCCTATACCAAGGGTATTCATTTGATAAGACATAAGAACCCAAATCATCTTATTATTGATCAATAAAATCATTTAACAAAAAAAAAATAGTCACACTAACCAGGGACTTCATGTAGTCCAGTGGTAGGCGATAAATCCCAATCGCACTTTGGTTGTGGGTTCGATTCCCACGGCTTTGTCCGACGCGATGGGTTGTCACACGGTCTACGTGTTGTCCTTTTTCAAAAACTATATTTTATAATATTACCAAAATGAGATAAATTCCTCAAAATAACATAATTTAACCACAAATGTTATATCATACTTTGCATTTTCATCCCAAATTATAATAACTTATCATTTTCTCAAACCCCAATGATCATATAAAACCAAATGGTTATTTATACCTATATCCACAAGAGAAGAGACAATTATTCCTCAAATATCATTCTCACATGGCAAACTGCGGGGTTACAAATACAAGAGAAAATTATTCCAAAGCAAACCCATCAATAAGGAGTGCTAATACTTTTTAAATTTTTCTCCAGCCATTTATTTCCACATAGCTTCTTCTTTGACCAAGAAAATATCCTATAAAATAGGACATTCACTCGGGTAATGGCCAGGTCCCCTACATTTACGACAAATGACTGTAAATGGACTCTTGAGACCATTTTTATCTTCTTCCATAGTACACTTCATTTTTCTTCGGCAATTCTTCACTTTATGTCCTTCCTTCCCGCACGTAAAACATTTCGTTGTCCCATTGAGACACTTTCCTGGGTGTCTCTTTCCACAATTCCTGCATGATGAAAATTGAGGTTTCTTTTCTCCATGGTCTCCATTGCTGGAGATCTTATCATTTATCACCTTTCTCTTCCTTGTTGAGTCTGGGAGTTGGTTAATATATATGTTGTTGATCATATTTTTGGAAAACTGATTTGGCATAAAGACGATATCTTTCACGCCTATCAACATTCCATTTTGTTGCTCATTGCCACCACTGTTCCCAACTTGTACATCATTCTCAAAGTCACTATGACTTCCTTGGAATCCAGCCATTGACTAAAACCAGAAGGCATTGTGTGAGTAATAGTAGTCGTAAAATCATTTAGAGATTAAAATGTCACCATATTCTCAATTTGAAACATATTAGGATTAACCAAGGTCATTTTCTCTCATCTTATGTATATATTACTTAAATCGGTTTGTAAAGAAAATGTAAATTATCCTAAGCATATCCCCCGGGAGTGTCGTAACCAAGAGTGCAGCAAGGCCCGTTGTCGTGCACCAGTTCCCGTTCGAGTCTAGCTCAAAGCGGTGTTTTCGGGTTTTATCCCTAGGTACATCTGTGCCAGAGCCGCCTCTACCTGCTCGTATCCAGACAGGGATGTATTGCTCGGAAAACTCACAAAATCTTTACAATACCAAAATTCTAGGAAGTTTTTTTTTATACTAATCCTCAAAGTTCATCTTAGGTCTACGTGCTCTAATCAGAGTTTATCTAAATCTAGCTACCAAGGTTTGTACTAAACTTCCTCTGATACCAACTGTAATGCCCCGACCCCAGCTACCCAGAGTCGGTGCATTAATTACATAACATTGGCATGATCACGAGAAAGATCAAGTCTCGAAAGACCGATTAGTTTAGTAGCCTTGGAATAACTAGATACATCCATAAATTTTTACATTACATCATAAAAAAAAACATCTTGTCTTCATATCCCCTCATACTATCCCTGCAGGTCATTCATAAATTACTTCTTCATAATCCTGGGAAAAAAAATAAAACATTGAAAGGGGTGAGCTCGGATGCTCAGTAAGGATAACATTATAGCAGAAGCTTTCATATATGAGCATAAACACTTAAGGCAATTTATAACTAAAACAAAAGCCTTTTAAACTTGAACTTCAGCATAAAATGGCAAAGGTAAAATGAAATAATGCCATTTACTTACTCACATGGATATTCTACTAGTCGAATGATCACATGCAATATCAATAACCACTTTCATAATGATGGAATGCATAATGCCAGACTATCATAACCACATAGCCAAGGCCTCGTGCCAAGACTACAAATAAGATTTTGCCAAGGCCTTGTGCCAAGACACTAGTTTGTCTCATGAGACCTACCGATGCATCGAGGAGCTATAGCGGGCTCCACCCGTCACTTATTAAGTCCAATGCATTCCTCATATGAACAGGTTTAAACATAACATAAACATTCGTATTAAAACTAGCATACGAAATGTCAATACTTTAACCACAAACCATGAATGGTATAAAAATAGCACATCCATAGTCAAAAATAACTCATTCGATACAATATGGAAGATTGTATTGTATCACATTAACCTCAATCAAGAATAATGAACGATGTTGACATAGATGAAAATAATCATCAAAACTATTTGAGAGAAATATCCCCCTTTTTCTTGAAATCATTTAAAAGTCACACTATTTGTCAAGAAGCCATTTAAAAATAGATTTTTGAATCAAAGTGTCCCATACCACTTTGAAACTTTTTTAAAAGGAGTTTTAATTTCTAAACTTTAATGTCCATATAAATAAATCCTTGAAACCATTTTTAAAACATGGACATTAATGAGAAAGATTTATATGAATAAGTCTTTAAAACATTTAAAAATGGTATTTTAGTTAGAGATTCTAACCAAAAGAGATACAATTGAATACAAATAATTAAGGTAATCAAAACTTTGTAATATCATGAGAATAAAGGGATTCATGATATACTATGTCAAAGTACATTATATACACCACATAAAAGTGATTTGGTGTATATCATCAAAGAAGTCTCAATGGAATGTAAATTGAGATGAAATCTCTCATAAAGGTTGTATCCTTAGGTTAAGGATAAATCAACGACATAATTATGTGTGACAAATATAAATACACTAAATATGATTGGATATTCAGTGTAAATCAATCAAAGGATATTCACACATATTCTTGTAAAAACAATACCAACGAATTGGATGTTTAACTCAACAAATGGAGAATGAGTTAAAATTACTCTTATCAAATTCATATCAATGAATTGAGAATTATCAATGGAGTGATTATGTGTATCAAACTTATATCCACAGGAAGGGGAGTGGAAATTATGACATAATCAAATGAATAGTGATTCCACACATAATCTTGGGGTAATATAATCAATGAAATATGTGTAAAGCCAAATGAGTGGAAATTGAAATCTCAAATTCCCTTATCGATTAGGTAACTTACGAAACATACAACCATGAAAGAAGTATCATACAATGATGATGTAAATACCCATAAATTAAAGTATATTACACAATGAATACGATCATGGGCAGTACACATACACCACATGCAATAATTAAGTGGTGATCAATGGAATTCTCACGGAATTAAAAGTGAGATAAGAAAACCCTTACATTGTACTTTTTCCTTGGTCGATGGTAGGTTTACCTCCTGTATAATGGTGAAATAATTGTTATTGAATAATAAAAGAATCATTTACTTTAATATGATATCATATATGATCTTTTATCATTGATTTGTTAATAATATTTTAGAATTATCGTCATTTCGGGTGTTAACGGGTTCATTTTACTTTATATTCTTTGTTATGTGAGACATATTCGTTATTAATGGGATGTATATTATTCATATCCAGAATGGTATCAAGTTCTTAAACATCATTTTTAAATCATCAAATTATACGATGGAGAATGAATCTCATCGCGTTCGTGGAGACGGTAGTCCGTACGTACGCACGAACGCTACTTCCATTTAATTTTTATTTTAAAAGAATCGAATCCAAATTATACATAGGCATATTACTATTCCAGTATAATATAATATTTTATATATGTTACTTAAGTTCATTTACACCATCCTTTATACGTTCCATGTGTGGTATGAACGAGTCATATCATTTTAAGGGGGCGGTAGTCCGCACTTCCTCAAATGAAATTATCGTATGTATATACAACATGAAACGAATAATGGTATGAAATAAAATGGAATTACAGAAGCTTATATATAAAATATATATCATTAATATCATATTTAATTACAGTGCCATCCTAATGGCCACCATGAGAGGCGGTAAGATGTATTTGAACAATCATCGTTTCGTGAGGCGTTAGTTTGCCATCCACAGAAACATTATGTTCATCATCCATTAGATGGAGTTGTGTGAATGTGTAGTTTGAATCCTTATTATAACAACATCCTAGTATATTGAGGATACTGGTGTTGTTATAAAATAAAGGAAATAAAAAGATTTTGGGGGTTGGAGAAGCAAAATAAATGAAAATACTTTAAGAGAAATTGTTACCTTTAATTTAGGTAACTCACTTTGGTTGGAACCAAAGGACTTCTTGAAATGCTTTCTGCCTAAGGGGAAGCTTCAAGGAGGAGGATAAGGATGTGGGGAGCTTATTTGGGCAGAGTTTGGACGAGAAAAGTGGCTTGAGAGGTGTGAGGAAATGAGAAGGAGGAGTGCCCTTTTATAAGAGGGGTGAGGGGCACCTTTGGAAAAGCTAGAACTATTAATTTATAATAAATTCATATTTGGTTTCCAAAGGCTCCAAAGTTGACTATTCAAAGGATGAGGTGGGGATAGGTCGAAAACAACTCATCCAATAGAATTTAGACAGGTTTGGGTACTTATATTAACCTTATCTTTAAGTATTAACTCTAAGTTAATTAGTTTCACTTTTACAATGTCTCTTTGTATTTTTATATAATATGGTTAATAAACTTACTATATACATCCAAGCAACCCCCAAGTGGTCCATTAATGATTAACCTATCATAATATAAGTCTCTTGGCCGAACCTTAGATTTTTAGGAATTTAATATCAATTAATAATATAATATTTGTTTTAAGAACTCTTTTATGTCAATTTTGACACTATTCAATAGTTGATTTTTGTGAAACTCATAACAGATTGATTACTTCGAAAAAAGTCAATTAAATCAATCCTAATATATCATATTATCCTAGAAAATTAGTTTAATTCATTAAAAGTTTCATATTATATTTATTTGGGTGTTTATAATATCAATTATTTTAATTTTTCACTATTATAGTAATTACTGCATCATCATTGTGTCATAAATAAAATAAATTATTTAATGTCTAAAAATTATAAATAAAATATCATTATGTAGAAAATCTTTTTATCTTTCTAATGAATATTTATAATCTAAAATCCAACTTATATAACCCTATGTAACAATTGTTTTTCTAAAAGATATATGCTTGTGTCATTTTTGTATTCATTTTAACTTAATTAAAATAAAGTGTCATTATCACTTACAAGTGGATCCATGGGGTCCCAAAATTGACACAAAGATGCCCATGGTCGACCATGTATCAACCAATAGGGTTAAGACACGTTTTAAGGTAATTTAGTATTATTATAATATTATTTTTTTAACCCTTATTTACCAGATTTACCCTTAACCATGGTAAATAAAATATTTACCGCAGTAATTATTCAAAATGTCTAAAAATAAAAGTTACCTATTTACACAATTTGAACATCCTGATTCCAAATATGGAATCCATTTTCCTAAATTCTAAACACAGAAGTGGCAGAAATTAATTTAAAATTAATTCCCGCTGTCAAAACAAAAAGCGTGTTTTTAAGAGATAATAACTATCAAAAGATTGACACTTGTTTATGTTCGGTTTAATTGTAAAATTATGTCCAATGACCAACATTATATTAAATGGTAAAAATATATTCTAAATATACTTTAAAACCACTAAAATTCATAATTTATCACTATTAATTATTTTGATTAAAAAAGTTGTTTTTAATTAAAATTTAGTAATTTTCACTATTCATCAAAATATGAAAGTTATCCGAAATGTACCAAAATTTCACCTTAGGCTAAATTCGATATTGCGAATCCAAATATGAAGTCCATTTTAAAATATAAAATATATATAATTTTAAAAAGTAGGTATTACTATTCATAACGGCTAGTTTGATTGGTTGTGGTGTGTGTTAAAACTCAAGGTTGCGTACAACACACGCTACTGTATTATTCAAAGAAAGTGTACCGTGGAAGCTTGGGATGTTTCATTTTAAATTTTTGATGTCCCCATTTAGTCAAAAAGTTTAAAATATAGTATTTAAAAAGGGTTCACTATTAAAGTTGATAAAAGTGCAATACTGAAAATGAATTTGTTCTTGCATTATATCTAAGAAACTCATAATATGGATTCTAAAATTATAAGGATTATATAAACATTAAAATTTATCTAATACTATTCATAACCTCTTTTGAACGGCTTGTTTGGTAAGTCATGGTGTGCTTGAACATGGTGTTGCATGTAGTGAAAGTTATTGAATTATTTTGAAGAAATAACACACTATGAAATCTTGGGGTGTTACAATTATAACATTTTCCCCAAACATGGGGTTCATACATATATAATCTCTAATTAAAAGTGAGATTGGAAAAAAGCCTTACATCTTTGGTAACTTTTGAATAAAAAAACTGAAATAGAGAACTCAAAATATAATATAATTTTTTTTAATATAAGTAAAATCATGATAAAATATTTAAAAGATTCACCATATACCCCATATAGATGAAAATATATTTATAATATGGAAGAAGCATAAAAAAGGTAAATTGTTATGAAAACCCCTTACAAATATCATAATTTTGAATCTAGTCATCATTTGGAAATGAGTTTATGGTGAAAACATGAATATTAATAATAAAATAAAGATTAAATAAAATATGAAAAAATCATAGAGTGTATGAAACCAAAATTAGAAATATTAAGTTTAATAATATAGATTATTTTTTAATAAAGAGATATTGGGTAAACAAAACACCTTAACTTGGATTCCAACTTAGTCAGGTAGTCTATAACCTTATATATAATAAAATAATACTAATTAATAATATATTTTAGTTTCATATTCATAACCATTACCCTTTTTTTATTTTTATCATTTTATTTATTACATATTCTTTATATATTTATAGTTTATATTGATCATTGGTTGTTTTTTGTTTCAACAGTTCCTTGTCTATATTTGTATAATTGTTTTAGTGATAATTCTTTAAAAATATTTTATAATATTAATAATATTAAGGATTATATAATATAATTTCCTTAAGTTTATATTATGTTATAAGTAAATTACATGTGAGTTTCAGGTATGATTATCAAATATGAAATCCATAAGAAACTTGTTTTAGTAATTTTTAATGAATAAAAATTGGTATATTAACAGTGGGTTAAATAATAAAATTTAAATGAAAGAACTAATTTTTTTCTTGTTATTATGATATTTCATTAGTAATTAAGTTTATATAGCAATATATGATTAATAATTATAGAATTGTTAGTGTAGGTAGTTAAACCAACTCATCTAAGAACGTCTTATAAACACTCAATGTGTACAACTATGAAGTAAATTTTTTATAATATCATCCTTATGAAAGTATAATGATATTATTTATATTTTATTAGAGAGATAAATAATAATTTATAATATATGGATGAATATGATAAATTAAATGTAATAATATAATGTTATTACTTGCAAAGAAGAAGTCTTATCTCCACTTGGAATCCTTATTGGTCTTGATGAAATTGAGTAATTCTATTGAATCCAAAAGGTTACTAATATAAGAGAGTATTATTAAAAAATGAAAAATAGAATATTTTAGGAATTAATTATTTTTTTGTGTGGGTTAGAAGGGGTAGTGTTGGAATCGTTTTATAAGCGAAGATGATTGATGTTTTCATAAATACACATTCTTTAAAGTATAAGAAATGTAATTTTTCATTGAAAGTGGAATAAAAGTATAAAATAACGGAAAATGGATAATTATTGGTCGAAAATTCCTCCATCCACACATTTATAGAAAATTTTCTATAATATTTTATGACTTCACCCCCTAGATAAACCCTTTTAACCATGTTTTTCCTCTTCCATGGAAACTCAATTTTTACCACAGTAGTTTATTTTTTTATGAAAAAATAAAACTCCATTTATTACAAAATATAAAATTTTTTATTACAAATTTGGACTCCTTTTAATCCTATTTAATTTTTATATATGAGAATTTTATCTTTTAAATGACTGCATAAATAGACAAAAAATCTACAAAATGACTTTTAAAGCATTAAGTGTGGTTATTCTTATTTCATAATAATTTAAAAAAAATAAAAATAAATGAGTGATAACATGTTTATTTATACTTATAAACATTAAATTTTAATATAATTACCTTATAACATGATATATTTAGTTTGATAGAATAAAAATTCATAAAGCATAAATTGTTTTTTATATAAATTTATTTTTCAACTTAAAAAATGAATATATTATTATTCATTAACAAGTATTAATAATTAGATGATTTAATTTTTTTTAATATTAATAAACTATTTAATTATATTAAAATATTTTTTTAAAAGAGATGAATTTAATTTATTAAAATAATAAAATACATAACATATTGAAGGCCAGTTTTTCGAAAGATATGTTTTTTAATAATCAATGATGTTATATTTTTATTTATATAATTTCTAATAAATTAATTATTTTTTATCTATTTGATAATATAAATAATAAGTTTTATTAAAATTTTACACTCCAAATATGAGAAATTTTACTTTTTTAAAAAACATATAACATATGATAAAAATAAAGTATCTAAAAACATTTTATTCAACCATTAATAAGTGAATTAATATTCATTATAGTTAATTATTTATTTATTGGATTTTATTTATTAACTTTACAACATATTCATTTTTATCAATATATATTTTTAAAATAATTCTTTAAAATAAATAAGTTTAACTAAAATTAATATTAAAAAAATAATATCTTTAGAATAAATGTGTTTTAAATAATATATTAGTATGTTTTTATTCTATTATAAATCCATTTACTTTATTTAAAATAAGTTCTTTATAACGAATATTTATTTCTTTAAATATCTAAATAAACTTTATGTATATTAACTATGTACTGATAATTAAAAAAATAGAAACAAGTTTATAGGTATCAAACCTGACATCTATTTACCCCTTTTATAATAGTTATATAATGGATATATTATATATATTACCTCTTATAAATTCCATATATTTTAACTTCCCAAATATCCATTATCATTAACATAATTTTCATTTTGGATTTTATAATATGGTTTCTATTTTCATGATTTTTTTCATTATTGGTTTAGTTCTACAATTGGGGATTCAAAAGGTTAATGATTATCCATGGGTTTTCTTAGTTTATTTATTTTTATTTTTTTATATTTATTTCCACATTTATTTTATACACTTTTAAGGTATTTTATACTATTTGGTATGTAATACTTAGTTTCATTTAGTTTTGTTATATTTTTGCATATGGTTTTGTAATTTTGATTCATATCTTGTATGAATTATATCGTAATCAATTTTAATTCATTTAAAATAATAGAAAACAAATTTTTTAATTATAGAAATATATTTTAAGGAAATAAAATTTTCTAAAACCTAAGGTGTTACAATGATCACACCAAGATTTTGATCATACCATGGGATGATTTTGGGACAATAATTCTTATAAAGGTTCCTATATGATTTCACTAAATATTGGAGGTGGGAGATACTTCCTCTGATGTTTCAAACGAAAAATATTAGCAAAGAGAGGGACATAATCTCATGTAATGATGATAATAAGTGTGTATTGAGATTTGGAATCAGAAGGTAAGTGGGTTAACTATTTTGTTTTATTAATGGGAGATGAGTGGGTATATCATTATTTATTATTTTGTGTTAGTCTAGTATGAGTCAATGTGATTGGGAATATATATAGTAAAGTCATGTTTTTATTTGAAAAACATCTTCATCAGGAAATAGTCCTAGTCATTCCCAATAATGTATTATATTTTTTTCACTATGAAAGTTATAAGAAGATTTAAATATGTGTATGGATATGTACAAAAGATACTATAATTATTCCATCAATCATGGAAAGGAAATATATGTATGGTTTTACTTGAAACAACTGGTTGGATTGGTTCAAGGAGTATCCCTAAATATGATGATTTATAGGATAATATTCATGTCAAAGGTATGTACTGATGATGAGACTATTATCTATTTGATTTGATATAAGTTTAGAGGACATGGAATTGTTTCCAAGAAAATGAATTACTATCTAGAAACTACATTTCTTCTACATAAATATGTAGTGTGATTCATATCCATGATCTTCATTAAAATCATACTGTGATAAGAATGGTTTATCGAGGACTATTAATTTATAGTCGATTGGTACTATCAATTGTTTATATATTTTTTCAATTAAGATTGAGACATGTGTTCAATACTTTGTTTTAGGTCTTAGATCCAGATTGAGATATATAATTGATCTATAAAACAACCTACCTCATGATTGAACTTTATGTATTATAATCTACCTCACGATCTGTCACATGATTGGAGAATTTTCTATAGATATTCTTAGTTAAAATATGATCTTCCAAAGGATGTATATTAGGAATAAATATGAATCAAATTATTCTTATGATATTTTTCATGGATTCAATCATTATGATTTATCAAATGGAACAAGATCCATGCTATTGAGAATTGAATCATTAAACCAGATGTGATGACTTAAGATTGAAGAAGATCTAGTGGTTATTGAAGTGGGTATCTTTGATATTTTCTTTTCGATAGTGATCTTCCTATGGATTTTCTGATTCTCAGGGTGTATCAAATGAGAGAATAAGGTTTAATATGAAAAATTGTACGAACCACACTGTGGACCATTCATGAAGGACATTTGGAGAATTCTACTGATAAATAATAAAAAAACAATGAATGTAGGTATTTAAGATCATGGAATTGATCAAATGACATTAAGAAATATCATAAGACTTCAGTTAGATCATATGACCTTATTATATCGCTAGAATTTAATCCATTATATGCCTTCATTTTAAGTATTTTGATGAAGATAAGACATTGAAATATTGATCGAATGTCTTTGTAAATTATCATACGTATTTGATGTTGATCATAAGTCTTCTGATTATAAGGCTTCTGAATAATTTTAATTTAACACTTATCAAAATTATACGTCTTATAAGACATAAAAAGATATTGATATGAGAACCATTCCATAAGAATAATTTCCCTATTTAAAATATATATGAATCTATATATGTAACAATTTTTAATGTTTTAAAGAATCTATTTTCAAGGAGAATATATGAAGGAAATAATGTTGAGTATTTAAGTAAATTAAGAGGAAGATTTTGGCTGCAATTCATATGATTTTGAATGAGTGTAAATAAGATTTATATAGACTTATTTAAATGATACTACCTCTATTTAATCCAAGGATCATATTGTTGCCGCATTTGGAATATGAAATATATTATTCAATTTATATTTTTGTGAATATTTAAATTCTTAGGCCAAGAAAGAAGAAGCTATTGAGATATATAGACCGATACTAAAAAAAAATTATAGATATACTGTTGTTTAATGAAGAATAAGAAGATCATAATAATATTTAGGATAAAATTTTCATTAAATAGGAAGGATAATAGGAAAAAATTAATGTTGTTATGTTAAATAAAAGGAATAAATGATAAGTGGGGACCCTTTTACACTTTTCCATGATATTGTATTGACCGATGATCCAATGAGTAAGTTAAATCATTCTTCATAAAATGAGGATCTATATAGTTAAAGGAGAATAATGTTGACTATTTATAGTTTGAGAGGAGAGATGATATGTTCTATTCCTAGAGGTGGTCATCCCTTGAACAACATTCAAGAGTTATTCAAATACCCCACTAAGTGGTAGAAAACATATTTTTTGGTGATATAACTTTAACTAGTAGAATTTCATTATAAATAACCCATTGGGAGGTAGTTTTTATGAGTAATTAAAGATCATATATTTTAATAGATTTTATACAATGTATTTTAATATATAAATTAATAATATTATTGGTTGATAACTTGTGTATTGTAATCAAGTGATTAGTAGTAGAGAAACAAATTCTCTAAAAATGAACTAAACCTAGTAAATCCTTATGTATTGTTCCATTTATTTTCAAAATACTCAATTAAGGATGAGAGAAAATAGTATTAGCGTAACAGATCTTTATCTTTATATATATATATATATATATATATATTTAGTTGATAATAAGGCTTATGTGTGAATGAAAATGGGATCACTAATTTACCCCTCCCTCTCTTAGTGATCTCACCAATCCTGGGAACAAAAAGTAGTATCACAAAAAGATTCCCTATAAAAAGATCCAATTTTTTTTAAATATTAAAGATGTAAAGTTTAAATTAATTCAATAGTGAAGATTTTCCTTTCTTCAATGGAAATAAATTTTATTGATGGAAGAACCGAATGATACTATATCATCTTTCACAAGTCCCTGATATAAGTGATGCTGTTATAATGGGGTTTAATCCACAAGGAAGAAATTATACTATTACATATATTGATAAAAAAATCAATAAGATGAGTCATCTCGATCTAAAAAATCCTCCACAAAGGTGGTGGGACTTCAAACTACCAAGAATATATAAGAAAAACATAAAAATTTGTATAAATTAATTATCAATATCAAATAATATAAGATTTAGATTTTTAGTTTTAAGTTTAAAGATATCAAAATGACATATGATAAGGATATTAATGATTTATTTACTTGGGTCATTGACACAGCATGTAACATTATATGATTCAATATTACATTAAAATGTTCCATTATTTTGAAAAATATTATAAGAAATTTCCCCAATATATTTGATCTAAATACATTTTACTAAAATAGATTAGAAATATATCTCTAGAGGCTCTACACAACACTCTTCCCAACTATGGGATTAAAAAACCCAATTTCTGTAAAATAAGTTAAAATAATAAATGACATTTAAATGCATAAATTGTCCCAAGCTAATAGATGAACGACACATAGAAACAGAAGATAAAGTTAATAGGGAATGCAATAGGATCATGTATCTTTTTTCAAAAACCAAGAGAAGAGAGAGAGTAATGTATAAAGGTAATCACTGTATGAATTTTTCAATTTTTAAGGTATTGGTAACTTTTAATTAATTTACCTAAGAAGAAACATGATGAATCCATGAGTGTGATGGAATTTGAATACCATTCTAGACGGAATCTTGGAAAATTCTTAAAATATATGCATATGAAGAAAAAAACAACTAGAAAATTTATGAGGAATTTCATGAGAAAATAAGTGATTGAAGACTCATCATAATCAAGTGGGGTAGGTTTTATTCCCTCTAAAAATCACACAAATATCATTTATATAGTTAAAATCACAAAGTCATATCAACTATTGAATAATGGGAAGAATAATTCTATAATGAGAATACACTAATATTAGAATTGGAGGAATACCATGATAAGTATACCAATATCAAGAATAAGATAAATAAATTTTAGAAGAATAAAATAAGTGAAGATGTAAATATATGTGATCACATTGAAGAGACTAAAATATATAATGTGACTGTTATAAAAAAAGACAAGATGTTGGATAATAATAATGAAAAGATAACTATGAAGAATAAAGAACTAAATATGGCCCAATATTGATTCCTTAATGTTGAAAATATCTCAAATACATTGATAGAATATTATGAGATAACAAAAGAGATTTTAGATTAATCATTCATGGTTTATGAGAAATCCATCCCCATGAAAGAGGAAATTTTTATTCCAAAATTCTCAAATGATACTGAATCAATATATTTTTATTGTTATAATTATAAAACTATATTAGAATATGTTTAGGATAAAAAAGTTTTAATCTATTTCTTCTTATAGTAAAGATAAGTGAAGATAAATTGTGATGTGAAAACCCTTTTAAGAAAGAGGGTAAACAAAGGCCGGAAGATACAAGGAAAATAAGAACAAAAAACTAATAAATATATTGATAGATAAAGATTCAATGGATACTGATGGTGTTGTATAAATTTTGGGAACAAAAACTATAACTAATTGTATAAAATGTCACTTAAAATAAACTGGCATAAATTAAATAGAACCAAACTTGATAAAAGAATAAGAAGTTTTGTAAGAATAAAAAATTATCTTAGATGGAAAGAGTTTCCAAAAGAAAAAATAGTAAACCAATCTGACAGTCAACTAATGTTGAGAAAAATCAATGAATAAATATAAAATTTGGAACAAATGGCACCAAAAAATTGTACATTAAATGGACGGAAAAAATTATACATATGTGCAATTAATTCCTAAGGTTCAAGAGAATATATATGAGATATACAAGGATTCTTGCCATTTTATAGATGATTTTTCAAAATTCCAACCAAGAAAAATGTAAATATGAAAAAATATGTAATATTTTGACTGTGAATATTCATTTGTTGCTCGTGAAATCAAATATTTCTTTCAAAATATGCTTATTGAGATGAGTATGATAAAAAAGTTATCTAAAAATACAAGTGAAATTAAATGTAAGAAAATAATCTTTAAGAGTATCCCTATTAATGATGTTGGGAAGAATATGAGATCATAGTTTAGAGACATCTCTCCACCATCTTGATAACATTAAAGAGTAAGGTTTTTCCTCCTTATTTCATTTTATTTTTTTGTTTACTAATGTGGATGTAATCAAAGGAAATACAAAATTGTTGGATATGGATGATTCTATCAGTATTGAAAAGTTAGAGAAGATATAAGTCATATATTATTCTAACTACCTTGATGGATAAAGTGATTCATCCTAAATGGGATATAAAAATCATGAAAATATTTTTCAAAAGTTTCAAAATTCATGGAATATAGAATTTAAGATTATATAATAAAAATTGAGGTTTTAGGTATTCCAATAAGACTTCTAAACCCTAATTTTATAATGAAGAAAATTTTCCAGGTGAGAGTGGTTGTTGATGTGTTTGGTAGTATAAATGGGGAGTACATTGTGTTTCACTTGAATTTATTGATACAATTATTAATACGTTTATTTAATTGAGTGAGGGGGTATGTATTTCATGTTAAATTTGTTGGATAACCACAATATTGAGATTTATTCTTATAAAATCACTTTTTGAAATACTAATGGATAGTATTGTTTTCTTGGTGAATTATATTTTATTTTGTATATCGATTTATCCCATGTAGACTTGGAGTTGATTAACTACCTGCATGAAGGGCCCGAAGGCCTTCATTTTTTATTGATTTTGATAACACCCCTTTCAAGGGATGAGAGGGAACCCTTACAAGGCCCGTAGGCTCAGAGATTACATTGCCCGTAGGCTTAAGAGATTACATGACCCGAAGGTCTTAGGGAATTCAACCAGACTATCTACAAGGAACTGCTCCTCCCCAGCATCTGCATCTTGATAGTAGCACTCCACCTTTGCATGACCGTCTGGCTAGGCTTCCCGTACAAGCACAGGCTGGTACCGATGGCGTAGCCATACCCTCTCTTTCTGACAATCCATTTGGCTCTGCTCTGGTGTGTGTACCTGCTCTGAATCCTCTTCTGGGGCTGCTCTTTTTTTGTAGTGTGTCTAGGCCTACATTCATGTGGCCCGAAGTCCTTGGGGTGGCCCTAAGGCCTTAAGGTGGCCCGAAGGCCTTGAGAATCAACTGGCCCGAAGGCCTTGGGTGGCCCGAAAGCCTTGAAGGACCCAATAAACAAACCAGTGGCCCGAAGGCCCAGATGGATGAAAAGTTCCGGGTGCTACAGTACCGAACAGTGCCTGCTTCAGTGCCTGCTACAGTACTGCTACAGTACCCTGAAAATAAGCCTCCACCAGGATTTGATCCTGGGTCTCTTGGATGCACCTAACGAGTCCTCACCAACTAGGCCGAGGCTCTTGTGCTGGAGTTGATTAACTAAAGGATCTAGGATATGTTATGTTTGTGGCTCCATTCTTCTCTCACTGGAAAATCGGGTTGTTATTCATATTTAAAGAGGTAGAAGAAGTTATTTAGTAATCAAATTTTCTAAATTAGAATAAATAGAGAAATAATAGTTGTAAGATCCCTACATGACCATTTAATTTGGTTTTCAATGGTGTGGAATTTTAATAAAACTCAAGGGAACCTTGGGTACTATATTTGGATAACCTAAACAGGATGAGGTTACCACATCTCTAGCAATTAAAGTGACCTTATATGTGGTTCCCATACTTTACAGTGATGTATTATTAGTCATAGTTCACTAATTAATGGAAAAATATTAGTTAGTGGTAGATTATCTCCATGTTTTTTATCTAAAGAAACAATAGGGTTTCATCCTATGATTTTATATTGAAACTTAACTTTAAAAGATTTTTCTTTGAATTATTTAACTTTATAGTAATATTCATTCATGTTAATTTTTTTATTAAAAATATAAACATTAGTTTAATTTATTTATTTTTTAATTATAATTCTATTCCTTTCCGTCGCAGTTTTAAAATGGAAGACATGGTGGGATTCTATTAGTCTCATTTCTCACAAACTACACATACCCATGGGTGTATGCAGAACTTGTTTTTTCTAATATAATAATGGGAATGGAGCCACATGGAGGTGGTGGGTATTATTTTTAGTCTTATCAGGGTATATTGTGGTGACATGATAATGGGATGATACCCCATTTTACTCATATATAGGTTCCAAGTACATTTTTTATTTTAGTATATTTTGTAAACCATTGACATGTAACTTTTATTTCCAACTCAACCGCCCATCAAATTTGATATATTTTGGGTTGATGTATATTCTTGTACACTAATGTTCATTTTTACTTGATGTGACATCTAATTTTATATTAAATTCTATGTATTGATGTTTTATACCAACAATTTAGGGCATGAATCACTAAGGTATAGTGAGTTCATTCCAGATTCTTGGATTGAACCCCATGATTGATTTATCACATTTTTAAAATCATTCCCAAAGGAATATACTAGATTCTTTAACACTTGTTCGCAACCATTGTAGATTAGGAATGCCCTTACGACCAATTCACATGCCAGCTCAGGTGCCTGGGTTAGCAACGATCCATGTTTGCTTATGAAAAATGTTTTCAGTTCTAGTTTTTATCTCAACGTTATTTGATATGTCCAAATATACATAATCTAGGATTGAAAATACTAAAGGATGGTCAATACAAAGGGGTGTTTGACCAACAATCTTATTTCCACACATTTAGTTACCAAGGGATATTAGTGATGACATTGTAAATTCATATTTAATTTACTCTTTTGAATAGGCTAAATGCATGGTTTATAGACCATTCCCATGGACCATGTCTATAGAAAAGTGTAGGTTGCTATATCCCATTGTATATATTTCATGTGATTTATTAATAAATTTTAATGGTATTAATTTTTTGTTTGGTAATCTATTTTGATGATCCCCTATTTATTTGACATTCCATAGGAGAATGCCTCCATGAACACCCCCATATAACCCTCAACAATGAGTAGTAGACAACATTATATAAGAAAACTATTATACTGACCAAAAAATGATAGTGGAAATTATGAAGATAGTTCAACCCCAAGAACAAGGATTAGGTCCTAGTCTAGATCAAGCTATAGAAGTGGGTATTGGACTAAATCTAAATAATGTTTAGGCGTTCATTTGATAGAAACATACTTCCTATCCATAGAACCAATAATTTTCAACAATATAAGTAATATTTGTAAAATATTTAGAGAATATTTGACTTCCTATATTCTCCCAATGATATCTTATTCAAATATGGTTCTTTCAAGCTTCAGAGACATAGAAGAAGGTTATGGATTTTGATTATTCAATCTAAGAATCATGATATTATGGAGAAAAATGATTTTAATTCTGTATTTTCCCAATATTTTTGTCCCAAATTGTTGCATATGAAAAATTTTAAAGAGGTTTTGAGACTTTTGAAAGGTGATAAATAGGGACTGAGTATGACAATAACTTTTCTAATCTTATCCACATTACTCCTGGGATGGTTTTAAATGAAAAGTTGAATGATCAATGGTTTAAAATTTCCCTTGAGTCAAATTTCCAGTCATGGGTCTTCATTTCCAATATCCCATCCATTTGTCCCCTAATCCAGCACTCTATCATCTGGTCAAATCAGGTTGGTTATGGGTTCTCAAGTGCACATCCCCATATGAAAGAGGCTGCCAACTAGCATCTGGGGTGTGATGAATATAATGGGGAGACTATACCCCTAATATAGAGTTAAAATACAAAATAATTAAATGGGTATAAATAAATACCATATTAAAGAAAAATAGCAGAATGAGTACATCAAATTATTGGGAAGTAAAAAGAGGAACCAATAAATTCAATAATAATGAATTTGGTGATTATGGGATGGAATATATCTAAAAATTAAAATAAATATAGTACAATAAAAGAACCACATGACAAAAAATAGACTCAAAATATCCCTCTATTGAGACCCATGTCTGTCCCATATCCAAACTCTAGTTGTTCCAATAAGAAACAATCAACGATAAGGTCTTTTTACCTTGTCCAAACCTACATCCATGAAATATTCTTGGCTACCAAACAACATCCTGAATAAGGGGTGAGTAAAACATAGTTTATGAATTCAAAAATGTCTAAACAAAACTAGTATGATAATATGTTAATGTAACAATTTGATAAATAGGTGTATTAATTAGTCAGTTTATACAATACATAAATCATCTAGCTTTATCACTATGCCCAAATTTCTCGTTGCATGTACCACAACCATGCCAACCATAACTATAAACCATGGAATAATTACATAACCAAGAAAATACCTATGTCTTATAATTTTATACTTTGAGAAAGGTACTATATAAAATCATTTCATTATAAACTGGGTTAATCCCTCTATATAGGCATTTCAACATATACCACTAGGCCACACCCTCTCTATAAAAAATTCATCATGTGTTACTTGGACATGCCCACTATATATGAATTACCACATGTATCACAAGGACAAGAACTCTATATAAGCATTATATTATGTATCAGTGGGACAAGACTACTATATAATAATTAAAACATAAATATCAAGATATATAATAACAGTAAGGATATCACAATATCACATTTTAAGAACAAATTTTCAATTTTTAAAATTAGAATTTGTTATTAAATTTCACATTCATTTATTTAAAAAACTATCACTAGACATTTAGATAAATAAAATTCATTACCAAGGTGATTCAACATCAAGAGATCACATGAATTCCCATGTCATCCTAAATACACCTCATGCCATTTTTCAATTCATGTTTAATCAATGGTTTTCTCACCCATTGGGTACCAATTAGTGAGGTCAAACATCAATTGAATCCAAATATATCCAACCAATAATACATTCATTATTTACCATTATTCAATCAATTAATTAATTAGAGTGTATTTTACACTGGTGAAATCCCAATATTTCATATACTTCACAGATAAACAGACCATACAGTTAGGTTTTAGAACTATTACCTTTATCTAGGGAACAATCAATGCTTACAACCATAATTTCCAACAATAACATAGGTGATAAATATCTCAATAAAGAACCGAGATCATGGAACAATGAGATTAAAACCAACATAATTCCAAAACAATGATCAAGATAAAACACCACTTCAACAGAAGAATGAGGAATAGAGGAGAGGACTATAGAAAAGGGACCTACTTTGGATTAAACACCATACGGAGATGACTAGTGGTGATGAAATCACTCCCGATACACTAGGATTACCCTATGTCATGAGAGGAGGGATTGAAAATAGTGGAATAAGAAAATAGTTGTGCATCACTACTTAAAATAAATTTTTGAGATAATTACATGGTGTGTAATTATTACACATCAGGTGTTTCTATATTTCCAAGTTATTCCAAAAACATATCTTATCAGTTTAATATTTATCTAATAAGCTATTAGGGATCCTATAATTAGATTTCATTTCTTGTATTCTTTTCATGTTATATACTGGTTCACTATCTGCAATCATTCATGGAATGTTTCTAGATACGTTTATACATAATGTAAAACATTTGAATTGTTCTTAAATTACCTATAGAGGGATTTCATCTTGATTCATTTATAAAAGATCCAAACCATATAGAAATCCTTCGAAACCCTAGAAAATCTCTATATGACCCTTTTACATGATTATACCTAGATTCCATTAATTCAAACAAACATACATCTAAGAAATTTCGGTCACTTTTCTAAATAAATGATCTTCATCTCTGAATGTGACTCAACCAACGTGGTTTAAATTTTGGGAAAACCCAAATAAAATATGTTTAATAAAATACTCAAGGATGTAGGTACCTAAAAAAATATGGAATCTTATATCCTTCTACCATATAACAGTTCTTTGTCGAGATGCTCCAAGAATCACTATGGGGTCTCGACAATAATTTCTAGCCACTATGATCACATATTGGATTCCATCTCCTGGGTCTCCTCCTAAAAATGCTCATACTTCCACCACACTAACACTATAGGTATAGTATTTACACAGGGATACTTCTCACTGAGGTCCATAATCTATATCTGATTCTCCTTAAAGGACTCATCTACAAAATCTCAATGTCCTTGACATCTAGAACATGAGAAGGGTTGGGATGATATCTTCGAATATGCAACAAGTAAAAATAATCATGCATTGATCTATATCATTATGAAAGGGATAATTGGTACTCTATTGGATTGAACCCCTCTACTATCTCAAATGGCCTGAAAAACCTAGGTGCTAACTTACCTATTTCTTAATAAAACATTTCTCCAATCTAGGTGACACCCAAACAAAAACTTGATGACTAACCTTGAACTCTAGAGGTTGTATCTGATGGAAATCATAAGATTTCTTCCTATTATTCATGGTCATCAAAAAAATCCAAATCAATTGAACATGATCAGATGTATCCTCTATGAGACTAGGCCCAACAAGTGCTAACATACCTGTGTCCAACCTACAAAAAGGTGAATGACATGGCCTACCATAAAAATTCTTAAAAGGATAATTTAAATCGATTCCAGAAATATGTTATTATATTAAAACTCCATGATTTCTATATTTCACTCTTTTTAAAATTCTAAATTTAAAACAAAGTTTGGTAAAATATCCTCCAGAACCCAAAAATGCATATCACATTATCCGTCAGTCGGAGGACGATAGGGTGTGCTGAAAAGAACCTATGATCTCAGATCTTTATAAAGACCCTATAAGAATTGATATATAAAATGAGGATCTCTATAAGAAACAATAATCATCATAAAACCATGAAATCAAAATATATAATTCACAAAAATACTTCTGAGATCATGAATAGTGAAGGTCTCTCTCATAGTGAAGAAGTGGGCAACCATCATCAATCAATCTGTGATCACCCACATGGCATCATTATTACATGTTATATAGGAAATTTTTTTCCAAAATATATAGTTACATCATCCCATTTCAACTCATGATTGGGTAGAGGCTTCAACAGCCCAACTAGCCTTTGATTCCCTTGTTTCACCTAATGACTGGAGAAACATCTCGTTGTAAAGACTACTACCTCCTTATTAATTCCTAACCAACATTTATATCTAAAAAGAACATGATAAATCTTTATTAATCCAGGATATACCTTCCATCTAAAATAATGAAAATATCTCATCAGATCCTCATTCAAGCCCGTATAAACTGATACTCCACCACATAAAAGAATAAACTTATCACTTCCATGTGACCATCCTGTTGGTAGATCTTCACCATATAAGATGTCTCTCAAAACCAAGACCTTTGGATTAGATAATTTCTCTATATTAATATGATAATGAATCATGGGAATAACAGATATTGATTTCAAAATACCCATCCATTTAACTTTTGAACATTTAGATACATGTTTGAGAAGAGTTCCATCATCTGCCACTAATCACAATACTCACAAACTAACTCTTTTAATGTATTATTACTCAAGTAGTTGGAAAAAATAATTCCTTTTCCTAGTTTATAATCCATATCAATGTATAAATATTGTAAAAACATGAATAAACTCATCTATCAAATATTTATGTCCAACTGAGAAATGATATAAATGAGGATCTTATAGTCTGTGTACACCAAAAAAATATAACCCAAAAGATATTGTCTCTAACATATCAGGAGGTGTACCACTAAAAATTACTACAGATCAATAGTAATATTATTTCTATCATGCAGTCTTTGTTTTCTAGAGATATAATAATCCACTCAATCCTTCTACATCTAAACTACTCCAGGTCAAAATATGGATGCATCACAGTACATGGTATATAATTTATCGGGCATATGTAAAGTAAAGATATGTGCTGAATTCAACCTTACTTTTAGATCCTATAAATCCCTCTCACATGCATATGACCAAACGACCTTCACCCCCTTTTTAGTTATCCCGGACATCAGTGATGCCAGATGAGAGATGTCCTAGATCGAATTCCAATAATAACCAGATAAAGCAAGAAAACACTATGTCTTGAAGTCATTCTTGGGTCACTCCAAACATACCATGGATGCAACCTTCTATGGGTCCAATGACAGTCCTTACTCTGAGATGACATATCCCAATATGTTCAGTTTATTAATAAAAAAACTAAATTTACCTATCTTCGAGTAAATTTGATGATCTCTTAGTCTACCCAAGTTGATTTTAGGATGTTGGGAATGATCGTTTGCAGACTGGGAGTACACTAGGATCTCATTGACAAAAACCAACCCAAACTGATCTAGAAAAGTATTAAAGATCTTATTCATCAAGGCCATGAATACTATCAGTGGATTCATCTGACCTAAGAACCTCACTACAAATTCAAACAATCCATTACTCCTATTGAACGATTTTTGAGGCATGTTTTATGATATTTCCCTTAACTAGTTATATCTAAATCTCAAATTGACATTGTAGAACATCTTATCAATTCTCTATCGATCGAAGATATCAAAGATTTGTAGTGGGGGATATTGGTTCTTACCCTTCATCTGGTTTAGTGTTTGATAATTCACAAATAAGCTTAATTTTCCAACACCCTTTTTGGAAAAAATAATTGGAGAACCCCATGGAGATGTATTAGTCTGTATGAAATATTTATCTTCTAGATCCTCTAATAGAACATTCAACTCCCTAATTTTTTTAGGTCATATCCTATATGGTGGGATGAAAACTGGTTGTGATCCTTGCACAAACTCGATCATGGACTAAATCTCCCTATAAGGCAATAAGATATATAACTCATCAAGAAAGTCATATTTAAAATGGTCTAATAGTCGGGGAAATATATCTTGATAAATTCCTCAATCATTCGGAAGTAATATTTCTATATGATCCATGAGACCATCTAATCTGCATTGAATTGGTCATACATGACCAAACTGAAGATACCATTGACTCTAGTGGGAATAGTTTCCTCCTTCTAGAGATAGGTAGAAAAAAATCCTTTATAATAATTAATATTATATTAGTAAATAACTATCCAATCTATACTAAGAAAAAAATTGAAGCCATTCATTTTTAGTACAAATAGATCCCAAAGATGACCACCAATATCTAGATAAAACTCTAGGAAACATTTGATATTATCTAAACACACTCCCAACAATATATTGATGGTCAAAATACCATCCAATATTTACGAAACTAATACCAAACATTTTTCAAAATGGAATTATAAAAATAAATGTGATTCTCCTACATCAAAAAAATCCAATAAATGGTAGATGATATAAGAATCATAACTTTGTTGATAGGAGGTTATACATCCACACAATCTAGGGAAAATTACATAACATGTAAATGACTTCCCATTTTCCATGTTCTCTAGTATGAATCCCCTATGATTATTCATATTCTTATTATTTATCCTCTTACACTAAGGTACCACATCCTCTAGCTTGAGTAGAATGTATAGTGCAACTCCAATAACCCATCTACTGAGGGGTAGCTGTGTAATTCCTAGAATATGGTACCTGTATTAATCCCCTACCACTAATGTAAAGTAACATGTTCTTATATAAATTCTGAAAATGTCCCAATATACAAAAATAATGACACTCTAATGTAGGATATAGACCTTAAGGATACTTCTGGATTATCTTTCCATGCTGATAGAACTGCAATTGAAAATGGTTCTAAGATGACTTCCCATTACCTGATGTTTTATTAGTGATAACTATCATAACAACAGTTCTGTCCACTCAAAGAATATATCCTAGTTTTCCAAACTAAAATAGCATGACAATTGCTTGGGGCCTATATCAGATTATATTCCATGATAAGTTCCTTATTTTTATAATCCTAAAATCTACTCAAGTGAAAAAGATTCACCTATGACCTAATCTCATAAAAAATACCATCCTAAAAATTTATATCCCTATATATCACATGAACTTCCAAATATAGTGAAAAACACTATAAGTCAATGAAGGGTCATGTGTAAACCATCACTAACATACCCTCCTATGTAAGGAGCATTAACTTATGAGCCTTCTCATTCCTCAACATATCTGGATAAAAGTGTATTAGAAACTTCTTGTCAAAGTCTTTTCATGATAACTCCTCTTACAACCCAAATTAATCTAGGATATCCCACTAACACATGGAAGGTCCACGAAGCATATATGTAGAAAGATTATCACTCATATTTTTGGGTGTATTAAGGTTATTGAAGATCGTTTAGACTAACTGAATCCAAAACATGGCTACCCGGGGTCCTGGCTCTTTAGTGAACATAGGAATATTATTTAGTTGGAACTCCCTTTTCATCTATGATATTGAATGGACAATGTAAACTATATCCATCTACATGGATTTTATAGACCAAATGAAGCTATCATGAAGCTAAAAATCCATTTTATCCTCAAGATCTATAGAAAGATCCAACTCATATTTTTTAGGATCATTCTGATTACTACTCTCCTAATGCTCAACTTGAAAATGATGATGATTTATTTTCTCTACAAGATAATCACACTCCTTACAACACTGTCTATAATAACATGTTCAACCTCAATAGGTGAAAAAATATAGAAACCCTACTCATGGTCTCTCAAAACATGGCTTACAAGTGTTTAGCATGAAATAACACTTCTTATATTTCTTTTATTAGATATGAAAGGTATATCATTTTATAGTTCATATAGGAAAGTATGTATAACCTGAAATAAAAATATCCCAATCATAAACAATTCATGTTAATATATATCCTTATGTTATTATTATGATGTATTCATACTCATATCATTCCACATCAAGATACATGTATAAATCCCAAGAAATAAAAACATCACACAACATGTGAATCACTCTGGGTGTAATAAAATCAATTGTAACAAGTGAACATCATGAACATAATAAACATCAATATCATCCATGTGTACTAAGATTTCCCCCTATATATAGGTTACATACTCTCATGAACAAGATCATTTCCAAAAACCTGACACATCCTAGTCTCTTTTTTATCTTTATCAAATTGTAAAGAAATAGAAGAGAAAAAAACTACTCCATTGATAAAACTTTTTAATGTCCCTCAATCAAGAACACTCTCATGTAGCCAAATTGGTTTTGTATGGTACCTCAGGTATGACTCCCTATATACTGGAGACTACTAACTAGCAGTGGGAGTGTGATAAAATAACAAGCTAACATAAATAGACTCAAAAGACCCCAGTACCAAACCCCATTTTAGTCCCATCTCAATAATTTAGCCCATCAAACAAAAATAATCCGCAACATGGTCCCTTTCCGATTTATAAACCTTCATCTATTTAATATTTTTGGGTAAGAAACAAAAACATGAATAGTACATGAGTAAAACTCTGTAGGTTGACCCCAACATGTCTAAAAAAACATTTCTGATAATAAGAGAATCCAATAAATTGATAAATATGTTTATTAATTAATCTATAGATACAATAAATAAATCAAACTCCTCCAGCACCATGTTGGAATGTCTATGAGCATGTAGCACAACCATGCCAAACATAACTATAAACCATGTAATAATAAAAAAACTAGGAAAATACCTCTGAATAATCATTTCATCCTCTGAGAAAATCCTTATATATAATCATTTCGTCATTAACTAGGCCAGGACCACTATATAAGAATTTTAGCTTGTAAAACTGGTCTAAGACCAGTATATAAGAATTTCAGAATGTATCATTAGGACAAGACCGATATATAATCATTATAGAATGTATCAATAGGCCAAGACCTCTATATAAGCATTAAAATATGCATCACTAGTCCATGCACCCTATATAATCTTTAAAACATAAATCACAACATATTTTATAATAGAAAGAATATCACTATATCACATCATAAGCCTTAGTGGTTAATTATAAAAATTATCATTTGTCTTTAAATTTCATATTAATTTATTTAAAAAATTATAAAGATCCATTTTTATAAATAAAACTCATCAAAAATGTGATTCTACATCATAAAATCACTTAAATGTCTATTTCATGTTGAACACTCCTTAAGACATTTTCCAATTGAATTTTAATCATGTGTTTTCTCACCTAGTGGGTAACCGTAATCCCGGTTGAAAAACTATTAATTCTCAAGGGATATTTCCAATAATAAATTTATGATTTAACTTCAATAAATAAATCAATTAATTAGTGTCTATGTTACATCGACATAATAAAAATATTTGGAATACTTCATAGTTAAACAGACTATGAGTTTTTCTTTTAGACCACCTATCCCTATCTTGGGATTAGGAAATGATTCTGACTGAAATCTACAAAAATAAAGGAGGAGATGAAAATCATAATAAGGAACCTAAATCACACTATAATGATATCATAAAATACATTATTCCATAGTAGAGGTAAAAAAAAAGACACTGCTTTAATGGAATAATGAGGAAAGTACGAGAATACCAAAGATAATGGACATAGTAGAGATTAAACACCAGACTATGACATTATGATGAGATGAAATAAGCCCAAAATATATAGGGAGCACCTATGACAAGATAGGATGTATTCAAAAATAGAATAATGAGAGAAAAATGTCAATGAAACTACTGAAAACCACCACCATTGAAAATTAGATGGTGTGTAATTATTACACATTGTGTATTTATCTATTTTTAAGTTACACAAAAAAAATAGACCGAATCACTTATTTATCATAGTAAACTATTAGACATCATGTAATTATATTTCACAGTGTTTATTCTTTGAATTTCATGAATATGTTTATGACCTTCAACCATTAACAACATATGTCTCACGACATTTACACATCATGCAAAACATTTACATGGCGTGTAAATTCCCTGAACACATATTCCATCCGAGTTGCTATGTAAAAGATCCAACCCACATTAAAATCCTTAAAAACCATGGAAACAATCATATTCCCCTTTTACATGTTTATACCTGAGCTTCAATAATTCCAAACAACTTACATCCAAGAAATTTAGGTCATTTTACCAATAAAAGTTTTTTTTGTTCCAGAACCAACATGGTTTAAAGACAAGAAAAAAAGGTTTAATTAAAAACTGAAGGAAGGGAATACATAGAAAATTATGGGATTTGGAACCAACTTATGATTAAGTGGCAGATTGAGCCTTCTAGTTTGTGGTTAGACAATATGAAATTTCAAGAATGGTTGGGATTTATTCCTTACTAAGTGGGAGTGAAACTAGATTTTTTTGAGAAGAAAAGGAAGTTCTATGAGCTATAAAGAAGTGGTATCAGGGGTACTCAGTGTTTATCTCAAACACCCTATTTTTATACTAGTAGGTGAAGAACCCCAATTTTCATCATTATGGTAGGAAATTCCACATTAAACCTTCATTCTCAGAGACTATAATGCCTTGTTATCAATAATGATTTGGTAGGGTATGCTATACTAAAACAATTATTCCCAAGTAGTGTATAATATTTTACCACAAAAGTAAAATATGTATAAAATCTAGTATAGTAAATTTTTAAGAACCCTTTTTATAAGATAATGGTCCAATAAAATGGATAGATCATAATGAGTTTATAGAATTATATATTAAAAAGATACTATAACCATATTTGGAGTTGAGTGTTGTTTTATCAAGATGTATACAACAAGATACTTCTTCATTAATAAAGATGAAATGACTTCTACACTAGAAATTAGATATCACAATATACTATACCTACTTCCCATGATAACTTAACCCAACTAATGATGACTTATACTACCCTTTGAAAACTTGATCAGTATTACTTCATCTATTACCTGAACACTTCATAACATAAAACCCTAACTCATCTGCCGGTCAGTTAGTAATACACAATTATCCTATTTAAGTGAATTACCAAAAGAGATAAATAAATAATTAATTATTTAAAAAATCATAAAAATTAAACCAATTATAGTATAATTATATTAACATTAGCGCACAACTAAGGATGGAGAATTTATTTTAAAAGGAAGGTTGAAGAAAAAAATAAAAAATCTAGATTACCTCTCATACAGTGCTATATTTAAAGTCGTTAACTAAACATTAGATCCAATTAATTATAAACAAAGAAAATTAATTGGGTATTAATAAATAAAAATGGTGAAAATATTATTTTATGTTGAAATTTTACAAAGGGATCTGAAAATTAAAATCCTATGGGCTTTTAAAAAATCGGATTCTAATAAAATTCTCCTTAAAAAATATAATTCCAAAGGATTAAGCCTCTTCTACCAACCAATTAGAGACCAAAAAGATAACTCATGAAAATAATGATGTTTGAAATAATCTCATTATTTCCCTACGAAATCCAAATTTAACTCTCAAAATGATCCCTTTACTTAATTAATCTAATGGTTCAGAATAAGGGGATAGTAGTTCGTGCACTGTTAGAAGAAATATCATTTACAACTACTTTGTATGGAATAGGTGGAGAGTCCCATAGATTATATAAAAATCATTTAAGCTTATGTATATTAAACATATCATCATTATAGCTCAAAATAAATGGCAAAAACCTATTATCATCAATCGAAAAAGTATCCTAGAACTCACATATCGCACTCTCAATAGATTGAGAAATATTATTTTCAACATCAAGGTGGACAAGATTCAAAAAATTCTCTTCCCCATGCTCAAAAAATTTATTCTTAGTATAATAAAATAAATAGACTAAAACTTAGTAGGTTATAAAGAACTAAAATCCCTATCACTGTTGGGTACAATAGAGGATTGTGAAATTGGAAAAAAATAATGTAAAAAACTCTCAACTAGAAATAATTAGATTGAATAGAACACTTCTTGGTCCTTGGAAATGGACCACCCAGTGTATCTATAATTTTTAAAATTTATTTATGGTTCCAATGTAGATTTGGTTTCAATAAAACTTGTGTTAAAATGATCAGTGAATGTTTTATTGACCAATTATTCAAAAGTATAGTGGTTTTACCGTGGAAATTCAACTCCAAAAACCTCCTCAACAACTAATATGAACTTAAAACATAAAATATGAAAATTAATTTGGTAAAATAAAATATATCATGAACTTCACTAGATTGAAGGGTCATCTTACCCTTTTATACATCAATGACATCCCTAGAAGTGGATAAAGATGGTCTTTCTAAAACTATTGAGAGTATATTATCACACTTTATCTATAGAATGGTGAATTATATGGGGAAATACTATTTCAAACAATCAAATAATAGTCCATCTACCATTTCATATGAATAAGTAATAGACCAATAAACTAGAAATAAATAAATAAAAGTGTTTTTAGATCCTAAAGAATAATTTTTTCGAATAAGGAGTATGAAATATTCTTGATTAAATCACCTAAGTCACACAAGATGCTAATATCATCACATTTACATATTTTAAAATAAATTAAAATTTTTCTAGGTTCTTTAAAATTTAGAAGAATATATTTTTTTCAAAATGGGACTACAATCCTCATTAAGACTAATTGTTAGACTCTCACCCCAGTCCTTTTTATGAGCCATGTTTTTTTTAGAAAATTTAAATATGAAGGGATATTGTTAATAGATTCCATAATAGGCTTTTTGATTTTGATATTTATAAAAATTTTCAATAATTTTATGTAATCGATTTCATTGTTATTTTTCATCATTTGGAGAAAAGGAATGAGAGGGGAATAATTTTTCCAAACTATTTTCCAATCTCTTAATATTATAACCACATTTTCTTTACATATTTTATTATTTATATTTAAATTTTGTTTTGTTCTTGTCCATTTTCAATTTACTAATTTTAATTTTTCCCGTGTTATCCCAATCGGTCCAAATTTATAGTTTTGGTATTTTCAGGGGTTTTTTCCAATTTCACCTTAGTTAATAATTTCATCTTACCTATGTTATTCCCTAACATATTTATATTTTTTAGGCCTATTGTGTGGTTATAACTGTCAAATTTTATCTTTTTTTTGGTTTAGTTACGAGGGGTGGTTTCCCCATTCTCTCCCACCTAAATCTCTTATAATATAGCCTATTTGTTTGTGTGGGTTATTGAATCTAGAAGATTGGGAATCAAATTTAATGATAATTTTATTTACCATTCCATCTAAATTTAAAATTCATTTTATTTATCTAATAATATTATTACTTTGATTTATTGGATAAAATGAGTAACTAGGAGCAGGAGGAGGTTTAATCAATCATTAATTGTTCCAAGATTGATTTTGGGTTATTTTTATATACAATATTATACTAATTTGATCAAAGGACATTTGGTCCTAGATTCATAGACTTATAATTTAATAAATGGGCACTCTCCTCAAATTGGATAGAGAGATCAAATTTCGGAAAATAATTTTGAGCATGTCCTGACATCTTATAGTAATGGCACTACTCTCTAGCGGAATTATCATTAAATATAGTAGATTTTTTTATTTCTTCCCTATTAATAACTACTTCTTATTATACATATGTTGTGATTTTTGGGATAGTTTTTTAAAATTTTACTTATCTCCATCAACAGTAAAAGAAGATAATTCTGCACTACAAGATTGATCAATGAGATTTTCATTATAAGGTGTAAGGTTATTACCAGATATATATATGAGTATATGGGGATATAATTGGTGGTTTGGGATTTAACTAAGAATATCTCTAAACATATCACATGCTTCATGCAACAAAATTTTATTATCTTGGAAAAAACTAATGATCTTGTTCTTTACCTATATTTTGGTTTTCCTTGGAATAAATTTGGATACAAATCTATTATAAAAATCAACTAGGGTACTAAAGATAAATTTATATAGGCTCTGAAACTATGTCCACGCCTACCCATGTGGTAGAAAGAAAAAACTCTCAACCTAAAATCCTCCTCAATCAGCCATTTCGAGGAAAATTGTTTTATGAGACTATAAAAGTATCTAATAAACTCAAATGGATCTTCTCTAGGTAGGATATTAAATGAAGGACACATAAAGAGATGATACTATTTTATATGAAAATTCATAGACTTAAGAAATATCTTAAAACAAAATTGATTACTCGACATTGATGGTATATGAAACTCCCTAATCATAGGTCTCTCAGGGGTTGGGATAATGGGTTTGGGAGGGGTTAGGTATTGGTTTTCATTAATTTTTTTAAGACTTCCATATAATAAATTTTTAATGTTTTCTATTTGTATTTTAATTTTCTTTATAAGGATTGAAATGTCTTTATTTGTGTCTTGAATTAGAGGTTCATGTTTTTCCATAGGTTCTTGCATGTTTATATTGTACCAAAAATAAAAATAAAAATCACAATACAAATCAAAATTTTGAACTTTTTTTTAACAAATATTGTTTATATAATAACTTTATTTAAAAACAATTGTATAAATTTGATTAAAAAAATATGTTATTGGTTGCACATAAATTCTCTAAAAAAGTTCCAAAATTTAGATAAGTGTGGTCATTGATGTATTCTAACACCCCATACCTAAACTGTCGGATCTCGTGCTCATAGACACATAATTCACATACTTGTGATGATACTAACGATAAAAGCCTAGATATAACTATCCTTAATTAAAAAATAAAAAATTATTATTTCATATATTACATTCGAAGGTAAGTTTTTGGTTTAATTCTATAGAAAATTATGGAAAAACATAAATTAACAAAATACATGTTCTTTGTATCTTTCATATAATGTTTTCTAATTATTTATGAAACTATTTAATCCCTAACGACCCTTTATAATATCTGATAAATTATCCACAAAAGTTTTTCTTTTAGGAATACCATGTGTAATAATTTTATTCATAACATAGGGAAATAGAAACCTAAGAAGGGTTGAGAAAAAAACATAGTATGGGAAAAAAATAGGCAAGTTAATCGTGTCATAAACACGACAAAAATAATATGGTAATAATAAGTAAAAAATATTAAACAATAATCAACAAATACTAAAAGCATGTAATATCCATGAAGATAAATAAAAACGTGGATATAAACAATAATATTGTCATACTAATGGTATTCATAATTTTATACATCAGAAACATAAAAATTAAGGACTTTATCACGACGCTTTTCTTGTTACTAAGATTGTGGTTAATACATATTGTTGAATTTTTCAGGCACACACAAAATATACAAACCTATTTTGTCCCATGACACCTATTGATGCATCGAAGGGCTCTATAATTCTAGGCCACACCCATTACCTGATTATGAATAATTTATTCACTATAGGATTCATCAATACCTTTCATACCATTACCTTATGATCCACTTACTGAATAAAACCTGGATTTTAATATAATTATAAATATGCAATATCAATACATAATCAACCATCATTGGTAGTTAATGATCATAAATAATACCAATAATTTTCCCCATTTCAAAAAAAATATGATTTGATCAAAACCATACAGATAATGAAGCAGGGTGGTAAAAACACATTCAATATTCCACTAATAGTTCATATTGGAATAAGAACATACAAAATGATAATAATTTTTCCAATGTTAATAGAATAACAATATTTCTAGCTAAACATTATCCAATACTAATTATGGAAAATATTATGTTCACAAAATATAATGTAATAAGTATGTGGTTAAATTTTTACTTGAATAACATGATCATAATAAATCTCTATGAATAATGTTGGTGGAGATGAAAAGCATCCTTTAAAAAGAATGCATGAATGATACCAATGAAGAAGGGATCATGAATTGGATAGTTTGGTATAATGAGGCCATTCCCCCATGATATATATATATACAATAGATTATAATATTGAAACATAAACCCTATTCTGGTAAATACCTCTGAAAATAAAATAGAAAATGGAAGTGAAAACTTAAAAGATATTTTAGAAAACATTTTTTTCATTTATGTAAAGTTGATGTTATTGGTCAATTACAACTTTATTTTAAAATATGTGATTTGAAAACTATTTTTAGAAAAATGATTTTAAAAAAATAATCTTCAATAATATTGTCTTTGAAAGGTATAAGGTTTTTCTTAGAGAATTATGGCAAGGAATAAACAAATATGAATGTGAAATGGAAAATAAACCCCTCATAACTTTTCCAAAATTACCTTGTGAAAAACTCATATCGTAAAAATTTTAATGGAAAATAACTTTTATTAAAACATAATTTTCCAAAATTTTATTACAAAATATTATAAAATATTTGGGTGGGAGGACCCAATCCTAGAATAACCTTGTTCTAGATAAAACATTATAACTAAAAGAAGAGGATTTTAGTTACAAAAAATTCTTATTATTGTATCCACTTGAATAAGGGAACAAGATTTGGAAAGTAAATAAAATGAATTAAAAAGAGTATTATAAATATATCTCCTTGGTAAGTAAACATAACACACAAATAAAACATGGTTCATAACATCAAACATGTCTCAAAGAATCAATATTGATTCCACGAAAAATTTTGTGGCATGCGTAACACTTCAATAAAAACCCATGAAAAGATAGGAATTTTAATTGAAATTAAAATTACATTAATAAAATATAATTTATGATATGATATTTTAAATAGGAATGATATACCTAGAAATATGAAATTATTCACATAATAATAAACATGCATCAATGAGGAGAATTTGAGAAGAAACACGTTTTTTACTTTTGAAACATTTGAACCAAAAATCCTGGTAAGTTAAAATGAAATGGAAATATAATATCATTAAATATAATAAAATAAAAATATAAAAATTAAAATGGGGTATTAATTATAAAAAAAAAAATTAAACATTTTTTATAATATAAAATATTTCCTAATAAAAGGAAATTGAAACTAAAAACCTTACCTCATCCTAATTAGTTCTACACTTACCCCAAACATCTTGAATAATTAAATAAATTTCATTAAAAATTAACAAAGAAAATTATTCATAGATATAAACATTTATAATCATCATATACAATCATTATATATATATATATATATATTATTTAGTTTTTATAGATTTTAAACCCTAGGAGTAAGTAGTATTTATCAATTTAAAATAATTTTGTAAAAATGGTGTTAGTATTAGTTTTTTTTGAAAATTCCTTCACTTTTAGATCATTTAAACTAATATGTTATAAATTAAAAGATATTTTAAAAGCTATAATTTAATTATATTTAAATTTTTGTTAATAAACAAGAAGATGTCATTACTGATGATCATGTTTTTGTCATTCGTCATGAACAAAAGGTGTTTTATTAATTAACGATTTAAATGTCGATATAACCTTACCTGAAAACACACAACATTATTTCCATATTTACATCGTATTAAACCACTGAATAAGTTAAAATAGTCATCTATGACATACAATTATAGTATTTTTTAGTTAGGTGGTTAAATTGACCCAAACATCAACCCACCTCGATTAGTGGGCGATTAAGAGATGGATTAGGGGTAATATCATTATATCAGAAGAAGAATGATAATATTTAGTGTTTTTTATTTTTTATTTCCTTACTAGAAATAATTATATTGATAATTAATGTATATGAAGACATTACACAATTTTAATAAAATATTATACTCTAGGTTTACTTATTTTAATTGATTATATTAACAATGATCAATTTTTTCATATCATTAATAGGTTCACGAATTTTTCATACTAGAAAATTAATTATATCATAAAAATTATCTTTATCCTTTAATATAATCCTTATATCCAACCATTTAAGGTGGTGACGGAAAACTAAACGCATTGTGTTGTGAAGGCGGTAATCGACACAACGTACGAATGATAGCTTTGTTTTTCTTAAGGGATACCATATATTAATAAACAATAATAATACCATTATTATAGTAATATTTTAGAATACAAATGATATTCATATCATTTTATTAGTATTTATAGTATAAATTTTAAATAAAATAATTAATAATAAAAACTAATTAGTACATCAATGACATGAATTTTCCTTAAAAGCCTCTTTGAAATAAAGGCCTTGTATTAATAGATGGTGACTAGAATGTTTTAAACAGGGGATATTTTTCTAAGGAGATAAAAATGTTAGAGTTAAAAGTATAAATTCTAATTATATGTGAGTCATGATGTGGTGAATATGTTACCCTTTTATAAGTGAAGGTAAGGGTATATTTTTGAGTAACCCTTACATTATCAATAATATAAGGTTATTCTTAAAGTGAAATAGGCCATAAAAAAGAAAAAATGGAGATTAAAATGATTTTTGGTAAAAAAATACCTCAAACACTATATTTTAAAAAAAATTATAGTAATTTATGTATTTTCATTTTAACTTTTGTCCATTGAACAAAACTTAATTTTAATTTGATTAACTAATTTTAAAACCTAGAATTTAATTTTCATTAAAAATATTAAGATTCAAATTTTTACATAATTTCATACATATAATTTTAAATTTAAAAATAATATTATCAAATATAATTTATAATTATTTGAAAAGTTAATATTAAACTAAATTCTCTTAATACTGTAAAATATGTTTTTTTAGAAATCACATTTTTGTGCTTTAAATTTATATTGAAGTTAAATTAATCATGGATAATTTTTTTATGATTTAAATTAAATTATTATAAAATAAATAATGTATAGAAGGCTTATACGGGGTAAAAAACCAAATATCCCTTTAAAATACATGATTCAAAGAAAAGACTAAAAGTAATTTTTATATTACTCTCACATTTTAATTAGTTGTGGAAATAGTGACTATATGGTTTATACACTAAAATAATATTTTATAATGAATATTTTTATTTCTAGAATTCATATTTTATATGTCAAAAACGTTTTATAAATCTCTATACAGTTATTACATAACGATAAATTCATATAAATTACATGGTTTTTGAAAACCATATTTTATGACTAAAAATCAACATTTTCATATATGATAAAAAATTCACAGTACACAAATTTTGATATGAATAATTATTAAATGAAGTTCATGTTTATTAATTTAAAATTCCAAAATTTATAAATCGACTTTTGTAATAAAATCATAAGGCATAATGAAAAACAAGTCTTATTGGAAAACTACATTTTAAAATGTTTATAATTATTATTCCTATTTCATATCATTTACCAAATAAATTAGATTTAAAAAATTATTAATATTATAAAAAATTTATCATTAATGATATGTTTCTTGAAATTGAAATTCTTATTTCATAAAAAGATTTTTTGGGAAAAATACTTTTCTTAATATTTAATTATCTAATTAGTCATTTTAGGTAAACTAATTGAATTCCATTAATGCTAAAAGTAGTATTTATTTTAAATATAAAAATATAATTCATATATAGAGTACTCATATTAATTCACTCTAATTTAATAGATACTTTTTAATGGTTATAATTATAATTATATATATATTTTTTATAAATATATCATAGATTCAATTATGTTTAATATTACTTATCGGGTAAGATATCAAACAAATTGACTTATTTAAAAGTAGTAACATATTATGATCTTGGGTTGTTATATTATACCCACATTAAATAAATTTCATCCTCATAATTTGGATCATTATAATTTTTATAGGTATTTTATAATTAACCATACACCAATAAATGTGTATGGGTTTATATTGGATCACTAGTACAATAATGGGCTTTATCAGCACTCAAAATGGGCTTTAACCGTGCTAAAAAAGAACTATAAAGCTCAACGTTGATATAGGGGGGGGGGGGGGGGCGTCCCTTTTATCAGTGATCAAAAAAGCGCTGCTTTTATGAGCGCTAAAAAATGCACTGATAAAAAATCCTTTTATCAGCGCTTTTTTAGCGCTGATAAAATAGACCTTTATCAGTGCTTTTAAAAAGCGCTGATAAAAGTCAAAAAATAAAAAAAGAATTATATAATTCTTGGATATCTTTTAACAGTGCTTGACCCCCCCTTTATTAGTGCTCTCTGCCCTTCCAGCGCATCCTCCAATGCATGCACCCCTTTGCTTCAACCCAAACTCGAACCCGTAACCTCCCCTATCTCGGCTGCACCTTTACCACTAAGTCATTTCGTTTTTTCTCTATTTAGTGATATATCTCTTTATTTGAATATTGATATATATTTATATTAATATAAATATATTTATTCATATATTAGTATATATATATTCATTCGTATATTAATATATATATATATATATGTTTTAGTTCTAATTTTTTATCCAGCTATTTATTTGTATATTAATATATACTTATAAGAATAGTTTTAAACACATTTATGAAAAAATATTTTTTATGTGTGTTTATAAATAAATAAATAAATAAATATATACATATATATAACACACATACACACACACACAGATAGACACACACACATACATATATATGTTTTCGAATAAATACATATATATGTGTATTTGAAAAGCCATAGAATGTTAAAAAGAACATAACTTATAACCCAGAAGCCTATTTCAACTCCACAACTAATAAAATCAATGAAAATGAAACAATATTCGACATGATATGTGGTATAGGCCTAACAGACATCTGGACAGAAGTTATACTTGTTTGAATGTTAAAAAATCAGGGTATCCTGACTAAAACTTAGTTTTGGATTCCTTCTGAGCCTTTTTCGGCCTCAAAATTTGTTACTGAACCTTTTCTTCATTCACTAGAATGTAGAGCTCATCGCATGCTTCGATTTGATATGTTGTAGAGCTCAAACAGACACACTCATCAAAATTTATGGCCGTTTGAAGTTTGAGTTACATTTTCAACTTATTTTAGATCTTTTATTAATTATTTTGATTTTTTGTGTCTTCAAATTGTTATTAAATAATTTTTAATCGATAATAATTAGAAAATTATTAATTAATAAATTTTTTTAAATATTTTAAATCCATTTTCACAAAATTTATTATATATTAAATGTAATAGTATATTTATACGTATCTAAAACATATTTAAAAAATATATATTATATTTATATCAATATAAATATACTTATATAACAATAATTTATTTTTCATAATTTTTTTGAAACATAAAATTTATCACCAATAAGAAAAAGTGCTGATAAATCCACTCTTTATCAGCACTACTAAAAAATCGCTCATAAAGGTGTCCCTTTTATCAGCACTAAAAAAAATCACCGATAAAGGGGGGCCTTTATCAGCACTAAAAAAAGTGCCGATAAAGGCCCCTGTTATTAGAACTACTAAAAAAAGCGCTGATAAAAGGGTAACACTTCCCTGTCCTGTTTTTATAGTAGTGGATATAGAATGAGATTTATCTATATGAATAATCATAAAAACCACTTTTTAAAGAGATATAACCCATTTATAATTTCAAATAGAATTACACTATTGGAATAAGATATATATCCTTAAGAAATAAATTCCCAAAAACCATAAAAAATATTTATATGATAATCATACCAGTAAATGTTTTTATATCTCAACATTCAGTTATTGGGGAAATCATACAAGACATAGGAAAATAGAAAATCCCCAGTTAAAACAGACTATATAAAACATTAGTATTAAGATATTGAGTAGCATAATTTCTAACTGTATTGCAAATGAAACAACTGATTTTTGTACCTTATCTATTTACTTTAAAATTATGAGTTTAATTACCTTCTTTAATTGATATTTCATGATACTCCATATTTAAATTCTATGGTTTTTCATACCTTGACTATCTTCACATTATTAATAATATTTCATGATATTTTGTTTGGAATAATCCTATGGTTCCTCACTCTAACTCCCATTCCCATGGTTTTTCCTTTAAATAAATATCTACATTTTCCATCAAACACATGGTTGCTTCTCATTCCATCCAATGCAAAATCCAAAAGAGTTAACATTATTGATAATTATTATAAAGGAATTATCATAAATAATCATCAAAAACAACCTCAAAGTGTCTCACATTATATCACTATCATTTTATCCTATAGTTCGTAAAAATCAACCTCTATTAGACTTAGTTCAATCTATATATCTCTTAGTTTGACATATATAATTATTTGTTCAACATATATTTTTTAGTTGGGTTCTCTTATACTTGTTAACTCATTCCATAACATCGAGTTTGGAAGTTACCATGAAATTTCTTAAATTATTCTAAACTTAATTATCCTGGAAATCAATGATCTCAAAATCTATCAATTCCATCCTTAGAAAACATTAGTCATTCCGACAATAATATAGCCCAGTATGTATTTACCTTAATAATTTTCTCTCAAGGACATACCTTTCCCATAACCTATTTGAATATATAATAAATTAATCCGAAACAAGATTTTATATTCCCATAAAAATCAACTATATATTTAACACTCAAATGGTATTTACCACTTGTTCATAAGGTCACACACTAGCCACTATATATCATAATAAAAAAATGAGTTGAACATATGAAAAAATACCATGAATAAATTATCAATAACAATGTCACCAATTAATATCTGTCTTACTTCATCAAAATAAAACCACACATTTTTATCTCAACATCATTCATATAATAATCTAAAGAGTCATCCATACATCAATCTTGTGTTCTTAAATAGTTATCTTGAATAAATATAACCCTATGGTAAAATAACTTTTCAAGGTTATTGATATAATTTAATATATGTTTTCAAACAATTAAATTATGACTGGTGACAAAATATACTTAGATGTTTTAGATAATCCTAATAACATGTAGAATATACCATTATATCATTGATAAATATTTATCACTAATTAAAATATTTAAGAGTATGAAGAATTAATTTCTATTCCAATATCAACCTCACTACCTTAGGTAAAATAAGGAAACTCACTTTTTTCCTTTATAATTGGAATATATTGAAATTTTCAACCTTTTATATAGGTTCTCATAATTAGATATAAGACATTTTGGTTTCTATATACATCCATTTATCATATTTATTTTTATGATAATGTTTTAATCAAATAATAAAACCAAAAAGGATATCAAAATATCCAAAATATTTAAATAGAAACATCAATTTGAATATTTATTCACTTATGAAAATATTGTTTTTAACATATTAAACTTCCAGATCATCCTATAACACTCTTTGTTTAATACTTGTTTTTCAATGGTCATTTCTCTATTAGTTTATATAACCAAATTTGTTAACAAAACTATTAAATCTTTCATAATGGTTCATAATACGAATGTGATTAACCAAATCATATCCCCTGAGAGTCTCTCAAAGTGTGCAACCATAGGCCCACTCATCATGCATCTGTGTAAGTATCGAGTCAATTCCTAAACAACCCTTTTTTGGTTGATTACCCCTAGGTTCATCTCTGCAATATATGAATCCAATTTCTAGTATCTAGACATGTACGTATTAATTTTAAGTACCACGTAATCTCTACTTCACTAAAATACCAGGATGTTATCTAATACATGGACTTATTACAAGGGATTTCATTAACATTTTATATATCTTCATTATCAAAAAAAATATAAAAATTTGGATTAATATTAAATAATATACTTATCCCAAAGGGTTATCTATTATGATCAACCTTAACTTATAATCCCTAAAGTTATCCACAAAAAATATCCTTATCTCAAAAGTTATCTAAAACTTTCCATTGATACCAAATGTGACACATCATACCCACACTCATGGATTCAGTTCTCATAGACACATAATTTACGTACTTTATTTGATAATAGCTAAAAAAGAATTTATAAAAACATAATTAATTACACAATCTAAAAATATTATTACATGTATTATATTTATAGGATCACTTCATGTCAATATCTTAAGGGAATTGGGAAAAGCTGTAAACATAAAAAACATATGATCCTTGTAAAAAAATATTTTTTTATCATTATATATAAAAATAATTAATATATAACGAGTCCTAAATATCTCCCATAAGTTTCCCTCACAAGAAATCATGTTTGAAAAATCATGTGTAAAACAATTCTTCAAAAGCTATGGAAATGAAAACATAATAATGGGTTAGATCAAATTCTAAGTAATGAAAAAAATATTGTTTTGGTAATCATGGAATTGACATGGAATGAATATTTTAGTATGAATAAGTAAAAAACATGATTCATTAATCAAATGAAACTGAGAGAAAGATTTATCTATTGAAATAAATTAATACATGGATATAAATAATACTAATATCATACTGAGAGAATGCATAATTTTAGTCATCAAAAACAAATTGTGAACTATTTTTTCAAAGATTCTTTACGTTTATTTGATATTTAATTCAATTATTTTTTCTTAATTGGGAAGGAATACACCAAATACCCAAACCTTGTTTCTCTTTTGTGACCTATCGATGCAACAAGGGGCTATATAATTCTAGGCCCAACCCATCACTTGATTGATTCCAATTCATTTTATTTAAGATTTATCAAGAAGTTCCATATGATTTGTAACACAAAAATATTTTAAAATAATATATTTGTTGTAGAGTGTGTGAAATTCAACACCGAGAATAGAAAAAAAAAATATAACACTTTAGACTTTAAAAATTATTTCTTTTTAAATAAATTTAATCTCTTTGATAGCTTGCGGAACACAAAACCATGATTTGGAATGAACTATAATATAGTATAACATTATAAAATAACCTTTATGTTTATTGGTATTAATAGTGATAAATTGTTTTTGGAATATAATTTTTATCTATTGATTATAAATAAAATAAGATTCATTTTGAAGAAGAAGTTTTTTAAAAAAACTTTATTTTTTCATAAAGACAGTTTAGTCATGTTTTGTGCACATAATTTAACATTAAAATTTACCAAATATTTAAAATGTATTTGAAAAAATAAACCTAAATTTTGAAATTATAATATAAAATTTATCTAAGGGTTAATATTTTTTTTAAGTTTCATTTTTCGATAAATTTTGAAAAATAGTAAATTTCAATTAAAAACTACCATATTGTTTAAAATATGTACAAAGACAAATTATATTTTAATTTTTTAATGTAAAATTTTCTAATTATGTATATAATAACCCAATTAACATGATTTTAATCATTTTCATATTGAATTTGGATAAAAAAACTTTATAAAAGTTTCAACATTTTCTCTCTGAAAACTCATTTTCTCGTCACATCGGTGGGTTAATTTTAAAATAACATTTGATTATTATGTGATTTGAATTTATAAAAATAGATGTCATATTTTAAATAATCATAATTTATATTTTATAATAAGTTAAAATTAACTTTTTATTAGAAATGAATAGTAAAATAGTAAAAATTAATTATAGCTATTAAGTTAAAAAAATATTTATCAGGGGGTTAAACAAAAAATATATGGGTTAAATTGAATTATATTTTTTTATAAATTTATTTTATTGACATATTTATACCCCATAATATTTGAGGTTATAGAATAATTAATTTTGATTGTTTTGACAAGTTAAAAAATGTGGGTACACATTTTTCTTTCCTGAAAGTTTAAATGTGCCACTCACCTCACTTATTAAAGGCTACCCCATCTCCACCCATATTCACACCCTCAAAAAAATTTTATATGATACCTGACAAAATAACTTTCCATATTCCATCCTATCATACTATAAGCTTAATGGTTTTCATAAAGATAACCTTGGAAGGATTTGGATAAAACCTAAGAAGATTCTAGAAGAAGAGGTGAGGATCTTTAATGAACATTTTTATTTTTCTTCTTCATCCACTAACTTAATTTTTTTAAACCATGATGATATTATAACTTTAGTATATTAAATATAATTATATGTTTTTATGTTAATATAATGACCTAAAACCATCCCCACTTTCATCAAATTGCTTACAAAATCCACATTCGTTTATACGGAAGATACCTATCTCACGAACCGATGTCATTTATGGTTTACATTACCAGCTATCAAGGTTGGGTTTTATGAAGGATATAAAGAATATATGTGATATTTATAACATAATTATACCTCTATACTCATTATATCATATATATATATATATATATTTCCTATTCCTTAGGTGATTCGATAATGTCTCTCATGTGTATAGCGGACTACCGCTACGCAGAGTGATGTGATTCGTTTTTCAGTAACTCTTTAAATAGAAGGTAATAAGGAAATTTTGAAGGTATATATATGATATAAATTAAATAATTAATATATTAAAAACAAATTTATAATTCTTAAGTGTCATGAACCAAGCCCGGTTGCCATCCGACCCGGCACATGACCTAGTTCGCGACAAGGACCAAAGGGCGTTACCTATCCCCATAGGCTGGCACAAGTTCCAGAGTATCAAAAATAAAACTTGGGAATGGTTTACCTGAATAAATAAACATAAAACATTAAAAAATATGAATAAATTTAAAACTAAAATCAAACAACCAAACATGCCCTTAAACTGGGGTCAGAATTAAAGTTTATAACTTGATCCAAATACCCAAAAGGAACAACAATAATGGAAAAAACTAAAAACACTAACTCAAATCTCCAATCAACATAAGGTGCAATGAACTCCAGCCACATTCATGAAACCAACATGAGGATGCCACAAACAACACAAACCACCCACATTATGCTTGATGCTTCAACCTGGAATGAAAAAGAAACCTGATCTACACACACCATATAAAGATTGTGTTCTTGAGGTGGTGTTGTGTGTGTGTGGTAATGTAAGGGGGTTTGGGTTAGTCTTGTGTGTTAAGAGAACTTTTAATATTTAAAATTTATGTATGAAAATTTGAATTATTTTATTAAATTATTATTAAGGGTGAAAATTTGTTTTGGTCAAATTGTGTAAATCTTTTGGGTGCGTAAAGTCATAAAAAATTTGTGGAAATTGTCTAATAAATTCTTTTAATGGTATGTTTGATGATGAAAGTGATTTATTTGATAGTGAAGTCATGTTAATTGGTTGTGTAAGTGATACAGATTTAATTTTGGGATATTTTTAGTGTGCATATTATTTTTAAATGGTTTTTGTGTGTGCGAGTGTAGTGAAAGGTATAGAAAACACCTCATTTGTTTTTTGTTTATGTTTGGCATATGAAATAAAATCTTAACTACTTGAGCACAAATGAGAAGCCTAGGTACTAGGTGGGAGGACTCAGACAAGTGCTCTAGTGACATAGAAGTGACATCAGCCCTATTTTACATAGCTTGATTGATGAATATAACACTAACTAAACTTTTGGATGATATTGTAAGACCACTAGGTTATGGATGTGTCACCATACAAGTGGTTTGGGCACGAGAACATATATTTTTGTGTTTCTAAACCATATTTCAATGAGATGCAGTGTTCTAGGGTCCCACTTTTTTCTAGTATCTTTAGGGACTCTCCCATGTATTGTTCTCCTCTTTTGATTTGCACTCATCGTTGGCACATTGTGTGACGTTGGGGTTACCATGAGAGAGAGAGAGTGTGTGTGTGTGTGTTTTAATTTATGTTGTTTTTCCTTAAAGCAGTTTTCCTTAAAACTGTTTTCATTAAAAAAATTTAAGCATTTATTTATTTTTCATCTATTAAATTGAAAATATATTTGTCATTTAATAATTATGCGTGGAACCTTTTCTCGGTGGAATCTTACTGAGATTTTGTCTTACACCGTACATACACCTTTGGGTGTGTGTAGATCCTATTTCTTTTGTATTACAGGTTGAGGCATTGAGCATGGCATGGGTGGTTAATGTTGATAGTGGCATCCTCATGTTGGTTTGGTGAACGTGGATTGAGGTTGTTGCACCTCATGTTTCCTGGAGGTTTGAGTAAGTGTTTTTAGTTTTTCCTTTATTGTTCTTCCCTTTGGGATATTGGTTCATGTTGTAAAATTTAATTTCGACCTTAGTTTAAGGGTCTATTGATTTACTATATTTCAGTTTTAATTTATTTATCATACTATTTTTTGTGTTTATTTATTCAGGTAAATTGTTACCAAGTTTATTTTTGGTAACCAGGCACTTTTTCCATCCTGTGGGGATCGGGAACGCCCCATAGGCCTTGCCGCAGACAGGTTCAGGCATTGGTTTGATGGAGACCCATATTGGTTCGTGACATAATGGTATCATAAGAGGGTTTTTTCTTGTTATTTAGGATGTCAGGTAGATCGAGGATAAGACTGTCGGTACTCTAGTGGTAGGTGTGAGGAGAGCATCTTGAACTCTTACTAATTCTGATTCTTGAGTTACCAGTGGTAGTCTGAGGTTTATGTTTTTGGATTTCCTCTATGTGGATGTGGGATGATAGTAGGAGTAAACTGGTACTCTGCGCAGTCTCACATGGAGTAGCAACCCATGTGATTCCCAAGAGTACATTTTGACACTCCTGGTGGTTTGTGCTTTCCTAGGGCACGGTCTAATAAACTGTGTAGTTGAGTTAGACATGAACACTAGTCCTCCATCTAGGTTCATTAATGTTTGTGATGTCTTTCTTCAGTTTTGGGTTATTCCAAAATAGTTTTTTAAAAGGAAATCGGACTTTGGAGTTGCTCTTATTTTATTTTGGTGTGTGTGTTGGCATGATTTTTGGGGTGTCATTCTTTTGAACCTTGTTTCTATATTTTGGAATTTTATTTTTCAAAGATTAATTTCTAAAAGAACATCTTGGGTTATTTGAAATGAAGTATGTTATTTTTGAAATGGAAAGCATTTTAAAAAATTTCTTTGAATTATTGAAATGGTTTTTGAAAATGGTATTTTCGGAATATGTGGAATGTTTTGTTTTGAAAATAGAAGATACATGTTTTGAAAAGTGGTATTCCAATGGGTGTTGTAGTGTACAAGTGGATATGATTAATGGACAGTTGGTGGATGATGTGGATGGGTGCCTAAGTGGCACAAAAATGCATATTTACTATTCATGGAATATTAGTGGTGATTGATTGATTTCTAAGGCTACTTCTTGTTTCCTGAAAAGTGGGTTTTCTCTAAAATGGGTTTTTGTTCTTAAATGGTTCTGTAATTGGAAAATAACTTTGAGTTAAATGTGAAGATAACTTTTTCAAAAGATCATATAGGTTTGGTTGTGCAGTTCATGGTTTTTCAAGAGGGTGTTTTCATTAAGGATGTGTAGATGTTTTAATTTTGAATTGTTGGATTTTTGTCTATTTTAGTGATTTTTGTTTTGTGATGTGTTTGGATTTTATGTATAATGTTTTTGGTTTCTTGTTTGTGATATTCCACCAAGAAATTTCCCAATGGTTTCTAAAAGGTGTATCTTAGTTTTTGGCTCAGCCTAGACTCGCAGTGGAGTGGCGGAGCTTGGTTATTCTTGGCTGTGTCAATGTTTGTAGATGTCTAGGTCGGTTGGATATCATTGAATGATTTGAGAATGTTAGGAGTGTCTATAGTTTTTTAATAACTCCAAATTTTTCATAGTCATAAGTTGTCTCAAATATGTTTGGAGGAGAGAGACTTCATAAGCAAATGGTGATAATTCCATTTTCGTTTTGAATGGGGTTGTCGTGAGCAATCATCAAGACTAGCTTCATTCTGCAGTTATACCTAAGGAAATGATGGAAAGAGAAAGTGGTGGATCTTGTAGGTGCTCGACCAGTCAACATATAAAGAAAGAGGTGTGTCAACCTTTCTGATGAGCCAGTTTCATGTTCCCCAAATTTTGTGTGGAAGAATTGGTTTAAAGAACATAATAGTTGTTGGTCTTGTTCATATTGTGGTATGTGATTGTTACTCATCCGACGATGAGTGTGAACTAAAGGGACTAATTCTTGGAGTTATACCTCCTTCTTCTTATCTAGCACGTTTGACATGCCACTCAATCTCCTATATCTAGTGTGTTCAGTCAGGCACTCCAAGTCATTCTCTGCAAGTCTCAGTTGGTATGTTAACAGAGCAGCTGATTTGAAAATGAGGAGAAGTATGTAGGTTTATTTTCCAATAGAGAAGGTTCCATTTAGATATGGTAAGCTTATGAATGCAAGGCGGTAGATGAGGGCTCCAAACATAAGTCTTAGGGTGAAGCTTGTATACAGTTAAAACGAGTCGGATGTGGGATGGGCTTGGTCCGACTTAAGTCCATAATGGAGAGATGGGGATGGCTTAATTATACCTATTGCAATACCATATTTGAAGGACTTGCATATTTTTTGTAGTATTAATTTATGGGAGTTCTTCTTTGTCTTTAAGGATGTTACAAGAATCCATATTCTTTAAAATCTAGTAGTTGTGCACTGTAAACCTTCTTGCCGTCATTTATGGATCGAAATTGCACTTGTTTCATGGATGCTCTTGTCTTGTGGGATTAACGCGTGCCAGTTTAGTTTTTTCTAGGTTAGAGGTTTTTACTATCAAAACCATCTCATGTGGTGGAGTATTGGCCAGTGTATTGATCATCTTTCCAAGTCAGACCAGGTTGGTGCATTTGTGATGTTGAATTTAGTTTTTATCGCTCAATATAAACTGGGAATGCATACACGGGTGTCGTGGTGCTAGGAAAATTTTAAAATGGTGGGGAGACCTAGTGCGGGCCTCATTGGCGTCTCCTCTTATATTGGTTTGGTTTATCTTATGGAGCTTGTTGGGTCAAGCAAGTGTTAAAGGTTTGACTGGGGTTGTGATTCATTTTGGTTTGGAGTACCAATGTTGGGAGAGAATGCTAATATGGTGGGGTGACCACCATCAGGAGAATTTTTGGAAAAACTTTGTCTTCAAGGTGAGATTGGTGGGTTAACCCCTTACATATACTCTTCCCAACCTCGGCCATAGTAATATGTTTACTTGTGTTGTGGGTCATTGGATAAGTGTTCGTGGAGATCTCGAGCAGCCATGGTGATCCCTAAGTTAAGGGTCGGGGTGTTGCATGTTGTAGTTGTGTTTGGATGTGAATTATTTATTTTAGGATATTATGATTGGTGATTATAGTTTTGATATATTTAATGTTTTAGGTCATCAGTGTTTTAAATGATCAGTCTTCAGGTGATTGAGTTTTTATTTTAGGTATCTTTGCGGTCTTGCTTGGAATCTTGGGTTGGTAAAGTCTTTTGGGACTTTTTGGGGGCAGAAAGTGTCTTGGTGGGGAGAATTGTCACACATGGACTTCTATAGTATTTTTTATTTTTATTTCATAATTTTTATTTTGCATTAAATTTTCCTTGTTGAGGTACGGTCCAGACCCAATGAGAGTTTTTTAATTTTGTTGATAAATGATCATTTTGGCATCGTAATGTTTGTGCACACGCACGACATGTACCAAGCCATCTGGCTTCACCTGATCAATGTGTGGCCTACCCGATGCTTGGGAAATTAATTATTTAACGAGTTGAATAATAATTTAAACACAAAAATGAAATAATAAAAAATGATTAAATAATTCAAGAGTTGTTTAATAATATAAATAAATATAATATTTGGATTATTTATTTTATTTTTATTATTTCAGTTAATATTATAATTAATAAGATAATATTAAATTATTATAATGGTTATAAAATTATCAGCAAGGTAATTTTAATGTTATTACTATTATTATTAATTATTTTATGATTTTAATTAAATTACAAATATTTTTAAGTTATGGTTATAAGATATTTTAACATCATATTTTGGCACTAATATTTCTACTAATATTATTAAAAATATTATTATTATTTTAAGTAAATTTAGAGTTTTTTTTGTTTTAATTTATCTTTATTATTGTTCCCCTTTTATTTATTTTTTCTTTTTTTATTTTACCTCTATTCTTCCTCCCCTCTCTTACATCCATTTTCTTCCCCCCTTCAGTCTATCGCACTGCATAGGCCCCCCCTATCCCTATCCACAACTCACTCTCCTTCCATACTCCATCCTACTGGACCGTCCACCACCAACTCATGCCATCTCAACCTCATTCACACTCCCCCTATGCTACCCACGTCACCTTAAATCTCCTCATCATGGAATCCCCACGGACCTGCTCCACCTACACCTAGGAGGGATCCTATGGCGCACTGAACCAGTGATGTCTCTCCTTCCTACAACTGGTGAATCAGAATTTCCTTCCTCACCAGACTGCCTTAACCGCACCCTCCCTTGGTCGCACCCTCCCTTGTTCGTGCCCCACCTTCATAGCTGAACCCTCCGGTGACCTCTCTAGAAATCAGTTCACCTCAGAGTCCTCTCTGTTGTGTTGGGTTAGCATTTTGAACCCTTTCCACAAGTGCGTTCTTCTTCATTCTGTTGATTTCATCCTATGGGGATTTTTGGGTTATGGTTTGGTGAGGCGTTTGATTTGATTATGGTGCAATTTAATAGATTCTTGTTTTAGGTATTAGTTGTTTTTTTGGTGGTGTGATTGAAGTGCAACGATCCTTGCACACAATTATATGAATTTGGTCTATGCTGAGGTAGGTGGTTCCACATCCAATTATTATTTGATTCATTAATTTTGAAGTTTAATTAGTTTAGAGTGTTATTTAATTAATTTGTGGGGCACGAAATTGATTTTCATTGAAGTTTAATATGCCTAGAAATTGTTTTGTAGCGTTTTTTCAGAATATGTGTACATGATTCTGAAATCTCATCTCTGGTTAATTTTTATTTTTTTGTTAAATTTTGATGTTATATTAAAAATTAGTTTGTTTCGTGTGAATTAATTTTTACTGGAGGTTTAGTATGTCTTGATGCATTTATTAGTGTGTTTAGGTGATATGAGTATGTTATTGCTGTGAAAACCCATGTTGGACTATTCACTAGTGTTTTATAAATTGTTCAGTTACTTTGTTAGGATATGCAAGGGGTGTAATTGGTGTTTTGGTGTAGCATTGGTTTGTGTTCTATCTTAAATGATCATTTGAGTAGATTTTTGTTGTTTTATTGGTGTGACATATTTTTAATTGGGTTCTAAAGTTTTTCTGAATGTTTATTTAACTGAATTAATGTTATTTTTAACTGTATTGGTGGTTTCGTTAATCGTGTGTATGATGAAGATTTTGTTCCCAAGGTGGCGTTGTGTATGTGTGGTCATGTAAGGGGGTTTGGGTCGGTCTAGTGTGTAAAGCGGTGTTTTTCTATTTAAAATTTATTTTTGAATCTTTAAATTGTTTTCTTAAATAATTATTAATGGTGAATCATTGTTTTGGATAAATTGTGTTAATTATTTTGGTGCATAAAGTCATGAAACATGTGTGGAAATTGTTTAATAACTTATTTTAATGGTGTGTTTGATGTTGAAAGTTATTTCTTTGACTATGCAGTCATTTTAATTTGTTGTTTAAGTGATGCAAATTTAATTTTATGATATTTTTAGTGTGAATATTTTTTTAAATGGATTTTGTGTGTGCACGTGTAGTTCAGGGTATAGATAACACCTCATTTGTTGTGTTTGTTTATTTTTTGCATATTACATGAACTCTAAACTACTTGAGCACAAACGTGAAGCCTGTGTACTTGGTGGATGTACTAGGAAAAGTACGCTACTGATACAGAAGTGGCATCGGCCCGGTTTCACTTAGCTGGATTGACGACTACAGCACTAACTAAACATTTGGATGATGTTGGATGACCACTAGGTTATGGATGTGTTACCCTACTAGTGGCTCGAGCAAGATAACATATATTTCTATGTTTCCATACCATGGTTTACTGGGAAGTGATGTTCTGGGGACCTACTTTTTTTCTAGTATATTTAGGGCCTCTCCCATATATTATGCTCCTGTTTTTCTCTGCGCTCACCATCGGCACATGGTGTGATGTTGGGGTTACCATGAGTGTGTGTGTGTTTGTTTTAATTTAAGTTGTTTTTCATTAAATTAGTTTTCCTTAAAACTTTTTTCAATAAAATTATTTTAAGATTTATTTATTTTTCATTTGTTAAATTGAAAATGTATTTTTCATTTAATAATTATATGTTAAAACTTTTCATTATGGCATCCTAATGGGATTTTTCCTCACAACCGACATACACATTTGGGTGTATGAAGATTAAATTTCTTTTATATTCTAGGTTGAGGCATCGAGCATCACATGGGTGCTTTGGGTTGTCAGTGGCATCCTTGTGTTTGTTTGGTGAACGTGGCTTGATGTTGTTTCACCTCATGTTGATTGGAGGTTTGAGTTATTTTTTTAGTTTTTAATTTATTTTCATTCCCTTATTGTTTTTAGTTAAAGTTGTAATCATTAATTTTGACCAAGTTTAAGGGTATGTTTGGTTTCCTGATGTTAGTTTTAATTTATTCCTCTTTCTATTTGTTTTTTTTTATTTATTCGAGTAAATTGTTCCCATGTTTATTTTTGATTCCCGAGCACTTGTGCCAGGCCATGGGGATCATGAATGCCACTCGGGCCTTTCTGCAGACCGGGTAAGGCATCAATTCGATGGAGACCCAGCTTGGTTCATGAAATTAAGAGGAAATATATCATTTTATTTTTTTACACTGAAAAATAATAGCATCATTCATGTATCTGTGGACTACTACCTTCAAGAATAGATGTGAGTATTTTTCTTCACCACACCACATGGATGCTATTTATAAGTATATTTAATGTAATAATACGATATATATTATAATATTATTCATATAGAAAGACAAAATATTTCTTGACTTATTTCCATAATGATCATTGAAATATGGGAATGTTACTCATTCATACGTATGGCCTACTATGTCGATGATTGTAACGTAGTTCATTTTTAAAAACAATATTTCATGATTAGTTTTAAAATTATAATTTATGTTTAAATATTATAATTATTTCAAGATTATTATACTTTATATATTTAAATAATGACCTCTTTGACCATAGTGAACCTACCGAATTCATTTTTTATACTTAATCCAAACGTCTTCGAAAGATGCGAAGTAAACATAATTGATTAATTAATCATATAAATCATGGAAATAAGTATAATTAAAGGAATAATAAACATTTAAAAGGATATTACTCAAGAATATAATTAAAATAAGTTTATTATTCTGGATGATAAATAATGTAAGTGGGGAGTTGGAGTTAATGTAAGGGTACTGCCTCACTTTTACTTTCATGAGACATACACCATATTCACCACTCATTTATCTTGTCTGGTATATATACACAAATCTATGTTTTCTATATCATGAATTAATTTATATTCATGTTATTTGAAGTTTCATTTAATGTTATTTATTTCACAGTGCTTATGATTCAGAAGTCACTAATGTGGTAAGGGTTTATTTCACAATATCATCATTATTTGAGATTATTTTTTTGAGTCTACCATGGGGGATTTATTTAATATTTATATATTAAAATAAATATATTATATTATCCACTAGTTATTCATGAAAATTTTAAAGTAATAGTACAATTTTTATTCTCTTGGGTACATGAAATTATTAATAAATTGTTTTTAAGAAGACCATACTTTATTTCCCTTTTCAATTGAAAACCATTGTTATCCCAAAACCCTGTTTTCTAAAATCGTTTTAAAAAATATTTATCATTATATAAATGAATTATTAAAGATATTTTTACCTATTTTTACTTTTAAAATTTTTAAAAGGAATACTTTTATCATTTATAAAATAATTACCATTTGGGTTTTACTGAAAATGCAAAAGGAATAATTATTTTAACATATTCAACATGTATATAATTTACTTCCATCATGAAAAAATGATTTTTTTAAAGATTAATTTATACGCTTCAAAGTATATTTTCAAATAGAATTGTTTTCTAAAAATTTGGTGATCTTTTTTTAAAGGTTATTTTTATAAGGAAAAATATATTTTCCTCAACAATGTTTATAAGATATTTGTATGGTATATATATTCATAAATGACATCATGCCTTTAATGTAGTTATGATACACTGGGTATATGTCTTATTGATATCATCTTTATTCATTCATTGGATGATTTATGATCAGTTTAATAGAGAAATATAATTTTATTCGAAATGATCATTTAAATTTGAATGGTTTATGATTATGTTTATTGATTGGGGTATGTATTAAAATTTTTCATGTAAGTTTTTCAATAATAATGTTTTGTTTATTATGTTTATTATGTTTAACCTGTTTAATAATAGAAATTCATTATAATTTTTATGTGTTTGGCGGGGCCTGAAATATGCCATCGATGCATTGGTAGGTATCAAGAGAAAACTATATATTGTTTTTGGATGATCCATTACCCATATATATAGATGTATAAGAAAAATACTAGATGGTATTATTTTTCATAGAACAAGACTAGGAAATATTTGTTTTCTTGGCTGAATCTTCAATAGTATTTTTTAGATTTATAATTTTATATATTCTATCATTACGAATTGATTTATTTATATTCCATGTGGTTATTTGATTAGTTAGAATATAGATGGAAAAGTTTCAATCTCATGTGATTATTTATATGGAATTATTTGATCATGTATTATTCATATCACATTAGGATCAAGTTATTGATTAAATGGCATGTTTTTTAGTTATTTACCTTTCTATATTTAATATACCTTATTTTTTCATAGATTTCGTTGTATTCTTACCTTTACTAAGCATCTGAGCTCACCCCTTTTTTATATTTTATTTTACCTAGGATACAAGTAAGTATTTTGTGATTTATATGCATAAATATTCTAAGTAAATAATTGAACTTTTTAAAAAAATTCATTGTGAATTTCATGTTCCAAAATGTAATGTGAATTTAATTTGTATATATAGTTTATGATAACTACTTATCTATTTTTTCATTTGTGATCAGATTTGTTTTATCTTATTCCATTTTAATAATGTAGACATTGACTCTAGGATATTGGAGTTAGGTTCACTTCATTTAATATCAAATGAAGTTTATTAGAAACCTTTAGAACTAGATTTGAGAAAATAAAAATTTTGTAACACAAACATATGACCGACTATGAGGATTAATATAGAAGAAAATACTAATATTTTGTTATTGAAGAGATTATGTGGATTTTACTAGAAACTAAATCACTTTGTAGATTCTATAATTGGGGGTGGTTTTAGGATTGATGTACCTGTGGGTAATTACACAAAAAAGGGTGCATTGGGTTTGATCTGATCATCACCTGGTGCTCAAAAAACATGCTTTACCAGGCACCTATATTGACACTCTTAATGAATATTCATAGGATAATTTACATTTTCATTACAAACAACAATTAAGGATTCAAAAATATTGATATCCCTAAAGAAACCATGTTTTTAATTATTAGACTAAATATGAAAAATATCAATTTATGTTAAGTGCTTCACTTGTATTGGGATTATACATTATGATTCATAATGTCAATATTTAATATAGTGTACTCCACTATTTAGAAAAGGTTTTTAATACAAGGAATTATAACTGTATCAGTTAATGTACTCCATATATGGTTTTCAATATTTGGAAAGATAATAAAGTTGGATCTTGAGTTGTAAGTGGAGATGATAAAATTATAAATGTATTGTTGCCACTAAGTCATGTTATGAGTAAAAACCATTTTATAATGAAGCTATATACTAATCCACCCTATAGTGTAATAATTTTAGACTGATTTATGAGTAAGTAACCTCCATCATTTAATGGGACTAAAAATCCATTTTAGCACCGTAATGGATATTTTTCTTAGGGAAGATATTTATTTCATTGTAAATCAGTGATATGTAGAAAGTTTTCATGGAATTTTCTCTTCTATCAGGAGATGCAGATCAATGGTGGGTATTAATTCAAATCACTAAGGATTAATAAGAAATAACAAGCACGAAGTGGAAAGACTTCATGGTAACATTCTTTGAAAATTATTTTCTACGTGAGAAATGATCAAATATAGAAAGATAGTTCTTGAGTCTTAGTTAGAAAGAAGAGGAAAATGTTTCTAAACATGAATAAAAATTTACAATCATAAAAAGGAATTCATTGGAATATGTTCATTATCTAGAGGGAACTAGTATTGATAATAGTATGATCATACGAGGACAAAATAACATGTTCTATCAAGACAAATAAATAATTATCTAAGTATTATGGATTCAAAGTGAAAACCAAGATGAACAGTTTGATAGAGAAAAAAATTGATAAAGGGATATGGGAAGAAGGATTTTACAAAATATTATACTTTTGGTAGGAGAAACCTTGCACTTGATTAAAAGGAAAAGGAGTTAGCCTCAATTATGGGGAAAAGGACACTATACTCTAGATTTAAAAGGTAAGAAAGAATATTCCAATGTGAAATTATTCCTCTATAAGTAGATGGGTCATTGAACAAATTAATTCCCTAAGAGTTAAGGGAAAATATGTCAAAAGGATCTAAGGGTTCAATGTGAAGATTATGTTATTAATACAGACTAAGTGAAATTATTACTAAACTTGGGTATTTGGATCCATGAAATATGTTATAAAAATATTTTATTAATATCATTTTGAAAACTTATAAGGATGGTTTTAAATTAATTTTTCATTGAGTATTAGAAAGAATATGTTAAACCATATCGATGACTAAGAAAAATGATTCATTGTAATGTTTAAATTTATGGAAGAAACATGATTTTGGGAAATATATGCATTAATATGATCCTAATATTGATTTAATAATTTTGGGATAAAGAGATGATTGATATATACAAAGATGATTGGATAGTTCTAATTACCTTGGTATTTATTAATGATAAGTTCATTTTTCAGTGAAATTTTGTTTAAAGTTATGAATCTTAATATTTAAATAGGGCCTTAAAGTTGTCCATTTGTGAAATGGATTAAGTTTATCTTTCGATGAGGTTATAGAGATTAATGAATTACTTCAATATATAGAGGTTCATTCATATTAGATAACCAATGCTAACTATTTTTTCTTAATAATAACTAGAGAGTTAAGGAATGAATTATCATTTTATTATGAATATTATGATCCATTGAAAGGGAATTTTGGTGTTTCATAATAAAATTTATTTGTTGGATATTCATTTTTTAGAGTTAGTGATTAATTATAAATTGATCAAAGCACATCCAAAGTATGAAATTGTGCTCATTAAATATAAATATATCAAGTATGTATATTTCCTTATAATCATAGTATGTAAAATAATTCATCAAATTTTAGAAAAAATGTTGAAATAAATGTTATCCCTTTACCCTCATATTTAATGAATCCTATAGTATTTTAAATCATCATTTATTTATTGTTTTAAGGTACTTAACTTTCCATTGATCATTCACTATCTTACGATCAATGTCATCTCTAACTCTCTATAGTTATTTACACTTTTCATCAATGTCCATGTTTTTATTTCCCACCTATGTTATCCTACTTAGAAACCTAGTTATGTCTTATTACAGGTGAACTTATTACTTCCTTTTATATATTATTAAGATTATTTTTATCAACTATTTTAATATGTGGGGTTTTTAACAATGGAATTTCCAAATGTCAGACCCTTGATTACTGAGATAATTCTTAAATTGGGAGGACATAATTTATTTATAGTGGGGAGAATGTAAAAGATGAGATATTAAAATAAGGACATTATTTTTTATAGGGTGTATGGAATTAAAAATTATGTTTAGAATAAATGATAACACCCAATACATTAAAATGTATTTCTTTTTAAATAAATTTAATCTCTTTGATAGCTTGTGAAACACACAACCATGAGTGGAAATTAACCATAATATAGTATACCATTATATCCTAGCCATTAATTTTATGGGTATTAATATGAAAAAAATAAATTAAGAAAATTATGTTAATCCATTTATTATAAATAAAATAAGTATCATTTAAAAGAATTTTTTTTCTAGAGAACAATTTTGTTTCCAAAAAGTCATTTTATTCTCGCTTTGTACACAAAATATAAAATCAATTTAAACCCATTTATAAAAATAATTTGACAAAATACACATAATATTTTAAATAAAAGTAAACAAATTATATGAGGTTCATTTTTTGGTATTTTTTGAAATGTTTCAATTTTTGATTGTTAGTGAAAATAATAAATTTCAATTGAAAACTACCTTATGTTTAATATATATAAAACCAAAAATTATATTTACATTTTTTAAAGTTAAATACGTTAAAATATATCTATAATAAGACAATATATTAAATTTTAATCATTTTCATTTTGAATTTTTATTTAAAATCTTAGTAAACTTTTGAACATTTTCTCTTTGAAAATACTCTTTTCGATCACGTCTGCGAGATTAAATTTAAATTTAAATATTTAACATCATTGAATGGAATTTAGAAAGTTTTATTTCATATTTTTAATTAAAAAATTTATATTTTATAATAATTTCAACTTATTTTCTAACAAAAATGAATAGTAAGAATAGTAAAATCTTATTACTATAGTGAAGATAAAAATGGATTTACATGTGGTTAAACTAAAAATATAATTTTTAAATTTACCTAAAAACTTTTATAAAATAAATTTTATGGAAGTATTTAGACCCTATAGAATATAAGTCGCAATAATCCTCCATTTTGGACACTTTTATATTGTATAAGACATGGATTCACCTTTTTCTTTTCAAAAATTGCTAGTGTGCCACTCACCTCACTTATAAAATTCTACCAGCTCTGCACTTTCTTAAAAATTTAATACCCTTATGTTTCACCCAATACCTACCAAAATCAGTTCCAACATCCATAATATCATCATATAATCCTTATTTATAGAATAAATTCAATCTATGAAGAATTTAGTACTACCCTAAGGAGGATACCTAAATAAGAGGTAGCATTCTTCAACGAGTGTTTTTATTTTAATTCAACCTCAAACACATTAAGTTCATATTAAACCATTATGATATAATAAACATAGTATATTAAATATAACTAGATGTTCTTATATTAATAGAATGACTTATAACCATCCCAACTTCTATCAAATGGGTTACTAAATCATTATTCGTGTGTACAACAGACTACTACCTAAAAAACTAGTGTGATTTGTTTTTACATTACCGCCACTCATATTTGGGTATGATGATAGATATAAAGTATGTAAGATGCTAGGTTTTTTTATGAGGTATGGATCCCTTATTTTTCAATTTTAATTCTTAAATATGGACTCATGTGAGTTCGCATCATGATCACGAGTGTTTTGGATGTGTTCGAGGCTTGTTGGGAGCCTGTAACATGTTTTTGGGATGTTCTCAGACTATTAGACACTTAGTAAGAAACATAGAGGCTGGGCTGAAAATTTTTACTAAATCATGCCAGGATGGATAGAGGGGTGTCACTAGCATCCAAATTTTTCCAAACCGTGCGTAATGGGTTGCACAACTTTGTGGATAGGTCTATAGTTTTTCTAAATCTTGATAGAGGCCCTTCATACTTTTTCTCATGATTTGTAAATAGTGTGGGTAAACCATGTTGGTTCCTCTTTGACCTACACGAATCATGCATAGTCGGAAAACGAGTTTCCAAATCCTGAACCTAAACAGTGTGACCCCTTTATTTTTGAAGATTTTAATAATTTTAAGTGTAAAAATAAATCCTTTTTTACCTAATTTGTGTTTTATTCAACGCACATTAGAGGGGACATCTTTTTGAGATATCAATATGGATAAACTAGGATATAAGGATTATAATTCATTAGATTACTAATTTGAGCATTATTTGTCTCATCGAATATGCATCAGTAAGATATAAATTCGTCTTTTTTTGTTCTCAATTATTCTTGATATTGATTACTCTATTTGGATTTTGGCTCATATGCCCTAATTTCTTGTTCATCATCAATTCTTCAGTTTTCTCATAAAATGAGTCAAATCAGGACTAGATACTAGTTGAGAAGTCCACTACTGAGATAACATAGTTGTTCTATACATTTCTTTCTACTTTTGTTTCTTTACAGAGCTATCAGTCGTTATCCCACATGTCAAAATTTCTGGTATGGCCCCATATTTTTATTGGATAGTTAAAATAAATGTAATCATAACTATTAGCGATGTCCATAGGTTCTGTTATGAAGATTTTGTTACTATTGGTGAAAACCTGGTCACCCATGGGGTGTACCTATTAGAGTTACCCTTTTATGTAATTTATAATGAACCATGGGGTGAGTTGAAGCTTCCATTCTTAGAGGAGCACTTAAATAAATAAATTAAAATTAATTAAAGGAATAGAAGATGGTATGCCTCCATAACATGTTGATATTTCTAAATAAACAGATAAAATGGATCATGAATAGCTCGTTTAGGATTTTTTTCTTTCTTTATATATTCTATATTGATATGACATGTTTTTTTGATTCAATGTATTAAGTGGAATTGACTAAATGAGTGGGTAAACTCATTGAATGATTTTAAATTTCTTAAACGATTATTTGGAAATAGTGATGAATGGGTGAGAATATCCATGTGACATTTATTATTATGATTTAGATAAATGGGTGGGTATGGACATGTTAAATTTTTAATTTTGATTTTGATAATTCGGTGATTATACCCATGTTAAATGTTTAATTGTGAATTGTGATAAATTGGGGGGAATACCCATATTGAATGTTTAATTTTGAATTGTGATAACTAGGTCAGTATAACCATTTTATATGATGGAATGTGAATCGATTACATGAGTGGGTAGACTCATGTGTAATATATGAAATGGTATGAATGGATTCATGTTTTAATGGAATCTATTGATGGGGTTCCAAGGATCATGAATCTAGTTAATAATGCATTAGGCTGATTATACCCTTGGCTCTTGACTCCGTTGGATGTCTTGGGCCTTTATACCCCTTGGGTATAACTTTCTTGGACTCACATAGGACTTTTCTAGTATGAAATTCTTCTAGGAATCCAATCAGTTTCAATACCAAATTTCTATCGAGATGATCCTAGGTCATAATGGGGATGCCTTGGTCTTGAAACCTTGGATATGACCCTTGTGTGGTTGGATACTTTAGTTAATAGGGCGTGGCTGTGTGAATTTGATTCACTTATAGTATTCAGAAAGGCCGTAGTGATTTGATTACTATGGATGTACAATGAGTCTGTGTGGTTTATTTCTGCTTTTTATACTTTCCTGGATACATGATCTTACAATTTTTTATAGGGATCTTTGAGAGGATAGATAGTACCATTTCTTTAGTAGTGTTCATGTCGTGGAAACTTTACTTGGTTTTTTCATACCTACATAACTGGTTATATTTCACACTAAGAAAATGTATATATCATGGGCGGTTTCCTACTGGGATATTATCTCACACATTTTTTGTTCCTCCCTTGGGGAACCAAAACTGATTATGTGTTTGCCGATGTTGATAGGGGAAAGCACCCAAACACAGGTTGTTGATCACTACATAAGATACGGGGAGAACAAGAAATATTTTAGGCCCATGATTCTATTGGGAGATGAAACATATTGTTCTTTTTTCTTTTTGGTACATGTACAATGATATTTTGATATGTACCAATTTTGTCTGTTTTCTTAGACACTTGACATTTATCTCTATCATCATCTTTATATGAGATTACTTTTGGATTTGTTTATATATTCATATCATGTTTATTATTGATTTGTATGAATTTTTAAATAATTTATCTATTATTATGTTATTTATTCTCCACTATGTATACTCTAGTGGTGAGGGAATAGTCTTCCCACCAACAAACCTAGGGCCTTACTGCTAGTAGGCAGCCTCTAGCATTTGGAGGGATGCGATTGAGGCCTTATGACCCACCGGGCTCGGGGAACTATTGAGTGGAAACTAGGTCCAGAAAATTACAATGTATATATGTGGTATTTATAATATAATGATTCTTCTAGGGTAATTCTATCATATATACATGTTTACATTCTATTCTGTATGAGATACAATTACTACAATTGATTGTATGGTGGACTACCTGCACATGAAGCAATGTGAATTTTTTTTCCCTAACACTTTAAATGGAATGTAATAAGGATACCTTTAATGAATAAATGTGATACAGATAATATAATTATTATATTCATTACATATTTATAATTACAATAAGATAATATATCATTTCATTTTTACACATAAAAATGATAACATCGTTCGTGTATGTGTGGACTACTTCCTTCATGAAGCGATGCGAATCTCTTTCATTAGAAAAACACGTGGATTATATAAAAATGAATATTTTAAAAATTATATTTTATATCTGATATTATGAAAATTTAGTAAAAATATGAAATTACTTAACTTATTTTCATAATTATCATTGAAAAATGGAAAAGTTACTCATTCGTACATATGACGTAGCATCTCCATGATTGTAACTAGTTAATTTTTCATAACTATATTTTATGATTGATTTTAAAATTATAATTTAAGTATAATTATGATAATTATTCCATAATTATTATTATATATATTTTTAAAGGATGGCCTCCTTGATTATAGTCATCCTACCATAGTCATTTTCAACACATAAGACACATATCATCAAAAATTCATAAAAATATTTAATTGATTCTGTAATCATATATAACATGGTAATAAGTAATGCATATAGAATAATAAACTTGAAAAAGTTTCTTAATCAATTAAAAAATTAAATAAGTTTATTATTCATAAATATAAATAATATATGTGATGAGTTGGACTCATAGAAAGGGTTTCTCATCTTACTTTTACTTCCATATGCCATACACCATATTCACCACTTATTTTTCATATGTGGTTATATAATTCTATTTTTTTTAAATTATATCATGGATTCATTTATCTTAATGGTATTTTAATTTTCATTTAAAATTATTTATTTCAAAGGGATTATGAAACAAAAGTTACTAAAGTGGTATGGGTTTATTTCATAATTTCTTCATTATATGGGGTTATTTTTGTTTAAGTGTTACATGGTGGAATTAATTTATATTTATATCATAAAATGAATATATTATCTTATCCATTTTTTATAAAATTGAACCATTTTAATATAATTACATTATTTTTAGGTGAACATCATCCAATCTAAATTATGTGAAATGTGCCGTTCACGCCGTATAGAGAAATGAGTATATGTATAAGTTGATACTTGAATTACATGATCATAATTCATAAATAGGATGAAATATGATTTTATAAAAATAACATATCCCCAATTTAATAAAGTAAACCTATAAGTATGTTGATATAAATTAAAATCATTCTTGAAAAAGAATGCTCGAACGATACCACCAAAGAAGGGACCATGAATCAGATTGTTTTGTATTATGTGTTCATTCCCCCAGTATATATATATATATATATTGTAGTATAAATAGAGAAATGTAAACATTATTTTGGTAAATCCTTTTGAAAATGAAAAGTTAAATGGAAGTGAAAAATTAAATGATCTTTCAACAAATATTTTTAACATTGACATAAAAGTGGATGTTACAAGTAACTTACAAAAGGATTTTTCAAAAGGTAATGTGAAAAATATTCAAATAAAATTACTTGTAAAAATAATATTCAATAACAGGACCTCAAAAATGCATGATTTTTTATCTTGGAGAAATGTGGAGTGCAATAAATAACAAATGAAGGTGATAGAAAAAAAATATTTTAAATATTTTAACAAATAAATTACTCAAAACTTAAATCATAAAAAGTGCAATGAAAATTTATTTACATTAACATTTGATTTTAACATAAGGTTTTATAAAATAATATAAAATATTATGGTGGTGTAACCTAATCATGGAAGAAAAATTATCATGATAAAACATTATAACTCAATGAAGGGGATTTGATTTACCAAAAATCATTACTACCAGGGAAACAACTATATCAATATACATTTGAATAAGGGAACATTATTTTCTTTTTAATTACATTGAATATAAAGAGATTTATAGAAATATATCCATGTGATTTTAATATTTCATACAAGGAAATCATGGTGCACAACACATAACATGTCTCAAAGAATCAGAATTGAAACAAAGAAAAATCCTATTGCATGTGTAACACTTTAATCAAAACCCCTTTAGAGAGACTTATTGTAACTATACAAATAATATTATGATATAATTATAATTCATTATATTATTTTTAAATAATTTATTATGTATACCACATAAATAAAATTTAGTGCACAAGACCAAATATTTATCAAATTAAGTAATTTGAGATGAAAAATCTTACTACTATTGAAGCATTTGAACCAAAACACCTTGATAAATTTAACATGGAATGGATCATAGAGTATAATTAAATATATTATAATAATGATTTAAAAATTAAAATATGGTAGTAATCACACAATATAAAATTAAATAGGTAGTGTAACATAAACATGTATCAATAAAAGAAAATTGAGACAAAAACACTTATAATTTAGTCATCCATTCTAGTGTTTCATAAATCATACTGAATAATTAAATTATGTTCACTACAAGCATACAAATGAACCATATTAATAAATATAACCATTTATAATCTTAATTTACTTTCATTTTTATTACATATAAATTGTAGTTACTTTATTACCTATTTTCATCATCTTATATTAGTAGTCTTTATGGTTTTGAACTAGTTTCGTAAAAATCTATTTGATATTCATTATGTTTTAAAATTAAATCCTTATTAGATAATATAAGGTAAAATAAAATATTACTAAATATATATTATAAATATTTAATTTAATTTCATATTAGTTTTGTTTTCAAATTATGATGATGAAATCAATAATGATTAAGTTTTTGTGATTCTTTTTGAATAAATGGTGTTTTATACATTAATGATTCAAATGTTGATATAAAATTACTAGATTAAAAATAATTATTTATATATTAATTTAATATTAAACAATTAAATAAGTTCTTTGAGTCAGCCATGACATAAATGAATAGTATTTTTCTAGTAGGTGGTTAAACCGACCCAAACCTGAATATGTATCAATTGATGAATGATTTTGAGATGGTTTAGATGTAATATAATTATATCAAAATAAAAATGATAATTTTTTTACTAGTGTGATTTGAAATAATTTTAAAGAATTATAATAAGAAATAATGTATATGAAATCATTACAAAATTTTTATAAAAGATTATCCTCTTTGAATGTTTATTTTGAATGATTAAGTTAAAGACGATCATTTTTTGTTCATATAATTAATAGGTTGTAAAATTTTTCATAAAAACATAATTATATATTAAAAATAATATTTATAATTTAATTACATCCTTATATACATCCTTTTAAGGTGGTTATGGATAATGAAACACATTGCGTCATGGATGCGAGAGTCTGGACAAGGCACAAACAATAGTTTTTTTTCATAATGGTGCATGATATGTGTAAAATATGATAATAAAATTAATATAGTAAAATTATAGTATATTAATGATACTAATAACATTATATTAGTGTATATATAATAAATTTTACAGATGATAATTATGAAAAAAAACTACATAGTTGACTTTACTCACGTGGGGGACTTGATTTTTCAATGGAAGTCTCCATGTAAATAAAAGCCTTATGCCATATAATGGTGATCACAAGCTACTGAAAATAGTATATGGTTATAATAGGATACAAAATTCATATTACCATGTATAATGTATAATTATTTATGAGTATTGAAGTGGTTAATATATTTCCCTTTTATAAGTGAGGGGTATGGTAGTTTTTGAGAGTAACCTGTGGATTTTCAATAATGAAAGGTTAATATTCAAGTGAAAAATGAAACAAAATAGATAAACTAGGATAGTAAAATTATTATTGGTCAAAAATCATCACCAACACTCATTTTCCAGAACATTTTGATTGATTTATGGCATTTTGTTTTAACTTTTATCCTTTTACCCAAACATACTTTTACCTTGTTAAAAAATATTTAAACAATAGTAATTAATTTTAATATAAAAGATTAATATTGAATGTATTAATTAATTTGGTTCTTATAATTTAAAATTGGTTTTACCAAATAGATATTCTAATGGTGTTAAAAGTTATTTAAATAAAATTAATCATGCAAAATAATTTTTTAGATAAAAAATGTTTTTAAGATATAAATTTATATATAATGTATAGATATGTTTGAATATATTTTTTAAAGAAATAAATTGAATAATTATAAAATATATAAAGGATATAAAGCTTAAAATGGTATGTAAAACTGAATTGCAATTGAAAATACTTGATCTAAAAAAATTTCAAAAACATTTTTTATATTAATGTACATTTTAATTAGTTATAAAACATTGGATGTAGGATTTATAAGTTTAAAGAATAATTTCATATGAATATTTTAATTCATTCAATTCATATTTTATTAATTATTGGGATTTCTAATCTTCTAGGTCATTCTTACATAATAACAAAGTTATACCAATTACAATTTTCATGAAAGCTGTATTTGTTGACTAAAAACCATCATTTTCAATAATAAGTAAATTTTTTTATGAGGAATTAAAAAGTGAATTTAATTTATATTAATTTTAAATTATATAATTTATAAATTTATTTTTTGAATAAAAACATAATCAAATATTGAAAAATCATTTTTATTAGAATGTGACATTTTCAAATATTAGCTATTATTATTCTTATTTCATGTCATTTATTAAATAAATAAGTTTTAAACCATTATTAATATGAATAAAAATTTAAAAACAAATATATTTTTCTTGAAATATGTATTTTTTTTATAAAAGGTGATTATTTAAAAAATTCATTTATATATAATAAATGATCTTATTAGTCATTTTGGTAAACAATTTGAATTCTATGAATATTAAAGTAGTATTTAATTTCTATGTACATATATTTCAAAAAGATATCACTCATACTTATTCCCTCTAATTTAGTGGATATGTTTTAATATTAATACATACGTATTTATATTTTTTCAAAATTTATCATTATTTCATTTATGTTTGGTGTTATGTCTGGAGAAATATATTAAAAACATTGTCCTATTTAAAGGGAGTTATATATTATGATTTTTATGTGTTAAAAACATTTTAAAAATAAATTTATAATTTATTTAACTTATTAATGGTTAGATTTTGGTGAGTGTGTGTCGAATATTTAGGGAAGGATGGAAATGAATGTGTGTGACCCAAATAATAAAAAAAGAAAAAAATGTTGAAACAAGATAGAAAAAATTTAAATTTTTGAAGCTTAATTTGGTTGACTATGTGAAATAAAATGTAGAAATAGTGGTTATAATATTTCAAAAGGTGTATAGGTTAGTAAATTGTGAAAAATGAGAGGAAAAAACCGATAATGATGTAAAGGGAAATCGAACTATCTTGAATTAACATGATATAATTCTTCTCAAGCTTCAAAATGACTTAACTATGTCAGTTCCTATGAATATATTATGTCAATCACATAACTCTTATTAGATTATCTCTATATTTTAGTGAACTCTCATGAGGAGATGATAAGTTGATCAAAAATTAAAAATTAAATAGTTCAAAAATAGATATGAGAGTGTAATACTTTTATAATATTAACTAATTATGATGAGGTTAATAGGATTTTAAAACTAACTACAGTCACCTCTCAGTATGTAGAGTTGTGTGATTTGAAACTCTTCAAGCACTTAATTTGGAATACTAAACAAGAGATGACACTAACACAATTAATTAAACTCGAGATAAGAAAACTAACGATATTTGTCTATTTAAATTTGAAAACCCCAAAATAATTAAGTGAACATGATTTAACAAACAAAGATCAATAAATTAAGAGGAATAGAAGACAAAAATTCTCTATCATTGTCATCTCGACCTTCAGGCTCTAGATCCAAGTATTGGACATTCTCCCAATTTATTTTTCTCTTCTGTTGTGTGCTCCTTGATAATGTGTGTTAGATACTATTATGTGATCCTCCACTTCAAAAATTTTACCATGAAATTTATTCATATGATATCACTAATTTTATCATAACCACGTTATCTTGGTGGAAGCATGTGATGATTAGTTATGCTATTATTATGGTGACCACCATGTGGAAGTAATTGTATTCTTATAATCAATGTAATAGACTCACATGAAACATTATTTGAATTTATGCAATGATACTATATGTGTATTCAAGATAAAATAGAGTTTTTATAGTCATTATAAAATTAAAGAATCTTATCATGTTTCATATCTTTGATGTTCTTTAATTTCAACGTGCTCATTATAGGATCTCTTTACCTTTAATCTGATATTCCCTTCATGAATTAAAATTAATATATTATGTCACCATAATCATTAAATTTATTCTTTTTACCATTTCACCATTTAGTAAGTCTAAATTTGTGTTCATAATGTTTTCATAGGTAGTATTTGAACCTTCCACACCTCAGGTGATTAATTCAGTACCTTGAATCAACAGGGTATTGGCCTTGACATAGCATCTATCCATCTTTCCATATAAATTAGAAAATTTTTGTTTCACTCGATCTTTTAGTATTGAAAAAATAATCATATCTTATCTCAACGATGATGAACCCTTTACACTCGAGATTTTCTTGGTACATAAAATTAGAAACCTCTTATACGGAAATCATTAAACATAGATCTACAACAGTTAGGATATGGGAGGCCCCTCCATCTTTAACGAACACTATAAAAAATAAAAACCAATAAAAAAACAGTGATTTAAATTTCTAATTTATAAATAAACATTATTCATGGATAATCCAATTAAAATTCATTTCAGTTAGATCTATGGCTTCAAGTATCATAATGTTGGATCTTAGATTTGTACTGATCTCCAACCTGAGAACTTAACATCGTTTCTTATTATCAAAACACAAGTTTGATAGGTCAGTCTCTATCAAATGTTTCTTTATAGGGCATGAAAAAAAATTATCTTACACTTTTAACAATGTCATCTTTCAAATCATTGAGATTACTCAACCTCTGGAATCAATAGTTAATGAATAAATAAAAACATAAAAACAAATCTTTCATAACCATTTACAAAATTGACTTCATATGGAGTCCTTCGTGGTCGTCATCATTTCACAAAGAAGTATTGGTCGATCTGTAAACTCAATCCTGAGAAAGTTCAAAATAGATTATAATATCTTATGGAAGATTCTCCCTTCACTGTGGGTTGGGAGTTTAATGGAAGCTCAATTTTGTGTGGGTGAAGAGGCATGGTATGTCATGGATTCCTTCACGGTTGGAAGAAAAATCATTCGTGGTTGGTTTAATTTTTCACTCATGGAAGCTTGGTAATATCACTCCTCCATGTGGTTGGTTAGATAAATCTAATGTGTTCAATTTATTTTTCTACCTTCATGATAAAAGTTTTATTCATATGACGGGATCACTTATGTTACCATAACTGCTTTATGTGGTCAATACCTCATCATCCATTGGCCCTTCACTTGCACTAAGTAAGGTGTTCATGATTTCTTGGTATCTATTCTTAGGGTTGGTATACTGACTTCAAGAGAGACTTGAGTTCACTAGGATAACATTACCTAATTAACAAATAATAATAATAATAGATAAATCAAATTAAAAATAAAGAATCAGTAAAATGATAAAAAAAAATAAAATTAATATTGATAATTTAATTATTTAAAAAAAAGAAAGGAAATGTAAAATTAAATAACAAAATATCAAATTAAAACAATTAAAAATACAATTTTTGAAAAAATAAATAAATGAACAATTCCAATAATGAAAGTCGACAATTCAAACAAAAAAACAAGCATAAAAATCACTGTTTACCAATATTTACTCATTTAACTAGACATTCACTAGAAATCTGAAATTAACTAATTAAATATGTACATTAAATTAATATTAATAGGTTTATTAATTTTACTAAAATTTATCAAAAATTCTAAATTATTCACCTAAAACATAAATTTTCAACAAAAAAACATTTAATTATATGTAATAATATGGAAAATATACCAATGTGAGAGACATGATAGTATGAACATAGGTACTCTCCAAAGGTTTTATAGAATTGGTTTTTCCGATAAGAAGTGGACCATATTCTTTGATTCATAAAGGTTCTAAGTCTCAGTTTGAAGCACAAAGGGTATTTAAATATCACCCTTAGGGCTGCAGGGGAAAAAGTGATTCATCTCTTGGGATGACCTAGTTGAGAGAGGAAGCTCAGACCAATAGTTGGACTGATGATCTAGTAGAGAGAATAAAACTTCATGTACTGGAGTTTACCATCATAGAATCTAATGTAGGTCCATCTATAGTGAGTGGTATTGTTCTTATAGTATCATCTATGGTAGTTTATTTATTTGTTTTTAGAGCCTCTCACTTGTTAATTATTTCTTAATGTATTGATTTAATAAACCCTCAGTTAGAGAATATGACTAAAACTATGTAAATTTGAAATACTCTTTAGATGATGATGGAACATGGATACATTTTCCTTTTTATTCGATATTGTTATCCAATTTATAATTTTCAAGGTATTTCATTTTTCTTGAAATAGATCTCTTTGATATTATATTCTAAAGGGTCTGGATGATGACTTTCAACACTTACATTGGCAATTATCATATAAGTGTGTCCTTTACAACCTCATACATTAATGTATGTCTTTTTAATGGGAATCAGATCCATGATCCATCCACATGGGACAAATTCTTTATAAAGTTGATAGACTTCGATATTTGGTCTCTTCATTTCAATGGGTACATGTTGAGAGAAATCTAGGTGCTATCTTATCCACAAGGTCAGGGACATTCCCAATGTATTTGTAGATGATGTCTTATGGTTTCCTCTCTTGAAAGTGGTCGTGTTCTATATCGGCCTTGTTTTCTGGAAGCAACCCATATCTTTGTCATCATATTTTATGGATCCAACTAAATTAAGAGAATTGAAAATCCAACTATATTACTTAAAGTCCAAGGGGTTTATTTTCTAATGTGCGTCTCGATGGGTGGCCCCAATTTTATGTTCTATGAAGGTCGATAGTTATATCTCATATACCAAAAGATGAATCATGAAATGGTCAATAATAAATATCCTATATCCTCTATTTATGAACTATTTTATTAGTTTAATACTATAGAATGGTTTTCTAAAATTGAACTCTAGTCTTGGTATCGCCATATTTGGGTGACAGAGGATGATATTCTTAGAACGAATCATTGAAGCATGTATAGATAGTATGAGTATCTTGTAATTCCATTCAGTTTAACCATTTCCCTATAGTATTTATAAATTTAATAAACTATATATTCCATCGCTATCTTTATTTGTTCATGTTATTGTTGAATGATGATATCATTGTCTATTCTATGTCAAAATATGAGAATAAGTGACACTTAGTGATCATATTGGGGATTTTTAGGGATCATTGGATATATGAAAAGTTATTTAACTGTAAATTCAGGATTGGGGATGTAAAATTGGTAAAACAAATGTGGTGTTTGAATAAACACTTTTGGTTAATAGTGATAAGGTGAAGGCCATTATTACTTGATAAGAACCGAATAATTCTTAAATGTTATATGATTCATGGGATTAACACGTTATTATCAGTGAATCATTTTGTTTTTATTTATGGTCGCTTCTTTGTTGATAGTTATCACCTTTAAGGGAGTGAAATTAGTATTAAATCTATAGTTGTAGATTTGTTGGATGAGATAAAGATTCATTAGACTGTAACCCAAATTTGGATCCTTCTTGAGGTTGGCTTAGGATACATAGTCTTTTGTGATTCCTCAGGTGTGGTTTTTTTGTTGTGTTCTAATTCAGGTCATTAACATGTTGGTATATTACTCTATGTAATGTCATCCACATGAGAGGAATAACCATACACATGACCTAGAGAAAACTATTGTTATACATGCTCTTAATTATTTAAAACATTACTTATTTGGTGAGAGGTTCAGGGTGTTCACTGATCACCAGTGGTTGAGGTTAATTTTCTCTCATGATGGACTAAACCTTACTCATAGATGATTGGTGGAGTACCTTAAGTCATTTAATTTTAATCATTCTTATATGATACTAAATCTCAATGTAGTCACCGATTCTTTGAGTAGAATGTTTCCATATCAATTAGTGAGGTAATCTATTGGGGAATGGAATATCATGTAAACAATGGTTGAGTTCTACTTAGAGGTAAGAGAGAAGAAAGTTTTTTATGGATAATCTAGACAACTCATTCTATCCTCAAATATTTTACTTCAGAGAAGGTAGGGGATAGTCAAATCTTGCACTTTAGAGGATCTATATATGGTGGGGATACCACTAGTGAGTGGTCACTATCTCTAATAAGATCTCTATATTATAAGAATAAGATTTCAGTCTGTTTATTTATGAGAAATGTGGTTATAGAAGAATATCACTAGTCTCAATAATCTGGTACCAAAAATTGTATTTTGATATGAAGTGAAAATTACATTGGTAGGGCATGAGGAGTGATATAACAGGATTGGTGCGTCAATGTTAAGCTTATTAATAACAAAAAGGATGAACAACAAGGCCCCACTTTCTTACCCCATCCTATACCCATTCTGACCTAGAAGTAGGATAACATGTCCATGTAATTTATTCTTGGACTACCTCATACCACTCAGGGAAAATTATATTTGGGTTGCGATCAACCTATTGACTAAATCTTCCCACATAATAACAATCAAAGAAATGAAAAAGGTGTAATATATCTAAAATTTTTATTTTTAGGAGGTTATGAGACTACACGATGTTCTCTACTCTATCATATCTGAAAAGAACACTGGTTTACATCTTAATTCTAGAAGGGACTTTGAGATATAATGTGTATGAATGGGAATCTAATTATAACATACCACCCCCATATGGATAGGAAAATAGAATGATTTTACCATATTCTGAAAGACAGGATTTCAGAATGTTTCCCCTACTTTGAAGATACATGGGATACCCATACAGGATTGGTCATGTTTTACTATAACTAAAACTACTAGTCTTCTATCCATATAGTTTTTTAAAAAGATATCTTTTGTTTTCCATTCCATTGTCACATACACTAGATAGAGATAAGTGACACCTCTATAGTGGGACCTCAAATTTTCCAAGAGATGATTGGAAATATCATGGTAGTTCAAGAGTTCATAGAGATTACTTAGACTATCCATAAATTAAATACCAACTATTGTAGTTAAACCTAATTTTTTTCTATGGGTGACTGGGTGTTTATAAGGGTATCACCTCATTTGGTTCATCAAAGAATGGGGAAATTGGAGAAGATAACCATGATATGAAATGGTCATTTTGAGATCACTGAGTGGATTTGAACGATTGTATATATAGTGAATTTTCCACTTAAGTTAATGAAAATTCTTAAAAAATTATATGTTTCTCAATTGAGTAAGTATAAGATTAATTGGAACCATGTTTTTAGTTGGGAAGAGCTCATGTACAAAGAAGACATATCAATTTTGAACAATTAGTTCAGATCATTTACTCCCTAGAAAAGGTGATTTTCTAGATATATATTTGTTTATTCCATTTGTTATAGAATTATGCTTATGATTTTCATGAGACTTGGGAGTAATAATCCCATATAATGGAGAAATATCCTTGTTAATTCTTGGGACTCACATCAGGTTTACTTTTTGGGGGAAGAAAGTGGGATGGTGGGGAGAATTTCCACACCCATGAATTTTTTTTAGGTACTTAATGAATTATTTTTTTATTAGTCTTCATTTATAGGTATTTTTCTTTTAGAATGGTCAAAATTTATAAAACTAGAGTTGTTCCATTGTTTGACCACATGAATAGGGAAAATAATAAAAAATTGTGTAGCTTGACTACAATATTTAGCAGCAACATTCCACCAGGTCAGTTCATAGTTTACCAACTAGTCAAGACTAACCATGAAAGTGATCAGTTTAATGTAGTGTGACCCACATGGTTGGTTCAATTTTTATCAAACTATGTGTCCAAAACATGTAATCTTACCATAAATTAAATTTATTGTGATTTCGATTATTCTCTCACTTGATTTTAATACCCTAAGTCTCCAATTCTCTTCCCACTCAATCTGTATCTCTTTTCAGATATGAAACTTGAAAATGAAACACCATTATTCCTTCCTATATATATGGATTCAAGTGAGATTTTTAATATTCTTGATGATAAACACCTACATAATAACTCTTTTTTCCATCCACTTGACTCATTATTTATTCTTTTATAGTAATCACATCTCTAGATACTGATGGAGTCCTATGTTTTATCTTAACTGATTTTATAGGTGTTTGTTTTCATATTTATGGGGTTTTATTACCACAATAGGATCTATTAGGGAATTGTTTGGTGAATTTGTGTTTACATGTAATGTTAATCACTAACTTGGATTCCCATCCCATTTCATTTTTTGGATCATAAGTATTTTCTACATCATAAGGTTTCAAGACTTAATATGTCTTCATTGTAAGACTTTGTTTGAGTGTAATAATTTGAGGTACAAACTCTATGTCTATGTAATCATTTCAATTATTTGATTTTATGAATTATTAATAACATAAATTTAGAAATTGGAAGAGTACTATACTTACTAAGACATATGAAAATAATAAAATGTGATCCATGAAACAAGTAGGAGGCCCACTTCAAAAAGATCCATGAATCCATACATATGATGATTTTGAATGATTTAAGGAAAATTATTTCATGGAGAATAAAATAAGGAAATAATTCCAAGTCTTTAGGTAATTTAAAGGGAAGATCATGGTTAATATTAAAATGAGATTTGATAATAATAAATAATATTTATACTAACCAATTTGAATGAGAATATTTCACCTTCATGTGAAGTTCATAGAATCACCATATTTCAAACACTAAAGATATTATTCATAAAATATTTCCTATAAAAAATTTTATGTGTAGGATAATGAAGAATAATTTTTTGAGAGATATTAATTGATACTGGAAATCTCTATGGGGAGATATTTAGTTTAACAAATAAGAAAAAGCTAGTAACATTCCAAATACCCTGTGCATCTATTATGAAAGATATGGAGTACAACACTAATGTTAATACGTTAATGCTGAGAATGAAATAAGAATCATGAACTATTTTCATTATCCCTGTGATATTTCATAGATATTATATTCAATGATAAAGGAAAATAATTATTTATAATCAAGAGTATGTGAAGACTTAAAGGAAAGTAAGGTTGGTTGTCTTTAACTGTAATGGACAATATTAAATAACTCTTTAAGGATAATATCAAGAGGAAACTTTAAGAACTATTGGGAGGTAGTATAAATATCCCCTAGTAGGTGGAAAGGAAAATATTTTTGGGAGATATATTTAACTTGTGGGATGATAGTATAAATAACCCATTAGGTGGTGGATGCTGTGAACACTTGTAGAACCATGATTTTTTGAAATTATTTCCTGGTTACTTAAGTAGATTTATCAATAATATTATTAGAATATAGATTTTACATTGTACTCGAGTGATTCATTGTGGATAAACTATATCTCAAAACACCACCCAAACCTAGAAAAGTGTAGGCTTTCATGGCATAAACTTGTAAGTACTTATGTATTTCATCTTTTAAATTATTTATATTTGAGTAAGTGTTGGAGATTTCAAAAATAGTGGATCTAAGATTTAATTTTCCAAATAGGTTTAATTAAGAAGAGAGAAAATTCAATAAATAAAAAGGGATCAATAATTAGTTCCTACTCTTCTTAATGATATCACCAAACCTAAGAATAATAATACCTATATGATGTGATGATTAGAATGAAATATGGGTTTAGGATTGAGATCTTAGAGGATAATTAGTTTTCCTTATGATGATGAAATTACTAATTGTATCCCAGTTGTGATTATAATTTCTCAATAAATGGAATCTTCATTGATGTTCCGAACAATAGTGTGCCCACCAATGAGGTTATAGGAAATATAGTAAAGGGAACTTAGGTGGAAAACCCAATTGTATCTAGTATACATGAAACACTTCCTCTTGGATCAACCTATTGTAATATTGTGACCATAATACATAGTTGTTGATGATGACTTGTTACATGATATGAAAGATTAATGTAAAGATATAAATGGACACTCTGATGGATTGGTGCGTATCCAATGTTCCATACTATCATGTAATGAGAGAAAACCCTTTTGGTGAATCTAGATATATGTGACAATTTTAGATGATATATGTATATATTTTGGTAGATAAATCTAAAAATTCATGGTGAGATGATATAAAAAAGGGCATGATAACTGGTATTTATATTTTATATAGATGGGTCACATTCTATTTTTACTATATGTTTATAGTGTAGTTCTTATTCTAATGATGATTTTTTCCTTAGTCCCTCTTTGATTTCAATTTTGTGTTTTCATTATATTTTTATAGTTTTTATTAGATATTAGAATCTTTTGGGTTTATCATTTATGGGTTTATTTATTTTTCTCTTTATTCACTATTTTATTTTGGGTTTTTATTATTTAGGGGCATTAAAATGATTTATGGGTTTGGTGGGAGAATTATGAGTGATACATTTTGGATATAGATGAGGCCACACAATGTTAGTGTCTTATGATATTGGAGTGGTAGTATGGTACACCTCATTGGGATATGAGGGTTTAAAAGACATCAATCTCAAGTACATGGGACCATAGATTAGTTGGTTAGTACTAGTATGAGTGTTTGGGGTTCATGTGTCTTCTAGCTAAGATGGAATTATAATATGAATTATTTTGGGAATATATAATGTGGGTTGATCTTCACTTACTGTAGAATTTCCATCATGATATACTTTCACATGTATTCAATTTATTGAAAATTCCACATGAGTTTATGTGAGTGTGGGAGTCTTATTGGGTCATTGAACCCCCACCCACCCACATACAAAACATGGGATTCAATTTATATGTGTTGACCTTTTTATATTCATTTAATGTATAGATATTAGCTTAGAAATAGATTAATATTATGTGATAAGTGGTGTAGTGGTGGCCAATGATTTTATAAGAGTTTAAATAGTTATTTAGGTTATTAGTCATTTCCTATTTATTTATCCAATGTACTATATATGTGTAAGTTAAGATTCTACATATTATTATTTTCATAATACCTATTATGAATATATTTTTATACATATCTATTATATTGATACATCATATATTGTATTAAATCCATCTAATGAATCATGATATACAATATTTTCCCTTTATTTTAGATATATAGGTTTTTTATATGACTATATATGGAAATTTTATACTAAAAAATTGGTAAATTTGGGCATAATGCTTGTATTTTATATTTTAGGGAACAATTTCCATGTGATCATTTTAGGCCCTCACTGCTAGTCGATAGTTTCAAGAGTATAAGGATGCGTGTATGAAGTCAGTTGGGGGCTATACTTGGTTACTGTTCATGTGTTCTTATTTGAGTCATTATAATTTTGTTCATACTAACATCATAGGTTTTTATATTCAAATTATATATCCAAATTTTTCTCAATTTTCTAAAACTACTAGTTCTTGATACTAGAATTGTATTACTAGGTATCTCACATCATTCCACTAAAAACATCAATGATCATAATTATTTATTATTAAATAACTCTAATTAACAATACCCTTGGTAGTTTATGAAAACATTCCCATATTATGTTCTCAATAATAATATTTTTAAAATTTTAATTTCTAATGGTTATCACATTCTAAAACCAATATCACAAAAATAAATAATAAATATATAAGAAATATTATCCCCCAATAATACCATGTTTCAGTGATATAAAAAATAATTAATCAAAACACATTACCTTATAAAGTGGATTGATAGTTCGATACAAATTAGGTCTCTACTTGAATGAACAATTTAACTTTTGTTTAAGATCAATCAACGAATCTTCAATTAGAATAATTATTGTCCCATTTTATAGATTCTATAAATTAAGCAGGGACTCAATATATATAAAATATAGACTCCATTTGTGTAAATATAATTATTATTACATTCAAAATATTATTTTATAAATAAAATAAAACCATATTATGTTTCCATAAAAATCACATGAAATCTATTTTAGAGTTTTCCATCCTTACCGTTTCACAAAAATTTATATAAAACCATAGACTATATAACATAACATAGAATATTTCTACTAATACAATTTAAATATCAGGGAATTCAAGTAGCAAAAAACAATATCTAAAATCCAGAAATGGATATAAATAATAAACTCATATCAAATCATCTTTTTTGATTCCATTTTACCATATTTAAACTATTTAATATGACTCTATTCAATTTAGAATTTATTATGGTGAGCTAATTTTAACTCAATAACACATATTATCAATCTATAAGTTATATCCATCATACCCAAAATAATATAAATGATCTCAAAATCATGTTACAGATTCCTAAATATATGTTTAAACTATGGTTCACACCACACATCAGTATACATCATACCCAATAAAGTTAATTCCAATTTTTTAATTAATTTTTTCTATCAATTAATATTATTTTTTCTAGAAAAATTATTACCACATTCATCATCATCCTTTTAAAAAAAACTTCTTTAATTTTTTTCCCATACAACACCATAATTTTATAAACTGACCATTTTACATATCTTTTAGAATATTTAATAGATTAAAAATTATGAATAATTTTCCAATCATAATAAAATATTTAAAATTCAACCTCAAACCCAAAAACTATCTTGATAACTAACTTTATATAAATAACAAAAAATGTTACACAACCAATTATTAAAACCATGTTGGTTTTATATTTATGTGGCTCAAAACATTTTTTTTTCAAACTTCAATATATTTTTTTTAAAAATTTAAATCATAAAAACCTATTCAAACAACTTACTATACAATATAAAAAACGTTCAATATATAAATTATTTCCTATAATCTTGATAATAATCAATGATATTAATCTAATCCCATGTCCCTTTTTGTAAACATAAATTACATAAATCCATATTCCACTAAAGTAATAGAGATGAGGAACATGAGTAAAACCATATAGAAAATCCCATAAATAATACTAAGATTGTTGACAACACTTATAAACATCAATAACTAACTAGTTGAAAACTCATAAATATGAATTTCTTTTGAGAAACCCTATATAGTGATCAAGGACTAACTCAACATATAATATAATCCTACTTGAGTCAAGGTCATCATGAGAAAAAAGAGTATCATTCACAGTTCATCGATGATTCATTTTATTCGTGATCTTGCCCATGGAAACATTCTCGACACAAAAAGATAAAACAAGCTCACCCCTTATGATTACTTATTAACCTATACATGTAAAATTCTAACATAATGGACTCGGAAATCTTCTTCATGATTCTTATTCATTGAAAGATCAACTCTAGAATCATAAAATTTAAAACATCCCTTATTCCAATTCTCCCCCTATCATCTTCTCCAGTTATATTTATCAAGTCATCTTATCCCCCTTTATCGATGAACAAAAGGTCACTCTATTCTTTTCTGTGACATGGTAAAGAACATATAGTAGCACATAGATAGAAAACACAACATACATCGGGGAGAGTGGGTCCTATATCGACAATGTTCATGTTCAAGGAGTTAACTAAACTCCAATAACTAGTCTATGTTATTCAAATGATTCACTATGTAAGTCCTTTATTAGGATGTATGTAACCTATAGTTCAGTACACACATAAACCAAATTTATAAGGATATGATCCAATTTATCCTTGATGATATGATATTTGATTTCAATTTTCTTCTTACATTAGTGATGGAATAGATTTTTTCTAATATTTATAGAATGAGAATTATCAAAATGGGATCCAATTATAGACTTCAATTTATCTCCCATATCATCATGAATTTTCTTCATCCATAGTAACTGTATGAAATCTTGTGTAGTAAATGTGTATTTCTCTTCTACGATTATCAAATAAATGAAATCTTTTTTCATACTTATACAATAAATACATATCCCACCATGATATAATAAACCACCCAATGTAGACTTTCGATCATCTTCTGAACAAATCAAATTTACATCTTTAAAACCCAAATACTCTTAATGGGATGTTTCATTGTACAATAAATTAAAATCCACTATGAATTTTATATATAGAAGTGTTATTTTCATTGTAATTAAGTGCCCTGATTAGTTATTAATTCTATACTATGTTAACTCAGATGAAGTAAAAAAATTTCAGTTTATGTCGTTGATAAGTATAATAGACTGACAAGGATCAATCTATATTCTATTATATTGATTCTTTTTTCTTTATCATTAACTAAAAATTTCATCTATGTAGTAACTAGAGTAGTTATATCATTGAAATTTTTCATTACAAATCTTCTCAAAACATCCTTGGAATACTTTTATTCAAAAATAAATGTGTCATGTACTCCTTATGTTAGTTATTGAACAAGGAAAACATTATCTCTCCAATCATTGACATTTTGAACTTGTATTTCATGAATTCTACAAACGTTTTTCACTACACTCCATTAGATATACTAATGATTATATCATCAAAAATACCATCACCATAATTGTTTGATTACTCTCATTACTACTATATATATTGAAACCAACTCCTCCACATAGGAAATCTAAATTCTTTAAATACTAACCAAGTTGAGAATACTATGCTATTGGTGTCAAATTCAACCCATATAACACATTGTTTAATAGATATTTTTAACATATTAATAAATGAGAAACTAATCTAGATGTTAAATATAAAATTATTATTCTACAACCCCATTTAGAAATATTGACTTGACATCCATATGAAAAAAATTTGAATTTCCACTTCATGTTTGTGGCTATGAATAATCAAACCATCTATAGCCATGAAACTAGTGTAAATGTTTCATCAACATCAATCCATTCTATCATAGAGTATACATTGAATACAAGTAATAATATATTTTGAATTATTATTTTATTTTAAATTTTTTTATTATAAAAAACCCAATTGGGCCTCATGATATTCGTTTCTATCAGCCTCAATACAATATACAACATCCAATTAATTTTTATTTGGTAGAAATCCTCATTCATTATTCGAACCTAATACTTATATCTTATATATTTTTGAAATCATTTTGGCTCAACATATAGTAGAAAATATTCTTGATATAGTGCATTCATCGACCATGTCTAAATTGGATCTCCCTAATCACTGATTATGTTATGCCTATAAATTTTTGCTCGGATCTTCATTTTTTTTGTAGATATATGTCTATGTGCATCCTTCACGTCATCTAAATATTCTTAAGAGTTTTCCTCGAGTATTTACACTACCCCTATGTTTCAAAATCTTCATAACTATCATATTGTGACTATTGTTGGATTTTCTAAATAATCTTATCATTTTACACCAAAACTACTACATTTCTCTATAAAAGTTTTACAAGATTCTTATTAAATAATATTTATGCTTCTATTTTTTCTATGTATCCAAGAAATATCCCTTCATCTCCACATGATTCAAACATCCTCTATTTCACCTTATTGATAATAAATCTCTTACTTTTAAAGACTAAAAATTACTTCAATGTTTTCTTATTTCTATACCACAAATCATACGAAGTATTCTCTTCCATAAGACATAATAAGGATATGTTAGAAATATAGACCAATGTCAATATTTCTTATTTTAGAAATTTTTTTGAGATGTTCTTTCTCAATAAGAATCATTCTGACCATGTTGTTGATAGTATTGTATCGTCTGTTAACCACTCCATTTTTCTATGGAGTTATTACTATTTAATCTTTGTTCCTTAGACCATGTTTCTAGAGATAATCCTATACTTTTATATCTATGAACTTCACTCCATTATGAGTTTGGAAATTCTATATTTTTTGACATAACTTCTTTTTAACTTTCCTTCAATAATGTGTTATGCAACTAAACACCAAGGACTTTTTGGTGGTAATTTAATCCCATTCCATTCTAATAAAATCATCAATAAAAATGAAAAAATATATATTTCCATAAATATATCTCGTTGAAATAGGTCCAAAAACATCAATATGCACTAGTTAATGAACACTTATTAACATTTAATATTTCACCTTATATGTATTTCAAGTAACATTATCTTATCAGAAAGTATCACACATATGAGTATGATCATGTGATAACATTGGTATATATCATTCTGCATTACATTTCATCAGATCTTACAATGTAATTTGAATTAGGTGACTAATATATTTATATAAAACCCAATTTTCTTCTTTATTAGACAGAACAAACATATTTTTTTCTCCATTCATAGGGTAAATATCCCCATTTATGCATATTCCTTAAAAACACAATATTTTCCATTGATGATGTACAACTTCTTAGTAAATATTATAGTGTGTCCTGAGTCACATAGTTTAATGAAACATAACAATTTGTGAGTGAGGCATTCAAAAACTAATACATCTTCATATTTCAAAAAATTTAACCCAAACGTGTCTTTTCCTAAGGTGATAATATTTGGGACTTTATCATTTTGAAATCTTCTGATAACATTCTTGTAACATGTATTTCTTATCATTGGATATTTATTTCTTATAATGTTGGTGGTGTATCCATTATAGATGATCCATATTTCTATGAGATCTGATGCTTTGAAGGAAATCTACACAACCACTACCTTCTCATATCTTTTCTTTATGATCCATGTCTTTGACTTTATAATTTATATTGTCTAATATTCACAATATTCCATAGATTATAATAGACTAACTTCATCCTGTAATACTATAAATTGATTTTCCATTGTCATTTTTTCAATAATCCATTGAGTTATTATATACAACCAATTTGAGTATGTTCCATAACATTCTTTTATATTGTTGATGAATAATATCAAACTATGTGACCAAATCCTCCACACCAAAAATAGTTTCCCTCAAATTAATTATTGGAATACTTAATTCTAGTTAGATACCACAATTTATCCCAATAACATTTGTACCTCTTGGATATGGAATATACATTTGGATAATGTACCAACTTTCCACAACAATAACACTTGATATGAGGAGCATTCCTACATGTCATGAAGATATCATTGTTTTACCCTTGGGTTATATGAATCTTTTTATTTTGATTTATTCCCAATGAAATATTCAACCAGAGAGTGTGATCTATTTTTAGACTCCAAATATCACTTATTTCATTTTACAATCATGGATCATACCAGATGTATCATTCTAATATGTCATTTTTTCTCCATACATTCCTTTGACTATTTTTATAGACCTTGGTACTCTAATTTACCTTTTTTTATCAACTTTATGACATGATTTTCCAATATAATATCGGTAGTTATGAGTTTCTCCTAGACTTAGACCATTCTTCATAGTCTGAAAACTTCTTACTAAGGTTCTTCAATTATTCTTACACGATCTTTTTCTTTTTAATCTAAATATCATTAATTTTGGTCTGTTTTTCAACTTTGAGAATGTACTCCGTGGTTTCCATTGAGATTTCTGGCATGTAAAACTTATGATTTTTAATTTCATCCTTTATCTTAGACTTTTCTTCTTCATTTTGTTGCATATAGAGTTTGGAATCTTGAACCACTCTCTTGGATTTCTTTGTTTTGTCTATCTAAATGTCTATCTCCTTATGTCAATATTCTAATTTATCTAGGAGTTTGACCCTTCGTTTAAAGTATCCTTAATTATTATATATTTCTTCCCTTATATTTGAATTTCCTACAACTTCCACCATTTCATTTTCTCCATGATCATTATAGTCTTCCAAATCATATACCTCAAATTATCCAAAAATTTCATTTTTCAGGTGAAATAATATTATTATTTCTGAAGTAATTTTTTTTAGTTATCTTCCTACCATTCATATTGGTTGAAGTATTCTTCTTTGCAGTTTCATCATCATGACCATCATCATAATTATCTTTAATATTCTTAGGTTACTTTGTTGTAATATCTCAAACCGTTCCACAATAAAAGCATGAAAAGAGAAGTTTCACTTTATACTTTCCTTTCCCCCATTGTAGGTTTGAGGAATAGAATGAAATAACCTCATCCATAACACCTGTTCTCTTTGTGAAGTATAAGGTTAGATCAATGTGGTTATTCATTGATTATAGATAACTCAATGGGATCAAATTGAATAATAAGTACCCTATTCAAAGGATTGGTGATTTATTTGACCAGCTTCATGAGGACCAATTCTTCTTAAATATTGATATTCTATCTTGATATTATCAACTGAGGGTAAAGAAAGAGGATACTCTAAATATTTCATTATGATCAAGATTTAGGAATTATAAGTTAATTGTTATGAATTTTGTCTTGACTAATTCTCATGCAATCTTTATGGATTTGATGAATAAATTCTTTAAAGACTACATTGATAACTTTGTGGTAGTTTTTTATTAAATTTGTTCTAAAATATTTTAAAATTTATGTGGGGAATAATGATTTTCTAAGGGTTATATTGTAAACTCTGACGAAAGATGGTAGTTGGGAATGTTCAGAAAATATGAATTTTGGTTACAACAGAATTATTTCTTGGGGAACATTATATCAAATGAAGGAATCTTAGTTGAACATTTCAAGAAATAGGTGCGGGAGGAGTGGTCTCATCCTATAACAGCAACTGAAATTCATATTTTCCTTGGATTAGCATGATATTATTGGAGGGTTGTGATATTTTTCTTCAAAAATTTCTAATCCCATAACCAAGTAAACTCGAATAGGGTAAAAGTTCATCAGGAAAATGGAGTGCGAATAATGTTTCCAAGATCTAAAAAAGATATTTATTACAGCACCTGTGTTAACACTGCCCTATATCAGAGAAGGATTTGTTATTTTTAGCGATCCATATTTGAAATGAATTGGGTGGATCCTCATGAAAAAGGACAAAGTTTTTACTTATGAATATCTACAATTAAATACATATGAAAAGATTTATCCTATTAATGATTTGGATATTGCTATAGTTGTTTCTTCTATAAATATATGGAAGCACTATCTTTATAGAGTGAAATATGATATATACATAGACCAAAAAAGTTTAATGTATATTTTCACATATAAGGAATTGAACATGAGATGGAGGAGACAATTTTAACTTGTAAAACACTATTTTTCTAAATTCATTATCATCCTAGATGAGAAAACAATGTCATTGATGAATTAAGTAAAAAATATACTATTGTTCTAGCTAGGATGAGGATTCAAGGAGATCCTTTGACAAAAGACTGAGTAGAAATAGACATGGGAATTATAAAGTAAGGAACATCATGAAACCTATCACAAATGATCTCTCAACCATAATTACTAGATACGATCAATAAATATCAATGAGATGATCGATTTTTTGCAAAATAAGATAGCAGTTGTAAAGGGTTGGAATTCATCTAGGTTCAATATTGATCTATAATGTGTACTAAAATTTCATACAAGACTATATGTTCTATATATTCTAGAAATAAATAATGAACTGATATATGAAACTCATAAATGTAATTTCTCTATACATTCTGGAAGTACTAAAATGTATAGGGACATTGATGATAATTATAGGTGGGATAAGATGAAAAGGGAGATTTCAGACTACACTATAAGGTGCATGGTGTGTCATCATGTTAAGGTAGAGTGAAAATTTTATAATGGGGTATTACAACCACTAACCAGACTAGTAAGATCCAATGTCCACATAAAAATTATGGATAAACCTTCAACATTATCTGATTCCCAAATTGAATTTCAATATAGCCTATCCGCCCTAAACTAATGGAAAATTTGAAAGTAATATTTATACACTCGAGGATGTATTGAGAACATGATCAATGGAATTTAAATGTGGATGAGATTAACATATCCCATTTGTTGACTTCTCATAAAATAATTGCTTCCATTCAAGTACTAAAATGGAACCCTAAGAATATCTATATGAGAAGAGATGTATAAATCATACATTTTGGGATGAAGTATGTGAGAGAAGTTTTTTTGAGACTAATTCTATGAAAGAGATGATATAAAAGGTTCATTCCATCAAAAGAAACATAATGTATTCTCAAAGTAGGTAGAAGATCTATCCTAAAACCATCGAATAGACATGAAGTTTGGTGTTGGTGATAGAGTGTTTCTTTGAATATCACATTAGAAGAGATTCAGGTGGTTTGGGAATAAAGGGAAGCTAATCCCTATGTACATCAGACCCTTCGAAATCCTTTATTGCATTGGAGAAGTGGCTTATTCTCTTTCACTTCCACCAAATCTATCTCAAGTCATAATTTATTTCATGTATCTATCTCTAGAAAGTAAATACCCGACCCTTCACATATACTGAATCCTAAGGTGGTATAGCCAAAACATGACCTCTCTTATAAGGAGCATATGGTGGAGATCTTAGACCACAAAGAAAAACATATACCTAATAAGGCTACCCACATCGTCAAAGTGTTTTTGAGGAACCAAAAAATATGAAAAAGCGATGTGGGAACTAGAAGAAATAATGAGGCCGATGTACCCACACCATTTATCAACCTGGATAATGAGTTGAAATTTTGAGAACAAAATTTATTAATGGGGGATGAATATAACAACTCAAATATTTATAATAAATTATATTTCCTAAAAATGTGTGTTATATTGTATTGTTGACAACAAAATAATGTCTTTTTTTTATGAAGTGATTATAATGGGAAATGTGACCATATGGTTTTGACCATTATATAACCATTGTTCAATATGACCATTGGTAATTATACTCTTGGTAATAATTTTACTATTATAATTAGAGTTTATAAGTGATATTTTGACGAATGAAAATTTATGTAGAAAGATGAGTTTATGAATGCAACTAGAACAACCATGCTATTTGAAGACCATTTGTAGAAACTTGAGAGGGAGGTATCATCACTAGGTTTCTCCCTTGAACAATTCAAATATGAGGTTCTACATGTGAATCTTGAACTAAATCTCCTTCGACAGAAGTTCAATCTAGTAGAGATTAACACTCATTCAATGTTATCCAAGGAACTCTATAAATGTAACACCATTACACACCTTACTCTTAGGGTGTACATAGGTGTAATAATTTGTTACATGTTCTGTCCTTAATATGAAATTCATTTTTATAAATATAATTTTTATTCCATTATTTCCCTTTTGATAATTTGTTTTCATAAAAATTTTATGAATTTGATAAATGGATATTTTAAATAGAAAATATACTTTTAAAAAATAAAAAATTATTAAAATTATCTTTGATTTTATGGATAATTTTTTTCATAAAATAGTATCATTATAAATATCCTAATTAAATAGAAATGATAAAAAATTTATTTTTTTAAGTGTCATAAATTTCAATATTCACTTTCTATCAGCTATTATTTTTAATAATTAGGGTATTTTATTCTTAAAAGTTAAAATTATCATATTTAGATAATTATTATGATAAAATAAATATCATTTTTGAAATCATCATGTTGATATAATGTTAGGATGAGTTTATGGTAATTTTATAAAATAATTTATTTTTTCATGAATAGTAAAAAAATATTTTTAGTTTTTCTGTATGTTTAATGACATCATAATGATGTTATAAGTAATATAAAATTATAGTCTATTCCTATGGATTATAATAACATAATAGGTTTCCCAAGAGTCCAATACCATGGGAATGCCCATGATATTCCATTTTACCAATAACTAGGTGTCCAAAGAGATTAATAAACAAATACCCCCATATTTATATAAATAACCTCCCATTTCTCCATTAAATTCTCATAAAATTCATCCTATATAGAAATATGATTGTTTAACCTCCTTAAGAGTAACCCCAATGTTTCCTCTAGCCCTTAATGTCCCGATCTTAATGTTTTAGGAACTAAACATCTCAATATTTATCTATTTTTCTCAAGAAACTATCTTAAGTGAATACCCCTTTAAAAGAAACTGGGTTGATTATTCACCAAAGTAAATAAAATAATTTCTTGATAAAAAATGATTAATGTCAAATTCTCTTTTTCCTTTAATAATTCCTTTGATGTGATATTTTTTTTAAATTTCCAAGTATGTTCTTATGTCCATTTTATTCTATCCCTTTGTTTTATTAAGTGTGTTTTATGAATGAGACACCCTTTTACCCTATCCTTTTCCAATTTTCCGAAATCATTTTTCATACCTGTTATTCTGATAATTTTTTTTCTCAATATTTCCCTCCTATTTTCCATAGATTATTTATAAAATATTTTATTATGCAATATTTGGCACACATTTAGTTAGACATATGAAGTGTGTTCCCTAATAGTGCTCTATTTCATTGGGTAATGAAGTTAATCTCTATAAATGACATGTTTTACGATACCATGGGTAATAGCTTTGGTAATTTTTACGATAGTTCAGTGAAAAACATTAGTGATATGCTTATAAAATTATAAAATAAATATTATAGCCACATTTACATGTTATGATTCATGTTATTTTATTTATTATATGCCTTATGTTCTATTTTTCATGACATAATGATATTTATCATGTTCTTATTGAATTTTCCTCAAGATCAAATGTAAAATTTTTCTCTTGTTTTCCCTTACATGTCCTTATGCTCACCTTTTCCATTGATGTATGTCTCTAGGTTGTGATATGTATAAATTTTACTTAGGATAAACCTATTATGAAGCTTTTCAAGTGGATTAGAATAATATTTTAGGATTTCATGTAGTATGAACCTTTTTCGCAAGAAACAAATCATTAAAAATCATTCATTTTTACCTTATAAATAAAAAGTTATGAAATAATTTTATTTAATACCATATGAATTTAAAATTTTACTTGGATTTAATTTTTTTATTTTTCTGATATGTTTCATGTTTTGATGAATAGTGAGAAAATACAACATTCTAATTAAAAACAACATTTTTTTTTAAATAATTTATAGCGTAAAATTAAGTTTTTAATTGGTTTTAATGTATAATTAAATCAATTTTATATCATTTAATACAATTTTTTTATTGTAATAAACATCACATTGGATTTGGATATAAAAATATTTTAATCTTTTTGAATATTTTCCCATTTTAAAATTGGTTTTCATGTCTCATCAAAAGGATTAATATTAAATTAGTTTTATCGAGTTATGTGTTCTGAATATTGAAAAATAGATTCACAATTTTGAATTAGAAGTCCCAAAATTAGTAAATATTCTGATTATAATTGTAGAAAATATGAATAATAACTTTAGTAATTTTTTATTTCCATCATTCATTGTAAATTAGGTAATTAATTATACAAATAACATTATAAATAATATAAAATTTCCATAACACTTGTAATAATTTAAATTTCTAGGTTAATGTAACAATTATTCATCCTTGGGCCAATCTTCTGACCTCTTGGAGCTGCTTGGATGTCTTTAATCATTTTACAGTATTTTATTTTAAGGAAACCTCAATGATTCCACACTTATGATTTAATAACTATAAATTTTTTAATACAGGGTTATTTAGAATATATATTTGACTATGAATAGTATTTAGAAATTAAAAATGTTTATATTTATCATGGAATTTTTTTTCTAATTTTTTAGAAATTAATATTTACCATATTGGATTACAAAATGATGAAGGTATAATTGTTTAATTAATTGAAATATCAATTAAATGATATCAAAAATATTAAAATAAATATAATTTGAAATAATTAAAATAATCTAAGAATTTTACAGATTAATTTTACATTTTAGTGATGATTTTTAATAATTGGGTCAAATTTATGTTGTTTTTGTTGACATTTTTAGAAATCCATGTAATGCATAAGGTCAAAATGGATATTATTTATATTTTGAAAGAATTAATATTTAATCAAATGATATAAAATTCCTAAAAATATAAAATTTGGTCAAATAATTTTTATAATGTTCAAAATTTAATCAATGTTCCATTAATGGTTATTTTGGAATTTTATTGTCATTATATTAACCCTTAAAAAGTAAAAACAAATGTTTTCATGGTAAGAGTTAAATGGGTTAGATACGGGTTAAAGAAAATGTATAAAGATTAAAAAATAATTAAAACCTTTCTAATTTTCATTTAATGAATTTATTTTAACCCACAATAATCCTATATTTTAAAAAACTTAGTTTGGATGCATTTTTAATATTAAAATAGTTTTAATAAATTTAATATTTTGAGAAATTCCAAGAGTGCCCCTCCCCTCTCTTGTAAAATATAAAATCTTCTTCTCTTTTATTAACACTTAAAATAATATTTATATCAGACACGAACTGAGAAAATCTATTTCTAGAATCCATTTCCACATTCCAGATCTATTATATTAGGAAAGAAATCACCCTCAGTGGTCATAATGTGCTAAAAAAGGAGACCGTGTGTAGAAGAGGTATTGTTTTAATCATGTATTTCTATTTTATTTATTCTTCCAATTTCTTCAAATATTATGAAAACTTGGTGAAATAATAACTTCAGTGTCCTAAATAGTATTTTATGTTATTATATTAATATCATCACCTAAATCCATCTCCACTTGCATCAAATGGGAAAATAATTATCATTAATTTGTACGGAGAAACACTGCCTAACAAATCAATATAATTCATTTTCCATAACCTTATTTCAAGAATGGTTATAATTATTGAATTATATTTTATAAATCATATTCATTACATATTTTTCAATATTAATATATAATATATCATTTATTTTTTTCCATTACAAGAACATTAAAATGAAAACGTCGTTCATGCGTACGTGTGAACTATCACCTCTATAAATTTATGTAATTTGTTTTTAATCACCATATCACATGGGTAATATATATAATTATATTTTAGGAAATAATATTATATATATTATATTACTATAATTATTTAATGGTAAAATGATATTAACCGTTTTTCGATAAATATCATTGAAAAAAGGAAAATATTACTCATGCATACATACGACTTACTATCTCCAGGATTAAAACATAGTTCATTTTTCATATCCATATGTAATGGATTAATTTTAAAGTATAAATGAAGTATAATTGTTATTATTATTTAATAAATATTATTATGTATATGATGGACTAATTTCACCTTTTACTATGGACATAATATAAAATTCATATTGGAATCAAGTAATGAATATCATCAAAAACATCTAATGTGAACTTAAATAATTATGTAATTGTTATAACATTGTTTCAAGTGATATAAAAGAAATAATAAAAATTAAAAAAAATATAAAACAATTAAATAATTAAATTATATTTTTTATTTTGGAATATAAAGAATGTACTTGACAATTCAGACTCATGGTAGTTTACTTTTTATCAAAATAAATATTACTTAAAATATTTTAAAGAATTATGTTATAAATATTTCTATTTTATTTCAATGTTTCAAATTTTTTTTATGAATGTAATAATATTAAAATGATTGTTTTATTAAAAAATATCTTCTAATTTCTATAATTTGTTTCAATATGGAATACTTTTAATGTTTTATGTAAGGGGTTTTTTTTAAAAAACCCACTTTTAAAGTCCCTTATTAAACCTTTTTACAAAAGTAAAAAGTATTTATTTATTTAAATTATACGGCATTTGAGGTTTCTCCTATTTTCATGAAACTTTATTAATTTAGTTTTTTCTTTTTTAGGATTCATATTAATTATCAAGTAAAATGGTTTCATTTTTATGCGTGTTTTTATTTTTAATTTTGAGAAGTGATTTTTAAAAGAAAATTATATTTCGATATCTGAAAGTGTTTTAAAAATGGGATTAAAAGAATTTTTAAAGGATTTATTAATTATTTGGTCCTTGTAAATTATATAGGAAAGGGTTTATCCCCATTATAACTCATAGGTTAAACTTATATATCTTATAGGATTGGCTTATCCCCAATATAGCTCATAAAAAATGGGTGAGACTCATATAACTTATATTACGTGTGCACCACATTATAAGTATCCAATTTCTTGGGAACTATAGATATATAATTATAAAATATGTTTCATCCATTTTTATGGGTGAATATAAGAGTGATATGGTCATGATTTTCAAACTCACTTACATGATTTTTCTATGATTTCTAATGAGTTTTTAGGAAAAGGGTTTTAATGGGTTTTCATGTTTTTTTGGAATAACAGTTTCATTTCTTTTATTTAACTTACTCAGTTTTTTGGGCTTATACAAATTTTTAATTTTTTTTTAATATTTCCTAACACTGGAAAGGAAAAAAAAGAAATCATGATGAACTTATTAAAGATATTTTTTTAAAGGAAAACTTGTTTTAATTTTAAAAGTTTTTCTTTTGGTGAAAAAATAGATACTATGCATAAGTTCCCATTTATAATGTATGGGTTTACATTTTTTGATTTCCTAATTATATAAAACTATAAATAGAAATTATATATGAATGTTAATTTTATATAAAAAAGCACTAGAATATGAAATGTTTAAGGATGATTCTTTACAGTCCGAATTGAAGGATGGATTGGACAACCTTAGAGATTACGATGTCATCTAAAGGATTTTGGATATCATAATGAGTTTATAAGTTTATGTTTTTTTTGTATTTTTAAACTCATAGTAAACATTTTTTGGAATTAAGTTATGAAAATTTAAGGTGACTAATGGTATTTTTGGAGACATTAATTATTGTGGTAATTATGGGTTATTTCATTTTGGGATGAAAAATGAAAGGTATGAGATAAACTTTGAGGTTAAAACATATTAAGGATAATTTTATGATTTTTATTACATTTATATAATTTTATAAGGATTATAATAAAATATAATTAGGAAGAGAATAACCTTCTGGATGGGTGACAACCTATCAAGTTCAACAAGGTCATTGGAATTGATCTGACAACCAAAGGGAGACAAAGTTATGTCTCTTACAACTAGCCTACATGATTTTCTAGTTAGTATGAGACTTTTTTTTAAATAATTTAAAATATATAAAGGTTAAAGGTTATTTTTATTTTTGGAACATATTTTTTACCAAATAGATAACAATGGGATAACAAATTGATTTTGTGATTAGGTGATTAATTTTATTTTTGAAGACATTAACTATTTTTGGAAACTTATATGATCAAGGTAAACATAATATTATGGGATTTTATTTGAGGAATAAAGGTTAAATTTTATTTTTGAGTCACATATGATTTTATTAGAGATTTATGGCGACTCAGGTCATTAATGGAAATGGTTAGAATATCATGGAGATTACGTGATTTAGGAAATTAATATTCAGTATGAGGCATTAAGAGTTATTGATGTAATATGCAGATAAATGTTAAATTTTATCTTGGAAGACTATGTCATAAAATCCTTTGAAATTTTGGGTTTAAATCATAGTATGGAATATTTTTCAAGAATTTTATGTATAGTTATATTTTGAATGATCTATGTTGAACTTTTTATATTACTTTTGAATTTTGAAGATTAATGTAGTTTTTGATCATATAAATATTTATTATTTTTAAGGAATTAAATTATATTATCCTGATAATTTGGGTTTGTTAAATTTCTAAATATATGAGATATATATATTTAATCATTTTTGGATTATTTTATTCTCTATAAAATGATTTTAGTGCATGATACATGAAAACTTCATCTTAATGTTTCGTCATTTGAAAAAAAAGATGAGTTTGTGGTGGAAATTGATTAAAGGATGAAACTCTACATGTGAAGTTAGTATTTTCCTTATTTTATTAGTCTTTGTAGTAAAATAGTTTTCCAAATCTGTGAAATTAATCTTGAAAAAAATAATGTAATCAATTTACTTTTCTTACTGAGAAATCAATAACCTTTTAACCCATCATAAATGCATGGTTTTGCGATTATTATCTTTATCATGACCATGTTATCAATTTCTCTCCACCAGAAAAAGATAATTAATTTTCTTTTCCATGTATAAATTTTCTTATATGGAATCCTATATTTTTTTTTTATTTTGGGTGACCTTCATACTTCATTTTTATTATTTTAAAATTGTGTTTTATTAACCCTTTTTCCAATGTGAAATTTAAAAAATGTGACATGAAAATTTAAACCTAGTTAATATTCTCAAATTCAAAATTGTGAAGAAAAATATTTCTAGGGGGAGAGAATGTGACATCCTGAGTTTAAAAAAAGAAATACTATGTTTGATAGCGTACATGATACACCACATTGAGCTTAAATGAACAACTAAATATTATTATTTAAATACTACCGTTATAACCTTTCCATTTGAATGGAATGAATGAAAAAAATTCATTTAATTTTGAAAATATGGTATAAATTTTCAAACATAATTATTTATTTTTTGACCAATTAATTATAAATTAAAACAAAACCCCTTTCTTAATTTTTTTGAAAAAATATTTAAATGTGCACAAGTGAGTTTTATACCAATAAATAAACAAATAAATTTTTATTGATTATATTGAAGATATATATATATATATATATTAAATATAATTTTTAATTTTAATATGATGTTTTTTCTATAAATTATGTTAGAAAAAATCCAATTTTTTTCACAAAAGAAATATTTTTCTAAAAATGATGATTTTCTGCATTTTTATGGAGTATTTGATTTAAATATAGTTTTGACACTTTATTTTATCTTATATATTCCAAAATATACATATTATTTTAAATTTTAAAAAAAATTACTTTGGTTTAATTTTTGTTATTTGTTTTGATAATTTTCATATTTTTCTAAGTAGTGAAAAAATTATGCATTTAAATTGAAAAAAAATTTCTACTAAATAATTAATAGTTTTATATTATATTTTTAACTTATTTTAAAGTATAAATAAATCAAATTTATATCATTTAATCTAATTTAGGTCCTTTGAATCAATTTAAAATTAGGGTTGTATATAATTTTTTTTAATATTTTTAAACTTTTCATTTTTAAAATTTGTTTTATCATTCTGTCAACAAGATTAATTTTAATATAATTTTATCCTATTATATGGCTTAAATTTTGAAAATTGTATTAAATATTTGGAATAATAATTTCCATATTTATTAAATAGGTCAGTTTTTATTTTAGATAATATGAATAGTAACTTTGGTAATTTTTTATTTTCATAGATAAGGGTAAATTGGGTAATTAAGTGTAAAAATAATTTTATAAATAGTATATAATTACCCTAAAACCAAATCTAATTTTATTTGATGCGTAAATTTATCCCAGATTCATCCTTGGGGATATTTTATTACTTTTTGGAGCCACTTGGATGACTTTATTCCCTTTATAGAATTTTATTTTAATGAAAAGTAAAAGATGTCTAACTATAAAACTTTTAATATAGGATTATTTAGAATTTATCATTGTCTATAAATAGTATTTTAAAATATAAAATATTTATCTTCATCATGAAAATTTATTTTTATTTTCATCTTTGAAATAATTACATTAAAGGCATACACAATTATGATGTAGTAATTTTTTGATTAAAAGAAATACCAAATAAAAGATATTAAAAATATTAGAATAAATATAATTTTAAATAATTAATTTCATACAAGAATTTTATACATTAATTTTACAAGGTAGTGATTTTTTAGAATATTTTCTTTTAATTTATCATGTTTTTATGATATTTTTAAAAAGTCAATTCTTGAATAGTGCCAAAATGGTATTGATGATATTTTAAAATAAATAATATTTTATTAAATGATTAAAAATTCCAAAAAACATAAATTCAGAATAATTATATTTATAATGTTTAAAATATCATTAATTATCCATTCATTGTTTTGTTTCATATTATAGTAACATTATAAACCCTTAAAAGGTAAAAAGATATGTTTTCACGGTTTTAGTTGAAGGGGTTAAATAAGGTTTAAACAAAAAATATAATAATAAAATAATAATAAAAGCATGTATATTTTCCATTTTATGAGTGTATTTTTACCCATATATATCCTATATTATAAATAAATTAGTTTTGATCCATTTGTATTTTAGAAATAATTTATTTTAATTTAACATTTTGAGAAATTTCATGAGTTCCCCTCAACACTCTTCTAAAAGGGAACATAATATTCTCTTTTATTCACACATAAGAACCTATTTTTTTATAAAATATATTTCAAAACTAATTCATATAAATCCTCTCTACATTATAGAGATCTTAGTTAAGGAATAACACCACCCTTAGTGGTTTTAAATGTTATTAAAAAGAGATCATCAGAATGAGAGTTATTGGTTTAATCATATATTTCTATTTTATTTATTATTTCAGTTTGTTAAAATATTATGAAACCATGATGAAATAATAAATAAATTATAATAAATAAAATTATATTTTATTATATTAATATCACTATCTAAATCCATATCCACTTCCAACGATTGGGAAAAGATTTATCTTTTTCTATGTATAACAAAGTATCGCCTCGTGAAATGATATAATTCCTTTTCCACCATTGTTTTTCAAGAATGGTTATAATTATGTAATTAAAGTTTATATATGACATTAATAACATATTTATCATTATTAAAATATAATATATCATTTATATTATTACATTTCCCTATATGGAAAAATAATAATATCGTTTATGCGTATATGTAAACTCTCATCTCAACGAAGTGATGTGATTCATTTTTCATCACCATATACAATGTATAATATATAGAAGTATATTTTAAGAGGTAATATGATATATATATATATATATATGATATTATTATCATTATTTAAATTTTAAATTAAATTAACCTTCTTTCCATAATGATCATTGAAAAAAAGAAGTGTTACTCATGCAAATGTACAACTTACCATCTCCATGATTGTATCATAGATCATTTTTCATATCCATATTTAATGGATAGATTTGAAATTAAAATTGACATATAAATTTATTTTTATTTCCTGAATATTATTATATAGACTATTTATTAATGAAAACTGTGACTGTATACATAATACCGAAGTCATTTTGGACTTAAGTACTGAATATCTTCAAAATGTCTGACGTGATCTTAAATAATTAAGTTATTTTTATATCATGAAATAAATTGATATAAAAGGAATAAGTTAATTTAAATAGGTTCTCAACAAATAATATGTTTAACCAATGTTTATTATTAAGTAAAATAAAGAATGTACGTGACGGTTCATACTCAAGGTAAGAGACTTTTTAACTAAATAAACATTATTTTAAATATTTTAAATATTTATTTTTGAAATATTTCTCTTTCATGTACATGTTTTTAAAATTATTTTTATGAATGTATTAATATAGAAAATAATTTTTTAAAAAAGTAAATTTTTTTTATCAATTTTTTTGAAATGGAATCCTTTTAAGGTTTTATATAAGGGACTCTCTTTTTAAAACCCTCTTTTAAAGTTCCATTTTCAACTCTTTTTAAAAAATTAAAAAAGGAATGCATTTTAAACATATATGACGTGATGGTTTATTCTTATTTATTTTTGATTTAATACTTTAATGTTTTCTTTATATGTTTTCATAACAATTTTCATGGAAAATTGTTTCGCTTTTATGTGGGTGGTTTTTATATTTTAAAAGTGATTTTTAGAAGGAAATAGTTTATTTGATATCTGAAAGTGTTCTAAAAATGTTTTTTATAACCTTTTTAAAATGGATTATTAATTATTTGGTCCCTTGAAATTATATACGAAGGGTAGATCCCCATTAAAGCTCATAGATAAACTTGATAAAGCTTATAATAAGGGTTTTGACCTAATATATCTCATTAAAAATGGGTGAGCTAAGTATATATAATATAAAGGGTGAACCCCATTATATCTAGAGAATTTATTGGGTACTCTATATATGGAATTAGGCAGTATGGTTTGTAAATTTGTGTTGTTTAATTTAGGTGGGATATATTTCTGAATTCCTAAGGAACCTACATGAATTTTCTATGCTTTCTAAATAGGTTTGTGAAAACATTTTTGATGGGGTTTCATGTTTTTGACTGGTCTAATTGTTTCCTTTCTTTTATGTCTCTTATAGAAATTTTTGTGCTAATACCATGTTTTAATTTTTTTTACACATATTAGGATTGAAAAGGGAAAATAATATTTCATGATTAAATTATTGAACATGTGTCAAAAAAACATGTTTTATATTTAAAATGGTTTCATTTAGTGAAAAAGTGGAGGCTGGGTATAAGTGACCACTTGTAATGTATGGGTTTACATTGGTAGAGTTTTTCACAATTCTCAAAAATATAAAAATTTAAAAGATCTTAGAATGTTAATTCTAGTTCAAAAACACTAGAATATGTAGTGTTTAGGGATGATCCCCTACAGATTGACGCCCCTCAGTGAGCACCCAACGAACCTGAGTACATTAATTTTCTTTATATCTCTAATTCAAATATTCATTTTTTTTTCTTATGGATATATTATTGGATTACTTATGTTTAAGTAAGTAACCAATATTTTAAGATACCCCAATAGGGAGTTTTAATTTATATATATCATGTTAAAACTCTTCCCATTCAATAATATTATCCCTATAACTATTAATAACACTTGTGTATTTATCTCTTTGAAAGTAAGTAATAATAAATAAGATACATAAATAATTTTACTTGATTTACTAAATATGGTATTTTTTAAGGCGTTTTCACATAAAGATGTAATGGTATTCCAAAATCAATAGTACCCTACCATATAATTTTTATCATATTCATTATCCCTCCTGATTTACATCCCACATGATGAGATCTTATTACTATTTCATAATTTATGAATCATTAACAAATAAAATTAAATGGTTTGATATTAATTATTTATAATATAAAATATTATTATTTAGAGACATAATTTTAACTTATTGATCCCCTATATTGATATATTAATAAATCGTTATCCTGTAAATAGATTTCATTAAATACTTTATTCCTTTAAAAAGTACGTAAATTAATTTTAATAAATCACTATTACAACACATAAAATTATCTCACAAATAAATCATAAAGTTTTATCTTTATCATAGACATAAATATTTATTTATTTCAATATCTGAGGCTTATAATAAATGGTTATAATTTCATCATATTGTAAATAACTTTCATTATCATTCCATGTGTTATACTAAATAATGACAAGGTAAAATCACCCATTTCTATCATGAAATATATCCTCTATACATTCCATGGATTTTCAAATTTAAAGGATATTTTTTTCAAGTCTAAATATATAACCATAACCATAAAATGTGACTCTTCGCTATGATGTGTTGGTTTCTATTCAACACTACTTATGAAAACCATGATTTGTCACTAAAATATATCCTAAAAATATGGGCATTTCCTTATTTTAAAGATTTGAAATATAGATTCCCATTTAAATGTTGAAATTTACGTTGATTTGTTTCTCTCATTCAAAGTATATATCCTTGAATTTTTTTATATCATTGGTTATATTTTAAAGTCCACTTGTTTGGTTTCCTATATTATTAAAAAACATGGACTCTTAACAAAAAGTGCAATGTAAACGTTTTTATACAATAAAAAACTCATCAAAAGAAAAGCTTCACTTTTACAATGTAGTCACACATTCCAAGTTGTGTTATTTATTTATAGATAATATTTTTATAGCCCATTTCATCCAGTTTATTCATCAATGATTTCTTTATATTCTTCAATGATATGAGTCATTCACTATGAAATGGTTAAGTATAAAAAGTCATGGTTTTTTGTTATTCATAAAAAAACCTATAACCTCAAAAAATATTTATGACACTCATTTTAAATATTTCTCAATATCAATATGTTTCATTTCACTATTATTTGTTTATATTTTTCAATAAATGCAACTCAATTGAAAACTTGAATTTGTTCTAACAATATTTTCCTTTGGGGTTTTTAATAACACATCTAAAACCTTAAATAATGTTAAATAATTCGACTAAAAACTCCTCTCTCCATGATCCAATTTTTCATAGTGATTTTGGTAAATCACCAATTATTTACTCTAATATTCGATGAGATATTATTTATATAAGAAACCAATGTAAGAAAAAAGTGTTTCTTGAATAGTTTTTATACCCTAGTGGTCCCATTATCAAACATATGGGTGGGTGTGAATTATGGTGTCTTTAAATTTATTCATTTATTTAGAAATAATTAGATCTAGTATTATTGTTGGAAAAGAAAATTTGAATCTATGTCATAAACCCAAATGGATATAAAATAATAAAGAGAATCGGCACAAAGTGTTTACTTGGTTCTCCCATATAAGGATACATCTAAGGAACACATATAAAAATTGTTTTTATAATACAATAAACTACTACTTTATCATCATGTAATTACAAGATTTAGGAGGATTTAATTACTCTACCAAGGTTTAAGACCTCTTCCTCACTTCCACAAACAACATTCAATATGGATACAAATATATAATTGACAAATTCTTCAATATTAAACAGATAAAAAATGAATTTGAAAAAATAAATATATAAATGGTATCCACTATGATGCTCAAATATTTAAATATGGATTATCAATAAAATTCAAAACAAACATAATTTTTAGTTATGATGATTAATGTAATTTAGTGCTTAAATCATCAATTAAAAAATTGATACATTTTTAAAATTATTTTCCTCTATTCTTCCGAATATTCAGATCCATTTTTCTATTTTGTTTGGATGGTTCCTACATTTATAAAATAATTTTCAATATACATAGTATATATTATTTTCAAAATTTGAAATTAAAACAATAATTAAATACCATTCAGATACATCTGTTGGATTGATTTCCACTTTATTTCCCTCATTAAAATACATTAGCATAGTTTTAAGTCATTTTTATTACTAAAAAACATTATAATACTTCCAAATATCACCATAGTTTTAATTTTATAAACAACAAGACTCAAAATATAACTAAATAAATTACTAAAAATAAGATAAATTCTCTGTAAAATCTTTTAGCTACTGGATTGGTCATAGTGATTCTTATGTGTTCGCATCATGAGGCATTCCTTAGGAAACTCACTAGAAACTACCATGAAATATTCATGCAGTAACATATTTTCTCACTTCATGAGAGTTTCAACTATGGAATCACTAATATATGTATAGAATCATGTGCATTGAAATTTTCTATATCAGGATGTTATCACATCCTTTCTAAAATATATCATGACCTAACCCATCGAGGCCCTCCAAGTCTACGATAATTTTAGAATGAATCCAAAATAACATTCCCAATAGGTCAAAGGATGGAAACTAACACCGAGTAGGCACAACACACATTGGGTGTCTATATCCTAAATTACATGAGGACACACACACACACACAACCCCACACACCAACATAGTGTAGAAAAATATAACCCACTGGTACTATAAATGCATTAATAAAATCTTTACCCACATCAATGTATGAAAAAGTGTACTTAAAACCAAAAGGACCAAATATAATGCCACAAAATCTGAAAAAGAGACCAACCTTATAACAAAAATGGGGATCGATATCAAAATGTAACTTATAAAACCATTTGCGCTATGTGTAACATAACTAAGTAATACCTTCTCCTGGTTCTCTTAGGAATCCATTGAAATGGATGTCATCTATATTGGGTACGAAATGTGTTGAAATATTCCATTCATGGGTGAGTATAAACATATGAAGTAGGAAACACCGAAACCATTAACCAAAATAAATAAAAAAGAGAGAGTAAACTCTAAATCATATACCCAAGGGAATAAACAAGATAACCTAGATATGCTCAAAGGAACAATTTATGTCTCAAGGTGAGGTCACATCCTCCGTTGTATCCAAGGATTCTACTAGAGGATCAATGGTAACATTCATCAGAGAGAACTCATTCATCCGATCTCAATATACCAAGGAACTCATATGAGAGGACATACTCTTCGTTTTATTCCATTATAAAGATCACATGAACTAGGATGGATCATTCGAGATACTCAATCACACTATAACTTATTGATAAATAATTGGTGTTGATTCAATGATAGAGGATCACACCTAGTGCCTTTGTAGGATACCTAACACAAAATGAATTAACCCACTAGGAATGGGATCACAAGACCTGGATGTCAGAAACGAGATACCTAACCCAATATGGGATGAATAATGGAGGATAAAACCTTGGTCCCCACTAAGAGATTCCAAAAATAATCTAGAAATAACCCACATATGGGATCTATCATCCTATAAATATTATAGGATACCTTACCATACCCTCATTGAGATGGACTAGGGGAATTCAGCCATACTGGTATGGTTCAAAGGAACTCATGTAAGATCACATGATAGATGGAATGAGGATAAAGATGGATCTAACCTACCATAAGAGTAAACACTGTGACCTATTGGTTACCCAATATGTCTCACTGAATTCGATACTTCAAATGTATTTCTATCTCACATGAAATATACCACTCTTTATACATGGTGTATTTTTACAAAGAAACGGTGTGTAGAGGTTGGGATGGAACTTTTCATGTTCTTTCTAACCATTCCCATGAAATTTCCAACATATAAGGGGTGATCCCCATCATAGATTCCATGTGGGGAAACATGGCCACCTGGTTTCGTACTCCTTTTACAACTTAAACTAGTTGTCTATGGGTCACAAAGATTGTAGGTTACTCACATAATGTGTGATATTTAATTCAACGTGTAACCATAGAAACCACACAGTGGGGTCCATTTGGTGTGTTCTCTTTTGAAGTATGTTTTATACATGTCGGGGTTTCCATGAAACTCTAGTATATTTCATGCATCTAACCCATTCTACAATTACCTCTAATTCTATCACTGAAACCACCATGAATCTCAGGTCCATATTGACTGGGCTTATAACACTACTAATGGTTAGATCCCAGCTACATGTTTGGTAATAAAAATGAACTTCTTCCCTTTATTTAATCATTAATGTGGCTTGGGTCATTAAAGATCCCTCAATCTATCCATTAATGTTTCACCATCAACATCACTAGCCATATTTTGACCACCCATATATCAAAATAAATAGTTACCACACCTCCATGGATACCTGAATTAAATTTATCATAGATCCACCATCAACCAAACCGTCATTCAATTTCCATCATCAACGCCAGGCACCCATCTCATTTCCAAATACCAAATTCAAAATAGTTTCCACAATCTGTTTCACTAAGGAATGATTTCATAGTGATCAGTTACTTGGGTTTCATTGAATAATCATCCATTTAGAATACTGATTATGAATATCATAGAATAAATTTAGGAATTAAAAAAATGAAGTGATCTTTGTTGGAAGGCCATGTCCATTTTCCCATCATCATTGAAATCCAAAGACTGAGGTGGTTATCAAATAAATAAAATCAATGTGTAAATAAATCTAAAATTCCAAAAATCATGGAGGAGAAAATAGACACTTGAAAAGATAATGAAGAATAATAAATGAATTACATTAGGTTAATTTAATTTACATAAATCTAAATAATAATGAATAGTAAAATAAACCACAAACTAAAACACCCTACCATGGGTTAGATTGATTGTTGATGAAGAGTGATTCTGTGTCATTATCATTAGTGAGATTTGTGAACTCAATAGGTGATGATAGACCACATGGTTCTTTGATCATCAATCCATGATTCTCTGATCATTCTCCAACACACTCGCTATTGGATTTCTCCCTCTCTATCATTTCCTTCCTTTAGGGTTATGCAAATAACCATAGGGAATTCACTATAGAAGGTGTTAAATAGAGGAGAAATTAGGGTAGGTAATTAAATTATTTTATTTTACCTGCACATGATTACATTCTATCAATGTGTATGACATTGACAAGACTTATGTCAACCCCAGGGGGAAAACAATTCTTGGTATTTAATGGGGTCTTTGTTTTTTCTACCAACACAGTATTCATGGGTCATTCAATTATTTCCTAAATACATTGTGTGAAATATATACTATATTTAATATTTTTTATATATTAACAGTGAGGATCCTTGAGTCGTTGACACCTATGATGACTCTACACCTTTATCTATAAATATTATTTTAAAAATTCCAAAGTGTCATACAAAAATTTCAAATCCATTACATTCTCCCCAAGTCCATTGATTTTCCTCCCGAAAAGAAATTCCTTCTAAAGAAATTGAGGATACTGGGATCACATCTAGATAACCCCCTTACATGATCATTTTAGGAGGATCATATACATCCAATAAACATGGAACCAATGTAAACACTTCCCCATGAAGGTTCTTCTCCTATCCGTCCCCAATCTCAAACGAGTACCCTATAAAGGTAGCTCCATCCTCAATGTCATGTTTTCTTAAGTTTATTAGGTGAGATAGGTCAGAAATATTCCTCATCATCTATGAAATTTTAAATTCATTACATACCTAGTATAACTATGGTGGTTGGGCTAACCTTTATTCCACATCGATAACCAAACATAGTATCTAGGAAGGGCCAATTAATCTTGGAGATAAATTTCCATCCCATCCAGCCCTCCACAACAGAAATAGAGGGGAGACCTCTTGAAACACATATTTTCATCAAAATCCAATGGAATTTTTCTTCAGTCTATATAATATTCCCAATGGATTTGTTTAGTCTTCATCAACCCCTGATGATTTTTACCTTCCCAAACATTTCTTATACCAGCACTAGTTCCATTAGAGTTTATCTCGCTTAGCTCCAACCAGCACAACAATGATATTTAGGATCTCCCATATAAGGCCTTTAATGATTTTACACTGACAGTGGAATAATAACTTTAGTCATATAAAAACTCCACCAAAGGTAGATGATCCCCTCTAGCTATGACCAATTCCAATATGTAAGCTCCAAGCATGTCTCCTAAAAACTGTATTGTTTTCTCTGAAAAGATGTCTATCTAGGAGTGGATCACCATGCTCTACCATGATTGAGTCCCAAAATCTCTTGTAATCCTATCCATAAATGTGATGTGAAGTAGGTACCATTGTTTGAATTTACCATATAGGAAATTAGAAGCGTCCAGACCGACTTCTGTACATACAAGCATCCCAAACTCTCCACCAAAATATTCTCTCAAATGGATAAGAATGGGGATGAATTGGTGATTAATTATATAATCACATAGATATAACTATGAACCATCATTGATTGTGTATTTCCCATCACAAATAGCATGTAAACACTATCCCACTTCTACCTCTATCTTAGTACATTGGTTTTCACTTTTTATTAGGTGGGGAATCGAGATATTATATCAAAAAAATTATTCCTAGACCACAAAAGTAATGTTGGATGTCATAGAATGTCTTCTCCTCCACTCGATATACCATGAAGAGGAAATAAGGAAAATACATTATCACTTCCTCCAACAGCATGACTAGAGACATTGGTCATCCTCAAAAAAGGATTATGTACTCCCCACATTTAGAAAATCTACCAAGAGCACGTCCAGTGGATATTTAGTCATGCAAGATCTCAAAATTGATATCATTGAGTTGTGTATTCTTAACATAATGAAGAAGAATAGGGGTGAAAACCATAGAATGGAGGTATAATCAACCATCATTATCTACAAGGGACAACTAAAATTAGGTTATCATCTCCATCACCTCACCCAAATACTAAAAATGAAAATCCTTACTTTGAGAATCTAATACAATATTCCCTTTCTTGGGAGTATATACAATCCTACTGACACAATCCTATAAGAACTCCATACACCAACTCAGTATAAATTTCCTAGAATCCAATTGAAACTAATCAGTTCATGTTAAATTATTCCCCTCTTAGGTCAAGAAACTATAGGGAAATAAATCCTAGTGAGAGTGAGTAAAAATATCTGAAAATAGATTACTAAACTAAGGAAGCTCTGAACCATGACCATGCACTTGGGTGTATCCCAAAATAGCACTTCTATAACCCCTACTAAGTCTACTACCAATACCTTTTCAAAGATAACATGTATTAAAATTTTGACCTTATGAATCTAGAACTGACACTTTAGTAGAATCCATAAAGATGATGTTCTTTAAGTATGTCAAGAAACATCATCAAATATCTCATGTGATACACCTATTACACTGATTACATAAGGACATCATTGAAGAATAATTCTATGAAATGGTCTAAGAAGGGATGAATATCTTGTTTATGATCCCAAGAACACTGTTATAGAATCATGCATGCCTAATGGTATCACAAAGAACTCAAAGTATTATAGTGTCCGGAGAAATATATCATTAGTACATCTTTATCTCAAACCCAGATTTAGTGAAAACCCATCCTGAGGCCAAACTCAAAGAACCAGTATTCCCTATCCACTAGTCTACGAATTCAGTGATTTTTGGGGGAAGAAACTCCTTTTTAACCATAACCTAGTTTAGGTGATGTAAATCCTTCCGTAACCTCATGCTCTCATCTACCTCTATGAATATAAAACTGGGCTACCAAGAAAACACAATAGGTCTAATAATTTACCTCTTATTTAGATCCCATAACCACCCCTTAAACCATCAAAACTCTACAATGTCATCTGATATACCGGTATATATATTTGGTTCTCCCTAGGTTCAGGTCAATATAGAAGATGATCTTTCAAAGGGAAATTAATCCTGAAAATCACTAGGAATGATGCCCTTATATTCCTTTACCAATACTAGAAACAAGAAGCTCATAATATCTCTTACATCAGGGTTTATACTATCCAACTAATAATAAATTAGTTATATCCTTCTACAAAAGTTATGATTTCCCTACTAGGTTAAATACCATGAGAGGTAGTTTAATCCGTGTATAATAGATTAAAATTAATTCCCCTTCACAACTTGTTTCATTATTAAAAACATTAATCTCTATCTTTCTTATAGTAATGTGAGAACATAAATTAAAGAATTTATGAGACATTAAATTTTTACTTTGTTTACCCTCACAAGGAAATGTACAAGGGGAATACAAAAAAATTTGTCGATGTACCAAATTCACTAAGGATCACTACCAATTCAAGGTTCATGATAGATCAATTCAATTCCAATGAATAATGCCTTTACAAATTTTAGTGATAGATCGCTCCTTCCCAAGGGTCCCTCCCTCAATCTTTGTTTTGATGGATCACTATTTGTAGAAAGGACAACCTACTTTTTCTTCCTTTTATCACTTCTCTAGAAAGGATTCACACATAATTTATGGAAATGTAGGTCCCTTCCTTAGAAATAATGAATAAAACCTCAATTTTATATATATTCTCTATTTAATCCCCACTTCAATACCCATTATGGAAATTAATTTACCATATATTTACTATGAAATCTATTTTTAATACTTTCATGATGATCATTACCACCGTGAATCTCACACATCCTTCACAAAGATGTTTAATTCTTAATAAGAATATGATGCCTTCTTAAAACCCAAAATGTTCATAATTATCACATCTCTTTCAAAGCTCAACCCTCTATTTTTAATAGACCTTCTTTAACAAAGCTTACACAGCCTTCTCAATGCTCAACACATTCAGTTGAATTTTTATAGCCTTTGCGAACATCAATTATTTTGCAATGATTCCAATTTTTTTTCTTATTTCATATCCTTGGAGAACATTGTTTCTTCATTAAAATTTTCATAAGAAAAAACTTTGTGAATAATCTTCACTAATTCAGAGCCTATGGATTTTATTTATGGATTTTCATTCTGTTCAAATGGGGTTGGATCCCTATTTATAGGTGATTCATCTCAATATAAAAGCTTCCATTCTCATCATTAACTTTTTTCTAATCAATATAAAAATATTTTTTAATAAACTTTTTTTTCATGAATCTCCAATGAAAGTTTTCCCTTCATGAATATTCTTTTCGTCATGGATATTACAGTTATCCCTTCGTGCATTTGCGATGCTCCACTTCTCATAGTCTCCGAGATATACCATTTTTCCTCGTGCATTAGAGATACTTCACACCTTTGAAAAAACTAACTTTCACAATAAGAAATTCCTTTGGAATGATACATACCTATATAAAACTACAATATTTATGAAACTCATGAATTTTCAATAATTTTACATAGAATTCATTGAAATCAATCTTTCATGATGACTGAGCCACCATGTTTACCCAATTTTCTATACCACTTCCAAGGAAATAATTCCACTGTCTTAAATAATTGACAATATATCATGTCAAAAATCTCTTTAAAACACCATATATGACCATGAAAACCTATTTTTTCAATAAACCCAATCCACCCAAAAATAGTATAATGATACAATGAGGGATTTTCCTTAAAATTACCCCGATTGGGTATGCTAAAAACTAATCACATTTTGATACCTTATTGAATCATATTTTATCTTCTAGTAACATTAAATTCATTGGACACAGATAGAAATTAAATATCTACTGAACACACACACACTAATCCAACATAATCCATTCTCATTATGATAAATAATAATAGCATGAAAATTTTATCATTGAATCACTTAATTAAAAACCACTCAACTGATTTCATCAAGAACCCCATACATCGTGATATATAAACTTTGACTGATCATATTTAGCTTTGTCAGATTTAAAACTCCTTCTACTTCACTACCCCCAATCAGTTTTCCCCCTGTCTCGATAAAGACATTCTCTTTGCCTTATATAGCAACAACTTCTCCCTCTTTTTCAATGAACCCGAAGGCCACTCATTTGTGATCCGACATAGGGTAAAGAACACATAAAATCACATTAGAAAAAAGCACACCAAACCATAGGGAGAGGGGGTCTCACATCCACACATTTTCATGTGTAGGGAGTCAACTGAACTCCAATAGCCAGTCGATGATGTTCAAACTCTTCTTTGATTACTCACTATGTCAAAATATCCACAAAATATAGTTCTATAGACACATATTCCATGTTCACAAGACATTGCTTTATATTTTCCATGATAAAATGATAATATATTTCAATGGTATTTTACCAAAAATGATGGACTGTATTTTTTCTATTATTTATAGAAATTGAATTATCAAAATGGATTCTGATCGGAGGCTTCACTTAAACTCCCATATCCTCAATCTTCTACTTTATCCACACTAACTGTGTGAACTCTTAAGTGGAGGCAATATATTAATTTTCTAATGTTATCAATGAAATGCAATCTATTTTCTTGATTATCCAAGAAATAAAAAATCCACCAAGATATATTTTACCACCTGATGTTTATTTTCAATCGTCTGATAATTCAGCCTAATCAGCATTTGTACTGCCCAATAACTCTTACTAAGATTTTTCATTGTACAACAACCTAAAATCCTTTGGTCCCTTGATATAAAAAATTATTCATTTCAATATAAGAAATTGTAGTTACTTGTTATTTAATTTATATCTTACTTCTTGTCTTATGAAAAAAAAATTAGGTCTTTTCAATGTCTTGTGTAATCGAATACCAATGATTTTCTATTATTCTATGACATTAACTACATTGCCTTCATCATCTCATGGTTGTTCAAGAACCAAATTTATTCATATACTTTGTATTATAAACTCAAAATCTTTTTAAATAATCCTTGGAGTATTTATATTGATAAATATATGATTCATTATTTCCTTTAGTCACCTATAAACTGAATAAAAATGTAATTTCACAAATCATTAACATTTTGAATTAACTTTTCTTGAATTATATGAACTGTTTTCAATATGATTCATCTTAAACACCAAATATTATGTCATCATCATACACCAACACCACCAATATTTTAATAATATCATTTTTGAAATAGATATTATAATCAACTCCACCATGCTAAAAACTGAGTTTCTTCAAAAAATGATTGAGCCTTGAATACAATGCTATCAGTGATTGCTTTAACCCATATAGTTCCTATCTCAGCCAAAAAAATACATTCTCATATTCATGGATGATAAAACCACCCGGAAGATCAATATAAACTTATTCTTATAGAATCCCATTTAGAAATTCTAACATGAAATCCATCTGAAAAACTATGAAATTTCTTTGTACTGTTATGGCCAAGAATAACTAGATTGTATATTTCCTTATTACTAGTGAAAATGTTTCATCAGAATCGATACCCTCTATCTAGGAGTAAAATTTGAACAGTAGTCACTATTTTTTAATCAATACACCATTTTCATTCATATTGTTGCAAAAGACCTGTTTAGTTCGGATGACATTCTTATTTGTTGGTCTTAGAAAAATCTTCCATGTTTGATTCTTCTCAATTTGGTCTAGACCTTCATTCATACATGGAATCTAGTTTTATTCTCTAGCTAAATCAAAAAACATCTAGTCTCTACATGTGATGAGTATGGGGATTTTTTAGAGTCTTCATCCTCCTTGTGTACATCGGTGCTATCTGATCACCAATTATGTTCTGAAACAACTTCTATAACTAGAAATTTCCCTTCATATACTTTCCTTACAAAAAAATTGTAACATATTTTTCCTTAATGATGCATAATTTCTTGAAAATAATATAGAATGTATTGAGTCTCACAATTGACATACACTTATCATGTTGTGAATGAGACCTTCAAAAACCAATACATCTATATGTCTCACATATTTCCCCCCAAACAGGGATTTTCTTAAGCCAACGATTTTTTTGGAATTAATCATTATAAAATCTTATAATTTCTTCCATGTTGTATTTGATTCCTATCACCAATTCCTTATTTCCTATCATATGGGAGGTGCATCCACCATCCATTATCCATATTCAAGTGCGATATGATTCTTTGAAAGAAATATCTATAACCTATTCCTCTCCATCTCTTTTATTTCTAATCAACATCATTGACATTGTACCAAGTATGGATTGATAATATTTATATTCCTTGGAGTATGATGGGCTAAATTATCCATGAAAATTTGAAAATTAATGTTGCATTTTCAACTCATTTTATGATACATTGATATGATTTTTATGACCACATTTAGTGTGATTCAACACATTTCTATGCCTTGTTAATGAGAAATAACTTTCCATGCATCATAATCCTCCTCACATGAAACAGTGACCATCAAATGATATCTTGGAATACTTACATATGTATGGCTTTTTCTGTTGGTCTTGATACCTACATCACCTCTTGTATATGAAACAAATGATTTTTAAGTGTTACATGATACAACGAAAATAACATCTAATGTGGTGTGCATTCATGTGTGTCACTATTTCACTACTTAATTTCCATTGGGTTCTCTGAATATATTGGTTTTGATTTGTACCCAAATAAGTCTTCAATCTTAGATCGGGTTCTTGTTGTATAACTTTAACTACCAGTGATTTATATTTTAGATCAACCCCATAATAGTACTATGTTCAAATGTTTTGTTTTCTTCTCCTGACATTATTTTTTCTATTTCACTGGATCATTGAACTCTACTTTTCCATTTTCAACTACATTTAAAAACTACTTTTCATGATTCAATAGTTTATCATGTCTATTCACTTTCCTTATCTAAATGAAAAACTTATCCGGGATATTTTTATGAGTTTTTCTTGATATTTCTCTCTATTATTCAAACCATCAATCACCCTTTTCTATTATTACACTTGGAGATTATACTCACCTACTATATCAGAATTCTCTAGAATTTAAGAATGATGATTTTGAATTCCATCCATCATCTCATAATTATCTTCTTATTTATCCTACATAAAAAGTTTTGTATCACAAACCACTGTGTTGGATTTATTTTTTAGACCTCCAAATGTTTATATCTTCAAGTGCAGCTTTTAATTTGACCTAAAGGTCAACTCTTCCTTCAACTTCTCTATCAAAATTGTCTCTTTATTCACTTGTTTGGGAATTTCTAACAACTGCAAACATAGAAATTGCTTCATCATCCTAGAATTTCCCTAACACTTTTACCTCAGATTCTTCTAAACTACCATCTTCTTTTGAAATCAAATTCATTTTTTTGAATAAATTTATCTTAAAATGTTTATTGCCTTTCATGTAGTCTAAAGTATTCTTCACGATAATTTCAGCTTCATGCTCGTCATCATTTTGAAACTTCTAAGGGAACCTAACTACTAAATGTCAAACCTTTCCACATCAGAATCATTCTAATGAAAATTTTTCTGTGAATATTCCCCTTAATATTTTTAAATTTGATGAAAGGAATGAAATGACTTCATCTTTATCGTCTTCTTCCAACCTATGTTCAATAGTGATCTTCATCATGGACTTGAATTCCAATTAATTAGACTTCCTTGTTTCCAAAGACATATTATCATCATTTCTCATCTCATAGGAAATAAGAGTACTATATAAGCTATCTAATGCCAGCTCCTTTGGATAATTATTTTCTAATATAGAAAATTTCAGAATAAACTAAGGTGGAAGTATTCTTAAGATGTTCTTGAAAATATTTAAATCATCAATAATTTCTCTGAGACCATGCATGTCTGCCATAAAATACTCTCCATGTCATATAATACATCAGTAGGCTCATTAGGGTGTATTCTGAGATCCTCGTACCCGTTCAATAGATTCTGCTGATTTTCATCTGTAAATTTTGAGTTTCCCTTATAAATATTTACAATCTTTTCCCATATAGCATGTCATTACTTACATTACATCACATTTGTAAGGATAGAATTAGATAAGGATCCACCTAAAGCATTGATTTCTTTGGCATCATCAACCGAACCCCTTTTACTCATCTTTTGATAAAGAACCACTGTCAATACTAGCCAAAATTCTATGCATCACTACTATAAAGACACCCATTCCAAATGATCAGAAGTAGTACCACATCATAATCTTCCATAATAGAAAATTTCTTCCATTGAAGTTCAAAATTACATTGGTATTTACAACTTTTATTGAAACCTTTGATATAGAAACATTGATATTAACCTTTCACTTTGATATCAATTATTATTACAACTAAGTTAAATACCCTCTGAAGAGGGGGGGGGGGGGGTAAATCCGAGTATGAGGGATTAAAATTACATACCCCATGGATCTGGATTCGTTATTACATAAAAATAGCTTCTCTCTATTTCTCATAGAAATCTATGATAAAAAAATGAGAGCATGTACAAAACACAAAAATTTTACTTGGTTCACCCTCACTGGGCTTTGTACATGGAGCATACAATGACAATGTTATGATATTCCAAATTCTCCAAGGCTCGCTACTAATTCATGGCTTTAAGTAGATAACTTCTATGACCAGGAACACTACATTTACCAAGATTATGGATAGATGAATTCTTTCTAAGGGTCACTCCATCAATATTTCTTTCAATGACTCACTTCTAGTGGAAAGTATCACCTAATTCATCTTCCTTTTCTCATATCTCTGGAATGGATTCACACACATTTTATGAAAAAGTAGGTCCCTTAATTAGAATCAATGAATAAATCCACAGTTAAAGATAGATTCTCTACAAAATCCCCAATTTCATAAACTTAATGTATACCACTTTACCACAAATTTATTAGGTAATCCTTTTGTAATTTTTTCAAGATTCTCACTTACATTAAGATTCTCATAAAACCTTTGTGAAGTTTCCCCGTACTTCAATAGTATATACATCCTTCATAAAACCCACAAATTTTATGAAGATCTCCAATTTCACAAAGCTCTACCAACCATTGCGAAGAAACCTCATTTGATGAAATAAACTTAGCCTTTGAGAAGCTTAATACTTTCAGAAATCATTATATAGCCCTCATGAACATCAATTATTTCATAATGATTACAAATTTTGGTTGGATTTCATATCCATCACCTACTACATTTCCTCATAAACATTTTCATAAGAACCACCTTCATGAATCACCTTCACGAATTTAGAGCCTATAAATTTTCATTAAGGCCTTCTCTTCTGTATTGAGGGTGTAGGGGCCTATTTTTAAGCATTTCATCCCATTTTAGAGGCTTCTATATTCATCACCACCTTTTTTTGAATCTCTCCAAAATCATTCACAAAGCTCCATGGTTTTGGAAGCACTCGGGAAAATTATCCATTGTTTATGCTTCTCTTAGTAGTTAATATTACCATCAATACTTTTCATATTCGTAATTCTACACTTATAATATTCGCAGAGATGTACTGTTTTCATCATGCATTCATAGTGCTCCACACCTTCAAGAAACCCAGCCTTCATGACACCGAATTCCTTTGCAAATATTTTTAACTTTGTGAAATTCCAATATTCATTAATCTCATGAATTTTCCATAATTTTTTATGCATTTATGGAAATATACCTTTCATGATGATTGATCTATTCTAAAAATTTTGTTTCCAAAACATATTACGAACACAGCAAAACAATGTCTCCTTGTATATGAAATTTTATACACTACTTTTAGGGAATACATTACTTTTTTTAGATCTTGATCAACATGCCATGTTAGAAATCCCTCTGTAACTCCAGAATAGAGCATGGAATCCTTCTTTCTCATAATAAACAATCAACCTGAAAACACAAAAATGATACCTTGAGGTATTTTTTTTTCTAACATGTGATCACCGTACATTAATTAAGATTCATTCTCAATAAAGATAGAAAATTTCAACCCACTAACTCAGATACATTAAGACCATAACTCGTAATAGGAGAACTAGGAAGGAATAGTAGGAAATAAATCCATACTGGGGAAAATATCCTGGAGCCTTACTACCCCTATGGATAGATTCCTCATGAGGATCTATCCACTTAGAGTCAGGTCGCACTATAAACAGAAGTGTGTGGTCATAAAATCTTTTCTGTAGATGAATCAAAACACAAGGATCATAATAAAAGTTACAACTATCATCAATAAATTAAAAAAAGATTGTTTCATGAAAATTTGGCTTGTGACTATGTATTAAAACTATATCTGAATCATATAAGACAATTTTCATACATTAAAAAGCACTCATTTTCTTTTTGACACAATCCTATACTTCCTATATTTATTCTCACTTTGGCCACCTATTTTCCAAAACTAGGGATTACACCGACCCCTCAGCACTTACAAAATAGTTTCAAGCATACAAGTCAAAGGAAATCACCCCCACACCATGACACTATCTACTTTGGGTGATAATGACTCACCCACATGACATTAAATCACATCATAAGAGAGAATGTATTGGTGTGGGAAGTGTTTTAATTCTTTTCATGGTTGAAGCCATATCAAATATCTCCAAAAAAGTTCTCCACCAATGCCCTGTGTCTCCTTAGACAAGTCTCTCCACCAGGATAACCATCAAGAGGGGCCCTAATAAGGTAGAACAAGTGAACTATAAACCTAGGATAGTCCCCTAACACTAATGGAGGGAGTTTTTCTCCACACCAAACATGGATTGTCTCTAAATTTTAGACTCAAAAATCACATTTGGTTCATTTGAATCATCTTTCGGTCTAATCCCACTTAAACCAACTATTGTTCAACTTTATGGGGGGGGACCACCCTTGACCATTAGAGTTGGTTCAAAATACATCGCAATGTGTGGAGTCACTTCTCTCTATCCACTCAAAGGTACTTCATCCTTCATTGTTCTGTAGACAATAGATTTATTACTAAGTGGATCATAATCACAATTCTCCTATGAAATCTAAATTGGATTTCATTGTAGATGTATCCAAAAATAGATGATACACACCAAAGTTAAAATAGTATATCCTTGGAGCTAACTGAAGAAGGGAATGAAATCCACAACCCATTCTTGTGTGATGAATGTGCTAATGTTTTCCATATAAATAGTTCCTACATGTTCTGAGCCAGAAATAATTTTATTAGAATCCCGATGAATGGATACGTTATCTTCCACACCATTACCGAGTTACCTTGGCCAAGAGATGATCTTAAGTCATTTTAACAACATTTCCCTAGTTTTTAAATCAATCCTCACAGTTATATTGAATGTAAAATAAAATATTAAGATGAACTCACTCCTATAAAACTATGTTATGACCAAACTCACTAGGGTCCTCCTTGATAGTAAAAATTTGATCATGACACCCCATGCCCACCTCCATTAGACTAGGGCCTAGTTACTATTGTTGAGTAGTCCTAACAGACATATGGGAGGCCTTATCCTAATGTAACTTTACACACACAAACATCTATATACACCAGTATAATGAGGAAATTATAAAAAGATAATAATGTAAAAGCCTATATAATAACTAAATTCACATCAAAGTATGAAAAAGTGTATAGAAAAGAAAAAGGGCTAAATAAAATCCCACAAAAACTGTAAAATATTCCAACCTACTAATAAAAAAATTATAATGCTATCAAAATGAAACTCATGAAACTATAAGTGGTCTTTCTATAATGACTAATCTCCACCCACTCTTGGTCTTCCTTGGACTTTTTATAAATAATTTCATCTTCATTAGACAAGACATGTGTGGCTCTACCCCATGTATGGGTGAGTATAAAATTACATAGTAGGACACCCCAAAATAACTAACAATAAAATGTTAAATAGAGAGAAAGAGAGAGTAAGATCAGAATCATAATTCAGATACAATAAAAAAAGATAACTAATATATTCTCAGAAAAAGACTTCAAGTCTCAGGGTGAGTTCATGTTCTCACTTCCATCCAAGTATTTTACTAGAGCCTTAAAGGTAACATTTTACTTGTGAGAACTCACTCATTGGGTCTCACTCTTTTGATAACAATCACCTAAGAGGATATGATCATTAGGTCATTCCATGATGAATCTTGAAGGAAAATAGAGGAATAATATGATATAATCAATTAGATAAAACCTTACCAAGAGATGATATATGTTGATGCACATATTGAGGATCCTACTTAGGGCCTTTGGTGGGCAGCTAGCTAAAACAAGAGTAACTCATTTTGAACGGAATCACACACCCAGGATGTCAAAGATCGGTTATGTGACCAAACCTAGGGATGAATGATAGAGGAGTACATGAAAAAATTCATATAAGGATACATAACCATATCTAGAACTAACCCATTTAGGGTATCACTCATCTTATGCATCATACCTTATACCTCATTGTACCCTCATAGGGATGGACTGATGGAATTAAACCGTACTTGTATGTCTTGATAGAACTCACTGAAGCACCCATCATATATGGAATGAGGAAAATAAGGGATCCATAATACCCTATAAGGAATACATGGTGTGTAGAGACCCGAAGCTTGACGTACATCTACATTACATTACTTTTGAGGAATACTTAGTACATAACAAAAACACACACACAAGGACCGTAATAGTTTAGTGTCTTTGGAAACTCGGAATATAATCTTCTAATCGTGGCGAAAGATCTTCAACATCTCCCATAAATATATTCTTTTTTTTATACCTAAAACCTTTCTTTATATCCTAGGGAAAATAAAACATAAAATGGTGAGCTCAAATGCTCAGTAAGGGTAAAAAAAAGAAATATCAATCACATCATATTCATAAGAACATAACATTTTGGAAATCTTAACCTGCAAAAGAGAGCATAATTTCATAACATGGGATAAATCATAGTAGTGAAAAGAAATCCCAATAATCATAACTTAAAACATGAAACTTTGTGGCATACACACATAATTATATAGAATCATATCTTATTAGTCAACACTCATTGCCAAGACTATCTTAGTGGACAAAGTCCATTTCTAAACCGAGTCACCCTCGTTTTAGTCCTGTTTCATTGAACCGGTATAACCTACCATTCCAGCCATGTCTATCTCATGATATATAAAATCTTTACCCAATGCATTGGAGGGAGATATAGGTCCCACCCATCTCATAATGATACCATTCTTATGTGTTCCACGAAATGATAAACCATACATCATAGCGTAGCCCATGTAATAAAAATGGGATTCTTAAACAACATGACACCATAAAACAATTCATATAAGAAAAAGGAATTCATAAAAATATTTCCATCACAACATAATCAAATCCATGTAATAATAGGGATAGAGACAGAACCCTTTATTATCTTAGATGGAAAATAATTTTGATAAAACTCTTGAACATCATTCTTGAGGAAAATATCCTTTCTTCTTCAAAAACATTTTCCTTTCTTAACATGTATTAAAATTTTAAACTAAAAGAAGTTTATTAAAAATAAACTTGAAAACTTGTAAAAGAATCTTCTTGGAAATAATGTTTTAAAAATACATTCATGCCGTATAAGTTAAGAAAACATTCTTCTCGTACTTTTGTCGGAAAAGTCAAAAAAATGCCTCGTACAAAAAATGACAAAAGATTCCTTTCATATCTTTTACTAAAAACTCACCAAAGGGTAAAATAGGATTTAAAAAATTGTAGGTGAATTTAAATAATATTAAATATTGAGGAAACATGGATTTGGATGATAAAATACACCCCAGTAAATTTCAACATATAAACAATCTTGGATAAAAATGACATTGTGATATTTCCCATACCTTATGTCCGATATGCTTTGTACGTATCTGAACCTCCTGTATAATGATTTAAATAATGTCATTAACTTATTAAAGAATCATATTCATTGTTATGATATCATATATGGTTCACTTATGACTTTATATTACCTGTTCTTTTGTAAATTCCATGTTAAAGAAGCGTTTTGGGTAAAATCGTTTCATTTATCGTAGGTGTTTGGACTTGTTGTTCTTGACATTATTATTACTTATATCATGATTTATTTACTTCCAGAATATAAAACATGATTTATATATCACATATATTCAGTATATATATATATATATAATAGATAGATAAATGAAATGAAACCCACCGTTCATGGAGACGGTAGTCCGTACGTATGCATGAACGCTGTTTTCCTTTCCTTATTGTCTTGAATGGAAGTAAGTAGATAACATACATATAAATATATACATAAATCCAGTAGATTTAACATGTCATATATTTTATTATTATTCATTATATATACTTTATAATCATTCATGAATGGTTAATGTGGAGAATGAATCTCATCGCGTCGTGGAGACGGTAGTCCGTATGTACGCACGAGCGATGATATCGTTCTCATGATCGTGAAATTGTGTTGAAGTGTATGTATTATATTTCAGTATAAATATAACTTTATAATAACCATATATAGTTACTCATTACACCGTTATACCCATCCAATTAAGGTGGTGGTGGAAAATAGATTACACCAGGGCGTGGAGACGGTATTCCGTACGTACGCACGCGCGGTGATTTCCTTCTTCCGTAGGATGGATAGAAGGTAAAATAGGGTTTTTTCATACTTATAATAACATATCAGTATAAGAGTGATAATGATGTTATTACTTAATAATTAAACAACTAAATAAGAAGAATCGGAAGAAGAAATAAAGATGACAGAATCGGTAACGGAAATTACCTCTTCTTTGAAGAGCCTCTTTGAGACCTCCTCTTAGGGCACTAAAATTGGTCTTTGAGGAAGACCAGAACCACTAGGATGTTTATAGAGAAGTGGAGAAGAGAATTTTGCAGTGTTTGGCCGAGCTTGAACGCTCAAAGTGTTGTGAGGAAGAGAGGGAGGGGGTGCCCTTTTATAAGGGAGGGGAGGGGCACCTTTGGAATAACTAAAAATATTATATTATTATAAAGCCAAATTCGGTTTTAAATAGATCCAAATTGATTTATTTCGAAGATAAGGTGGGGATGGGTCGCAATCCTCTCATCCAATAGAATTTAGACAAGTTTAGGTTCCTATTTTAACCTTATCATTTAGATTTAACATTAAGTTAAATAAGTTTACTTTTACCGTGTCTTCTTGTGTTCTTATACTATAAGGTTAATAAAATTACTATAAGAAGCCAAACGAACCCCAAGTTGTTTATTATTAATATATATAACCATATCTAAGTCATTTGGCCGAACCTTATATTTTTAGGAATAAAATAACAATTAATAATATAATAATTTTTGTAAAATCTATTTTATGTCAATTTTGACACTATTTAGTAAATGATTTTTCTGAAAATCATAACAGAATGATAAGTTAGAAACAAGTTAATTATATCAATACTAACATGTCATATTAACCTATAAAATTAATGTAATTCATAAAAAGTCTCAAATTATATTTATTTGGGTATTTATAACATCAATTATGTCAATATTTCATTAATAAGATAATTACTTCATCATTGTTGTGTCATAAATAAATTAAATTATGTAATGTCTAAAAATTACAAATAAAATACCATTATGTAGGAAAGATTTTTAGCTTTCTAATTAATATTTATAGTTGAATTTATCTTATGTATAACCCCATATGAAAAATGTTTTAGTAAATAAACTTTGATTTTAACTCTTTTAACCCTTCTTTAAATAAATTAATAATAAATGTCCTAATCTAATCCAAGTGGGCCTAAATGGTCATATTTTATTCCTAAATTTGTTTTTGGTCGAATTAAACTTGTCCAGTAGAATTAGGACATGTGTTAGGGTAATAATAATATCATTTCTACCCTTAATTACCTTATTTACTTTTAACCGTGGTAAAAAAAGTAAAAAGTTACTATTCACCAAAAAAATTATTTTCATCTCATTGAACCACATTTTACTTATTGAAATCAACCGTGTCTCTCGGATTTTTGAAATTTCACTCACAGAAGCGGTAAAATTAAGTTTTATGAACAATTCAGTTTTTTTAACTACCACTTAGTGGTTTCACTATTCATCAAAAATTGAAAGTTTTCAGAAAAATACCAAAATTTATGCCTAAGCTATATTTGATATTATGAACTCAAAAATGATGTCTTTTTTACCAAATTCAAAACATATCAGTTGTATTAACTAATTTAAAAATTAATTCTCGTCGTCAAAACAAATAGCGTGTTTGTAAGAGATAATAATTATCAAAAGATTGAAACTTGTTTATAACTGGTTTAAATGTGAAATTACAACCAATGAACATCATTGTATTAAATTGTAAAAATATATTCTAAATATACTTCAAAACCACTAAAATTAATAATTTATCACTATTAATTATTTCGATTGAAAAATTTGTTTTTAATTAAAATTTAGTAATTTCCACTATTCATCAAAATATGAAAGTTATTCGAAAATTACCAAAATTTCACCCTAAGATAACTTCGATATTCCGAATCCAAAAATGAAGTCCATTTTGAAAAATAAAATTTAAAAAATTTCAAAAAGTGGTTATTACTATTCATAACGACTGGTTTTAATAATATTTTAATAGCATATCGTTGTTTAGTGAAACTCGGTATTGCGTACTACACATGCTACCAAAGAAGGTCGTGATTGCATGTAATGAAATGAAAGTCAAGGATGTGTGTTGTGCAAGCTCCTTTTGGTGTAGCGTACAACACAAGACATTAATGAAATTAAAAAAAATATTTTTCATAAAATCTCGGGGTGTTACATGGTGTGTCCCATGGGTACACGGTGCATCTCATTGAATTTGGCACAGCTTGTGTCATTTAATCTTATAAGACAAATGCCTCCCTTTAAACAGATTGTGTTGTTACAATAGACAACATGTAGAGGTCAAGTTGGAACTCAATGTTTGGAACCTACCCAAGCATTTTGACTTTCCAAACTACATTGGGTGTTCCCTATCACACATAGTGTGTGGGGTCACAAGAAACCTTTGGTGTGTACCTATACACGCTAGCCTATAAGGTGAAGGGTCACACAACATGTGGGTTAACTAAATGTGCAACCTTAGAAACCATGTATAGGGGGTCCACATAGTGTGTGTTATTATGAAGTACATTTTGTGTATGTTTTATTTCCATAGAAAATCGAAACTATTTCACATATATCACGTATGCCACCGCTGCATTAAATTACACCATGCAAACCACCCTAAATCATGGATCAATGTTGTGAATATTGGTATATTTTACAATGGATGAATCTCGGTCACCCCTTGGATAGAAAATTACCTTATTCACTATTATAAAGATTTTTCATGGACAAGATCATAAAAACACAATCCATCATTCCATTATTGGATCACCATCATCTCATTGGGATCAATTTTGGCCACCCTTAGCTTAGAATCACTTATCACTGCATCTTTAGAGGCAACAGATCAATCTGTATCATGGATCCACCATCACTATAACCCTCAGCAGATTCCCATCATCACTTCCATTCCCCCGTCTCAGCTCCAAATACCAAATTCAAAACCTTACCCATGATATGTTTTTCCAATGAATGATTTCACAATGACTGGTCAACTGAGTTTCATCAAATCATCATCCAATCAAAATATCAATAATTAACTGTAACGTCCTGGTTCCAAGAGCCACCCAGAGGTGCCCCATACTCGGTTGGTCACAAGGCCTCAAGCACATTACCTTGAAAGCTAGAGGATAATGACTAGTAGTGAGGGCCTTGGGTGTGATAGTGAGGAAACTGTGCCCTCATTGGAAGAGTAACACAATGGAATTAAAATAGATATCAATAGAAGATGCAGTAAAACATTAAATAAGTTAACAGATGAAGTAATAAAAATATGGAGCACACACACATATATAAATGATGCATGATATATATGTGTAGGATAACATACCAAAAAAATCAAAATGCTGGAATATTGTGATAATACAAAGTATAAAATAAAAGCAATTAAACCAGTCCACAGCATCACAACCCTCAGCTTGGTCCCATGTTCTCCAGCTCTGCAACAATCAAGTACCTGAAGTAGAATGTTTCTTTCCCTTATCTATACCTATAGCAATATAATCTATTTGTGACCAAAATCATGATCCAAATAGGGTGTGAGACTAATCCCAGTAGGCATCCACCCAAAGATATGTTCCTAACAGTCAGTGAATATATATTCCAGGCAATAAGAAAAAAAAAGCAGTGAACACCAAAGTACTCAAAAGTAAATAGTCCTACAATTTCATTTCAAAAAATTTACTTTTAAGTATTTAATCAACCAAAAAAAATACAAGAAACCCTCTTGGTAGTTCTCACAGCCTAACCCCATTGTCTCACAAAACAAGAGAAGATATAAAAAATACTCTCTGTGGAAGCACTCATTGTCAATTCCACCTATAGTCTTTTAACGGTAACCTACAGATGCTCTAAATAAGAACTCAATGTCAATTACTCATGTGGCCTCATAAAGTAACTATAGACACTCTGAGGGAGCACTCAATGTCAATTCCCCCTATGGTCTCACCGTGTGATAATTATACCAGACACTCTGGAAAATTCCTCAACGTCAATTTCCCCAATGGTGTCACTACACCATGTTCCCGCAACCCTGTGTAAGTTATCATGCATAAATGATAATTATAAACCAATGTAAACCTCACGAACTACTTGGCTAAATTGACTACAACATATCATAACATGTGAGATAATAATCAGTCCACCCTAACAATACTAGGCATGGGAATCAAAGCAACAGCCTAACATGCAAGGCTAGACCAAACTGTCAAAAAAAACATGGGAAAAACATCCATAGCCTGGCAACAATAACCCTATTCTAAAATAATTAACCATTATTCAATAAAACAATGCATATCAGTCAAATAAAAGGGATAAAACCCTAAACATATGATACCCCGAAAAAGGGTATTGGACACTTTTTCACACATAACTCAATGACTAACTATAGAAAGGCACAAACCACCTACCTCAACGTTGTGAGATCAATATACATAAACCTCAATCCTTGAATCAACCAATAACACCGTATATCTACAAAAATGATAAAAACATTCAATTGAGGATATCTCGTGAAATAAGAGAAATCAAGAGATGAGGTTCAAGAATAAAGGAGAACTCACTGAGGCAATTACAACGCAACCGACAGAGGTCAATTTGGAGAACATATGGCGAGTTAGGGATCAGAGAAGATCCACAGCCGAACAGATGCTTCGGGATGAGATAGGTCAAGAAGAAGGACATTCTGTCCATTAGACATTACCCCGGTCCTTTTAATGAAATAAAAAATGTACAAGACATGTTCTTAAAATGTACACGGTGTGTAGTTTCCTTTTCCAGCCTCCTATTTTGGCAGTCTCTATGTCACCACACAAAGCCATGTACTCGGCTGCTACCCGGCTAGTACACGGTCTTCCACAGAAACCGAGTACACAGTCTCCCACAGAAACCGAGTACACAGAATGTACTTAAAGTACACAGTGTGTACTCATGAAATTCCCAGAAACTCCACTTTTTCTCAAAACAACAAGAAATCTAGATTCATACCTGAAAATAAGATCTCGGTTCTTACAAACTTCTCCTCTTAAAGAAATCTGTCCCTGCATTTTTCTAGCAAGGCGGTGTAGAAGAAGAATCCTCAAATAGATATGGCCATTGTAATTGTACATCAGCCTCCCTCCCCCAGGTCTCATATTGTAATCGCCTATGAAACCATAGCACTCATACCAAAGGAACAGACCGACCACAAAAAACCTTCTCAATTCGATCAACAATTTGGATAGGGCGCTCTTCAAATGAGGCATCCACCTTGAGCACAACCTCCATGGGTGGGAAAACATGATATGGGTTTGAGAAGTAACATCATAGTAAGAAATCTGGAAGGCATCAATCATAGTCCGATACATCTGAGGTAACTGTAGTCAATAGGTAACCGGTTCGACTCTCTCCAAAACCTCAAACGACCCAACATACCACGACGAAAGTTTAACCTATATCATAATACTCATATGTACCATCCTCGGTGTGACAGATAGAAAAACCTGATCTTCAACCTCAAACTCTAGAGTTCATCTCTTTCGATCATCATAAGACTTCTATCACGACTGTCCAATAGCCATCCTCTTCTGAATCAACCCTATCTGCTCTATGGTCTCTCGAACAAGATGAGGTCCCATCATAGCTGCCTCTTCTACCTCCAGCCAACATAAGGGTGATCATCATGGCCTACCATGCAAAGCCTCATAAGGTTCCATTTTAATAGTTTCTTAAAAACCATTATTATAGGAAAACACCACAAGAGTTAATTTCTTCTCCTAAGAACCTCCAAAATCTAGGATGCATGCTTGAAGCATGTCCTCAAGATCCTAAATTGTATACATGGACTTTCCATCTTTCTGGTGGTGGTATGCTATACTCAGAAGTGCATCTGTACTGAAGAAGTAAAACGAGCATCCCTATTTGAAACAATGGTGTTTGGAACCCCATATAGACGTACAATCTCTTGAATGTACAAACTTCATATCTCATCAACACTTAAGGCATCCTTGATTGGAAGGAAGTGAAAAAACATCATGATTATTTTAATGAAAACCCTTATTGCATCATTACCTCGAGGCGACTTCGGAAAACCTATCACAAAATCCATCTCGACATCGTTCCACTTCCACTCAAGAATGGGTAACTACTACAAAAGGCATGCTGATCGATGATGCTCTGCCTTCACCTGCAACATCAGTCTTCATTCCTAGGCACCAATACTTACGTTCTAGGTCACGATACATCTTGGTGACACCAAGATGAACTGCCCAAATTGAGGTATGAAATTCCCACATCAGCTTCTTGTGTATGTCTACTAGCACCCACATGCGCCTATGAAAACACAAGATCTCATCCTCGCCTATTGTCCATCCAGAAAATAGGTTCCTCTCTTGACACACTCTCCCATAGGACCAGGCCTTCAAAATATGAGAGATGATCCATTCACACTTGATCAAGTAGAGTAGAGGTAACAACCTCAGAAGAAAGAAACGTTTTCCCTTGTCTGTCGTGTACCTCCAAATGCATCTCAGAGGAAAGAGCCATAAGCTACCACTCACTGCTGGCCTCCTGAACTGCATATATATGAGTCCTCGTTCTCAATGCATCAACCACATCATTGCCATTCCGTGGTGTATAGGCAAGCTCAAAGTCAAAGGACTGAAGGTAATCTACCCACCTTCGCTGTATCAAATTCAGGTCACGTTAAGTGAAGATATACTTGAGACTTTTGGGGTCAGTGAAAACCAAAAAATGATCTCCCAACAAGTAGTGTCTCCAACAATGTAACTCATGAACCAAATCAGCCAACTTGAGATAATGCAGCAGGTAGTTCCTCTCAGGTGTCCTCAAATTCCAAGAACCGTGCACAATGGCCCCTTCTCACTGCGTAATTTCAACTCCGAGTCCAATACTTGATACATCACAGTACACAATATAGCTCTTGAACGGCTCTAGAAATAATAGTATCAGTGCTGAAGTCAGCCACTATTTCATCTCCTGAAAGGCTGACTCACAAGAATCTGACCACAATTAATTCGCACCCTTCTTAGTCAGACACATCAGTGGTGCTACTATGCTTGAAAATTCCTTCATGAAATTTATGTAGTATCTAGCCAGCCCTATTAATCTCCACAACTAAAAGAAATTATTGGGGTGTTTCAAGGAAACTAGTACTCTCAGTTTTTATGGGTCAACTAATACTTCTGTCTCTAAGATAACATGACCCTGGAAGTGAATCTGGTCCATCCAAAAGTGGCATTTTGAGATCATAGCAAATAAATGATGCTCCCTCAGTGTACTGAAGACAATCTCAAGATGGGTGACATGGTTTTGTCATGTGTGAGAGTACACCAAGATATCTTCCACAAAGACTACCACGAAAGAATCCTTGTATTGATGGGACACTGTATTCATTAGTATGAAGAATACTACAGGCGCTTTCTTGAGACCGAATGACATAAACACATACTCATATAGACCATACCTACTCAGAAAGGCTGTAAGTGGTATATCTGATGGTTTAACATGCAACTGCTGATAACTGAATCTCAATTCAATCTTCAAGAACACCAGAGATACTCAAAACTGATTAAAGAGATCATCAATCCTTGGCAAGGTATATCAGTTCTTGACCGTCAACTGGTTCAAATTCTGATAATACACAAAAAGTATGAGGGTACCGTCCACCTTCTTCAAAAAAGGATGGGAAAACCCCATGGATAAGTATCGAGTCAGTTTAAACCATTTGCATGTAACTCCTACAGCTGCTTATTGAGCTCCTGTAACTCTGGTGGAGCCATCCTATAAAGAGGAATGGAAACTAGTGCCTCTCTTGTCACAAGATTAATAGAAAATTCCAAATTTCTCTCTAGTGGAAAACCTGAAAAGTCCTCTAGAAAGACGTCCCTAAAACCATCCATCCATGTAGGAAAGTCCACCTGTGAAGTCCCCTGGCCATCCAGATATAGACTACCAATCTGGGCTATAACTCCTCCCAAACCATGATTCTCGAGTCCCATTCTACTCGCCTAAACATCCCATTCATCCTTTGGAAGAAACGACCCACCCTCTTGTGATGTGAAACCCATCGTATAACGATATCAGTCGACAACAGCCTAGAAGGGAACTAACTAGTCCATTCTGAGAATGACATCATAGTCTGTCATCTCCAAGACATTGAGGTCCCAAAAGAAGTGACACCCACCATCCTCAAGAGGTAACTACTTGCACTGACGTACCCTTGCAGTTCTAGTTCCCAACATAGTGTCTAGCCTCAAGATATCAGTTTCGGAAAAGATACAGAGCCCAAGGATCTCCACAACAGCAATAGATATAAATCTATGGGAAGCCCCTATATAAAAAATAGTAGAAGCTAAAACAGAGGTAACTAGGATCATACCTCGATCAATAGAGGGTCCAAGACCCTGCTCCTGCTTGGTTTGATCCATTGAAAATGTCCAACCTACACCATGACCTTGTGAACCTTTCTAACCACTCTGATCTGATCCACTCTGTTGTCTTTGAAATCCTAGTGACTATCTACCATGACCACAACCTCCACCTCGTCCTGAACGGCCGAAAGAACTAATGTTCCCTGACTGATGAGATACTGGTTTTGTTGCTCCGGAATACGAAGTCATAGAAGAATCATTGTCACTAGCTACCAGTGAAAAAAACTAATAGAATCACTGAAGATGACCCATATTTCTGCAATATTGGCACTCCACTGGGTCTCTCGGGAAATGTCGCCTTGTATGCCCAACCTTCCCATACTAGTAGCATACCACCTGGAACCTAGAAGAGGCATCCGACCTACTCAGTTCTCCATGTGTAGACTCCCTGTGATTCTTCCTGCTATCATCCATATAAATACCAACTCTGGATGTTGAACTGACTTATCCCACAGCTCCAGAATCCCCCAGGTTGCGCTCCTTGATGAGCGCCTGGTTCACTATAGAAGTGATGGAAGTCAATCTAAAGATGTTTACCTGATCCCTAATGTCTTTTCTAAGACCATCCCCAAACATCCTTTCTAGGAATAACTCATCTACCCCTAAGAAAGGGTGTGAAGCGCTGTATCTCGGTGAAGCAAGAAGAATACTCCACAGTAGAAAAAGTACCCTACTACAGGCTCATGAACTCTCGGGCTCAATCCACACTCAAAGTCTCCAGTTAGAAGTAGTCATTTAAGGTATGATAAAACTCATACCATTCTATAACCTTCAAGCGTCCTGCCTGTGAGATCACATCCCATCATCTCTTGGTGGAGTCTTGAAGCATATAAGTATTGAGTTTCACCCTCCTCTCTGGGTGCGTCTCCATATGCTCGAAGACCGTCAGCATTGCTTCTAGCCATGACTCTATAGCCTGAGGTCCTCCACCCCCTGAGAAAGTGGGAGGATGCTGCTGGTAAATGACCCACGTCAACTATACCATATATGAGGAAAGATTTGGTACTCCCTATAAGGTTTGCATAAACCTCATGATTCCCTCTCAGAACTAGGCATCGACACCTGTATTCGGGATAATGGGTAGTGCCAAGACTAGAACAAATGAAGGATCTACTAGTAGTCCCTGATCAACAATGTTTGGTGTGTTATCACTACCCTATAACTGGTTTAAAATTAGATGGTGTCTCAGTGGAATGACATTTCAAAGTCAACCTTAAACTATAGATCAAGATTATCATGTATTGAAACTTATAAGTGTAAGGGGATAGAGAAATAATGAATTCAAGTATTTCAAAACATGGATACATGGTGTGTATAATTCATACATAGTGTGTTCCCTTATATATTCACATGGGTGTGTACTTTCTTCAACCCTTGTCGTGTATCACCCCATAAACACAGCGTGTTGTCCTAACACATGGTGTTGAATTAAATACTCTTCCCCTTCCTGAGTTCCCATACACACCTATGTCACACGGTTCTCCTAGAACAATACTACATGATGTGTTAGTTCCAAACACGACATGTACAAGATGAACTTCAACAACCCGTTTTGTTCGTCACATAGCCGGTTACCTGGATCGCTTCTACATGGCGTGTTCTAGATGGACATGGCGTGTAAAACTTAGGATTCAACTGCCCGTGTAGATAGTCATGTCGGTGAAAAAACAACTGAAAATACACGGTGTTTTTATTTTAGACATGGTGTGTATAAGATGGATTTCTATCGTCCTAGGTTGTTCATTACATGGACAGATACAAGGGTTACACTACACGACATGTTCAAGCTTGGAACGACGTGTATAACCTAAATTTTATCCATCCGCGTTTTTAGTCACACGGGTGGACACATGGGCTACACAACACAATGTGTACATCTGTAACCCTATGCGTTCCACCAAATATTTCCAAACCACATGTCTCTACCCACACATCCAGTGACACGGTTAGAGACTACACGACATGTACATACAATACATGACATGTACTTAAGAAAAATGATTCTTTCATGAACCGAAGGACACATGGCATGTATTTACCATTACATGTCATGTATTTGGGGTTCTTCTAAGCAGTAAAACTCAAAAACTACTATAAGACCCAAAAAAACACTGAAATAAACATTAAGGTTCCAAATTCTGATCTGTGAGGTCCCATACTCCCTACGAATCAAAGCACAGAATCTTATACATGTTATATATAAACATAACAGAGCAATGATCCTACATATTCTAGTCCATGAGGGCCTATAAAACCTCATGAACAAAAACTTGTTGTTCATTAAAAATTAATCTTTACACAATTCAATACCCTATAAAAAACAGGTATTCTTATCTAGGTATCTATCACAACAACATGCATATTAATCCCAAGTTCTATCACAACAACATGAAATTGATAATGCACCCTAAATGGCATGGAAAGAAAGAATGACATGTGACCTCTAGAAAGTGAATATAGGATGCATGAGATGGAATACCCTCATCTAATCGGGTTTCAACAGAAATAGAACCTCAATAATAGAACCATAATAGAAAAAAATATGTGAATGACCCAATGGTGAAATAAAATCAACTGTAATATTGCAAAACCAGATAAATTACTATAACTTGGAAAATTGGTTTTTCCTTGTACACGGGTTAGCTATGCCTGATCACAACCTTTTACCAAGAAACTATTCTTTCCTATTTATGGCTATAGGATCCAAACAGTAAGTCAAGAAGAAAAAAATTCCCTTGATACCACATTGTAATGTCCCAGTTCCGAGAGCCTCTCAGAGGTTCCCCATACCTGGTTGGTTACATGGCCTCAACCGCATTTACCTGAATGCCAGAGGCTGCCGACTAGTAGTGAGGGCCTTGGGTGTAATAGTGGGGAAAATATGCTCTCATTGGCATAGTAACACAGTGGAAGTAAAACAGATAGAAATAATAGAAGAAGTAAAACATGCAATAAGTAAAGAATGAAAGTAATAAACAACTAGAGCATGCACATATATATAAACGATTCATGATACCTATGTATAGAAAATTAGGCAACAAGTCACGATGTTGGAATATAATACTAAAAAAAAGTACAAAGGAAACGCAATTAAACAGCTCCACAACATCGCAAGCCTCAGCTTGGTCCCATTCTCCCCAGCACCGCAGCAATAAAGTACCTATAGTAGAAGAGAACTTGACCATATCTATACCTGCAACAACATAATATGTTTTGGCCCAAAAGCATAACCTAAAAGGTTGTGAGACTAATCCTAGTATGCAACCACCCAAAGATCTGTGCCTAAGAATCATTGAATATATATGGAAGGCAATAAGAAAAAAGAATTAGTGAACCTAGAAGTACTCAAAATTAAACAGTTATAAAATTTCATTTACAATCATTTACTTTTATATATTTAATCAACCAAAAAAAATACAAGCAACCCTCTGGGTGGTTCTTACTGCCTTACCACTCTAGTTCACAATAGAAGAGATGATATAACAAAGATTCTCTAAGGAATCACTCATTATCAATTCCCCCTATAGTTTTTAATGATAACCTACAAATTCTCTAAGAAATCACTAAATTTCAATTCCTCCTATGGCCTCGTAACGTAATTATAGACACCCTAAGGGACTACTCAATGTCAACCCCCCCTATGGTCTCACAGTATGATAGTTATAAGAGACACTCCAGGAAATCCCACAACATTAATTTCCCCTATGGTATCACTACACCAGGTTCTCATAGTCCCATGTAAGCAATCAGGCACAAAAAATAATCAGTATCCAAAGTAAACCTCAAGAACTACTTGGATAAACAAACTACAACATATCATATCATGTCAGAAAATAATCAATCCACCCTAATAATACTAGCCATGGGAAGAAAAGAAGTATCTTAACATGCAAGGATAGACTAAACGGTCAAAAGAAAGAAAACATGGGAAAACCATCCATATCTTGGAAAAGATACCCTATTCTAAAACAATTAACCTCTACCCAATCAAACAAGTCATAACAGTAAAATAAAAGGGCTAAAACCATAAACACAAAATACCCCGAACAAGGGTATTTGGCACTTTTTAACATATAACACGAACAATAACTACAGAAAGGAACGAACCAACAACCTCAGTGTCCTGAGATTGATAAACATGAACCTCGGGCCTCGAATCATGCTAGAACCCCGTAGATCCACAAAAATGCTAAAAAATTTCAATCGAGGATATCTCATGAAAGAGGAGAAATCAACAGATGAGGTCCTAGAAGAAAGGAGAACTCACTGATGGGATACCAACACAACCGACATAGGTTGATTCTGAGAACGGATAATGAGTTAGGGATTGGAGATGATCCACAACCGTACAGACACTCCAGGACAAGATAGATCGAGAAGAAGGATGTTATGTCCATTAGATGCGACCTCAGTCTGTTTAATAAAATATAAAGAAAGTACATGACATGTTCTTGAAAAATACCCGACACATACTTTCCTTTTATAGCCTCTACTTTTGGTGGTCTCTAGGCCACCACACATGACCATGTACTCGGCCACTACCCAGCTAGTACACGGTCATCTGCGGAAACTGAGTACACAGAATGTACTTAAAGTACATGGCATTTACTCTGGAAATTCCAAGAAACTTCTATTTTTCTAAAAAACAACAAAAATGAAAGATTCATACCTAAAAAAAGATCCGGGTTCTTACATGAACATTTAATAATGAAGGAATACACGAACAAAAAATTGAGCTTCAAACAATGCTGGCATTTTTTCCCATTATTGTGTGAATCCAAAGAATGATTTGGATTATCAAATTATCATATTTGAGGAATAAATAAATAAAAAATCACTAAATCGTAGAACAGAAAACCAATGATGGACAAACCAATGAACAATTATCGATTAATTAATTTTGAATGAATTAATTCTTTTTCAACTAAATAGTTATAAATGTAGAAATAACCCAAAAAATAAAATGTCTTATCTCATATAGTATTTATTACTAATGATGAATGATTCATCAAAATTTTCTTTTGTGATATTAAAGTACTCCATTGAAGATGTGAAACCCAATGATACTATGATCATCAATCCATGATTCTATGATCACCCACCAATGTGGTCTCTACTAGAGTTCTCTCTCTCTATCCTTTCCCTCCTATAGGTTTATATAACAAACCCTATGTGATTTTAAATATACAAGGCTAAATAGTGGATCCATTATTGTTTGTAAATTTAATGATAATAAAATCACTAAATTAATTTAATTCATTTGACCCAGCCATGACTTATGTCTATCAAATAATTTGACATTGACAAGAATTATGTCGTGCCAAGGGTAAAACCCACATTTACAGATTTAATAGTGGTTTTGGTTTTCCCATCTGAGACATCTTTCAACAGTTATTCCAGCACCTTTTAAATATTTTGTGCATGTGATATTTTTTTAATATATCAACTACAAGGTTACAAGAGCCCGTGAATCCCCCACTTACTCTATGTGTTACTCTAAAAATACAATTTAAAATATTCCAAAGTGTTATATAAAAATTTTAGAGTTATTACAGAATCATTTAAATTACCTATAGTGTTTTCATGACGAATTAGTAACTTTATGAAATGGAACACCAATAGACATAGCTGAAAATATATACTTGTATACCATTTTTAGTGTGACCTTCTGTGTTTTGGTTCAAACCAAAAACCTCTAAAAATTAAAACGAAAAACATCATACAAAAAACATATTATATCATGAAAATATATTTATAATGCAATGAATTTCTTCCCTGAAATGTATCATCCTTACAAATTTTCCATATTAGTCCTATAAAGTAAATTTCTAGTGTAATCTATTCTATCATAGCATGAAGCTATCATAATAACTAATAACTAGAAAATATTTTAAACATATAATCCTTCATGATGTGAAACAATATGTCACATTTTGTAATATCAATTTTCCTCTAATTTTATAGTTAGCTAAAATTTTTTTTTTTAAAAAATAAAAATATTTCCAAAACACATAAAATTGATAAAAATAACAGTTGAAATAAATTCAATCATAAAAAGTTTTTTGTAACACTAGCCAATTTTTATTTTATTTCTAACCGTCTTTTCAACCATCAATATATGACTTTGATAGTAAAAATTATCCCTACAGTTATGTTTTCCTTGAACTTTATGCAAAAACATAATTATATTAAACTTCCCTCAATTTCTTCCTCTAAACAAGTAAATTTAAATTCTACCCTTGATTTGAAATTTCTTAAATCAACCACTATTAGACATATTAGAAAACAGAACTGAATTAATATATAAGGTTACATGTTAAAAAGTTTAGTGTTGGAAACAATAGAAGTTTTCAAATGTAACAATTATATCCAATAATTAAAATCAAATATTTTATTTTTTCCACCCCTGTTGATAGTACCTCTCTGTATCTTATTTACTTCACCAAAAGATTTAAAGCTAAAGAAACCAAAATAACCAATAATATGATTATGTTCAATAGGAAGAGGATCATTCAAACATCTATATTTTTGGGAGAATGGATGAAATATGGGGTTCAACCTGTGAATTTCAAACACATAAACTACTAAGGGTCTTGTGAGGATATTCAACACTTGATTTTGAGTTCCAAAAAATTACAACCTATGTTCTTCTAAAACTTCTCTTTTATAAAAGGATACTGAATCTTTGTATTATTTGTGTGAGAATACTAAAGTAGATTCTTTTTCGATGCTATTACACCTTTACTGTTACATTGAATAATCATTGTCTATTTCACCACTTTACTAATTCCTTCCAACAACTGATTCATCGAGATAATTATGTACAATATTTTGTAACAAAGATATACTCCACCCTTACTATTAAAAATGAAAAATAATATTGTTTATTATTTAACCATTAAAAATTTTTATTCCATGGTGAAATAATCCACCATTTATGGTTTTTTGATTATTGATAACACCAACATTGTCACGAATCAACCCAGGTCGACCCTGAACCGGTCACCAGATCCGGTCTGTGACATGGCTCGAGAGGTGTTCCCGATCCTCCCAGGCTGGCGACAAGCACCAGGGCATCAACAGAGTACAAATGGGAATGATTTCTCCAAATGAAAATAAATAAAGCAGCAAAAATAGAAATAGAACAACACAATGTAGATAAACTACACGAAAGAAAAAGTACGACCAACAACACATACTAACCTGACCATGAAAAAAACACCTCATGACCCCAAGAGTCACTCACCAAACCACAACCAACTCTCACCCACGACGAGCAAGCTCGAGTCAAACCTGCAACAGAAACTAAAAATTGGAAAACACTATAGCCATGAGTAATAAAACTCAGTAGGCGTGCCCAACAAACTATCCCCAAAACACTACCTTTAAATAATTAGTTTACTAATTCTAGGTTTGAAGTAAATTATATGAAATATGGATTTCCACGCATACACTATCATTTATAAAACAAGTAATGGTCCATTTCCCTTTTTAGTTTCAAAACAAGTTTAATGTTTGAAAGAAACATGTAAATCACATTTTATAACAATTTTTAGAAAAATTTAGAAATATGAACATCAGTTGTTATTAAAAAGGAAAAATCACACACAACACACACTAAGGGAAATAGAAAAAGTGGCACACAGGTGCTAGAAACCGAACTAGACCTCTCAATCATTTTCCACATACAAACCAACACTAAAGGAAACATGGGTCATACCTAGGAGCTCGTGAACAATCCAGAACATACTACACATGTGACTCATCATGAAGCCATGCCTACTCTCGATGAAGTTATAACCCCCTAATGCTCGTTGATTCCCCACATGGCCTAAATGAGGGGCCCAATACCCTAAAAGTGTATAATCCATACTAAGGTCCACTAGCTAGTGAGTATTATAAACTAGTGCAGCGATCATTCTCAGAAGATTCACTTACTATGCCAGGTTCCCATGTCAACACATATAATAAATAGGAAAGGGGTGAGTCAACAAAGTCAATCAAGTAGCACAATCATCAAAATCAAATCATGTAATCAACGTAAACCAAATATAACTCCTGAGTTACCCGAAAGAGTGTTTTCCAAAATAATTTATTTTATTAAAGTTCCAAACGGGCCTTCACCAATTTAAAGAAAATCCTCATTTTTCAATAGAACCAAAACACTTGTTCATGCTTATAGATAAATCATTTATCAATAAACCAGAACTATATTTGAAATTCCATGAATTATGTTTAAAGATAAAATGGACATTCATTGACTATTGGGTGTCTGTTCATCAAGAAAATATTTCAAGTGTCATGTATAAAATAAAAGGCTCTTTTTACACCAAATAACCATTTAAAAAATAATTATCTTATATAATTTCCCATTTATTAAAATTAATAAAATATCATGAAATTAATAGATTCTAAATTTAAAGGCGAGTGTTTTGGGGGACCTACCTCATCTTGTAGTCGAAACACAAAGGCGTTTCATGCCATGCACAGACGCACAAACATGCGCTAGTCGACGACCACAGTATCACGTGTTTTCCCCACCAACACACACTACAACAACACACAATAACTAAAATTACAAAAAAAACATAATACAATCCAAAAGAACAAAAAATGAGAAATAACCACCTCAATATGTTTTTAAAATATACCTCGCACCATTTAACTTATTTACTAAACCACTTTAAAATTTATAAAACAATTTCTGAAGACTAACTCTTGGCTTACACACCCAATGCCCTCTTGAAAAAAACTCTTTTAAGATCAACCATAAATCTTGAACATTGTAGAGCATAAAATGAACCACTTTCACCGTTAAATAAACTAACTGCATAACTTAATAAAAATACACCACACGTCTAAAACCCATTTTAAAACCATGCACAGACACCACTTTTTTTAAAAAAAAACAATAAAACAAAAGTCTACCTTTTGAAATATAGCATGCCTAAAAATATTTACAAAAAATAATCCATATGATTCATGTTATTTAAAAAATCATCTAAATATTTATAATACAATTTTAAAAAAAAGATATGCACAACTCTAATCACACAAAACCAACTCAAAACCCTCTCTTGAATCCAACACACAACAAAACATATTAGAAACACATTTCACACCATTCGTACATTTTATAAAAGCACATACACTATTTATAAAAGAAACTCTAGGAATATAATAATGGAGAACACTTAAAATAAAGCCATTTCTCTTTTAAACAACTACTTCAAGCCAATTGTCCATATGGAACCTATTTACAGAAAACTATCCATCACATTAAATTTAGAATTCATTTTTAATAGCTAATCAAGATTTTGATAATAACATAGTAAAACATTTCAAGAAACATCATAAGAGTTTCCACCTTAAAAAAACTCATTTCTATTACATAAAGGTCACAAAAAAAACAAAAGCATTACGAATACATTCAAAGAATTTAAGACCTGCCACCCCAAAATCTCAAACCACATGCAAAGGTCAACATGGCATTTTATGAAAAAAGAAAGCAATAAACAATTAATAGAATTTTTTTTATCAATACTTGACATGGTATACACACATTCAAGCTATTTAACCCTATCCTAAATATTGAAGACTACGTGCAAATGCTAACGGTACCATCTTTGAAGCATGCATGGCACACACTTTCAACAAAGCACTTCAGTTATCCCAAAGCAGAAGAAAAAAAGAATTTTTACACCATAATAACATAATCTAGGGATCAAATATATATAATTATCAACTAAAAGGGGTATTAAAATAAATAAACAGATGAATCTTATGCTTAATGGGAATGTGAAATAGGAAACCTACCTCAAATGTCAAAAAACCTCTCGAAACTGCTATGAAACTTCATTCTCACCTCAATCGCACTTTGCGGGTCAAGAAAAAACCCTAGTCATCCAATTGGACCGAATATTTCAGGAATTTAAACATAATACTTCAACCACTAACTGTGTAAGAAACTTAATTTGAAAGGAGAAAGAACATGAATACCGGTGGGGAAACTGCCGCATGAGGAGGGTCGTGCCGGTGAGGCAGTGCGTAGGGGGATTTTCGCTGGCAGGACAGGTTTCCGGAGGGAGGAATGATAGAATAGGATGCATCCTCAAGGGGGATGGGGGGTGTCGTGCAAGATAGAGGGATGGTGATAGAGAATTTTGGCCAGGAGAAGTCGCGTCGGTCGACGGGTCGGTCGGATGGGAGGTGTGACGGCAGAGAGATGCGCCGGAGATGGGCCGACTAGAGGAGACGATGGCTAGGAGTGGATCCACTAGAGAGGTCTCTCGGTTAAAGGGGTTGTAGCGCAGGGGTGATGGCTAGTGGAAAATAAACTGTATGGGTGGAGGAGGAGGTTGATACGCAACAAGGGGGGTGAGGCCAGATAAACAGCGAATGAGGGAGGCGGAGGGTGTGCAGAATGCGGTGTGGACCGGTTGGAGGTTGTCTCCACAGAGGGGAAGGCCAGCTGAAGGGCTCGTCGCCGTCGGCCTACTCAAAAGGGTGGGGAGGTAGATGGCCATGCGGATAGGGGGGAGGGCTGCTACACCGAACCCTAAACCCTTCTCCTTTTTAAAAAAATAATTTAATTAAAATTATTAACATAATGATAATTATATTAAAAGTGATAATAATAATTATAATAGTACACAAGATAATAATAATAGTAATAACAATAATAACTCTAATAAAAATATAATAATGATAAAACAATTCTTTTAATAATAAAAGTTCATTAATAAAAGTAATAATGATGATAATGATGACAATAATAATAACAATAATGATAAATCCTTATTAATAATAACACTATTAGGAATAATAATAATCATACTGATAAGAATATAAATAATATAAATACTCATCTCGTTTTAATAATAATAATTAAAATTATTAATAACCATGAAAATTTTAACTGACGCAATAAATTACAAAATTTATTCATTTTTTTCCAAAGACAGGTGGATCGTGCTGTTGCATGGATGAAGCCGCACAGGTTATAAAAAACACGCTCCACCCAGCACTCAACGACTCCAACTAAAAAATATGCATTTTTTTTAAACCTCAAAAATCTTATTTGGGTTTCAACCCGAAAGTCAAAAAAAAATTAAAACCAAAGAGAATAAAAAAAAAATAGATAGGTTGGGTGTGAAAAACATAGTCTACATATGAATAGGATGAAAATTTTAGATCACTTTCTATATTGAATGAAAATACAAAATTCAATGTTATCAATATATGCCTCATAATTGTCATCATTAATTTTAGGTTCCCTCTCTTTGGAAAATTGTAGAAATATTCTACCAAGAACCAAGTATAAAATATATATGTGTCCTAGTTGCAATAAGATAGAGTAATCTCTCGATGATTCTTCTATATAATAATGAGTCTACCTACTTACTCTTTTTATGATTACAATGTTTCATTCTAATAACTCTCATGTTTCAAAGAGGATGGAACTCTTCCATTATGAATGGAATGAGTCAGTTTTTTTTAGTGTAATACTTTGAAATATTTCATGGAATATTTTTGATGCTATGCACCAAGACAACATGAGATTGTAGGATCTGAAGATCTAAAAATTGATACTATAAACATAATAAATAGATTAATATCACCCACAATTATTTTTCCTAAAAATTTGGAATTATTCTTGAATCGAGTATCAGATAAAAAATATGAGACCACTGTTGTGTCCAAAACTATAAGGCCACAGCCTTAAAAAATTACATAATCTTGAGATAAGTCAGAAATTTGACTTTAATTCACATCAAGGATCTTTTCTGGTTTATTTTTTAATGAATTAGGATATTATTAATATATATCATCCCATAATCATACAAGAGGATACTATAAAAACAATATCCATTTTTTACACCAAAGAAATCCCTTAAAAAATACGATTACATTTCTTGATAAAAATCTTCTTGACTTCTTTCATAATAATAATAATCCTTATACCCTGTGAAAACATTACAAAAATAAATGGGATGAGCATAAATACTCTGAAAGGGATACGAAATGAAAAGAAAACATTAGTCACGAAATATTTATAAAACCATGAATTCATAAGAATAATGAAAACTTCATAGAAATACAAAATCATAAAGGTTACTTTTTTCACCCCTATCATATTTAATTTTTAGCCTTCACAGCCACATAAAAAGTTACCATTATTGTTACGTTTGGAATACCCATAACAGTATATTACCTAAATCTCTAAGGAGAAATCTAAAAATTTACCTTCATTATGTTACCCAATTCATTGGAAAGATATCAAGAGTTCACCCACCCTTGATTTACCATGGAACCACCTATATACATAACAAATTACAAAGAACCATAACATAATCATAACACAAGAACAAGCATAAAAGAAAAACAACATTTTCACATTGCAATCATAAGACATCATTTCAAGATATTGATTCAATAAATCAATTTTAAAATCCATAGTCAATAAGAAAATTCCTATAAAAAGAATATGGTATTTTATTTTATTTAAGAACATTACAAATTTTAGAGTAATCCTGATATCAAATAATGCCCATGGCGGTATAAAGGCTGTAACACCCCATGATTTCATAGTGTGTTATTTCTTGAAAATAATTCAATAACTTGCACTACACGCAACACCGAGATCAAGCGCACCATGACTTACCAAACATGTCGTTCAAAAGAGGTTATGAATAGTATTAACTAAAATTTAAACTTTATATAATACTTTAGTTTTAGAATCCATATTATGAGTTTCTTAGACATAATGTAAGAACAAATTCATTTTCAGTATTACACTTTTACCAACTTTTAATAGTGAACCCTTTTCAAATCCTATATTTTAAACTTATATTCAATTTAACAAAATAAATTTACTTTTTAGAATGGGGACATCAAAAAAATACAATGAAACATCCCAGGCTTCCACAATACGCTTTCCTTTGAATAATACAGTAGCATGTGTTATACGCAACTTCAAGTTCTAACACACACCACAACCAATCAAACTAGCCGTTATAAATAGTAATACCTACTTTTTGAAATTTTATAAATTTTATCATTTGAAATGGACTTCATTTTTGGATTCTTAATATCGAAATTATCTTAGGGTGAAATTTTGGAACTTTTCGGATAACTTTCATATTTTGATGAATAGTGAAAATTACTAAATTTTAATTAAAAACAACTTTTTTAATCAAAATAATTTATATTGATAAATTATGAATTTTAGTGGTTTTAAATTATATTTAGAATATATTTTTACCATTTAATACAATGTTGGTCATTGTATATAATCTCACAATTAAAACGGAAATAAACAACTATTAATATTTTAATAGTTAATATCTCTTAAAAACACGCTATTTGTTTTGACGACGGGAATTAATTTTTAAATTAATTAATGAAAATGATATGTTTTGAATTTGGTAAAATAGACATCATTTTTTATTTCATAATATCAAATATATCTTAGGCCTAATTTTTGGTATTTTTCAGGAAACTTTCATTTTTTTTTGATGAATAGTGAAACCACTCTGTGGTAGTTAAAAAACTGAATTTTTCATAAAACTTAATTTTACCACTTCTGTGAGTGAAATTTCGAAAATCCGAGAGACATGGTTAATATCAAGGAGTAAAATTTGGTTCAATTAGATAAAAATAATTTTTGGTGAATAGTAACTTTTTACTTTTATTTACCACGGTTAAAAGTAAATAGGGTAATTAAGGGTAAAAATGGTATTAATATTACCCTAACACATGTACTAATTATATTGTGCAAGTGTATCTCGAACAAAAACAACCTTAGGATAAAAATATTATCATTTAGGTCCACTTGTATTAGATTAGGACATTTATTATTATTTAATTCAAAGAAGAGTTAAAAGAGTTAAAATCAAAGTTTATTTACTAAAACATTTTTAATATAGGGTTATACATAAGATAAATTCGATTGTAAATATTAATTAGAAATCTAAAACTATTTCCTACATAATTTTATTTTATTTATAATTTTTAGACATTATAAAATTTAATTTATTTGTGACACAATGGTGATGCAGTAATTATCTAATTAATGAAAAATTAGAATAATTGTTATTATAAATACCCAAATAAATGTAATTTGAGACTTTTTATGAATTAAACTAATTTTACAGATTAATATGACATGTTAGGAATGATTTAATCAACTTTTTTTGAAGTAAGGTTTCTGTTATGATTTTTACAAAAAATCAATTATTGAATAGTGCCAAAATGGACATAAAAGAGTTTTTAAAACAAATATTATATTATTAATTGATATTAAATTCATAAAACTCTATTTCACGGCCAAGCGACTTATATCATGATAGGTATATCATTAATGTACCACTTGGGGGTCTCTTGGATGTATATAGTAGGTTTATTAACCATATAATATAAAAATACAAAGAGACATTGTAAAAGTGAAACTAATTAACTAAGAGTTAATACTAAAAGATAAGGTTAATATAATAACCCAAAACTGTCTAAATTATATTGGTTGAGTGGTTTTAGACCCATCCCCACCTTAACATTTAAATAATCCACTTTGGAGACATTAGAAACCGAATATGAATTTATTATAAATTAATACTTTATGTTTTTCCTAAAGAGCCCCTCCTCCCCCTTATAAAAGGACCCAACCTCTAACCAATTTTTCACACCTTCAAAGCATTTTGGTTCGGCAAACCCCTGCCAAAATACTCTCTGAACTTCCCTAAATTTAACATAGAGGCCATATTTTGATCAGAAAGCCATCCTTAGGATCCCTTTTGATCAAATCAAAAGGAAGAACCCGAAGAAGAGGTAATGTTTTCACCACCCTCTTTCAAGTTCCTTTCTTCTTCAAATTATTCTTTCTTTGTTATCTATGTTATAAAATAATAACTCCATTATCTTCTATATACTGTGATGTTATTATAAAGATGGTAAAACCGTGTTCAGTATTCTATCCATCTTTTGAATGACATGTCACCATACATGCGTATGTACGACTTACCGTCTCCACGTCGTGGTGTAATTGTTATTCAATACATTGTTATTTGGATGGGTATAATAATGATATGTATTTGATGTAAATAATAAATATAACATTATAAGGATTCTGTATATATGATATACCATCCAATTATATATTATTTTAATATCAAAATAATGATATTTTCGCTCGTGCGTACGTACGGATTACTGTCTCCACGACGTGATGAGATTCATTTCCAAGTTCACCATTCATCGACGATTATAAAAATATATATTACTAATAAGTATGTAATATATAAAATAATAATGCTACTGGATATATATATTTATATATAGAAGGATTTATGTACTTACATATATATTATTCACTTACTTTCATTCAATACTATTTGAAAATAGAAACAACGTTTATGCATACGTACGGACTACCGTCTCCATAAAAGGTGTTTTCCATTTCATATATATGTCTATTATAAATATTTATATTCTAAATATATATGATATATTTATCATGTTTTATATTCTGGAAGTATTTAAATCATGATCTAAGTGATACAACCAAGAGTAACAAGTTAAAACACGTATGATAAAGAAAGTGATTATTACCCAAAATGTTAACTTAACATGGAAATTATTATTAAATGGGTAATATAAAGTCATAAATGAATCATGTATTATATCATAAATTTTAATATGGTTCTGGTATAATTTAATAACATACTACGATCTTCGTACAGGAGGTTAAACGTACCCTCAACTAAAGGAAAGTGCAAGGTAAGGGGTTTTCATCTCACTCCTTATTCCCGTGAGATTCAAGACATATTGCCACTATTATCTTTTGTGTGGTGTATGTACTGCCCATAATTGTATTATTTGTATATTACACTTTAATTTATGTGTATTTACATATTCATTGTATTATACCTCTTTCATGGGTTGTATGTTTCGTAAGTAACCAAATTGGAAAGGGTTAATTCCTCAATCTCGTCATTATTTGAGATTGTTTAGGTGTAAGTAGTTACTGGGACATTTTTATCATCCATGTCCATTTTTCATAAAAATGATTTCAAAATGAAGATTTTAAGGATTTTGAAAGGTACAGTTTATCAAGATCAGAATTTCAAATGTTTTAAAGAATTATCTTTCTAAATCTCTTTAATTAATGTCCATGTTTTCAAAATGATTTTAAGGATTTATTTATATGGACATGAATGTTTTAAAATGATAATTCTTTTCAAAAGTTTAAAAATGGTATGGGAAGCTTTGATTCAAAAATCTTTTTTAAAATTACTTCCTTTATAAATGTGTGACTTTTAAATGATTTTACAAAAAAAGAAATTTCTCTCAAAAAAATTTACACATCATTTTCATCTATGTCAACATCTTTTGATGGATTTTAAGCTCATTTGAAGTTGATTTATTATACAAAACTTCTATTGAAGGTTTTGTGATATGTTTGACTATGGATGTGTTATTTTTATACCATTCATGGTTTATAGAGAAAATATTGAAATTTAGTATGCTAGTTTTAATACGAATTTTTATGTTATGTTTAAACCTATTCATATGAGGAATGCATTGGACTTAGTAAGTGACGGGTGGAGCCCGCTATAGCTCCTCGATGCATCGGTAGGTCTCATGAGACAAATTAGTGTCTTGGCATAAGGCCTCGGAAAAATATTATTTATAGTCTTGGCACAAGGCCTTGGCTATGTGGTCATGATAGTATGGCATTATGCAATCCATCATTATTAAAGTGGTTAGTGATATTGCATGTGATTATTCGATTAGTAGAATATCCATGTGAATAAGTAAATGGAATTATTTCATTTTATTTCTGCCATATTATGCTGAAGTTCAAGTTTAAAAGGCTTTTTGTAGTTATATACTTTGCCTTAAATGTTTATGCTTATTTATGAAAGTTTCCACTGTATTTATTACCTTTACTGAGCATTTGACCTCACCCCTTTATATGTTTTATTTTTCCCAGGAATCCAAGAAGTGTAATGTTATTGATATGCAGGGTTAAGCCAAGGGTATAATGGCGTTCATAAAGATTATTTATGTTGTTTTGTACGTCTTAAAGTGAAAATGTAACATTCATGTATGTGATCTATTTTTCTAAGACTGCTAAACTGATCGGTCCTTCGGGACTTGATTCCTTGTAATCACACCAATGTATTAAAACAATGCACCGACTCTGGGTAACTAGGGTCTGGGAATTACAGTTGGTATCAAAGAAAGTTTAGCAATAACCTTGGAAACTATATTTAGATAAAACTCTGATTAGAGCACATAGCCCTAAGATAGACTTTGAGGATTAGTATAGAAGAACTTCCTAGAATTTTGGTATTGTAGAGATTTTGTGAGTTTTTCCGAGCAATACATCCATGTCTGGATACGAGCAGGTAGAGGTGGCTCTGGCACAGATATACTTAGGGGTAAAACTTGAAAACACCACTTTGAGCTAGAATCGAACGGGAACTGGTGCACGACAACAGGCCTTGCTGCACTGTTGGTTACGACACTCCCAGGGGATATGCGTAGGATAATTCTCATTTTATTTTGAAACCATTATAAAGGGATCATGAGTATATACTTACGCAAAGAATTTTTTTTATGATTATGGATTATATCCATAAACTGTTCAATTTGTGTTAGGTATTTTACAAGTTTGGTAATTATTCATTACAATTAATAAACTGAACTAGTTTATGCTATTGTATTGAAATGGTGCCCAGTAGAAGGAATGTGAACTCCCGTAATACGTATTATCCAAAGAGTAAGAAGGATCACATTTTCATGGTTCTAAGACAGAATTTAGACGGGAAATAGTCTCCCACGTATTATCATCATATAAAGAAATAGTATCATGTGTTGATAAGATGAGTAAAGAATTCTCGGAGTCCTATGGCATTGAAGGGAATCCAGAGAATAAAAGGATGGTAGAGAGAAGGACAGATAAACGGAAGAAGGTAAAGAGGGGTTTTTACCATATGTGATAACTATGGAATGAATCACCTTGGAAAATGCTTGAAGGGAATGGGAGAATGTTATAAGTGTGTATAAAAAGGACACCAAGTACGTGACTGCAAGTGTAAGAAAAAGGTTTGAAATGTACAATGCTTCATCTGTAAGGAGTTTGGACACTACGTGAACCAAATTCCCATTCATCAGACTATGCCACAAATGATGCTATTAGATAATAATCAAGTTATGATACTACAACAGATGAAGAGGAATGACTAGTGTTCTTATGTTGTTATTTTAGAACTATTTTATTTAAGTGTTGTATCAATGATGTTCTGGAAATAAATAAGGACTGTACTGCAGTACTATTTAATTAAGGATTTGATATTTTTTGGTACTAAGAAAAGTAACACTACAGCGAGTTAAATTTTTTGGAAATTACATGGTTTATGGAAAGATAAACCTTAATATGGTCATAATATTGAGGTAGTGAATTTGGAATATGAGATGGTTTATTTTGGTAATTCAGGATGTTGCGGTGTTGTAAAAGAATATATGAGGAAGGCGTTCACATGTTATTACCTGGAAAAAGGATCCTCATTATGTTTAACTTCCTTGTAAATTTTGGACTGTGAGTTTGAATAATAGTATTTTGGATAAGTCTAATGGTTGGAATGGATTAAGTTTGAAAGGTTATTTTTTTGATTTTTATAAAAGGACAACAGGCAAACCATGTGACGACCCATCGTGTCGGACAAAGCTGTGGGAATCAAACCCACAACCATAGTGCTATTGGGATTTATCGCTTACCGTTGTGCTACATGAAGTTCCTGGATGGTATAATTTAGTTTCTCTACATAAAGGGTCTGATATGTGAATTATAAAGTCATTATATTTTGAACCCTATACGATTAGGATAAATAGAGTATTTTTGAGTTGTATTATGTTTTGGGGTGAAAGATGAGTTTGAGGTAGAAATTTATTAATGGATAAAACTCTAATTATAAAGTAAGTATATCTCCTTATGATCTTATCCAATCCCATAAATAAATTCCTCAACATTAAGAAAATGAACTTAGAACAAAAATGTTATCCTAGATGGTACCTTAGATCATCACTAATTTATGGCTTTGGGATTGTTGGCCTTTTCATATCCATGTTCTCTACCACTCTCCAACAGATAATTGATGGTTAGATTTCTCTTCCATATCCATATTTTCCTACATGGAACCCTAGTATGTGTTATTTTTGGCAATATTCATACTTTCCACTCTTTATTTTAAATAGAGGCCTCATTAATTAATTTTTCTATGTGGGATTTCAACAGAGATATTTTGAAATGTCGAAATGTGTTATCCTAATAACTTATGTTTTGTTGAACCGATAGTATTTTAAATCATCATAGATTGATGAAGCGCACAGAGATCAAGCGCACCATGACTTACCAAACAAGCCGTTCAAAAGAGGTTATGAATAGTATTAACTAAAATTTAAATGTTATATAATCCTTATAATTTTAGAATCCATATTATGAGTTTCTTAGACATAATCTAAGAACAAATTCATTTTCAGTATTACACTTTTACCAAATTTTAATAGTGAACCCTTTTCAAATCCAATATTTTAAACTTATATTCAATTTGACTAAATAAAATTACTTTTTAGAATGGGGACATCAAAAATTTACAATCAAACATCCCAAGCTTCCACAGTACGCTTTCCTTTGAATAATACAGTAGCGTGTGTTGTACGCAACTTCAAGTTCTAACACACACCACAACCAAGCAAACTAGCCGTTATGAATAGTAATACCTACTTTTTGAAATTTTATAAATTTTATCTTTCGAAATGGAATTAATTTTTGAATTCATATTATCGAAATTAGATTAGGGGGAAATTTTAGTACTTTTGAGATAACTTTTATATTTTGATGAATAGTAAAAATTACTAAATTTTAATTAAAAACAACTTTTTTAATCGAAATAATTTATATTGATAAATTATGAATTTTATTGGTTTTAAAGTATATTTAGAATATATTGTTACCATTTAATATAATGTTGGTCATTGTACATAATCTCACAATTAAACCGAAAATAAACAAGTGTCAATCTTTTGATAGTTAATATCTCTTAAAAACACGCTATTTGTTTTGACGATAGAAATTAATTTTTAAATTAATTAATGAAACCGATATGTTTTGAATTTGGTAAAATAGACATCATTTTTGAATTCATAATATCAAATATAACTTAGGCTATTTTTTGGTCTTTTTCTAGAAACTTTCATTTTTTTGATGAATAGTGAAACCACTAAGTGGTAGTTAAAAAAACTAAATTTCTCATAAAACATAATTTTACCGCTTCTGTGAGTGGAATTTCAAAAATCCGAGAGGCACAGTTAATATCAAGGAGTAAAATGTGGTTTAATGAGATGAAACTAATTTTTGGTAAATAGTAACTTTTTACTTTTGTTTACCACGGTTAAAAGAAAATAGGGTAATTAAAGGTAAAAATGATATTAATATTACCCTAACACATATCCTAATTCTAATGTACAAGTGTATCTCGACCAAAAAAAACCTTAGGAGTAAAATATTATCATTTAGGTCCACTTGTATTAGATTAGGACATTTATTATTATTTAATTCAAAGAAGAGTTAAAAGAGTTAAAATAAAAGTTTATTTACTAAAACATTATTAATATAGGGTTATACATAAGATAAATTCGATTTTAAATATTCATTATAAATATAATAATATTTCCTACATAATGGTATTTTATTTATATTTCTTACACATTAAAGAATTTAATTTATTTATGACACAATTGTGATGCAGTAATTATCTAATTAATGAAAAATTAGAATAATTGATATTATAAATACCCAAATAAATATAATTTGAGACTTTTTATGAATTAAACTAATTTTATAGGTTTATATGACATGTTAGGAATGATTTAGTTAGCTTTTATCGAAGTAATCTTTCTGTTATGATTTTTACAAAAATAAATTGTTGAATAGTGTCAAAATTGACATAAAAGAGTTTTTAAAACACATATTATATTATTAATTGATATTAAATTTTTAAAAATATAAGGCTCATCCAAGAGACTTATATCATGATAGTTATATCATTAATGTACCACTTGGGGGTATCTTGGATGTATATAGTAAGTTTATTAATCATATAATATAAAAATTCAAAGAGACATTGTAAAAGTGAAACTAATTAACTAAGAGTTAATACTTAAAGATAAGGTTAATATAATAACCCAAACCTGTATAAATTCTATTGGTTGAGTGATTTTAGACCCATCCTCACCTTAAACTTTAAATAATCCAATTTTGAGACATTAGAAACCGAATATGAATTTATTATAAATTAATAATTTAAGTTTTTCTTAAAGAGCCCCTCCTCCACCTTATAAAAGGACCCAACTTCTAACAAATTCTTCACACCTTCAAAGCTTTTTGGTTCGGCCAAACCCTGACAAAATACTCTCTAAACTTCCCTAAATTCAACATAAAGGCCTTAGTTTGATCATAAATCCAACCTAAGGATCCCTTTTGATCAAATCAAAAAGAAGAACCTCAAGTAGAGGAAATGTTTTCACCACCCTCTTTCAAGTTCCTTTCTTCTTCAAATTCTTATTTCTTTGTTATTTCTATTCTAAAATAATAAATCCATTATCTCCTATATACTGTGAGGTTATTATAAATATTGTACAACCAAATTCAGTATTCTATCCATCTTTTGAATGTCATGTCACCATACGTGCGTACGTACGACTTACCGTCTCCACGTCGTGGTGTAATTGTTATTCAATACATTATTATTTGGATGGGTATAATAATGATATGGATTTGATGCAAATAATAAAGATAACATTATAAGGATTATGTATATATGATATACCATCCAATTATATATTATTTTAATATCCAAATAATGATATTTTCGCTCGTGCGTATGTACGGATTACCGTATCCACGACGCGATGAGATTTATTTCCAAGTTCACCATTCATCGACGATTATAAAAATATATATTACTAATAAGTATGTAATATATGACATAATAATGCTACTGGATATATATATATATATATATATAAGGATTTATGTACTTACATATATATTATTCACTTACTTTCGTTCAATACTATATGAAATCAGAAACAACGTTTATGCGTACGTATGGACTACCGTCTCCATAAACGGTGTTTTACATTTCATATATATGTCTATTATAAATATTTATATTCTTAATATATATGATATATTTATCATGTTTTATATTCTAGAAGTATCTAAATCATTATCTATGTGATACAACCAAGAGTAACAAGTTAAAACACGTACGATAAAGAAAGTGATTATTACCCGAAATGTTAACTTATCATAGAAATTATTGTTAAATGGGTAATATAAAGTCATAAATAAATCATGTATGATATCATAAATATTAATATGGTTTTGGTATAATTTAATAACATACTATGATCTTCGTACAAGAGGTTAAACGTACCCTCGACTAAAGGAAAGTGCAAGGTAAGGGGTTTTCATCTCACTCCTTATTCCCGTGAGATTCAGGCCATATTGCCACTATTAGCCTTTGTGTGGTGTATGTACAGCCTATAATTGTATTATTTGTGTAATAAACTTTAATTTATGTGTATTTACATATTCATTGTATGATACCTCTTTCATGGGTTGTATGTTTTGTAAGTTACCAAATTGGCAAGGGTTAATTCCTCAATCTCATCATTATCTGAGATTGTTTATGTGTAAGTATTTACTGGGACATTTTTATCATCCATGTCCATTTTTCATAAAAATGATTTTAAAATGAAGATTTTAAGGATTTTGAAAGGTACTCTTTGTCAAGATCAGAATATCAAATGTTTTAATGATTTATCTTTCTAAATCTTTTTAATTGATGACCATGTTTTCAAAATGATTTTAAGGATTTATTTAAATGGACATGAATGTTTTCAAATGATAATTCTTTTCAAATGCTTCAAATTTGTATGGGACACTTTGATTCAAAAATATCTTTTAAAATTACTTCCTTTATAAATGTGTAACTTTTAAATGATTTTACAAAAAGGATATTTCTCTCAAAAAATTTTACTCATCATTTTCATCTATGTCAACATCCTTTGATGGATTTTAAGGTCATTTGAAGTTGATTTATTATACAAAACTTCCATTGAAGGTTTTGTGATATGTTTGACTGTGGATGTGTTATTTTTATACCATTCATGTTTTATAGAGAAAGTATTGAGATTTCATATGCTAGTTTTAATATGAATGTTTATGTTATGTTTAAACCTATTCACATGAGGAATGCATTGGACTTAGTAAGTGACAGGTGGAGCCCGTTATAGATTCTCGATGCATCGGTAGGTCTCATGAGACAAATTATTGTCTTTCCACAAGGCCTTTGAAAAATATTATTTGTAGTCTTGGCACAAGGCCTTGGCTATGTGGTTATGATAGTCTAACATTATGAATTCCATCATTATGAAAGTGGTTAGTAATATTGCATGTGATTATTCGATTAGTATAATATCCATGTGAATAAGTAAATGGAATTATTTAATTTTATTTCTTCCATATTATGCTGAAGTTCAAGTTTAAAAGGATTTTGTTTTAGTTTTATACATTTCCTTAAATGTTTATGCTTATTTATGAAAGTTTTCACTGTATTTCTTACCCTTACTAAGCATTCGAGCTCACCCATTTATATGTTTTATTTTTACCAGGATTCCAAGAAGTGTATTGTGATTGATATGCAGGTTTAAGCCAAGGGTATAATGGAATTCATAAAGATTATTTATGTTATTTTGTACGTCTTAAATTGAAAATGTAACATTCATGTATGTGATCTATTTTTCCAGGACTTCTAAACTGATCGGTCCTTCGGGACATGATTCCTTGTAATCATGCCAATGTATTAAAATAATGCACCGACTCTGGGTAACAGGGTTCGGGGCATTACAAAGGTCATTGCCAATGTGTACGTTAAAAACTAACATTCCTTTTGTCATTTAGTAAAACTCTTCATTAGAAAAGATTCATTTGAAAATCATTGAATGATATTAAAAGTAAAAGGGGTTAATTATGCACTGTATAAAATAAGGTGAAATAAAAATCAAAATATGACTCAATGAATTGAGATCGAGACAATTTCCCTTACCATGAGTCTGACTTGTCTCGTTCATTCTTTAATTTCTTCTAAATCATGTAACTTATTTTGATTTGAGAAAAAATGATTTATGGAATTTCCTTTTTCCCAAGCTAAAGCTTTTAAGAGGAATGGAGGGATTTTGGTAGATTATCTTAGATGAATATGGAAAATCAAAAGGTCTTGACAGGTTTGAGTAATGGGGAAGAGTTGGTGACCTTTTATAAGAGGGAGGAGGGGACTTTTGGAAAGTCTTAAAATATTATTTTATTATAAATTAATTTTAAAATTATAATATTTCAATTGTGATATATTTCGAGGATAAGATGACTTTGAATCTAATTCCTCTCAACCAATAGTTTTTAGACAGGTTTAGGTCACAAAATTTACCTTATCTTTTAGCATTAACCCTTAGTTAAAAAAATAACTCTTACCATGTCGTCTTGTATTTTCATAATATATGGGTACTATAGTTACTATAAAATGACAATAGATCCAAAAGTGGACAATTAATGAAATTTTAGACATTATATGAGTCATTTGGCAGAATATTTTATTTTTAGGACAACTAAATAATGTAATAAAATAGAATTTCTTGAAAAGCTCATTTATGTCAATTTTGACACTATTTAGAAAGTGATTTTTGTTAAAGTCATAAAAAATGATTCATTCTAAATAAATACATAAAATAAAATATAACTTGTCATAAAAATACATAAAATTATTTTATGGAATTAAAAAGTCTACAATACATTTATTTTATTGTTTATAATATCATTTATTTTATTAGTTCATTAATAAGGTTACCACTACATCATGATTGTGTCACAAATAAATTTATTTTTATAATGTATAAAAATTATAAATAAAATAAAATTATATATGAAATATATTAATATTTCTAATGACTATTTATAGTTATAGAGATCATTTATATAACCCTATATTAATATTGTTTTAGTAAAAAGATACATGTTAATGTTATATTTCCCTTTACTTTAAATTAATTTTTATAACATCTCATTATCACACCCATGTGTCTCCATGAGGTCCTAAAATCGACCGAAGGATGAAAATTTTGATAATATCTCATCCAATTGGATTAGCACACATTTTAGGGTTGTTTTATATTATTATATTATTATTTTGTACCTTTATTTACATGATGTACATTTTAACCATGGAAAATAAAAATAATTACTGAAATTGATATTCATAATGTCTAAATATAAAATGTACCTACCTACATAATTTAGACCATATTATTATGAATCTAAAATACTTTTTTCAAAATTCAAAAAAAATAAGTTTCATTAATTAATTTAAAATTCATTCCCATTGTCCAAACCAAAAATCATGGTTTTAAGAATTAAAGCTATCAAAAAACTGAGATGTGTTTATGTCTAATTTAAATGTGAAATTACTTCCATAAATTAAATTTGATGAAATGATAAAAAATTAATCCAATTAAACTTTAAAACCAATTAAATAGATAATCTAAATATATAAATAAAAAAGGTAAATAGTCAGTTTGAATTGAAATGTAGTATTTTTTACTATTAATTAAAATATGAATTTCATTTGAAATACTCAACAATTTCAACAAAGGTAAATTTTAATGTCCCACTTCTAAAGAAGATGTTTATTTTGTCAAATATAACATATAAAAGTAACAAAAACTATATTTAAAAATAGTTCTCCATAAAAAGGTGGTAAACAACATTTTCAAAACATTAGAGTAATTTACGGTTAAAATTGGATTCATTTTCATTTTTATGCCTCAAAAATTTATTGCATAAATGTTAAAAAATTGAACAAAAATATATAATCATATTGTAGTCAGTTATATTCATTACCACCAAAAAACAATTAGGAATTAAATAACATTTAAAATAATAATAATAATAATATTGTATTATTTTTTAGTATATCTCAATGTTTTGTGCAAAGTAAGACTTTAGAGAAACCCATTGTTGCGTGTTGAGTACGTTATCGTACAAATTATAATATTTAACGTGAAATTAATATATTATTCATAAATATTTATAGATATAAAATGTATTATTGTTTAAATACCTGGGATGTTACATCCTTCCCCCTTTATGAAATTGTATCCTTTCAATTTTATTCACATATCAAATAAGTGGGGGTATTTATCCCTTATAGCATTTTCAGATTCCCATGTTCCCTCTTCAACCATATGGTTTTTTCCACAAAACCTTAACCTGATTAATCACCTAATTCCACAACACTTTATCTCTAAAGTCAAAAATCTATATTGGTTGTTCTTTATAAGAAATATTCTTTTCCAAATGAACTACCTCTATACTAAAAACATGTGATGGATCCATCTTATACTTTCTTAAAATTAAAACATGAAAGACATTGTGTTCCTGGGATAAACCTGGAGGTAAATCCACCTTATAGGCAACAAATCCAACTTTCTTCCGGATTTCATAGGGTCAAGTGAACCACGTACTCAGCTTTCCCTTCTTACCATAACACATCAAAATTTTCAATGGATAAACATTGAGAAAGACATGATCTCCTACCTCAAAAGAAATATCCTTCCTGTGGTTATCCATATTAATCTTTTGCCTCTCTAAATAGTCCTCATGTGCTACAAAATCGACTAAAAATTTATCCCATCTCTTCAACCAATTCTGGTCCCATCAAATTCTATTCCCCAACTTTATCCCCAAAATATAGAGTTTTGCACTGATTTCCATATAATTATTCAAACGTTTCAATCTATATACTGCAATGAAAATTTTAATTATAAGAAAACTCAACCAATGAAAGTTTTTGATCCCAACTTCCCTAGTAATCCATTAAACAAGCTTGTAGAATATCCACTAAGGTATGAGTTGTTTGTTCTGAATACCCATATTATTGAGAATAAAAAGATGCATGAAATTTAATTCCATTCCCATTGACTCCTGACGGCCTTTTCAAAAGTTATAAGTGAACCTAAGATCATGATCAAGAAAAAATGGTGAAGGGAACTCTATGTAACTTGACGATCTCTTTAATATACATTTTAGAATGTAGATCTTGAGACATAGTATCTGGAATCAGATGAAAATGAGCACATTTAGTAAATCGATCAATAATAACCCATATTTCATTATTACTTTGAGAAGTCTTTGGTAATCCCACTAAGAAATACATGGACACATTTTCCATTTCTACTCCAGCATTGAAAAATTTTGAAGCATCCCTTTCAGTAACATCCACTATTATTTAACTTGTTGACATTATAGACACTACATAATAAAGTCACAAATATACCTTTTCATTCCATCCCATCGGTAATACGCCTGATGATCTCTATACATTTTTGTACTACACGAATGAACTGAAAACAGAGAACTATGAGCTTCACAAAACAACTCTTTAATTAACTATGAATCACAATGCACACATAATCATTCCCCAAATATCAAAACACAATCTTTATCAATTTTAAATTATAAAAAATACCCTTTTGAACCAATTCTCCCTTTTTTATAACTCATTGTCTTCTTCTATTCTTGAATTATTTTTTCTTCTTGAGATTATTTAACTGAATCATGAAACAATATATAGGAATTTCTTGCACCATCCACTTCCCTTCCAAATTTTGTCAAATCATTTATCAAAGAGTCACATTCCAAACATAACGTGGTTATTGTAGAATAACTTTTTTAACTAAAAGCATCATCCACTTTGTTCTCTTTTCTCGGATGGTATTGAATTGTGTAATCATAACCCTTGATTAATTACATCTGTCTTCTATATCTCATGTTCAATTTTTTCTATCAAAATATATAATTAAATCTTTTATGGTCAGTATATATTTTACATTTTACTCCTTAGATATGATTACTCCAAATTTTTAAATAAAATACAACAAAATATAATTCCAAATCATGGGAATAGTAATTTAACTCATGAGTTTTCTCTTGATGTGAAGAATAAGAAATTACCTGATCATTTTTCAATAAGGCAGAGTCAAGTCCATTCAAAAAATAATCATTATAGATAAAAAAAATTCACTATTTCTGGAAAGCAATGCCAAAAATAGAGCATTCACCAATAGTCTTTTCAATTCCTGAAATCATTCATCACATTCTTCTGTACAAATTAACATAGAACATTTTCTTATTAACATAGTTAGTGGGTGAGATAACCATGAAAATATTTCAAAAATCCTTTGATAATAACCAAATAAAATAAGAAAACTATGAATCTCAGTTACATTTGTTGGTCCTGTGCATTTTACAAAAAAATTTCTTTTAGTAGGATCAACAGTTATGCCATCTTTAGAAACAATGTGACTAATTAATGAAATTTGTTGTAACCAAAACTCACACATGCTAAATTTCCCTTCCAATTTATTTTCTTTTAGGATTTTGAAGACTGCCCTTAAATGAATTTCATACTACTCTCTAATTTTATAATATTCCAAAATACCATAAATAAACACAACCATAAAATTATCCAAGAACTCATGGAGGTTTCTATTCATAAGATCCATGAATATAGTTGGTGCATTGTTTAAACCAAAAGGATTAACTTCGAAATCATAATTTTCATATCTATTTTGAAACACGATCTTCAGAATGTCTTTTTTCCTATACATTCAACTGATAGTAACCCAGCCTAAAGTCAATATTTTAAAAAAATACTGAGCTCCCTAGAGCTGATCATACTAATCATTGATATGAGGCAAATGATACTTGTTCTTAATAGTGACATTATTCAAGGCTCTATAATCAATGAGAAGTATAATTTAACCATCATTATTTTTTATCAAACAAGACAAGGGCATCCCATGATAATGTACTTGGTCGAATGAAACATTTATATAATAGTTTTTACAATTTCTTCTTTAACTCTAAAAGTTTTATTTGATCCATTCGATAAGGGGGTTTTGAAATTGGATTAGCATCAAGAACCAAGACAACAGTTAAACTTCCTAATTCGGTATTATACCAGTCAACTCAACTGGAAAAACATAAATAAGCTCATTTACCACCTGATTAAAATTAATCTGAACAATTCCTTTGTTTTCAATGATATGTTCAAGGTAAAAATCATTTCAATATTTTACTAGGTTCTCAACTTCCTTATATGTTATAAAAATTAAAGGTTAATTCTTGTACACAAACTGTAATTATTTCAGAAAAGAATCCTCTTTAGCTCCGAATTCAATCTAATAATGATAAATGGAAATCCAATACCTACCCAAAATAACATCAAACTCTACTACAGGCCAAAAAATAATATTTTTAGGTAGATTCTTTCCACAGACAAGGATACAAATATTCTGTTAATTTCTTTTTGTCTTAACATTTCCCCAAGGTGTTTTTACCACAAGTTCAATATTCATTTCTTAAGATGGAATTCAAAATTTACTAGAAAATTTCTCATAGATGAATAAATGTTTAGACATAGAATCAAAAAACACATTGGCATAATCTGAATAAACACACAATATACCTGATTGTACTTTATTTGATGTAACAACATCTATTTTAATTGATGAGAATGATTTCTCCACCCCTTTCTACTTTTATCCAGGATGTTTTCCCTCATTTGATTTCTTCATCGGACAATCATTTTCATAATGAGCCATCTCATTACATTTAAGACATTTTACTGAATGCAAATCAGATTTTGTTTTACCACTAATGTGGTCGTTTTCAATGCCATTATGACCCTTATGTCCCATTTTTTCATATCAAAATCACATACCATAATTTAAAAGGCATACTCGAGTGTGCTTTTTACCACAATTTTTACAAATTGTAAGCTTATGTTTCTTACCATCGTATTTTTTGATGAGTCCTTCCATTTAATCTTCCATCATGAACTCTTATTCTTTTTTATTTCAAAGAACACCTGATCATCAAGAAATTTCATTTCCACCATCTCCACACATCAAATGTGTTTTTCATAACATTTGAACCCACAATAAGATAATTCCCGTCAATATTTTGGATTTAATCCAGAGTAAAAATGATTGATTTTACTATCAGGATCTTGTTTGAAATTTGGAGAATATCTTTCTAGTCAAGTGAATTTTTCTTCATCAGAAGCCACTGAATCATCCTCTCGCCACAATTCCAGGAATTGTTTTTCCATAATAAGTCAAACTATATTAGGAAAATATTTCTCAAGAATCATACCTATAGATTAATCATAATAAATATCATCAATATCCTCACTGTCCCTGATATTTTTTTACCATTGACCACCACTAATCGACTTTACCGTCAAAATGGTAAATAGAATGATTATCCTTTTGATGTTCTAAACATCTGATGACATAAAAAATATTTTCTATTGATTTAATCCACTATTAAGCTAACATAGAGTTAGATAATCCTATGATTGATATGGTACATTTACATCATGAAATTATCCACTACTGACTTATTCCTCTGTGGTAGATTTGGAAGATCTCGCACATGGATACCATGTCCATTTATAGCCTAAGACAAATGTGCCATCACTACAAAAACTATTCATTTCTGATTCTGACCATCTTATATTGCTTATTTGGAAGGTTTTCTTCCTCTTGATATCATCACAACACAACTTCCCTTTTTTCTCTTCAGAAAACCATTCTGAACAAACATAACTTAGACAAAGCAATATTGTAATCCTAAAATTCTATTTCAATTTGACAATGACGTAAAAATTATTTATGGATAATCTATTAAGAACATCTTAACACTTAAATATATCTTAACCAACCTATGATACCAACTATGAGGCCCCATCTTTAAAACATTACATAATCTTGAGACAAGTCAACAATTTTACTTTAATTCAAATCAATGATCTTTTGATGTTTAAAGTTTTAAATAATTAGGGAATTATTAATACATATCATCCCATAATCATACAAGAGGATATAATAAAAAAAGTCATCCGTTTTTCCTCAAAAGAAAACCAATTTAAAAACATCATTTTTATTCATGATAAAAATATTATCGAATTATTCCTTAATATTACTCATCCTTATACCCTATGAAAACATTTCAAAAAAACATGGTATGATCCTAAAAACCCAATAAGCAATAAAATAAGGAATGAAAACATTAGTCCATGTATATTTAGAAACCCATGAATCCATAAGAATCATGAACAAAATCATATAAATAATAAATAAAAAAGTTTACTTGTTGCATCTATATCATACATACTTTGTAGCTTTCACATCCACATAGGGATTAAAAATCACAGTTACATTTGGAATACCCATCACAATATATTCCTTAAATATCTTATTAGAAACCATAATGTTTACCTCCATCCTGTTATGGAATGCATTAGAGAGATATCATGAGGTCAAACACCCTTAGTTTACCATGGAACCAACCATATACATATGCAATTCCCAAGAACCATAACATAATGATGACACATGAAAAAGAATAAAGGAAAAATAATATTTCCACTTTGCAATAATAAGACATCATTTCAGGATATTGATATCATCAATCCATTCTCAAATCCACTATCAATGAAAAAATACCTAAAAATGAAATATAGTATTTAATTTTCATTTTAATAAAATTCTTTCTTATTGAATAAGCTAGATATCCCAAAATACTTATGATGGTGGAAAGGTCAGTGTCGCCACATACCTTAAAATATAACAATCCTCTTGTCATTTAGTAAAAATATTCATAAAAAAAATTCCTTTTAAAAATGATTGATTGAAATTAAAAGTCAAATGGGTAGACTAGACACCATAAAAAATAAAGTCGTCTATAAATCAAAATATGACTCAATGAAATGATATTGAGATGAAGTACGTTACTATGAGACTGACTTGTCTTGTTGGTTCTTTAATATTCTCTAAATCAGGTATCTCTTTTTGATTTGTGCCAAAATGATTTCTTGAATTACCTTACTACCATTTTAAATATTATAGGAGGAAGGGAGAGATGTTAGGACGTTATATTAGTAGATTTTTGACGAACTAAGGGGCATGGTAGGTGTGAGTAAGTGGGTAGAGGTGGTGGATCTTTATCAGAGGGAGGGGGAACTTTAGGAAAGTCTTGAGATATTATATTATTAAAAATTTACTTTAGAATTATAATAGTTAACAAGTGATATATTTTGAGGATAAGATAAGGATGGGTCTAAAACCACTCAATCAATTGGTTTTAGTCGAGCTAAGGTCAAAAAATCAACCATATCTCTTAGCTTTATTTCTTATTTAAGACATTAACTCTTACCACAACATCTTATATATTCATAATATATGGTTAATATAGATACTATGAAATAAAAATAGAACCACATGTGAATCATTAATAAAATTTGTAATATTATATTAGTCAGTTGGTCGACTATTGGATTTGTAGGACTATTATATAACATAATAAAATAGTATTTGTTTTTAAAAACTCATTTGTGTCCATTTTGATACTATTTAGAAATTAATTTTTGTTAACGTCAAAAAAACTTGATTCATTCGAAAAAACTACATTACATCAAATATAACATGTCATAATCATCCATAACATTCGTTTATGTAATTAAAATTTAAAAATTACATTTATTGAAATTTTTATAATTTCATTTATTTGAATATTTTATTAATAAGGTAATCACTACATCATAATTGTGTCATAAGCTAATTAATTTATTTAATGTATAAAAATTATAAATTAAATACCATGATTTAGTAAATAGTTTTATATTTTAATGACTCTTTATAGTCATATATATCAGTAATATAACCCTATATTGAATTTTTTTTAGTAAAAATATACATGTTTATGTAATATTTCTCTTTACTTAAAATTAATTATTATAACATGTCACTATCACACCCAAGTGGATTTGTGGGATCCTAAAATCATCCCAAGGATTACCCTGGTCAGTAATATCTAAACTAATAGGATTGAGACACATGTTATGGTAGTTTTATATTATTATAATATTATTTATTACTATTATTTACCTGATTTACCCTTTAAAAATAGTAAATAAAAATAATTACTGAAGTTTCTATTCATAATGTCCATAAATAAAAGGTTCCTATTAATATAATTTGTAACTAATAATTACAAATATGGAATCTATTATCCCAAATTCAAAACACAGATGTTTTATTAATTAATTTTAAATTGATTCCCATTATCAAAACTAGAAAGCATGTTTTTAAGAAGTAAAAACTATGAAATGATTGACATGTGATTATGTACAATTTATAAGTAAAATTACTTATAATGATAAACATTGGATTAAAAGATTTAAAATTAATCCAATTTCACTTTAAACTCAATTAAAAAGACAATTTAACAATATAAGTAAATTAAATGAAATGATAGTTTTGAATTAAAATGCAGTATTTTCACTATTCATTAAAATATGAATTTCATCCGAAAAATACCAAAATTTCATCCAAGGTAATTTTGGATGCCCATATTCTAAAAAAGAAGATTGTTTTGTCAAATAGAACAAATAAAAGTGACAAAAACCATATTTAAAAATGGCTCTCAATCAAAAGGCAGTAAAATGAAAATTTAAAAATATCAGAGTATTTTGTGCTTAAAATGGGATTCATTCTCATTTTAAGCCTCTAAAATTTATTTAATAAAGGTTAAAACATTTAAATAACATGTATAATAATATTTTAGTCAGTTACATTCATTCCCTCCAATATAGTGGTTAGACATTAACAACCATATAAAATAATAATTATAATATTGTTTTATTTTTCAGTATAACTCATTGTTGTGAGAAACGTAAGATTTTTGAGAAAACCATTGTTGCATATTGAATATTCTATTATAAAAATGTCATATTTAACAAAAAATTAATATCTTATTCAAAAATATTAATAGATACAAAAATTTATTGTTCTCTTAATACCTTAGATGTTACAAGAACATGGGGTTTATCCCAGGAATCACCGAAGGTTGGTTGATGCAGGTCGTTTAGTTGAGGAAAATATTGCTCTGTATGTCAAGTGGTTGAATTACCTAATTAATTTAATTAATTAATTTAATACAAAAAAAATCCCTAGATAAATACCCCCTTATAGAGAATTTCTAGGTATAGGTGCATAACCCTGAGAGGATTTTAGAGGAGGCTTGGGCATTCTTTGTTTGCAAACGTGGACTGGAGAACAAACCCTGATTAGATCAAGGTAGATTGAGGGGAAGTGAGCACAATGTTTCTTCTTCATTAATGGTAAACATATCCTTCACCAACTAATTATCTACTCTTGAAGTAGGGAATTTATATTTTTTGGATTCATTCCATTTTTATTTTCTTATGATGAATGTGGATCAATTCCATAAAAAAGCATTGATTCTCACACCGACATTTGATTTTAGTTGATTATTTCACTTCCTACAGTCTAGTAATTGATTTTAATTATTGTATATTGGTTTTAATATTTTTTTCCTAATGAAAAATAATCGAAGCCAACTCCAGTAATGGATGAGGTTTTTTCCTCAAAATGTTTATGATGTTTCTCTTGCTTGTTCGTTTCACATTCATCACCAACAAAACCTTTGAATGATGGACTGATTATTACTGAATATTAAATCACTGAGAGACCATTTTTCAATGTAACACATCAATACCAATTGTATGTGTTTTCAATCTATTGATTGATCAAGGTGCGGCGACGATGGTGGATGACTCGAGTTGGACTAGGATTAGTTTTGAGGATCCCTATTTTCTATTTTCGCATTCGACAATAGAGTGGTGTGGTGGGGAATGATTTTTGGAAAGATCTGATGCTCAGAATCAAGACACTATCAATATATCAGGAATAGTAAGCCTTATATCCATGTTATTTGGTGTCGAATGTGATTAAGGGGGTCCATGAATAGGAAGAACATGGTGGTTGTCCGATAATACCATGTGTAGTGGCATGATTAGAGTTTACTTGGTGGTAGTGCATTCTTGAATGGGGTGAATTGACTAATTAAATTAAATTAAATAGTGAAAAAGGGAAATAAGTGGTCACCTTTATTTCAGGAAAGGGGGTTGTTGAAATTTAATAATAATAATAATAATAATAATAATTTTTATTTTAAAAATAAAATTAATTGGGGAGTAATGGGGTGGAGTCATGTGATCCCATTACCCAAGTGTTAAAATGGGGAAAGAGAGGAATGTGTAATCACATGATTCATTCCTCCCATTATGAGGATTATTATATATAATATAATAATAATTTGTAATTTAGAAAATAATATAATTATTTTTTTATTTTTTATTTGTAACACCTTCATGATACGTCAGACTGAAGAATCATCTACACCATTATGAACCTGACATTGATTCCGTTAATTCTAGAAAAATGTTTGATATTTTATTCAATCTCAAGACTCAGATTAATAAAGAGACACACATTTGTGTTATCAATATTTTTTTTTCAAGAGTCCATTTGGATCAAGTAATAGCCTATATGAGTATTTTTTGTGAGGATCATAAATTCCTGATCCATTTTTCATTCATGGCAATTTTTAGTGGTATATTTGTGATTTTACTTTTAATATCATTGGACCAATGTTGATAACTATACGTTCATCAAAATTGTGTCCAGACTATGATTTTGGGCTCACAAATAGTCTATCATGAGTTGTATTCCAAATAAAACATGATAATGGACTTCTTTTTAGCATAATATTTTTGTCACAAGGTGATGTACGGGGGATTCTTCAGTTAAAGATGCTAACAAGTATCAATTGGGTGTGTTCTCTATCTCATATCAACATGTGTGAGTTTTCTTGTTTGGGGATGAGTTCCTATGTCCCCTCATATGAGGGTTAGTGTGGAATCTGGTCTTCTTCATTGAATTTAGAGATCCCCTCACAGGACTAGAGATGGTATCCTCTGTGAGGATCAAATTTGATCCTCATTCACATTGTTATCCCAAGTTAGGTTTATTGTTATGATGTGACCAACATACACGGGCATGATCCCTTATCTATTATTATATTTTAGTAGGGTTGTGCTATCCCATAGGGGCCCTAGGTGAGATCTATTATCCTTATTTCAATATCTTTCATGTATATCTTCTTCCCTAGGTGGGGTTGGGGGAATAAATGTGACCAAAATTTACCCGAGAGTTGATCCCCTATCTAGTAGGATAAATACAAGAGGGTTTCAGTATCCCTTAACGTCCCTATATAAGATACCCTATTTTTTTATCATTCTCTTTCAAGATCTAGATTTTTCTTTATATTGATGAGGAATAATGAGAATTACATTTTGAATGGGTTCCATTACTGTTTTATAGTCCCAAAGAATGAGACCTCCCATAATCAGCAAGACCTTAAATCCTAGAGTGGAATCCTGGGATTATGTGTTGATTTTTTGATACCACTAACGATGGTTGTATACTTTGAGAATATCAATATTTAGTTTTTATACATATCACATGTCCTTATTGACATATCTTATCGGTTATGAGCTTTGCCATTTTTGATACTTTGTGGTTGGTGATTTTAGGGGGTCCTACAGAGTATGTTGTACTCACCCCTATATAGGATCTATCAACTTTTTTCACGTCTTATGCTGATGATATATAGTTCGATAGTGTCCTAGTAGGACATAGAGTAGGTGGATCATGATGATCTTGGAAGGATGGTCAGTTCCAGTAGTGCATTTGGAAGCAGTCCCCAACACACTTTTAGAATCATGGACTTCTTTTTAGTTTTTAATGGAATTGTATTTATCCCTTCTCTACATTTCTCATTTTTTAAAACTCTATTATGGGATAATTTTCATGAATGAATTTTTATACAGTTCATATTTTCATTGTTATACTGGTGTCTGAAGATGTGTGCATTTGTATAGGTATATTAGGCTATTTATTCACATGCATGTTATATGCCTACTTCGTGCTGGTCACCATCCTTTAGACTATTGATGGTGGGCTTGATGTTATCTCACTTGACTTATCCTTGGCCAGGAAGGCCTCGATGGGTCAGGTCCTAAAAAAGTTGTATCAAAGAAGTCCTTCCTACCTTAGGACTAGTGTACGTGAATTTGGTTTGGGAACTAGGATTGCAATGTTAAAGTGTTTTGAGTTTATATATCATGACAGGGTGTCCAGTGATGGTGCAGAAACCAAGATATCGATTCAATAGGACTATAATAATATTCTTGTTGACTTGGTACATGTAGGCACTGATTTCAGGGGAAAATTATCAAATGAATTATATTAGAATATGTGGTTGTTTCAATTTCCTTCTTGATTCAGCTCCCCAGATATGCTCTTTAACAGTGGTACGCCATTAAAAATTTCAATATGTCTCTATGATGATAGCCAGCTAGGATTCCTATTTAATTTCATGATGATAACCAATTGAGTTATGAGGCATTATTTTAGTGACCCAACCATGAGGTGTATCATCCAAGAAGGCAAATAGTAGTTCCACCACCTTTTGAGTGGTTCTTAAATCTTTTTTTGGACCAAATGGATGATCGATGATAATCTAGGAGTCCATTGGATCTAAAAGGTCCTAACGATGATACAAACATGATTTGTGTGTTACATGAGTTCTAGTGATTGAAAATTATAAGTTTTTCAGTGATCCAGAAACTAATGACATGGAGGATTATGTTAAGGTGACCATTTGGGTATTCCATCTTGTGTGGACCACCGACCGAACAGATGGATTCGTGGAATAATAGTTGGCTTCAGTGGTACCAGAGAATCATGCACCTGTGTAATATGCGATTCAAAATTTGTAGAGTTAGAGTTCACCTGGGATTATTGGTGATCCAAACAACTATCTCAGGTTGTATAGTATTGTCATGATTCTTTGGTGTGAGTTTCGTACTTGGTTAGGACCCCTATAAATGGTGTTCCTGGAGGAGAGACTTCTCTGGGTGACGTTGGGCGTTAGTCAACAATGTTTTTTTGTAATTGATGTGATCTTAGACATATAAGGAAAAGGGAAACTTCCACCACCAATACACTCTATTTTGAATCAATTATAAATTTTGATGGTGAGTTATTTCCACCGAAAGCGGATAATATTGAGGATTGGTAGATTAGATCCTTTGACTTGTGTATTTTGTGATGTTTGTTTAACTACGTTTTTAGAGAAAGAATTAGATGAGGTGAAAAGTTGTAATTGGTAAGATAGCTTTAGGATAGAGGATCTTGTAACTTGGAGGCTTCATGTGTTGTTTGAGGTATGACATGCATCTTTTCTTATCCATCTATAGATTTATTTTACAAGCACACATCAATTTTTCTTTGACATTTCCCCTATTTGAGACCCAATGATTCTAATGTACTTTTCTACTCAAACTTTATGTTGGAGTCTCCTTTAGATAGGTCTGGTGAATTTGTCACTTTTACTAACTATGTGACATGATGCAAGGAGGAGAGAGCCTCACAGGGTGCCTTTCCACAGTAGTTGGTGATGGACTACATTATTTTCCTCAGTATGGACCAGTTTCAAATTTTCCTTTCCTTGGTGGATATTACCAATGGGGGATTAAGTATACCAATGTTTGTGGGATGGATTTTTAATTTTTTTTTGAGAAGGAACCCTAAAAAGAGAAGGATAAGATATGGTGAAGAAGGATACATCCCCTTTATTAGTTGGGTAGTGTGACCCTTGGAGTAATAGATTCTATGATATTTCAATTCTTTTGATGGGGGAGAGGTATGAGTATGTCTTACTTAAGGATGTTTTATGTTTACTTATCAATCAAGAGATTAAAGATTCGTAAGGCCTATTGTTCTTTCATGGGTATCCCAGTGTTTTTATCCTTGGAGGAAGATGAGAGCATGAGGTTATGGGTTTATTGACATAACTTGCGCCCTGTTATTATCATGGGGATTATCCTGCCCACGGTATTAGTGAATTGTTTACCCATTAGTTATTTATTAACTAGTTCTAGTAGTTTTACCTATATATAGGATTTCGAAATAACCAATTTTGAGAGGAGGAGTTACTAAGAATCAATTTAAAAAGATGTTATAAATGCTTTGATCTATTAGTGATACACTTAATCATGTATTATAGCTCAAGAGTAACAACTATATAAAGATATATAATGGATTCTGTTATGGATTCAGGAGGTACACTTCTTAGGATAATTATTTCCAAGAATGAGAGTGACAGTGGACACAACAAAGTTCGATGTTATTCTAGCTATAGATCCACCTAAGGGCAAGGTAATAGTTGTAGATGTTCTTAGTAATGTTTTACATCTACTATTGTTGAGCGGCGTAACATCAGATTTGAACTCTTACTATTTTCCATTGGGGATGAGGATGGTTCATGTTATCTCTTATTGATGGTTGTTAGCCATATTCTTATTTAGTGATTACAGGAGGAACAATTGGGGGATATCAATTGTGATAACTTCTTTGACTAGATATTTACATGACATGTTTTTATGGATTTTATGAAGGTGGGGAGAACATCATCCAAGTTCGAGGATGGATGATCACAACAGTCTTGTGGTGAGTGGAGGTGCTGAGGTGGTTACATATTTTCCCATTATCTATACATCCAAGGGAGGTGAGGATATTCTAGTTTTATTTGGAATAAAATTGGGTGTCCAAGACGTTTTAGCATGTTACTAATCGTAATAGAGATTTTGGGATGCATGTGCATACATGAGGTAGTACAACTTCATAAAATTTCTTTGATGATCATTTTTGAATATGATGATCACATCGTATCTATATTATGGAGAGTATATAATAGAAATTTGTGACTTGGTTATGGTTGAGTATAGTGTTTCTACACCAAACAGGTGGCTAGGGAAAAAAGGACCATTCATGTACTGGTGAACATCATCGCGATTTTCAATATTGTTTAGGGAAATATCTGTTAGGATCATTTACCATCATTGTAGAATCATACAGGGTCTTGTACACGAGACCCTGTAGGTCACTAGAATATTATTTATAGACAGTGGGAGACAACACCTTTGTCTTATATTTTGTAATAATAATTTCTTTTAAGGTGCATTTCATCCAATTTTATATAAGGATTTCATAGAGTCATCATAAGTAATTTGCAGACCCATGATATAGGCCTTTGTATTTCAATGATATGATCTTTTGTTTCGAGATATCTCATCTTGATAGGCATTATAGAGTTTGTGAATGAGTGACATTCTATCTCTAGGTATGATAAGACCTTTTTCCAATTAATGTGATGGGTTAGGGAGGTGGAATTATCCTTCACCATATTACCATAATCAAAATTCGATGCATGGTGTTTTCAACTATCACAACTGAGTAGGAACAGACACAACTCATTGCACAGTATCAACCAAGAGGAGCTGAACTTTGGGGGTGTATTTGATTTATTTTGGGGTTTGAGAACCTTAGTTTCATTTGATAAATCATTGGACAAGAACCTTTATTGGAAAATGTTTCACCTTAGGTGTGTTCATGTTGATAGCATGAAAACCTTTGGGGGAGCTCACTGATGTGGGAGACCTATTTGAGAGATTAGTTTTCCCTTTTCAGTATACATTATTTTTCAAGATGAAAATCTTTGATAATGAGGAGAGTGAAATTACTCAGGTTTTTCTATGTAAGACTTTTGAATATTTCTATGAATATTTTTTTGGTTAGGTGCTGAAATCGTATTAGATTCTAAGGATCGATGAGCATGAAATTGATATTATAAAAATATTAAAAATATTAATATCTAAAATGAACAATTTTCCTATAAAAGTTGAATAAATCCTAAATGTAGTCTTATATGAAAATATGAGAAATCCATTGAGTCCAAAATTTGGGGTTTACCGTAGGTGTGACCAAAGGCTGGTCGGTAAAGGATGTTCAGTTTAGGTAGTCATCGGTGGGTATGTTTAGTAGATTAATTAATTTATTTATTTATTTAATACCCATAACCCAATTCCCTCTATTAATCCTTAGTTATAGATAATATATAGGGTTAGATATATAACCCTGAATGGATTTAAGATGAGGCCTGACTATTCTTCATTGGTGGACCTAAATAAGAGAATGAGCAAGGATTGTATTTTGGTGTATTGAGAGGTAGTGAATATAGTGGGTATTCTTTATCACAAGAGAATATATTCTTCATAAAAAATGATCCAATCATGATGTAGAATGGTTATATTTTCTTGGATTCATCTCCTTTTGATTATAACATGTTGAATGAAGATAAAATACACTAACAACAGTTGATTATCACATCAATGGTTGACTTCAGTTGATGATTTATCTTCCTAAAGTCTAGGAATAGATTTGATTTATTGATTATCAGTTCTTCATTTTTCATAACAACAAAGAAATGAGGACAACCCAAACAGTGTCTTAGGCCCATTCCTAAACTTTTTTATGTCTCTTATCTACTATGTTCTTCACACATTTATCTTTGGAAACCCCTTTGGCTGGTGGTTTTATTAATACGTGATATTCGATAATTGAGATATCATTGTTCAGTGAAACACGTCAATACCAAGGGTTTGGGATCATAATGAATGGAATCATTGAGGTGCAACAACGATGGTGGATGACTAGAGTTATATTGGGATAAGATTCGAGGATCCCAATTTTCTTTTCTAGTATGCCATGATGGTGTGGTGGAATGATTTGATTCTACCCGGATGAGGTGTTTACTTTAATAGGGATATTTAATTGATGGAATTAAATTACATAACTAAAAATATGAAATGAGGGGATTCATTTGATGTAGTTATTTTCGATGAGTATTTTGAAATTTAATAGAAATAATAAAAATTTTGATTTCAAAAATAAAATAAAATGGGGACTAATGGAGAGGAGGCATGTGATCCTCATGACCTATCATTAAAATTGGGAGAGGGGTAGGTCTTAACCCTTGTGTCATCCCTCCCATTATGAGAACTATTAAGTATAATATAGCAATATAACAATAATAATGAAAATAATTTAATTATCATCACTATAATTTGGGTCACTCTAGTGGTGTGAGGGAGGGAGCGTAATGTGGTGGTGTGTGGCCATAGATGGATTTCATCTCCATTAATAAATTGAAAAAAAATTATAATAATAATATTATAAATTATTATTAATAATATTATTATTTTAGAAACTATTGTTTTGGTCATAACTCTTTCAAGGGATGTCGGACTGATGATCCATTTATGGAATCATGATCCTAATATTTAGGTGTTCAATTCAAGACTGATGTTTGATATTTTATTATGACTAGTGTCTTAGGTCCATGAAGTGATGTACTTACATGTTATGATGAAATTACATTTTTTCACCTGGGGTACATCATGGGAATGTAAATATCCTATTCCATGTGTTTTTTGTGAGCATTAAAATGGTTTAATCCATTTGGCCATTTATTTCCATTTTTGGTTTCATATCAATGATTTTATGTTTTAGCTCATTAGACTAATGACAATCCCCACAAGTTCATCATACTTCTATCGAAACTCATATTCTAAGCCCACAAATATACCATCAATAATATTTTTCAATATATAATGTGATGACAAACTTTATTTTGGAATAAAGAGTATTTATTGGGTGTGTTCCCTCTCTTAGATCAGCAAGGACAAGTTCCCTTTTTCTTGGATGAGTTTTTTAGACCCCTCTTATGAGGGCTAGTGAAATATCTGGTCATGTGCATTGGATGTAGTGATCCTCTTGGTGGACGAGAGATGATTCCCTCCATGAGGACAATATTTTATTAATATTCAAATTGTTATCCCTAGTTATGGTTCTTGGCATCATGTGACCAATATACACATGCATGATCTCGAATCATACATATTAATCTAGTATGGTTGTGGTATCCCAAAGATGCCTTAGGTTAAATCTCTTATCTACGTATAGAGATATTTAGGGTTCGATTATATTTCCAAGGATAGGTTTTTGGATTCATCCTGACCAACATTTACTGAGCCATCAATCCCCTATCTACCAGGTTTAATCCAGCAGGGTTGCGGTATTGCCTAGAGGCCCTAGGAGAGATCCCCTATCAGTATATCAATCTATTTCACATTCTTAAGTTTTATTTCTATGGGTGATACCTGAATGGAATAAAATCTTGGATGCAAAACATTTTTTTATCTATACTTGAGGAGTGAGTAATACCATAATAGGGCTTGTCATTAAAACCTTGAGAAGAACTCTAGGCTGATGCATGGTTGGTTGATTCCATTGGGACTGGTTATATATTTTGAAAATGTCTATATCTGGGTTTTTTTAATTATATCTCACTTGTATTGATTGAATTAATCTTGGGATTATGAGATGACCCATGTTTGATACGTTGTGATTGGTGATTTCTTGGTATCCTTCTGAGTATGATGTACTCACCCCAGCATGGGATCTTCCTGCATGTGCTGTGTCTTATGAAGATAACATATAGTTCAATACTCTTCTAGGAGGACCGGAAGTAGGAAGTTCATGAAGATATTTTAGATTTGGTTAGTTCTTGGAGTGTATTTGGCATTATTACCCATCTTAATTTTAACATGTTGGACTTTTTTCTGTTTTTGGAGAGACTATATTTGGTTGTTTTTTACATTCCACAGTTTTTCAAAATCTGTTATTGGATAGTTGTTATGAATTCATTTTTACATAGTCTATATTTTTGACATTATACTAATGTATGGAGATGTGAGAATGTTTACATGTATATTAGGATAATTTTTCCCATGTGTGTGATATGCCTACAGGGCACTGGTCTCTATCCCTTGGATTATAGGAGGTGCGATTAGGGCTGTCACACTCGGTCTATCATTGGCCAGGAGGGCCTTGATGGGTGGGGTCATGACAAAAAATTTCTTCAACACCTCATTTTCATACATTAACTATGATATGGATGTCTTATCTTCATCTTTATGAACTTTTTTCCTAATAAAATATGTCATCTCTCATATCATTATCATCTAAAATTCAGTACTCATTAATTTTGAAATTTTAAATTAAATTATAGTATACCCCCCAAATATATTTACATATACATACATTAACACCATGAAGTTATATTCTTATGAAATATTCACACATAGGTTATATTAAACCCAACTTATTTTTAACTCCAGATTACATAGAAAAGTATGTAGTTGTTAATAACTATCATGACGTACATTCTTTAGGATATATAAATCCATTTATCAACTTAAACTCGTTTGAATAATAATTTCCAAAAAAAATCCAACCAGTTGTTTGATATATACAAATTAATTTATAACCCTATTAAAAAATTTCATCTTCACCTTGATTTATAACAATATGTAGTTTTTAGGGATATCTACTTCTATAAAGATCTTGATAGACTCTATCCTTACTACCGGTTCAGATGTATATTCAACATCAACACCTATAACAATATCACATCACATAAAAACCTGAATTGATTTATTTTCTATTAGTTTTCCATTTCCATCCAACTTATCCTCAAAAATCATTTTTATAACATAAATATTTTTATTATATTTTATATAAAAAATCTTCTATGTTTTATTTTTATAAACGTGATCCCATTTTTATTTCACTAATTTTATCCATGATTCTTATTTTATAAATTCTTCAAATGAAGTGGGTTTTATCTCATAAAATAGAGTAGTGTTTTATTTTATCTTCATCCTTCAAGATTTTGTTGGAATAGATTTATCTCCCATAATATTTCTTAGATCAAATTAAAACATTTTTTTCTTCTTGACTGAGCCATTGGTGGACTCACTTCAATAATTTTTTATTCAATCGATTCAATTTTAGAATCATCATTAGCCTAAAATTTTTGGGATTCTCCAAAATATATATTTTTTATTTTCTATAAAATATTATTCATAAAAAATTCTAAAATCTCTTTTGGAATCAATCAAAACTACTTTTACATCATTTCGTTTAATATTTATTTTTGATATCATTGTAAAATACCTTAAAATGTATCATCACCAAATTTTCTATAATTTCCTTGTTTATTTCTGTTGAAATTGTTTCTTCATAATTCCCATTGATACTTAAAAATGGTTTCATTCTATGCCACATTTAATATGTAATCTTCTCTACCCCTAGACTGAGTAATACATTATTTTGAGTATATTTTTCCCATTTCCCAACTTCATTTAAGTTGTCTAATGATATTACACTATCTATAAAAAAATTATTTTCCAAATTTTATACTATATGGTTTCTTCTTTTAAAATTCATATTCTGTTGGGGGATTCTCACTGAATAAAATTCGTATTTAATACCATGAATTTAAATTTAGTTTTTATCCACACATAATTTATACTCTATTCCATTTTATAATATTAAAATTATTATAGTTCTTTTGGTTTCATTATACACTATTCTTTTGAATGTCTTATTAAAATCCAAAACTTATCTGTTTTATTTCATAAATACAACACACCCCATTCTAATATAATAAACACCAAATAAATTAAATAAATGTTACCATACATTCAAACTAGATTAATTAGACCACACAGAATAGTGTGAAAAAATAGAAAAATAAATCCACTTTTTTCTTTCTTGGATATGGATTTTAACCATATATCTTCATATAAAATCATTATAAAGTTTTTTTCTGATCTCATTTCTTGTTAGGATATTTCACTTAGGCTATAAATTTTAAAAAATTATGAATTTTTTTTATTAAAATTTTCTAGACTCTAGTTTCAAAATATGTTTCATTATTCGACATATATAAGTAAATTATTTTATATGAATTCTATTACATAAATACATCCATTTTTCTTCTAACCATTCATTATATATTTATAAAACGTGGATTTAATACCGCAACACTTTTTTTTAATGGGACTTTTAAAATAGAGTTACAAAGTTAACTAATGCTTAAAAATTAATAATAAATTCGATCATCATAAAGAACAAATATGTTCTTCAACTCATCAATAGAAATATGATTCTATTCACTTCCTTTAATATTTAATGTTGAATTATTTTTGGAAAGAAATATTTATCCACTCCTCCCTTTAAATTATTTATCAAATTTATACTAACTTCCATATGAGATAAACATCAATTGTCAAGAATAAAGGTGCTACTATTCTTTAATGATTTTAATGTAATTTCATTCATTCTCAGTATTTATTTTTTCCTTCCATGAAATTCCAAAATTATTTTATTATTTTATTAGTCTCTTATAATTATTTTTAGTATAATAATTATATCAAAATCTTCATAATTAATATGGAAAAAATATTTTTCAAGCGAATTAAATTGGTTTCATTTCATGCATTTTCATTTTATTTCCAAAATAGGATCGACATCATTATTCCAACAATTGAAAAATTTATGCTAAAGGTTTGAGGAATTTAAAAACATAACTATAGAATGGTTTTTTATTTTGATACAATGAATAACTTACAATCCTATTTTTAAAAATTTAAATCATTTATCCTCTTAAATAAATTTCAACCTCAGCACAATAGGATATTGTGTTCCCGAGAATACCAAAATATTGACACTTAATCAATGAAAATATCCTATTTATTTCACCTCTTAACCTATTTCCAACCTTTCAAAAACTCTTTTATTAGGGATAATTCTTCACTAGTATAGAAACTTTTTCCTTTAATGGGTTCCCAATTTTATTTATTTTAACAATCACTATCTTTGATATTTCACCATCACAACCAATTCCAGTTTTACCACCATTTGGTCTTTGAGCACTAATCATTTGTTCAATATTTATTTTACCTAATTCCACCATCTCCTTAAAATAATATTCTAAATAGTTCCCAAGTTTAATTTTTTTCTTTAATCCATAGATTTTGATTTATATTTCAACCATGTTTTTCAATGAAACATCAACTTTTTAATGTTTTTTAATCTCATTTACTTTCTCCTTGATATAAGTATCAAGATCACTAATAATCTTATTATGTTCTTAAAAATTATTTTTCAATTTATTTTTTATTCATATTTAAAATGATTAATTTAACAATTTTCCATAATTTTATAAAGGATAGAACATTAAATTAATGTTAATTGAAATAAATAATAGACTCCTTCAATAAACATCTGAATTTGGAGTTCATCTACATCTGAAAATTTAGCTTGTCAAGAGCCCCATCATATTAATCCTTAAGGAATAAACCACACTCTAATTGATAAGTTTCAAAACTCTTAGTTTTAGTCTTCTCCAATAAATGAATCATTACATATTTCAATGTATATTATTGAGAACCCACGTGTCCTTTACTAACTACTACTTTCTATTAAAACTAATTTCCCCAACAATTTATAGAATTGAAATTCTATCTAAGATGGAACTTTTTTCTATTTTGGTGAGAATTCATTGTCAATAACTTTTTTTTATATCAATTTTTTCATCTAATAGATTTTTTTCCAAATATCCCATTATGAAAACATACCAAAAGTTACTTACATTCAAATCCACTTTTTCCTATTTTAAACTATCATGTAACATGTGATAATAAATCATTATCTACATTATTTTTTTACTTCTAGATTATGAAATTATTTATTATTATATATATATATATATATATCTTTAAATGATATCTGTTTATTATAAATTCCCAAACATATCTTTATATTCATCCTCATATCATATGAAACCAACTCACCATATAATCCATCAAGATACCAATTTCCAATATTAATTTTTAAACTGATGAAACTTTTGGGTTGTACTTTGGTGGTAGAAATCAAATGATTTTCTTTACAATGTAAGAATCATTGATTTAAAGATATTGTATATATACATGGATGAAATAATTAGAAGCATAGTTAAATAAACCATCATCATTCACATAGGAATTTATTTTTAAATCATCAACCATTTTCAATAATACTTTTAGTTTACTTCTTTCTCAACAAATTTTCCATCATAGATGTAATAATTTTTTCTTAATATACTTTATTAGTGGTATAATAAATCAATTTAATATAAATATTTTTACAAAATACTAATGATAAAGATATTTTAGACTCATCATCATTATTCATTAACCTTTTATCATCTTTTTATATTGATCTTAAAGTGGGATCTTTCACTTCTGAGCCATGAATTACTATTGAGTATACACAATGTCCAAGAGTATATTGATGATATATCATTACACTATTTAATTATGATAATTTCATCCAAAAAATAAGTATCCTCTTTTTTCATTAAGAAAATTCTCCACTTTAATAAATTTTGTTAATAGTTTAATGAAATAAATATTGTCACTAATACTACTTATTTTACCCTAGTGGTGTTTTTGAACACCCTAAGAGGGAGGGTGGGGGTGGGGGTGGGGTGAATTATGTCCAATTTATGTTTCTAAATTTATTTATAGAAAAAAAGATATTGTATTAACATTGTAAAAGTAAAATTTAATCTATTTCATAAACAAAATCATATATAAAATGATAAAGAGATTTTACACTTGTTTTTTTACCTGGTTTACCCCAAAATTCACACATACAAGGAGGAAATATCAATGATCTGTTGATATCATAATTAAACTATAATTCACTAAAATTTTATTACGTGAATTAATAGGATTTACCTTTGTAACAAATGTCCATGACCCTTTCTAATATTTCAATAATGGATTTAAATAGGGTTAAAAATATATAAATGACATGAAATTCAATATTTTAAAGGAAAAAATAATGTTATAACATAAAATAATGAGGTTCTTCTTCCTGATGATCCATTCATCAAATATATATTTTAAATTAAATACAAATGACACACTTTCTTCAAGATTACTCTTCAATGTAATTATTCTTACCACACATCAATTTATAAAGCTATAGCTTTAATAATCTTTAATTGATAATTTTATTTTCCTATGGATATTTAGATCTAATTATTTATTCTATGCGTATATTTTCTATTTACTTAATACATATTTGAATATGTAAATAATATTTTAATTTCAAAATTTGAAATTAAAACATAAACTAACTTCCTTTTCAATTCATCCCCTATGATTGATTCCCTATTGATATTGATCATTTAAATTCAAAAGGGTAGTTTTATAGATCTAAATTAAATATCAAACCACTTAACTATTTTTCCATTATTACCATGGTAATAATACTTAAAAAACCAAAATTAAAGCATGAAAAAGTGGCCCATGATGTGTAAGATCTCATCTTTTTCTTGGTATGTCCCTCATTGAGTTTTAATTTAAGCCTTGGTGAGTGAATCTTATTTAGAGAGAGAGATACTTTAATAGAAAAAATAACTAATTTTTTGGGATACATGTTTTTTACGAAATAATGGAGTCCGTGTATAAAAGTGTTAAGTGGTTTTGTAAGGGTTTTCCATGCATTATAAGCCTTTGTATGTGGTTCAGGTCCTTTATAGAAAATGAGATGAATGTTTTATACTGGGATATTACACATTATGTAAATGTTACACGGCATGTAACTCCCACTTGGAATGTGTCATGATCTAATAAAAGGTTTGAAAATATTAAACATAATGTGAACCATTCATGTCATGTATTAATTGATTAAGAGAAATATTAACCTGAGATAGCGTGTTTTCTATATATCCCTCCAAAAAAATACACGGTGTATCTTATAAATGATTTCTGTGTAATTCCCTCAAAAATAGTTTTAAAGGAGCAGTTTTATTGAATTTATTATTCCTTATGTTTCATACTTTCCCCTCTCAACCATAAGGTGTATCCCGGTCATTTTTGGTGTGCAATGCATCATTACAAAAATACCATTGAGAAAATAAATCCTTAGCAAGTTGTTCTATTTTTATTTTCCCTACTGTCCCTTTTTTATCAAGATGTTATGGTTAAATCTATTGAACTTGTTCGTTTTTGGTTTTTTATTGACCGGTTAAGATCTAGGATCTTGCTTGCAATCATTTTATAATTCGTTCTTATTGGATAATCATGTTTGAAGGATTGGTATATCACCATTGAAAGTGGGGTGGGGGGATCTAAACCACAACCCAATAGTCTATTTAGTTACAAGTATATACTATATTGAAAATGTGAAAACATAACATGCACATAAATTAATTAAATAAAGAATTTAATTATTCCTCAAAATCCATTTGGATGCTATTATTTATGACTTGGTTTATGGATACTATTCATTTGAGAAATCCTTAGTTTATAAATGAGTTGACTAATGGTCAAAAGTGTGTTTTGCATGACATGGGATTTGGGTGATTACATGATATAAATTCACCTTGGATTTTCATGTTTATTGAATTAAATGTAATGTGATTGGGTTATCCTAAATGATAAACAAAATGTGTAATTGAAAGATAAATAGAAATTTACATAATTGAACATTAAGGCTTATGATGTGATATTTTGATATCACTTCTGTATTTCCTAGTGATACCTATTGTAATTTTTATACACCAATCTTGGGCCTAATTCAAGATGTAATTATTATATAGAGGTATTTTCACGGTGACTCATGTTTGAATTCATATATACCATTCTTGGGCCAAATACGTGTTGTAATTATTATATATCGGGCTTGGTCTTAATTCATGTTGAAATTCATATATACTGGGTTAGCTTTGATTTTTTGAAAAAATTATTATATAGTGGGTTTGACTCATATTTTGATGATTTAAACCATGGATATAAGATTATGGTTAGCACAGTTGTGAGAAATGAAAAGAGACATTCTGCAATAGTGCTCAAGTGGGTTATTATTGACCTTGGTTATATGGTTATGATTGGAATGGTTGTTAGACATACATAGTGATATTCCACCATTGTTTTGAATGAGGTTGATGGGGTTTTAATTTAATTGTTCAATTGATGAAAACACTTTTTTATTTTATTATTCTATTCACTTATTATCAGGCTAGTTATGTTTAGATATGGCGGTGTCGACCTACTGAGTTATACTTACACCCTACTCAAGATGTTGTTTTGTAGCCAAGTAGTTAAAATAGATGATGGTTTTGAAAAGGGAAAGTGACATTATTGTTTATTTTTTCTTATGGGATAGGCTGGAGTTTGGAGATGGGAACCAACATGGGGTTTGGGATCAGGGCCTTTAGAGTTTTTATCTAAGTGTGCTAGTATTAAATTTGTATTGTTTCTAGAATGAAATTTTGTTAAAATTTAGCATATCATTACATTATTCCTTTATTATTTATTGGATTATTCAGTTAGAATTATTATATAATTTATCTATTGTATTTTTTTGTTTCCATTATTTTATCTACTATAATTTTAATTGTTATATGATTATTTTACTATGTCGTAACTCTTTGACTAGGATGTATTGTATTCCTATTATGATTATCACTCCCCCACTACTATTCAACAACCTCTAGTATTCAAGGAGGCACACATGAGGTATTTTAACCAAACTGTTTCAGCTAAATGGGAGTGTTTTGGATCAAGGGATGTTAAAAGTGGTATCCAAGCACACCAAGTTTCTTTTCTTTATAGTTACTAGTTCGGAAAGTTAGAATGGAGACTAGGATTTTTTGAGACTTATAAATGATCCTATGCATGCGAGTAGCTAATCCATGTAAAAGGGAAAATTTGAGTTCCTTGGGATGGAATTTTTTATAATGTTATCTTATTACTGTTGATGTTATTTCACCCTAATGGATTCCTAGGATTCATGAATTTTTATTTCATGATGTTATTGTTTATTGATATTTTTACTCCTGAACCAATATGGTGTGATATGAGTCTGAATTCATCAAGATAGGATCATAGGGACAATTATTGACAAGAATTATTAATAATAGGGACATATTTATTGCCTGTTATATATATTTTCATATTCTAAAAGGGATATAATATACCTATTGTATCATCTAAATGTAATTAAATGAACTATTCTGTCATGATAAAACACGTTAATCATTTTTTAGGGATTCTGCGAGTTAGGGGTACTCGATTTTTGTCCCCTGTTGAGGATGAAATTGTTTTTGTAGATAATATTTATGGGAGTGTGTTTTTCTTGAATAAAAAATAACTCCTCACCATCTTGAAGTTGAGAGTAAGGAGATTATTAATTTTCATGATCCAAATAAAATAAAAATATAGATTCTAGTAGATGCTAATGATCAGATGGATTTTAAGCATCATGAATACATCTTTTAGGTCATGTGATCCATGGAAAAAGAGACTATTTACACCGTGACTTTGATGTTTGAGTTGATGAGAGAGTTAAAACTACAAAATCTACCTATGTTCACTAGGGATGGAGTCCCCCGGGTATCTGAGTTATGCATTTAGTTAGTTTAGATTATCTTTAAGAATCCCGAGACACCTGAATATAGGATGGTGAAGCTTGGTGCTTATATTATTCATGAAATTGACACAGGAGGGAATTTCAGTACTGGACTATAATGAATGTTTCACTAACTGACAATGATTTTCACTATCTATGTGAGATGATTAGACCTCTTAGGTGAGATTTTTTTCAGTATGAGGTTCACTATGAGATCTGGTCTTATGTGATTGTTTTTTTCTAAGTAGTTTTATGGTTTTTATTAATCAGGAAGTCATCATAGAATGGAATCTAAGAGAGGCCTCAAGAAGGAGACATGGTGTTTCAATAAGGAAAATTGGGAACTCTTCTTCTATAGGAATGAAGAGTATCTATGATAGTTTTATACATGAAAAAAATAGATAGAGAATCCAGGGTATTGGGAATCCATCTCGGGACCATGTTCCTTTATAGTGCTATCAATGTCGAATGATGGAACACAAATAGCCTCAGTTAATGTACCCCTATTTAGACTCTCCTTCTTGTGGTAGGATTTTACACGTTCAATTGTTTTATAGGGGCATGTAGTAGGAGAGAAGTTGAATGGGAGTAGGAATGGTAAAAGAGTCTAAGAAGGACTCAAATAATCCTCATTTGACAGGTAGTTAGAGTTCGATAGGATGTTCTAGGTTTGGTAGGGACTTGGTTCCATGATGCAAGATCAGTAGTACAAGGAAGAGGGAATAACTTAGGGGAGTTAGGATGGGTCCTAGGGTAGATAGACTGGTCATTTTCATGTTATATATAATAATCCAGCTAGTGCGGATACAAGATCTTCTATAGTCATAGGTATGATTGTTATATAATCTACCCTTCTTGTGTTTTTGTTGATATAGATGCATCAAATTCCATTTTATATTCTTATTTTGTAAATGGTTTGGGCTTGTATATGGAAATATTTGATGATTTTTTACTATGAATAGCACATTGGGAGTACAATTGTAGAATATCAAACATTTCAAGATGTGTTCTCTAGAGATTGGACATTACCATTTTATTTTGTTAATGTTTGTAGTTAAAATGATTGGTTCTAATCGGATTCTTGGTATGGATTGGATAATTCAATTTGGGGCACATATTGACTATTACTAGAGGAGATTTACCTTTTTAAATCCATAACGAGGAATCTATTCTCACCAAGATGACTGGGATCTTTATGCTAGTTATGCAGGACCAATCCAATGCATATTAGATTGTCTCATGGATTAGATAGTCATTCTTTCTCTAGATTATATTGGAATGTAGTAGGATTTATTTACTATAGAGGTTTAATATATTTTATATTTTTTCCTAGTGAGTTATATGGATGAATTTTGGAGAAATATATCATGTTTACAATCAAGTTGGTGTTGGTAGTAGATCCAGATTATATCAAGCCTTATAGAATGAAACAAGAAGAGATTCTGGTGTTGAATGTTCATTTGTAATATCTAAAATATAAAGGTTTTATATGGACTAGTACATCTCTTAGGTGTTCTCTAGTTTTAATTACTAATAAGTCTATTGGTACTTTTCACATATGTGTGGATTATCATAGATTGAACCATATAATAGCCAAGAACTGGAATCATATTCTACGTATCACTGATATATTCGATCAGATGAGAGGTTCCAATATTTTCTTCAAAATCTATTTTAGATATCGATACAAATTTATTAGGGTGAGAACATCAGATATACCTCATACTTAAGTTAGGAGACAGTGTCGTTTTTATGAGTTCTTATTAATTTTATTTGGTTTGACCAATGCAACGATGATATTCATGGACTTGATGAATCAGTTCGTTCATCCATTTCGGGACCAGTTTATGGAGGGTTTTGTTGAAAATTCCTTAATAGAATCCTTGTAAGAAGATGATCATTCCCTACATATTGAAATCATCTTAATAACATTGAGAGAGAATTAGATATACACCACACATACCAAATATAGTTTCAATATTGATAAATTTTACTTCTTGGGTCTTATCACATTAGAGGATGGAGTGTTATTGGATCCAAAGAAAGTTGATGCCATGATATCTTAAGATCAACCCAATAATGTCTTTTAGATTTAGAGATTTTTGGGTTTAGTAGGTTATTATCAGTCCTATATCCAAAACTTCTCCCATATAACTGTATTGATGTACGAGTTGACCATGAAATGGGTGATGTTTTTTTGTATAATGCTTGTGGGATAGATGTCCAGGAGTTAAAAGTATGTTTGACCTCAACACCTATCCTCAATTTACCTATGCCACATAAATCATATAACATGTACTATGATGTATCTAGGGAATTAAAGAAGTACAGACATAGGTGGAACAAGTGGTTGTTTATGGCTACAAAATGATAAGAACACAGGAGAGGAATTTCCCTAAAAACAATTTGGAGTTAGAAACAATTCAACATTCCATGAGATAATGGATTAATTATCTCATGGGTAAGAGGATTATGGTATACAATGATCACAAGGGTCTTAGGTACATCTTTTCTCAGTGTGACTTGAACCTTCGACACAGTTAGTGGGTTGATTATCTACAATATTTTTACATTGATTTATCCTATAAATTAGATAAAAGAAACATTATTGATGATGCATTGATCCAAAACATGAAGACATAAGAATTGTTGGAGTCTTTAAATTAGTGGATGATGATGGAAATATTTTCATATATGCATCTAGATGTTTAGGATTCTTAGGGATGAGAAAATTTTACTTTAAAATTTATTACACATGTTATTTTGGACTAGATAAAGAATGAAGAGTTATCTGATCCATAGGGATTAGTTCTAATATATTTATTATATGTTGGGGAGATACCATTAAGATGGTCTCTTAGAAGTGGGAATTATATTATTTTCCATGGTTGATTATGGGTTCTTACGGGCTTGAATGAGGAGATGATCGGTGAGTTTCAGGCATCTAGATGGGCATCACATCTTGGTTTGACAAAGATGTACCATGAACTCTGTAAAAATTACTGGTTTCAGGAATGAATAAACAAATAGAATAATTTTTTTGTGATATGTTTCATATTTCAATAGGTGGAAGCTGATAATCAGAGGCGAACTAGGCTTTTTCAACCTTTTCCCATCCCTAAGTGGAAATGGGATGATGTAATAATGGATTTCATCACATGATTACCCATGAAACGTATATTAACAATGTCATATGGGTTATTATGGACTTAATGATGATGGTATCCCACTTATAAATTATTAGGGATACCTTTGTAGTTAACGATATAAGTATTATTTCTATGCGTGAGGTAGTTCTTCTAGATGGTGTTTTGAGGAGTGTCATTTCAGGCATAGATCCTCATTTCACAACATGATTTTGACAGCATCATCATAAGTATCTAGAGTCATTGGTTTTATTAAGCATGACCCATCTTCCTTGGAATTAATGTAAAAAGTATTGGACTATTTAGATCCAGGAGGATATTTTATGAGCCTATTTATTGGATTTTGGTGGTTCATTGGAGGAACATATAGAAGTCTTAGAGTTTACATATAATAAAATCATCCAGGAATCCACCTAGATGGACCGTTTCCATGATTTTTATGGTTGGCTATGCCATTTGACTATGTGTTAAATGAAGGTTGGTGAGTCAATAATTTTTGGAACTAGTCTCATGCATGAGAAATGTGAGCATGTTCAGTTTATGAGGAGGTTTTTGGTGACTCTTCATAGCAAGTAGAAATCCCATACAGATCATCTGAGATGTCCTTTGGATTTCCAGGTTGGTTATCATGTTTTCCTTTGAGTGTGGCCTTTGATGGGGTAACACCTTATCTTGAAACATGGAAAGGTAGATCACAAGTTTTTTAAGATATTTTAGAAAGTGGATACGGTCGGTCTAGTAGCGTATGGATTTACCCTTCCATAGAACTACAATTGAATTCTTTATGTGTTTCACATGTCACAAGTTCAGAGATATTAGACAAATTCTTATCTTTTGATATACATAGATGATTTAAAACATTATACGGATGTATCCTTTGAGGATCATCTGATACATATTTTGAACCATAATGAGATGTACCATTGCAGTAGGAAAATTATTTTGGTTCAAGTGCAGTTGCTGCGTGGGCATGTTCAAGAGGATACATGAGAGAGGGAGTCTGATATGTGATCATAGTGGTCAGAATTATTTTTTGATATGCCATATTGATGTTTAGAGTAGATTATGGATAATATATAATATGGTTGGGTGGTTTTAAGATCATTTTACTTTCCAGGTATTCTCCTCTTTGAGTTTTTCATTTATGATTTCGTGGTAGTGTCTTGTTCAGATATTGAGAGCCTTTATTAAAAAAATTAACCTAAATGTACATGATACATGTTTTTTTTTAAATTTATAGTGTTTGGATATAAATTTTTTAAATGTTTTTATGAGTGGTTTACATTATTTAAATGGATTTGGAGGTGGTTGGGGTCCTTGGATAGAAAATGGGCTAAAAGTTATTGGATGGGTGATTACACATCGTGTACATGTCACATGATGTGTAACTACTACTAATAAAATATATCAAACAGTACAAGGAATGAAATAGTTACACATCTTGTTAAACATTCACATAAGTTATTAATTTATTGGTATAACTATTTACACAAGGGGAAATGTTTTATATTGTATCACTCTGAAAATAAATTCACAATATATAAAATAATTACAAGCTTGGTAATTTCCTACCCTACAGTTTTAAAGGTGATACTATGATGAATATTTTGTTCCATATACTATAGACATCCTCCTATCTACCCTAGTGTGTCTCTAAGGTGATTTTGTAGTTCCATCATCCCTTAAGAATATCCCATTCTAGTAAATCAATCCATGGAAATTCATTCTCCCTCTGGAAATTCATTCTCCCTTTGGTTTATTTAATAAAATGAATATGCAATTTTTCAATTTTACCAACAAAACATGAACCTAAATTAAATAAATGGTGAATTGGATTATTTACTGGAATCCCTTTGGATCCAATTGTTTATGAAATGGACTATTTCTACCATTTAGGTGAGCGAACCCTTGTTTATAAATTAATTGACTAATGGATTAAACTATGTTTAGTATGACATGGGAATTTTGTGATTTCTTGATATGGAAACACCTTGGATTATATTTTTTATTGAGGTGACTAGTATGTTATAGGGTCATGAAAAAAGAATAAATGAAATGTTTAATTAAAAGATAAATGGAAAATTTTAAAATTTACCATTGAGCTTTGTAATATGATATAGTTATATTCTTACTACTATGCCTAGTGATACCTGAGGTAATGCTTATATACTAAAATTTTCCCTGATTCATGTTGTAATTATTATATAACAAGATATTCTTAGTGATTCATGTTGTATTTCTTATATACTGGTCTTAACCCAAATATATGCTAAAATGAAAATAAACCAGGCTAAGCCCTGATTCATGCTGTAATGCTGATATACCATGTTTTCCCCAGATTCTATTGATTTATTCTATGAATATATGCTTATGTTTTTCATGATTATGAGACATGTAAAGATAAATTACGACATGAAATTGAAGAAAGTTATGATTTACCATGGTTATATAGTTATTATTCCATGTTCATGAGACATGCTCAACGATATTACAACAAGGTGCCGAAATAAGTCGATGTGTCATTAATTTAATTATTCAACTAAAAAATATGCATATTTATATAATTATTAAATGCACTTATAAATAGACTATTTATGTTTGTACATGGGGGTGTTGACCTACTGAGTTATACTCAAACCCTACTTGGGAATCCCTTTGGTACCTAAGAAGATTACATAGATGCACAGTTAGACAAGGGAAATTGACCTTTCTCTTTATTATTTCTTACTATATGGGATGGAGTTTGGATATATGACCAACACGGGGTTCAAGACTGATGTCTTTTTGGAATTTACCTTAGTATACTAGTTTTTTATTTTTATTTATTCTAGTATAAAATTTAATTACCCCTCCAAATTTAATTACATTATTACTTTAAAATTTATTAGATTATTCAGCTGGATTAAATTTTTTTATTCCCACTATATTGTTTTCTTTCCATTATTTCTGCTACTATGATATTTATTTTTATATTATTATTCCACGATGATGTAAATATGTTACTAGGGTGTATAGTATTCTCACTATGCATATCACACCCATACAACTAGTTGAAATCATCTGGAATAAGGGGAGGAATGCTTGAGTTACTATAAACAACTCATTTCATCAGCGTGAGAGATAAAAGATCAGGGGACATTACACAATGTGACTAGAAAGTTTCTTTTTAAATTCTATCAACATTCAAATAAATCTTTGAGCAACCTATGAAATCACATTTTGAATATTTCCTAGACAAAATCATTTGAATATATCAATAAAATTTCATGGTTGGGATTAACTTTTCATAGTACAAGATATTCATCTCTATAAATACTATAAACTCCCCAAAATCCTTTATAGTGTGACCATCTATTTTAAAAAATGATCATATACATTCCAGAATTAGTACATAACTTCAACTATCTTCATGAAATGTCATTAACTTTATAGAGAGGTAATTCAAGGGATATTAGAGATAAAAAAATACTTGTATACCCCTCATGACGTGACATTATGTGTTGTGGTGAAAAAAATCATCAAAAAAGAAAAAGGTAAAAATCATACATAGAACATAATATCTTATGTAAAAAATTCCATGAAATGATTCATGTTATCGTGGTGTGTATATTACTTTTGATTTTTACTATGTAATATTTCGAAGTAATGTCATGTCGTAGACTATTCTATCATGGAGTGAAAAAATATGATGAAGTGTTAAATTAACTTTTTTTCAAACATACACTTTTTCATGACCCCTCCCTCCAAAGGTACCCATCCTAGGCCTGAAATGATGAAAAAGTCATAACTAACCAGTGAGTCCTTCCACCAGTAGGTCCTAAGTTGGCGACAAGCACCGATAGTATTAAAATCTCACCTATAGAAGTAATTACCCTCTCTAACCAAAATGGATTGGGAGAAAGAATAAAAAACACCAAGAAACTCTAACACATAATATAAAAGTATACCCAAAACCATCCCAAAATCCATGAAAAATGTCCAAAAATATAAATATATCCATGTAAATACCAAAATATAAGTCCAATAATAGAAGCTCAATAATAATTCCAAATCCTATGTGAGTAATGTCGAGATGGATCCCCAATTCCCTCTAAAAAACAAGAAAAACTATTTATATACATAGTGTGATAATTCATGTATACTTAATAAGAAAATTCTAATGATTTTATGAATAAGAAATAGAATCAAGAAGCACCATAATAGGTAAACTAATGAATCTTTTCCTCACCATTGATTACTGACCAAATCAGTAATCCTATATAGTAAAATAGTTTAAAAACTTTACAAAGGCACCAGATTCAACTTTTGCACCTATTTATCTCTCTCATTACCCAATGTTAAATGTCCTATGCTCACATACCTTACATACCACCACATCAAAACTCATCTAGAGACACATGATCTCACACATCACATCTCACTTGATACCAATTTGGATATCAAATTACATATCATTGTGTAACCAGGGTAGTATGGTTTCACGAATGTGAAGGACAACAATGTTATGCCATCCTAAGATCACACAAGACCCCACCACGTGTCACCACACATAACCATCCATATCTAATGTGGGTCGGGGTGCATCCCTTCATATCACACCCTTGTAAGTTCTTGCATTCAATTCTAACATCAATCAACATAACATCACATCACTACTGGGTAATCTTCAATACCATCTTATATCACTACTGCCGAATGAAAAGTGGGGAAGTGGGGGTGACCATCCATATATATTACCACCAACCTGGATATTAGGTAAAACAACTAAAACCCCAAACCATTGGGTGTTATTAAGGGTATCCAACTCATGTGGGGAGTATATATAAATAAAATAAAGTACATGATAGATAGATAACAAACCATTACCAACATATTGGTTTACAATAATTTCAATACCATACTCCACACCACCACCACTACACTACACAATACCTACCACAACAACTTCCACCACTAAATGCTTCACACCACACAACATCCATATAAATCCACACAACCCCACCTTAAATTATAAATTCCACCATATTCTAGATTTTATGAGATTTCACGATCTTCAATATACTAAGCCTTTTCATTTCACAATTTCAAAACCCAATAATTTATCATTTTGTTATTAAATAAAATAACCATTTTATAATTATAGTTCACTTTATTCATTTAAAAACTCAAGAAAATTCATTTCACATTACAATTAATTCCATGGCTAACTCAGAAACTTAGACTTCCACACTATATAAAAAATATCGCAACTCAAGTCAACCATTAGCCACCACACTAAACACAACTAAAACATCTCAACATAACAGACACCTATCTCAACCACCACACCAAAAATACACTACAAAACTGACCACATCTCATCCCATTACAAAAAACCACATAGAATCTCCACACCACATATTCTATAACCCAAACATTCACCACAATCACCATAGGACAACCCACATCACATAAGGAAACACAAAAAGCCCAACCATACAAAACATCAAATCCCTACCTCTAAAAATTTGGATCATGGGATTATATAACTTCACTACATTATTTGTCTTGGTTATAATCAGAAAAACCAAATTACTTAGGGCAACCAATTCATTTTCCATACATACATTCTGTTTTATTTTTGTTTAAGGGAATAAAAAAAATATTCACAAAAGGGTCTAACATTGAAATACCTAAACCTTTTACTTAACTATGGAGAGAACAAGGATACCCTACCTCAAAGAAGATTTTGGACTCGTTGTGAACTACAAGATGAAGGGGAAACAACTTAAAAACCACAACTGCACATGGAAAACCTTAAGAAAATATGGATCACATGTGGGGATCACCAAAACACAACACAAATGGTCCTTATAGTAGAATAACATAACCACCCAAAAAACATGAAAGATTAATGAATGGAAATGGGTAGGTAATGGAAGAACTCACCCTTCATTTCCAATGAGAAAACCTGAGAACCCTAAGGGTCAAAGTAGAAGGAAGGGGGATAGAAGATTATCTTAAAATTCATAGGGTTATCCCAAAAATTGTGGGGAATTAGAACAGAATTAGTGGTCTTGGATGCACTCTCATATTTATAAACATATTAGAATTCACCACATTCATGAGAAGAATTCCCAATTCACACCATGATTTTGTGTTCAACCCCACAATTCATGTTTTGAACACGATTTAGGTTGTTAATTTCAACAAAACATAAACCCAATGACCATACATGAAAAAATATGGTGCCTAAACTTGATTTAATTCATTATATGAATTTCACAATTATGTTTTTAGTTGTTCATGTACACAACTCCTCAGTTATACCTATGTAATAAATCACGAACCACTAAAGAATTCAATCAAAAACTCACATAATTAATTCACCTTTCATGTTATGAACATTCTTATATAGCACCACCATAGCTAAAAACCCCATGTAACCCTCCTTAAGCCACCTATGAACACCACAACATGTTAAACTAGAAAAGAAATGGGTTGAGAAGGCATGAGCCATTACCAAAATCCTTCACAGTAAGAACCATGATATTGTGAATTGAAAATCCCATTTTTATACTTTTAGAATAATATCCACATTCTTAAAACCCTTTAAGAATAATTACAGATAAATTATAATTGAAAAAAAATCAATATGAAAAAAAATCCAACCACAATAAGCTTTGGTTGTAATAATAACAATTAAACATACTTTATATTCCCTATCTTAGTTAAACCACACATACATGAGTACTATATTGAAAACATAATTTAAAAATATTATAAATTTATATTAATTCAAACTTCTTCAAAACTTCGTCTCTTATATGATGTACATTTATATTTATTTGTTTTGATATTTATCCCCATTTTCTATTTCTCCCCCATTGTACTTCCACTTCATATCCTTTGATATCATTTGTAATAGTCCATCCCTTTTATTAATAAATACAAAAAATAAATTATTCAAGTTCATTCAGAGAATCAATTAACTAAAAAATTAGTAATCATAATGATTTCCCTTTATAACGGATAATATAATATATTTTTTTTAAAACTATATGAAAAAATACTTAATAAAAAGTGGCTTTAATTTAAAATTTCAAGTAGAAGGAGATGGTTGAAATCAAATCAATAACACATGCTTCTAAAAAAATTATTTTTTGGAGAACATTTATTATTATATAAATAAATTTATATGTTATAGGATTTCATACCGAATTTATAACTCCTTGATACCCTTTAACATTTCATAAAGATATAATTAATCTTAATTTTTTTTGTCCTCAAGTGATATAGTATATATTTACTCATGTATATAGAAATTTATTCATTAGATTTAATAAAAGTTGGAGAAACCACCAACTCACCACTGTTACTATGATTTATATTCATTCATATGACTTAAGAAAATGGTTAAATGAAAAATTATATTATTCATCTGTACTGATCAATGAATCTGAATCTTTCTTCCAATTAAGTCAAGAAATAAAAATAATTCAAAAATAAAATAAACCATTATAATTTTAATTTTACTTATCCATTAATCCTTCTCAATCAGTTTTCATGGTTCTCAATAATTATAAATCTTTTTTTCTCTATTAAAGAATCAATATTTCACCATAGCATTTATGTACCATAGTATCTATTTAACTGATTAAAAGTGAATTCCATTAGGATTACATTGATACCTAAAGTATTGACATGTGGATAACAATATATTAGGTCATATTACTGCAAAATATAGAAGGATTAAAATAAATCTTCTATATTCCATGAAATCGATTTAATTTTAATCCACATATTTGAACGATTTCATTTGAGTTTAAATGGGGTTCTAAATTATTTTTTGTCATCCATGCCAAATACTATCATCAATTAAATTATTTACTTGTATAGAGAAATAAAGGTTTTATAACATACATGAGTAATATATAAATCAATGAGAAACATAAACTCACAAATCACTAAATATCAGAACGTATTTGATATTGCTTTTAAAAAAAATAATACAATGATATTTAGTTTATCAGCCATAAATCATATTACAAATATTGATAATATCTACAAAAAACTATTCTTTTTTATGTAATCATTATGATCAAATAAACATCTTTTGAATATTACCCTCTTAAATAAAAATCTAAAAATTATCTCAAATTCTTTGGGGATTATTTCAACCCACATAATTTCAACTTTTTTCAGTGTATTTTTTTTCTATATTAATGTGAAATATCATTGATTTTTTTGCTTAGAAATCCACTTAAAGTACTACCATAAGAAAAAAATATTTTATGTCCATATGGAAACCTTTATGTTTTCTTTGGAAAATAAGTTACATGAATAATAAAATAGTCCCTAACCGTATTATAAGAGAAAATATTTCATTAGAATTTTTTCTATTAATATTGGATAAACCCTTGTGCACAAGACATTCCTCATTCTAAATTAGATTGACTTATTCATAATTCTTTTCCTGGAAAACACATATAGTGTTTGAAAACATTTTTATCTATTGGGATTAAGATCCCATATTAATTATTTTTTAATTGATCAAGCTTCTCTTTCATATATTTTACAAAACACTCATATTGATAAAATTAATAAGTGTTATTTTTCTGAAAAATAGATAAAAATAATATAAATTATATATTATTCATTATATTAGTCTGAACTAGAACTTTTTTTACAATAAATATTTTATATTCATAAATGTCATCTCTTCTTTTTTCATTTTTATTTTCTGGGAGACAATTATTGTTCAGCATACCCAAAGATAATAACCAAAGAGGGAGGATGGGGGGTATGGTTGACATAGGGTTTGAAAAATTAAAATAACCCTTAGTCATAATACTATATAATGCGAAATCAATAATCACTTCTCTCTTACACATCAAAAGAAATTAATAGGGTATAAAGATAGAAATAATGTTTTCTTCTTTGATAACCCACACATAGATTTATTCAAATAGTATTCTATTGATGATGTGATGTTGTAAAAGAATAAACAAAAATCACTATTTTTATTCATAAAATTTTAGAGTATCCTCACCATACCTGTATAATTACGATCCTTAAAAAAATTTGAGATCTCACTACTCCCCTGACCCAAGAAGAACTCGCCGCTCATCCAATTCAACACTTTGATCATCCACAAAATAAGAAAAAAAATATTACACCAGTTTTGGTGTATCAATATTCTCTATAATCATCCAAATAATGATATTTATGGAACCCAAAGAATATGAAATCTAGGAATACTCTTCCTTATCTATAAAAACATAAATAATTATAAACATGATCTGATTTATACTCCCCTTATTCTTCTTTGTATGTGAGAATATGTCACTTAATCATTGATAAATTACCCAACTTACCATTTCTCATCATATTCAATTTTTTATATAGTTTTGGAAATATTTTAAATCCATTATACTTAAATACAAGTTAAAAAATACCCATTTGGATAACAAAATATGTTCTATATTGTAGTAAATATAAAATATAAAAAATACACATGCTTTAGAAAATCACTGAATCACAACACCCACCATGACATAATCCTTTTGTACTCTATCAACCTTAGCATAACCCACCTGTGGAATATAATTTTTATATAATTATGACTATTCTAAATATATTTTAATTAAAAACATTAAACTACAACCACAAATATATCATATAATGATATATTTGTGATGAATTAAAAAAATTTCCTGTCCTCTAATTTTATTTATCAATGAATCCCTTTATACCATAACCCATATTATTCTTATGTGATCACTTTCTCATATTAAAAACTTCATCATAATTTTAATCCTATACACAATTCATAATGTAACCACTATTCATAATTATGATAGAATCGAACTATCCATCAACCATAGCTATAATGAAATGTGATATCTTGATCCCTTGCGCATTGCATCATGATTTATATGCTCCAATATAGAAATTCTTAATATTCATTAAAACCTTATTTAAATTTTATGAAATAAATTAACCATGTCTCCAGGAGTATTTTTGAATATATTATTTAAACTATTTCAATAAAAAAACCAAAAATAATATTAGAGTATTTTTACTAATAACTTCTCCCTTAGGGATTGTTAAAAAATATCCACTTACATTTCATCAATCTAATAAAACTATTCAAATATCATCTTTCAGCCACAACCTAGAAAAATATAGATTGAATAATCACTAATTTCATTACCATTCATTCTAATATTAAAAAATTCAATATTAGTGTGAGACAAAAGAGTTAAATGAAAATGTCATCAATGAAACACTTTATTTTGCACCATACATTTCTCTAAACACAACTTTTTATTCCATGCATGCTTTATAAAACACTTTATAATAAAATTATTTTATATTTATTGTGAATAAAAACCCCAGGTTACCAAAATTAACTTAGTTTTGAATTCGTGTACTCTCCCAAATTATTCTCAAATATGTTCTCCTCGTTGGTCAAAAATATTTTCAAATCCACCCATTTTTCAACTTGAGGAATACACCACCATTATTCCTTTAGCATATATATCTTCAAAATTTCTCCCCCTATGAGGGAATCCAGGACCTTATATCTTCATATTTTTCAATAAACCCAAGGGACACATCATTAAAGATTTAAAGGAAGAAATTCTAATTCGTCAAATAAAATCATGAGTAATAACATATGTTTCTATGAATCACTTATGAGGTAAATTACATTGAAAACCAAACATGGATCTATAATAACCTCAGGGGAGTGGGTGAAACTTGTCACAAAAATTTAAATTAATGGATTTAATTGAATACATTTAATTATTTTCAAACATTTCCTTGGATTGTTTTCAATTTATTATATTTACAATTAGGATTTTAATAGACACATAATCTAATGTTAATGAACCATTATAAAATTTCTCCCTTGTATTATTTTTGTTGATATTGATATTTTTTTACATTGAATGATGGATATTATTATTTTTAATAATTAATAATAGTCATGTTATAAAACTTGATTACAATGAAAAAATCACATCAACTCCAATATCCTTAATCTCTTTATTTATCCATAATTGTTGCATGAAATATTTTATAACAACTATATATAATGAATATATAGTGATTAATTAGATAATATATTGATTCTTACTAATAAAATAAATAAAAACATCTATAATATAGAAATACCCACTCAATGTTGATTTCCTGTCATCTTCTAAATAATCCCATTCTATATCTTTTTATACGAATCAATCAAATTGTGGTTTCGTACTATAAAAAAAACAAAAATCCACAACACCTATGATATAAAAAATGGATATTTTTCATTGACAACAAATTATTTTCATTTTGGAAACACTAATAACTGATGTCTTGGAAAATAATGTATGGTATTGTTTATGTTAATTACAATGTGATCTTAATTATTTTAATATAATTTTTCACATTAACCTATTTACAATTGTTATTTATTGAAAAATTAATTTAGGTCTATATTACAATTGTAATAGAATTATAATACATAAATAAATATTTTTTAAACACGTCCTTAATATATTTTAATTGATAATTGAAATTTTCATGCATTCCATTTATCACTTGAAAACCATGAAAAATGATCAACTCACTAATCATTAACATTTTGAACTCACTCATAATGAATTCAATAGACTAATTAACATAAATATCATTCAATCCCAAAAATATTGTGTTATCAATATATATGAGCACCATCATACTTTTATCATTATTATTAATGGCATAAATATAACGATTAACTCCTACATGATAGAAACCAATCTTTTTCAAGTATTGATCAAAGCCTATAATACCATGATCTTCATTCTTGGTTTGTTGCACAAATTAGCTTCTTAAATATAAACCTTATACTCATCCTCATGAATAATAAAAAAATATTAATTCTAAACTTATACATATTTTATAATAAATACCTTATGAAATACAGATTTTAAATCCATATATAAAACCTTTAATTTTCATTTCATCACTATAAATAAGAATTAATGAATTTTTTATATCCTTACCAAGGGATAAAGTGACACATACACATCAATTAAATAAATTTAGGAGTATAATTTAAAGAAAATATATGATTTTTTTGAATAAATTTTTATTCTCCATTTAGTTTATTATTGAGAATCCATTTGGATCTGAAAAAGATATTAACTCCTAGTGTTAAAAAATTTCCAAGACTCTTCTTTTGAATTGGATAATATGTACATTAATTTCCTTGATCATATTTTTACTCATATTTTCTTGATAAAAAACATATTATTACCTTTTGATAAATGTGTTTTTTTAAGTACTTCATTCTTCGTATTTCCACATGATCAATATAATCACCAATAATGTTTTTATCTTTGATTTCAGCCACACTTCTTGACATCCTCACAACTAAATAAATTTATGAAACATCATCATTATTTGTGTCCACATATATATAAATATCTATACCTTGTTTCCCTCATTGATCTACTCTAATCACAAACTATTTCCTCCAGAATTTATTCAATATTTTGATGAAATTTTTTCTCAATTTCCACCACACTCGAATCATAGATTTCAATAATTTTTTCAAATTATTTATTTAAACATTAGTATGTCTTTATATTAGATTACTGTCTATTTTTTCTTCATTTACATGAGATTCAAACTTCCCCTGGGTTTATACTTATTAAGAATAATGTGATTAATTCTAAATATTCAAAATTACTTCAATATTGGATTATTAATATACCACATATCATATATACTTCCCAGTCATGACAAGGATATTTTTTATAAAGAATTATTTTGAAACTAAGTCCTTCCAAACTTGAAAATAAACATCTTTTTCATTATGTATTGTTCAAGACATGCTATTAATAATCTAGATCTTTCTCTCCATTATATAATTTTATTAGGGATTACTCCACACTATAATTTGATGTTTTATATCCTGATTCCTCCAATTGACCATCAGTAAAATCAATTCAATCATCAATTGTTATTTTTATATTTTTTATTCCAAGAATATTATCTCCCAATCTCTGATAATATCTTATAGAATTAAGGAACACATATTTCTGAATAAACTCTACCAAACATGAAATCTTATGGTAATCATAAATGAAAAATACATAAAAAGTCTTCATATAAATGGATATTATTTATATCAACTCAAAAACAATAATATAAATCAATTTAAGATAAATTATTATATTATTATATTTTAGTTTCTAGTTATTCAAAATGATTTTTAATTTCAAAAAGAACATTTTGTGTATGATTTTGATCACATGTATGTTTATGGACATCATGAACTCCATCATGTTTCAATATCTCTTATAATGAATTTTTACTAAGTATATATGATTCTTATTCCATAATGTATTTTAATCATCATTGGATAGAAAGAACACACGATCTTCCCTATTAATGAGGTTAAGATTTAAATTTTTGTTCTTTTGATTCATGAATATTGAAATGATATTTCAGTAGATTAAATATGTCTTATTGGTGAAGTTTATTATATTCTATTCAGTAACAACATTGATTTACATAGATAATGTTGTGAAAAATTCCTTCAATGAACAATATATATACCTTTATAATGTATCTTCAATTAGTTTTGGCCTTATAGAGCCAATATGTTTTAATCCCAAATCATGTCAAAAAATGAATGAGTAATTACTATTCATATTTATTTCTTCAGACTATATCATTGTTTTTAATATGTTAATTCTATCTAATAAAAATTATCCATGCTCTGGATAAATCCATTACTTGAAAAGATATATGTACATGTATAATTTTGATATCCATTTTTCATAATCCAAGATCATTTCTTCACATCCATTGAATGATGAAATATATGTTACTTATTTGGATATAATGGGTTCCTCTTATCCAAAAAAATAAAGTTATTTTAAGATTTTATCTAGCTTTATGAATCCATGAGATGTTGTTTCTACCACTTGGAGTCTCCTTTAGCACATTACTTCATATCCTCAATTACTAATTTAAGGATTTGTGTCCATATCCTTCAAACAAAAATTTGTATCCATTAAAAGCATATTTATAATATGGACTTATTATAATAATATTTGTTACTTACTTGAAGTACCATGTATTAATGGATGTAATGTATTGTGAATTCCCCATATTTATACAAAAATAACTCCAAATTTTAGGGTATTATTGTAAACCAACTCAACTACATAAGAGGGATTTAGGGTTTCACTAGAAATCAATCACTCTTTGCCGAGTGGGTTCTTGTTACTTGGACTCAATTTTTATAAATGTTTTCTTATAATAATAACCCATGCCTGTTTTTTATTTTTGATACATAATTTTTATATATTAATATAAATTAATTTTTAGGTTTCTATATTTTCCCATGAACTTCTCTACATCCTACAAAATAAAACATCTCAATATCATATTAGTATTTATAGATCTATATTTCTGCTTAACCATTCAACCCATCTGTATTGTATGTCTTTCACAATAATTGATCTATTTTACTTATATTTCACTATTTTATCTAAACAGTCAATGATCTTGGTCTTCTCATATACTATCATATTGATCTTGATGATTTCCCCAAGTTATTCTGCTTCCCATATTTAATAATTTTAATCTCAACCTTTAACTCAGCTTTGATTCCTCTTTTATGATGTATAGAGTTTTTAAGAATGTACTACCCTATTTTATTTTTTTATTTTATCCCCTCAAATTTATATCTCTCAATGATTAACTACCAAAATCAATTTTTGTTCAACAACACCCTTATCATTAGAATCTTCACCATCTATTTTCCTCTTTTATTTTGGTTTCACTATGACAGTCACAAAATATTCTTCATTTTGGTGATTCAAATACGTAATCTCCTACATGTCTATTTATTCGTAGTTATTTCCTTCTAGTTAAAGAATTTTTTCCTTTGTGATCATATTTCCTTTCATGTCCCCAATATATTTCACCAAGAGTGTATCATATTCATAATAATGATGAAATTTATTGTGACAATTTTTAAATAGTTGCTCAAAATTTACACATGGAAAGAATGAATGTGTATGATATATTTTAAAATTCCCTTTATCCCTTTATATATTTGAGGAATAAAATGAGATTATCTCATCAAACTATTTCTTTGGGGTTATCATTTTTACAAGAGATGCATTTTTTTTTATTTTTTGTCTATTATTATTGAAACTAACCACATTAATTAAAGAAATCCTAGGTAATCATTCAATTTTGTTATATTTATAAATTATAGACACATATATTAACATAGCTAAAATATGATATTTTAATGAGTTATTCATTTATTGATGTAAATTGAGAATCCAACAGTGGATATTGAGAATTAATTTTTTTATTTATCTGATCAAGTCTAGAAATTAAATTTTAAGTCGAATAAATTTTTATATTTAATTACTTTAATAATATTTTATTATGCATAAATCCATTCCTCAAAATTATATTGAAGAAAATAAATGTCATTTTTAAATATTAAAATGAAAATATCAAAATTTTACAGTATTCACTAAAAATTAATGTTTTCATAATTTGTTTTGTAATTAGTTTATTGGAACTTATTCTTTGAATTTGTTTTATTGTGGAAATAGGTTGCACTAAAAAATTATTTATGTTTTTGTGAAGATGTTATGCTTCTACCATCAGAATATAATCAATGCTACTGGTTCCCCTAATACTATTAGTGAGACAATTCCTGTTTCTATTATAAATCTGTTAATACTACCTTCTAATACCCTTAACTACTATCATTTGAGGAAACAATATGCTACCATCGTAGATTTATTTCTTCCATAAATTAGTAAAACAATCTGTTATCGCTAGAGTATTACCACTAGGTTTATCTATTGTCAGATGAACATTCTACCATTAGCATAGTATCGATCATCTACTATCACCAAGAGAATCATTCTTTCTGTCATTAGTATATGAAAACACATGCTATATGGACCTGACCTTAAACATTACAAAATATTGAATTAAATGAATAATTCTCATTGAGGATTGTTTAGGATTAGAGGTTTAGAGAATTAAGACATAACTATTACATATCAAAAGATTACAAAGTAGACAATTCTACTCAGTTTCCATTTTACTTTATAAAATAAAAACTCTTGAAAAAAGAGTCAAGTCTAATTCCATGTTTTAAACAACATGACTTTTCCTTGATCCCATCCTTGACCCAATTCATCTTTATATCCTATGAAAACATTTCAAAACTTGGGATGAGCATAAAAATATCAGTAAGGGATATAATACAAAGAAAAAAAACATTTGTTCATAAATACATAAAAAACATGAACTCTTTTACTTACCTCATGAAATCATAATATTTTATTAATATCACATAGAAATAATAAATCATAAAGGTAACTTGTGGCATCCATATCATAATTACATTGTTGTTATCAAGGCTACATAGAGAGTTACTTTGGAATACCGATGATAGTATATTCCCTAAATATCATAGAAGAAACTTCCACATATACCTCCGTCACGTTACCCAATGCATTGGAGAGATATCTCGGGCTCACCCACCCTTGGTTTATCATAGAACCACCAGTATACGTAAACAATTCCCATAAACCATAACATGATCATAACACATAACATAAGCATTAAGGAAAGATAACATTTCAACATTTCAATAACACTCTTACATTTCAATATATTAACATATCAAAACCATTATCAAAATAAATTTCAATACCAAAAATACATAAAATAGTATATGGTATTTATTTTCCTTTTAATAACTTTACAGCTTGTTAAGGAAGCCAAAGATCAAATAATACTCACGGTGGCAGAAAGGTCATTGTCACCGCTTACATTAAAAAGAAACATTCTTTTTAGTTGTTTAGTAAAATGATTCATTGAGAAATATTCATTTTTAATAAAATTAAAATTAAAAGGTGTTTATACAGCGTATAAAACAAAGTCGTGTATATAACAAAATATGCCTCAATGAAAGGTGATTGGGACGAAGTCTGTTACCTCGTGTCCGACTTGACACGATCGTTCTTTAATCTCCTGAATAATAAACTAAAGTTAATTTCTACTTTATTAAGAAACTTTTTCAAGTTTATTATTCCTTTAATATCACTTATTACCATGTTATAAACATTACATAATCATTTAAGTTAATAATGTTCATTTTTTCGGTATTTGGTACTTGAGTAAAAAATGAACACATTATTTTTACAAGTTTTCCATGTGGTCAATAGTCCATTATATCCAGAATGAAATACATTATTTAGATATAATATATATAATATATATCCAGTATATATATATATATATATATATATATAACAGTACATATAATTAGGAGGTAAGAAATGAAATGCACCGTTTATGGAGATAGTAAGTCGTACGTACGCATGAACACTACTTTCATTTCTATTTCTAATTTTAATGGAATTAAAACATAATTATTTGTAGGTATATTATAATTCCAGTATAATATCATATATAATATCATTAACTCTATCCTTCATACATCCCACATAAGGAATTGACAAATCATATCACTTTGAGGGGGACATAGTCCGCACTTCCACAAATGAAATTATCGCATTTACCCATAATGGAAACCCTAAAGGTATGATATAAAAGAAAAATATGGAAGCAGAAAGAAAAATAAATATAATATATGTCATATATAAATATAGTGTCATCTTAATGGCCACCATGATAGGCGGTATGAGATAATCGAACAATCATCGTTCCATGAGGCGTTAGTTTTCCATCCATAGAAACAATATTTTTTTCACCCATTAGATAGAGGTGTGTGTAATTGTAGTTCGAATACTTATAATACAACAAATTTTGATATTAAGGATAATGTTTTTGTTAAAAAATAAATTAATTAAAAGAGCATAGGGGTTGGAGAAGTTAAATATAAGAAAAGAAGTTAAGAGAAATTGTTACCTTTAATTTGGGAAAATTCCTTTGGTTTGAACCAAAACGAATTCATTAAGTGCATTCTGCCTAAGATAATGCTTCTAAAAGGAGGAGAGGGATGTAGGGAGCTTAATTGGGAAGATTTTGGATGATCTAAAAGGCTTTAGAGGTGTGATAAATTGGTTATAAGTGAGAGATTTTTATAACGGGGAGGAGGGGCTCTTTAGAGAAGTGTGATAATATTATTTTATTATATAATGATTTTTAGTTTATAAAGGTCCAAAACTAATTAAAGCCGAAGATAATATGAATCATGGTAGAAATGAAATCATTTTATAAGAATTGGATAGGTTTTTTAATTTTTTAATATTTATATTCTTATTTATTTAAATATTTTATTAATTATGTAAATACTGCATCATTATTGTTTAATAAATAATTTAATTTATTTGAGATATAAAGATTATAAAAAAATACCATGATGTTGTAAATATTTTTATATTTCGAATTAATATTTATAGTAGAAAATATAATCTATATAACTCTTTGTAAAAATTAATTTACTAAAATATTTTTGTTTTTTTCATTGTTGCCTTTACTTTAAGTTAATTAATCTAAAGTGTCATTATAACTCCAAGTGGCTCAATGGGGTCCCAAAATCTCCCCAAAGATGTCCATGGTCGTAAATGACTAAACCAATAAGGTTTGGACAAGTGTTAAGGTAATTTTGAATTATTATAATATTCTTTTTACCATGAATTACCTTATTTACCTTTAACCACGATAAATAAAAGTCAAAAGTTACTATTCAAAAAAAATTATTTTCATTTTATTGAACCAAATTTTACTTACTAATAACAACATTGTATGTTAGATTTTTGAAATTCAATTTACAGAAGGGGTAAAATTTCATTTGAATGAAAAAGTCAGTTTTTTAACAATACTAAGTGGTTTCACTATTTATCAAAAATTGAAGTTTTTTAGAAAATCCCAAAAATTAAGCCTAAGATATATTTGATATCCTGAATTCAAAAATGATGTCTATTTTTCCAAATTCAAAACATATTAGTTTCATTAATTAATTTAAAAATTAATACCCATTGTTAAAACAAATAGTGTGTTTTTAAGAAACAATAAATATCAAAAGATTGACCCTTGTTTATGTCCAATTTCAAAGTGAAATTAATTCCAATGACCAACATTGGATTAAATGGTAAAAATTTATTCTAATTACACTTTAAAACCAAGTAGAAAGGTAATATATCCATATAAATAAATTAGATTAAAACATAGTTTTGAATTAAAATACAATATTTTCACTATTCATTAAAAAATGAACTTTATCGGAAAAATTCCAAAAATTTACTCAATGTAAATTATGATGACCCCATTATAAAGAAGGATTTTATTTAGTCAAATAGAATATATTAAAGTGACCAAAACTATATTTAATGAGGGTTGTCCATTAAAAGGCGGTAAATCGGCCTTTTAATGTAAATAATACTTAAAATTAGATTCATTCAAATTTTAAGCCTCTACCTTTTTATTGAATAAATTTAAATACATTTAACAAACATGTATAATCATATTGAAGTTAGTTTTGTTCATTCCTGCCAATACAATAGCTAGGAGTTAACTACTATTTAAAATAATAATATTATATTATTAGTGTGCAACAGATGATTTCAAAGAAACCCTTTGTTGCGTATCCGGTACGCTATTGAACATAGCAACCCATTTAAAGTGAAATTAATGTTTAATTCAAAAATTTTAATAAATATGAAATATGTCTTATTCTTTATTTACCTGGGATGTTACATTCTTCCCCCCTTTATGGAATTTCATGCCCGCAGTTTTACTTATCAAAATAAGTGGGGGTATTTATCCATCATAGCATTTTCAGATTCCCACATTGCCTCTTCAACGATATGGGTTTTCTACAAAACCTTTACCTGGTGAATTACCTTATACCACAATACTTACTCTCTATGGTCAATAATCTAAACTGGTTGTTCTTCATAAGAGATATTCTCTTCCAACTGAACTACCTCTGGGATCAAAAAAATAGATGGATTGGGCATATACTTTCTCAATATCGAAACATGAAAAACATTGTGCAACTGGGAAAAACTTGGAGGTAAAGCCACTTTGTATGAAACTGATCCAACTTTCTCTAGCATTTTATAAGGTCCAATGAATCTTAGACTCAACTTTCCCTTCTTACCAAAACGCATCACAATTTTCCATGGAGAAACTTTGAGAAAGGCATGTTCACCTACCTCAAAAGAAAGATCATTCCTTCAGTTATCTGTATATCTTTTCTGTCTACTCTGAGCTGTTCTCATGTGCTTCTAAATCAGCTGAACTTTCTTTTCAGTCTCTTCTACCAATTATGGTCCCATCAGCTTCCTTTCACCTATGTCATCCCAAAAAATCTGGAGTTCAACAACACTTTCAATATAATGCCTAAAATGGATCCATCTGTATACTAGAATGAAAACTATTATTATATAAAAATTCAACCAAAGAAAGACTTTGGTCCTATCTTCCCTGATAATCCATCGAGCAAGCACGCATCATATCCTCCAATGTCTAGATTTTTCATTCAGATTTCCCCTCTGATTGAGGATGAAAAGTTGTACTAAAATTTAATTCAGTACCCAACAACTTTTGAAGGCCTCGCCAGAAGTTAGAAGAAATCTTGGGATCACGATAAAAAAGAATAGAGAGGGGAACTCAATGCAACCTAACTATCTCTTTAATGTATAACCAAGAATGTTTATCTAGAGTCAAAGTATCTCGAATAGGAAGGAAATGAGCAGATTTAATCAATCGATCAACAATAACCCATATTTCATTATTACCTTGAGATGTTTTCGGTAATCCCACAACGAAGTCCATGGATATATTTTCCCATTTCAACTTTGGAAATGGTAAAGGCTAAAGCATACCTTTTCGTAACTGCCTCTCTACTTTAACCTACTGATAATTCAAACACTTCACAGTAAAATTAATAATATCTCTTTTCATCGCATCCCACCGTAATACTACCAAAGATCTCTGTACGTCTTAGTACTGCCAGGATGAACTGAAAATTGGGATCTATAAGCTTCACATAACAACTCATTATTCAACTATGAATCACAAGGCACACATAATCTCTTTCCAAATCTCAAAAAAAATTATTATCAATGTTAAATTCAGAAAACATACCATTCTAGACCAACTATACGGTTTTCTATAACTTACTATCTTCCTTCTATGCTTGCTTAATTTAGTCTGATAGAGATGATCTCACTGACACCTGATACAAAACAGAAGAATGTTCTGCACGAACAACTTCTATTCCAATGTTTATCAAATAAAAAACCATAGGATATTGTTCCAAACATAAGATGGTTAATGAAGCATTACCTTTTCATCTCAATGAATCATCCACTTTATTTTCATTCCCTAAATGTTGATGGATTGTTCAATAATAAACCTTGATTAATTCCAACCTTCTCCTCTATCTCATGTTCAATTCATTTTTGAGTGATTATATACTTTAAAATTTTGTGATCAGTATATATTTCACATTTTACTACATACAAATGATGCCTCCAAATTTTGAAAGCAAAAACAATAGTAGATAATTTCAAATCATGTGTAGGGTAATTTAACTCATGTGGATTCCACTGACGTGAAGCATAAGAAACTACATGATCATTATACATTACGGCACAACCAAGTCCTTTCAACAAAGCATCATTATAGATAACAAACTCACCATTTATGGATGGCAGTGCCAAAACTGGAGCATTCACCAATCATCTTTTCAATTCCTGAAAACAATCATCACATTCTTTTGTCCAGATGACCATAAAACCATTTTGATTTAACATAGTAATTGGACCAGATAACCTTGAAAAATATTCAAAAATCCTCCAGTAATAACCTGATAAACCAAGAAAACTATGAATCTCAGTTATATTTGTGGGTCTTGTCCATTCTTTAATAACTTTTGTTTTAGCAGGATCAACCGTTATGCAATTTTTTGAAATAATGTGACCACATAACGAAATTTGCTGCAACCAAAACCCACACTTTATGAATTTCCCATACAGTTTATTTTCTTTTAAGGTTTTTAGTACAACCCTTAAATTAATTTCATTTTCCTCTTTACTTTTAGTATAATCCAAAATATCATCAATAAAAAAACCACAAAATTATCCAAGAACTCATGGAAAATTCAATTTATAAGATCCATTAATACAACAGGTACATTGGTTAAATAAAAAGGCATAACTAAAAATTCATAATGTCCATATCTAGTACAAAATGTGGTCTTTGGAATGTCTAGTTCCTTTACTTCCAACAAATGGTACCCCGAACTCATGTCAATCTTTGGAAAATACTGAGCTCCCTGGAGCTGATCAAACAAATCATCGATATGAGGCAAAGGATATTTATTCTTAACAATGATGTTATTTAATGATCTGTAATTAATCGAATGTATCATTGAACCATCTTTCTTTTTAACAAACAAGACAAGATCCCCCCATGGTGATGTTCTAGGTAGAATGAAACCATTATCTAATACCTCCTGTAATTGCTTCTTTAACTATAAATGTTCAATTTGAGCCATTCGATTTGGGGGTTTTGAAATTAGATTAACATCAAGAACTAAGTCAATAATAAATTCTACTTCCCGATTAAGTATAATACCAGGAAACTCATTAGAAAAAACATAAAAGTACTCATTTACCACCAGTACATCATTAATATCCACACTTCCTTTATTTTGAACAATATGTGCAAGGTAACATTCATTTATATCTTTTACTAGTTTCTCAACATCCTGATATATTATCAAAATCAAGGGTTCATTCATGTATTCAAACTGAAAATCATTCTGAAAAGAAACATCTTTAGATCTGTAGTCAATCTTAACATGATAAAAATAAATCCAATCCTTACCCAAAATTACACCAAACTCTACTAAAGGAAAAACAATAAGGTTTTCAGGTAGATTCTTTCCACACACAAGGACACGAATGTTCTTATGTTTTATTTTTGTCTCAACATCTCCTCCAGGAGTTTTTACCGTAAGTTCTATATTCATATCTTGATATGGAATTCACAATTTACTAGAAAACTTCTCAGAAATGAAAGAGTGTATAGACCCTGAATCGAACAATACATTAGCATAATCTGAAAAAACAAACAGTGTACCTGATATAACTTCATTTTATGGCCCAACAGCTGCTGAAGTAGTTTCAAAGGATTTTACCACACATTTCTACTTGTAGATTGGATGCTTTCCTTCAATTGAGTTCTTTGTTGGACACTCATTTTCATAATGATCCATTTCATTGCATTTAAACCATTTTACTGACTATAAATTAGATTTTTTCTTACCACTACCCTGATCTTTTTCAGTGCAATTACGAGCCTTATTTCCCATTTTACCACATTATTATCACTTACAATAATTCAAAAGACATTCCCTAATATGATTTTTACCAAATTTTCAGAAACTGTAAACTTAAGTTTCATATCATCAGACTTTTTTGAAGAGTTATTCCCTTTCACCTGCTAACTCGACCTCTTATTCTGTTGTTTTTTAAAGAACACCTGATCATAAGAAAACTCTATTTCCGCATTCTTCGCACAACAGACAAGTTTTTCATAAAATTTGAACCCAAAAGAAGCTAAATCCCTTTGATAATTTTTCATTAATCCTGAGTAAAAATGGTTGATTTTACTATCAAGATCTCGTATGAAATTTGTAGCATACCTTACCAATTGAGTGAATTTTTCTTCATAAGAATCCATTGATTCGTCCTCCTACCTCATTTCTAAGAATTTTTTCTCCATTATAAGAAGAACCAACTTAAAAAAATATTTCTCAAGAAACATGTATTTGAGTTAATCTCAATCAACATCATCAATCTCTTCACTATACCTGTTATTTTTCACCATCGACCACCACCGATCAGCTTCACATTCAAAACAGTAAACAAAGAGACTGACCTTTTGATGATGTGAACAACCCGTGACATCAAAAATCTTTTCCATTTCTTTAATACACTTTACTGCTAGCACCGGGTCAGATGATCCTCTGAATGATGGAGAATGTTGCCTCATTAAATGCTCCAATACTGACACGTTCATCTGTGCTTGATCCGGTTGATCTCGTATATGGATACCACCTCCATTTATAGCCTGAGTCAACAGTGCCATCACTATAAAAAACTGTTCAGCTCTGATTCCGACCATCTCAAGTTGCTGATTTAGAAGGTTATCTTCCTTCTGATGTTGTTCCAACATGGCTTCCCTGTTTCCTCTACGGAAAACCATTCTGAATACATAAATATCTTAGGAGAAAAAAAATGGTAATCTGTAAATGCAATATGATTTCAGTGTTAAAATAAATTACTTTATGGATATTAATTTAACAATTCCCAAACTACTAAAGTTATCTGAACCGACCTCTGATACCAACTATAAGGACCCAGCTTTAAAAAGTATATAATATTGAATTAAATGAATAATTCTCATTGGTGATTTTTTCAGGTTTATAGTTTTATAGAATTAGAACATAACTATTACATTTCAAAAGATTACAAAGTCGACACTTCTACTCAGTTTCCATGTTTTTCATAAAATAAAGACTCTTGAAAAAAGGGTCATGTCTAGTTCCTTGTTTTAGACAACATGACTTTTCCTTGATCCCATCCTTGACCCTATTCATCATTAGGTGATATGAAAACATATCAAATCTTGGGATGAGCATAAAAAGCTAAATAAGGGTTATAAAACCAAGAAAAAAACATTTTTTCATAAATAGATACACAACATGAACTCGTTTACATACCTCATGAAATAATAAGAATTTATGAATAATATAGAGAAATCATAAATAATAAAGGTAACTTGTGGAATCCATAACATACTTACATTGTAGCTATCAAAGATATATAGGGAGTTACTTTGGAATAACCATAATAGTATATTCCCTAAATCTCTTAGGAGAAACATCCATGTTTACCTCCATCATGTTAACCAATTCATTGAAGATCTATCTCGAGCTCACCCACCCTAGAATAATCACGGAACCACCCGTATACGTAAACAATTCCCAAGAACCATAACATGATCATAAAACATAACATAAGCATTAAAGAAAGATAACATTTACACATTGAAATAACTATATAACATTTCAATATATTAATATATCAAAACCATTATCAAAACCATTTTCAATACAAAAAATACATAAAATAGTAAATGGTATTTTTTTCCATTTAAAAACATTATGACTTGTTAAGGATGCCAAATATCAAATAATACCCGCAGTGGAAAAAGGTCCTTGTAACCGCTTATGTTAAAAGGAAACAATATTTTTTTGTTCATTTCGTAAAACTCTTCATAGAGAAAGATTAATTTTGAATAAATGTAAAAATAAAAGGTTTTTATATAGCATATAAAATAAATTCATGTATAACACTAAATATTTCTTAATGAATGGAGATTGAGACCAAGTCCCTTACCTCTTGTCAGACTTGACTCGATCATACTTTAATCTCCTGAATAATAAACTAATGTTAATTTATACTTTCATAAGAACGTTTTTCAAGTTTATTATTCCTTTTATATCACTTATTACCATGTTATAAACATTATTTAATCATTTAAGTTAATAACGTTCATTTTTTAGATATTTGTTAATTGAGTAAAAAATGAACACCTTATATTTACAAGTTGTCCATGTGGACAATAGTCCATTATATCCAGAATGACATTCATTATTTAGGTATCCTATATATAATATATATCCAGTATATATATATATAACAATACATATCATTTGGAGGTAAGAAATGAAATGCACCGTTCATGGAGACGGTAAGCCGTACGTACGCATGAACACTTCTTTCATTTCTATTTCTTATTTTAATGAAAATAAAACATAATGATACATAGGTATATTATAATTAAAGTATATTATCATATATAATATCATTAAATACATCCTTTATACATCCCACATATGGCATTAACAAGTCATATCACATTGAAGGTGCTGTAGTCCGCACTTCCTCAAATGATATTATCGCGTTTACCCATAATGGAAACCATAAATGTATGCTATAAAAGAAAAATACAGAAGCATAATGGAAAAATAAACATAATATATATCATATATAAATATTTTTTTATCTTAATGTCCACCATGATAGGCGGTAGGAGATAATTGAAAAATCATCGTTTCGTGAGACGTTAGTTTTCCATCCACGGAAACAGTGTGTTCTTCACCCATTAGATAGAGGTGTGTGTAAGAGTAGTTATAATACTTATCATAAAAACATCCTAGTATATTTAAGATACTGGTTTGGTTATAAAATAAAGGAATAAAAATATTTTAGGGATTGAAGAAGTAAAATAAAAGAAAAAAAGTTAAGAGAAACCGTTTTCTTTAATTTGGGTAACTTCCTTTGGTTCGAAGGAAAAGGAATTTTTGAAGTTCCTTATGCCTAAAATTATGCCTCTTGGAGAAGTATAGGGATGTATTAAGCGAAATTTGATAGAGTTTGGATGATCCAAAAGGCCTGAGAGGTGTGAGGAATTGGTTATAATTGAGGGCTTTTTATAAGGGGAGGAGGGACTCTTTAGGAAAGTGTGATAATATTATTTTATTATATAGTGATATTCTGTTTATAAAGGTCCAAAACTAATTAAAGTGAAAGATAAGATGACTAATGGTTGAAATAAAATCATCCAATAAGAATTGGACTGGTTTGGTATATTTTTTTAATATTTATAATCTTATTTATTTAAATCTTTTATTAATGAGGTAAATACAGTATCATTATTGTGCCATAAATAATTTAATTTATTTTATGTCTAAAAATTATAAAAAATACAATGATTTTGGAAATATATTTATCTTTCCAATGAAAATTTATAGCAGAAATGATAATTGATATAACCCCTTGTAAAAATTAATGTACTAAAAGATATTTGTTTTTCTCATTTTTGCCTTTACTTTATGTTAATTAATCTAAAGTGTCATTATCACTCAAAAGTGGCTCAATGGGGTCCCAAAATCGACCCAAAGATTCCCATGCTCATAAATGACTCAACCAATAATTTTTGGACAAGTGTTAAGGTAATTTTGAATTATTATAATATTATTTTACCCGGAATTACCCTATTTCCCTTTAACAATGGTAAATAAAAGTCAAAAGGTACTATTCACAAAATATTATTTTCATCTTATTGAAACAAATTTCACTTAGTAATAATAACCTTTTATATCATATTTTTTAAATTAATTTCCTAAAAGTGGTAAAATTTCATTTAAATGAAAAAGTAAGTTTTTTTAATTAGAACTAGTGGTTTCACTATTCATCAAAAATTGATGTTTTTCAGAGAAATCCCAAAAATTCAGCCTAAGATATATTTTATATTTTGAATTCAGAAACGATGTCTATTTTTGCAAATTCGAAACATAGAAGTGGAATTAATTAATTTAAAATTAATTCTCATTGTTAAAACAAATAGCTTGTTTTTAAGAAACAACAACTATCAAAAGATTTACACTTGTTTTTGGCCAATTTCAAAGTGAAGTTAATTCCAATTACCAAAATTGGAATAAATGATAAAAATATATTCTAATTACACTTTAAAATAAATTAATAAGTCAATCTAACCATATAAATAAATTATATTAAAACACAGTTTTGAATTAAAATACTATATTTTCACTACTAATTTATAAAATGAACTTTATCAGAAAAATTTCAAAAATTTTCACAAAGTAAATTTTGATGTCCTCATTATAAAGAAGGATTTTATTCAGTCAAATATAATTTATTAAAGTGACCAAAACTATATTTAAATAGGGTTCTCTATTAAAAGGCGGTAAATCAGCCTTTTAATGTAAATTATGCATAAAATTAGATTCATTTACATTTTAAGCCTCTAACTTTTTATTGGATAAATGTAAATAGATTTTACAAACATGTATATTCATATTGTATTTAGTTTTTTTTCATTTCTTCCAATAAAATGGCTAGGAGTTAACTACTATTTAAAATAGTAATATTATATTATTAGTGTGCAACGTAAGATTTCAAAGAAACCTGTTGTTGCGCATCAGGTATGCTATCGAAAATAGAAACCTCTTTAAAGTAAAATTAATGATTAGTTAACAAATTTTAATATATATGAAATATGTATTATTCTCTATTTACTTTGTATTTTACATGTTCAACAACCTATTATACCCCAGCTTCCACCATAATTGCATGTTATTACAAGATTCACATCCTACTAGTAGTTAAACCACTGCTACCATAACTTATTCTTCTTCTACAACCAGCCTAGAAAAAAAGTCCACGATAACCTAAACAATCAAAGAAGATGACATCTAATCATCTACAACCTACCATGAGATCCATCCATTCTATATTCTCTATATATGATATACCACCATAACTTCTACCCATTTATTCTTGTTGAGGTTGATTCCAAGAATGTAGAAATAAATTAGGATAATTCCATGGGTGATTGATGAATAATGAAGAAACCTATTCTCACCATGTTATATGATATATTCAACCATGAATTAAAGTGTTATAGATTATGGTTATATACGATTAAAGAATAATATACACTTAAACCACTATAGTAAATTAAAGGAAGCCAACAACCATGGGGAACAAATCATCATGCTTCCCTATTATACCAATATTTACTAGAGGTGCCTTGACTTCTAATCCATGAATGGAGATCAAATTATTCCACTACACTTATATGAACTGAGACATACTAAACTAGGTAGTCAATCAAAGAAAAATCCAACACATCAATGTTTCCTATTTGAGGAATTCCCATATCATAATTCATGGGAGACCGATATACCAAATCCTAATGTGAATCATAAAAATATCAATCCACCTATGGAAGCATTCATGGATCCTTTGAAGAAGATCATAACCAAGAGAGAAAAAATATTACTGAGAACCACCGATTGATGAAGCCATGTCCAAACTATAGACGCCATGTAAATGAAGTAAGACTCTCATAATGTTCATTCCAACCAATGTATGATTAACATAAAACGTTCTTATGGATAGTTTCATATTTTTATAAAAGTTAATTTCCAATTTTATAAGGATCATCAATCCAATCCACAAGTTAGAACACTTTATTAACAGTCATTTCATAGTGTGTAAAGTCCACTGAGGTTTTCCTAAGGTTAAACAAGGGCGGGGATTGGGGATTTGTAATGGTATATATAACTCCCCAACAATGAATCTATGTGACTTCCACTTCACTCATAAAATAGTAAAAAATGTACTTTGAGAAAATATGTAAGGAGTATAATCTAGATCACGGAAAAAATTTCTGAGCTAGTAAAAAATTGATACAAATAAATTCATCTCCATCATTGTCTATAATGAATTCACTCATTTGTCAAATGTTACAGATCGAGGCTTTAAATTAATTCCAAAGGAGATACTTTGATAGATATAATATTATTTTACCCCCACTATAAACGGAGATTCAAACTATGGAATTAGAACTGATGTATATTAGCATAGAAATTAAATTATTCATTTTTAATTGTCTTTCACTCATTGTGAAGGTCTTTGATCTGTCATGCCCTCATCAATACTGAGAGGATATTTGGAGAATCAACTGTCGAATGAAAACCAATGATGCAGAGTCCACACAGTTAACATGATTCCATCTGATTTGTTTTGAGGATATTTGGATAGTCAAAGGTAGAGGAAATTATTATTCCACATGTCTCCGACCTTTTGATTTCAGTTCATACCATTGATAATTATTTCTTATCCCTCTATTCATATTAATATTGTATGATGGATGCATTTATTTGAATGGAGGATGAGACTATAATTATATCCCATTTTATATATTTGATGATCTGATCTCTTAACAACTTCTCATTGACTATGATGTTCATTCAAAAAAATTTAGAATTAAGGCTATTCATAACTTATTTACACTATCATAGAATAGAATAAAAGGGTCGAGGTTTGGAGAAAATTTTCCCAAAGATGAATATAGTGGCGTATCCCTTTCTCACAAACAAATTGACCAAATTATTCCATTTTCTTACTTTCTTTAATTTTTTAAAAACCAAACACTATCTCTATTTTGGTTATAAATTTAAGAGAAAAGCTTAAAAAATACACAAATATGAGGATAGGTGGAACTCCAAAACCATTATCATCGAGATAAGACCTTAGTCATCCACTAGTATTTATTTGGAGTAAATAAAAAATTAGGTTTTACCATGACTCATGGAATCTACTATATATTGTTCCAAGACCTGTTCGTCCATTAAATAACCATTTTTTGTTGTTGGAGTTGTTTGGGGGAGGTTCTGGGTGATTTTAGTGGAAGATTTGGGTGTAGAAGAAATGCTATAGAAAATACATTCCATGCAAGTTTTTTAAAAGATGGGTAATGGTGGTTCAAATCTCCTGTGAGGATGGTTCATGAAATGTAGTTTTTTTATGATAAATAATAAACGGTTATGCGTTTTTCTGAGAAACTGAACCCTGAAAAGGTCAGAATGTGAAAGAGGACTACACATCATGTAAATCCTCGAGGTAGTGTTGTTTTAAAAGATAGTTTTGTCCGAATTTTCAATTATTCAGCTATAGATAATTCATTATATCCTTTTGGTAGAACCCTAGGAGACCTGAGGAGATCTTGAATCCATATTCCTCCCTCATTAATCTATTGGTCCTGGTTGTTGTTAGTCTTCAAATCATGGTATGCCCTTCCTTTTGTATGGTTGGTTTTGTTACGTTCTTCTATAAAGGATTCACTGGAGTAATATTATTATGGTTTGGGTGATTTTTTTTGTTTTTTTATTGTATTTATTTATGGTTTAGTTTGATAAATTTTTTCTCCTAGTGCATTTGTTGTTTTCGGGTGTTCTACTTCGCCCTGTAGTGCGTAGTGAGTTGGGACAGCTTCTTTGAAGTAGGGAATCCCTTATTTCATCTTATTTTGTATCATGCATGAGGGGTTTACTTTTTTATCTATAGATTACGATCATTATAGTATAATTAAAGATAAAAAATTGGTTAAATTTAATTTAAATGGTCAAATAGGTTTTGATTCGTATTCTTTTACAACATTGATATTATTTTTAAGAGTTTTTATTTTATTGGCTTGATGCCCACTAGAAATTGTTTCTGTTGGAGGATTTTGTTGCATTGGATATGTGTGTGGTGATTTCTTATTTGTTTATTATTTTCGTGATATCATCCTAAAGTAAGAAAATTTATTAACCCCATATATTTGGATAATAAAATTGTTTCCCTAGGAATATGTCTTGTGTGACAACGAACCTAAAATAAAGTGAATTGTGATAAAACCCCTTTGTAAATCTATAAAATGATATTTTTTAATGTGATGTGTGAAGGTTCCTATGGGAAGATGATGTGTGGTTGGTGAATGTTGGGTTGATGGTTCATGTACCATGCTTTTGGGGAAGTTAGGTGATTTTTATGTCCATGATTTTGGGGTAGAGAAGTGGTGGGTTCATTGTGCTAGATGCCTGAGTTGGGATAGAATATATAAATAATTATTTTAATATTATTTGGAATGGATTGGGTTTTTTTAGTATATGTAATGACAATGTTTAAATCATAAATAAATTATTTTTTGTTTGGTTAAATGTATTTTAGGCTAAATAATGAAATGAATAGGGTGATTAAATGATGTTGGTTGGAAATGTGAAATAGGGTTTGTAGCCTTATGTGTGGTGTTGTGAATTTAAAGGAGGTAAAGTGAAGTTATTGTGAGAAGGTTGTCTTGTTTTTTAACCCATATGATGGGATAGAGTTATTTGACATTATATATATATATATTATTATTATTATCTTTTGATTTCTAGATGCACCCACATACGCCGAGCACTATGTGCTGACATCGACCAAGTCACATGGGGTGTTCTTCCTAACATCTTGTGAGATATACATATGGATAAATACCCACACATTCCTACCCCCTCTTCCAGGAGAGGTAGGTATTACATAGGATTTTATGTCCAAAGGTCTGTTAGTGGATTAAATAGTGGTTTTGATAGGCCATGTGTTTGAGGGAGAGGAGTGAAAAACTAGGTGTGTTTTAGCGAGACATGACCGTGATTATGGGGCGGTGGCCTCAATGTTTTTGGGTGGGATGTGACGTGGCCATGCTTTTGGTGTGGTGAGCCCATGTGTCTTTGGGAATGGTGTTTTATGACCATGCTAGTGGGGAGGTGTGGTATACAAAAGAAATGGGAGCACAATGATATACAAGGTTGGGTGTGAGAGTGGAATACCCATGGGAATGTGGTGAGGGGCACCCTTATCGATGTGATTCATATTATATTCTATTACTTGTTTTGAATTATTTGGAATGCATGACATGGTGTGGTTGGGATGGTTAGTATACCTTGACAGCTGTTGTTTGGTTTTGCTATTTTCTCACAGGTTCATCTGCATTCTTCTTTCACATGTGCATATGGGACTTTGGTTTTCCTACTAAGTATATATGTTTGATCACCCTATGTATATAAAATTATTTTCAGGTTCCTAGGATGACAATGATGACTATGATGGACATTCCTAGCCTGGTTCCTTGATAGTTTTTGTGTTTCTGCTATAGCTTTACTATTAGGAATTTACTTTTGATACTTTTATCTATATCAGTTCTATATATACATACAGATGTGATTGTTTTGGATTTATTTTATTTTATTTATTAGAGTTATTTTTTAGATGATCCATATAATATCTTGATCCTATATTATTATAGAGGGTAATGCCTCCCATACATGACACTTTAATATGCTCGGTGCTAGTTTCCAACCTAGGGCCTATAAGAGGTGGGATTCGAGGGTCATTATCACTCTCCCCTCATTGTCATATCTTTAGAGGGACAAGGTCATGACATACACGATAAACTTGGCACTGTTTCTATGGAATAAGTTCAACGAATCATTTTTCCCATTTTTATTTTGTAAATATGCTTTCTTCTTCTAAAATTTAAAAAAAAATGTTTCTTCAATTAGTGTCAAAGAGGGTGAATGAAATTATTTTTTTACTCAAACGAAGTAATATTAATGATGGAGTGATAGATGTATATGAAAATATATTATTGGATTATCATATCTATAACACACAAATGGTAGTGCTAGTGGATCATAAAATTAAACATAAAACATCTAAATAGTACATCCTAGAGGAAGAATTGATGAAGTTAATTGTTTCTCCCAGACAATTCTAATATAATTACCCATAAACTTCGAGAGCTACTATAGAAACCTGCTGAACAATTCTATGTGGATAACCAATGTATTGAATATCATTAATTAAATTATTCTCATTCTCATTTTTACTCTTATCCCCTTATTTTCCTAATACAGACTCATCACTATTGGAAAAGGATTCATAAGATGATAAATTTGACTTTAACTCTTTCTATATTAATATCAAGTAAGATAAACTCTCTAATGGGATTTTTTATGTGAATCTTGAAAATTAAGCTATATTACTAGTGTCCCTTATTGCAGAAGAATATGTTACACCTCAAAAATACGTAGACAATTGAATGGAAGATGGCATGATAGAGAATGATATTCTAGTGGTCTGTTATGAAGAAATTAAGTTTTAAGAAACTACATATGAAAGGTAGAGTTAAGATGTGTTCTCCACATGATATAATTATATTAAATTCATAATACTTACCGTCTATCTATTTTTTAATTTATAAAATTAGTATTATTGAATAATCAACCGGAGTAATAAGGCATGGATTTGACTATGGAAGTACTAGATGCCCCATACATTTTCCTTACATACCAAAGTTTCATGTCATTTTACACAACTAAGGGTATGAAAACACTACAGTTTTCTATAAAAGGTTTCCTTTAAAATAAGAAACTACTCAAGAAAAGATGTAGGAAAAAAATAATGTGGGGATGTTTACCACACAAGACCAACCCACTAACAGATTGGGATATCAATGAAATAATGTGTGTGTGGGGGGTGGGGGTGAAGGAATTTTATGACTTTTTTTCATATATTTTATATTGGGTGTTTTAGTTAGCGTGTTTTGAAAAAAAATCTATCTTTTAGGAAGATCAAAAAAATATAAATATTTTGTTTCTTTTAAAACATTCATTGAGTTGTACTGGAATACTCAGTGAAATTTTTATACTCTCAGTAGTTAAGCTAAATATATCAAATTATTTATGAAATGTATTTGTTTTAGTGGGATTTGATTTTATAACATCTACATGTTTTTTGACGAGAAATTGTAATCAAGATAAACTAGTGACAATCCTTACTTTTGATTTATATCCTGAGAGGTTTCAGATAATCATTGATATTATATTTCTGTTACAGTAAAAAAAGGTCGTAACTACAGTTATTTTTTGAACATGTAGTGATTTAAAAAGCTCTATAATAATATAGTGGATGTTACCAAAACTAAAACCTATTTCATGGTCAATAATCATTTAATGGTGATTTCTTTAATTTAATGGAAGTTTTTTTATTTTTCATTTTTGGATCATTTAGTGGAGGTCTCTTTTTTATTTAGTCGTGGGTTTTTTTAAAAATTACATGTGGGAAAAATAATTAAAATTAATCTAATCTATAATGAAAATATTAGTAGAGGTTAGTTTTAGTTGTGGTTAAACATAAACTCCAAAAAATATATATTTTCATTAATATACTTAGCAGAAGTTACTAAAAAACACCACCAAATAAGACTTTTTTTAAATTAAAAAAAATTAAAAATATAAAAAACTGACACGTAATACACTAAAAAATATATATGATGATCCCATCATACATACGTCATACATTTACATTCATATATACAAGCATCCACAATCATCATAACTTTAGTCTCAATCAACCCATATATGAATTAAATGTTACCTTAGTCATCAATATATGCATATAAAATATTTCCAAAAAGAACCCATTCCCAATATGCATCCACATCCCAACTTCTACTAAATCTATCTACCTCTAAATTATCTAATCTATTCAAACTAACCTTTTTATTAAATAAATTGAAGTAAAAATGGGAAAAATGGAATATTAATATAATAGATCAGAATTATTATTGAATAATTGATAAACTTTTATCGTACCACAAAAGATAAGAACTATCATGATTTCCTTATGAAGAATTCCATGGTCCGTAACAGTCAACATTCTAACTAGTTCTAGACTATATCAACAATAATTAAATAAAAATAATTTAAGAAAAGAAATGAAAAATTGAAAATAAATAGAATATATATAGAATGTTGCTCACAAAATTTGTCTTTTTTTAATCAAACAGAATACATTTAAGAAAATTAATGAAAAATAAATTGAAAAAATAAACATACCTATTTAAGATTTGATTCAACACATGAAGCTGAAATAGGACAAGTAAACATTTTAATTAATTTGTAAATCGACATGTGATGTGCATGAAATTTACTAAATAAGCAAATTTTAAAGACTTTAATATCATAACATGTCTTATATATAAAAAATAACTAATCAGTGGTTTTCCCATGATATAATTTCAATCTTCGATCATTTTATATGGTTTCGACTATCCCACAAAATTTTTATTGTTTTGAAACACTAGAAAATGGTTTTTCCCATCTTAAGAAAACCGTAATTTGAAATGACATGCTATTAGTTCCAAAATTTCATAATTAAGTCTATGATTATTTTTTATGATTTGATGACATTCAGTTGACATTTTTTTGGGGTTTATCCCTCGTACAAGGGTTTTTAATGGATTTTATACATTTAATAGGTGTTTAATGAGTCATTCAAACAAAACCACACATTAGATTGACATGTTTTCTATAAAGACACATTATATATAACTCAAAGGTAGTTTTCTCTATATTTCACATCAATATTTATTCATTTTTTATTCTTTTGACCATTCCACGTGTGTTTTAGAGTTTTAAAACACCATAATTGAATTTACATCCATCCTAAGAAAACCATAGTTCGTTATGATGTTTTTTTTTCAGTTCTTACATTTCAAAATTCAATATATAGTCATTTTCCTCATATTTGAGTGCAATCTAGTACCGTTTTTCTAGTTTTGATGTCCCAAAATATGTTTTTAAAAGATTTTATACCATTATGATATGTTTAATGATTCATTATGACCACTCGATAGGTTAGATTGATGTTTTATCAGCATTTACAGTAGAAAAATAACTCATCAGTAGTTTTCCCATGATTCCATCTCAATCTGAGGTTATTATCTTTGGTTCTGACTATTCCATGCACATTTTAGTGTTTTAAAACCCTAAAAATGAATTTACATACATCTCGGTAGAACCATAAATAGGAATTATTTGTCATTAGTTAATACATTTTACATTTAAATACACAGTCATTTTCCTCTGATTTTTGGGAAATCTGACGCTATTTGCCTTGTTTTGACCCCCCGACAGATGTTTTTAAAGGCTTTTTTACATTTAAGAAGTGTTTACTAATTTTTTCTGATCACACCGCATGTCAGATTAACATGTTTTCCACACATAAATAATATAAATAACTTATTAGTGGGTTTTCAATGATTCTACATCAATATGAGTTCATTTTCATTTGTTTTAACTTTTCCATGCACATTTTAATTTTTTAAAACACTAAAAACTCATTTACAGCTATCTCGGGAAAACCATAACTCAAAATTATGTACCATCCATTATTATGTAAAAAAATTCAATATATGATCATTTTACAATGATTTCAAGGCAATCATATAAGTTTTTATTATTTTTGACCCCCCAACATATCTTTTTAAAGACTTTTATACGCTTTAGAAGTGTAAAACCAATGATTCTGACCATACCTCATTTTAAATTGATATTATTTATATAGATACATTTAAAAAATAACTCATCTTGGGTTTTAAAAAGATTACAAAAACATGATGTTGTTTTATATTATTTTTACCATTTTACACACGTTTTGTTGTTTTTAAAACACTAAAAATGCGTTTATGGCCATCCTGGGAAGACAATAATTTGGAATAATGTTCTAATGGTTCCTACATTTCAAATTTCAAATATATGGCCGTTTGAATCAAATTTAAAATAAATTCAACATTTATTTCATTGTTTTGACCACCCCTAACACTTTCTTTTTAAAGGCTTTTATACCTTTGGAATGTGTATTACAAGCCATTTCTATTGTACCGCACGTCAGATTGATGTTTTTTTTATGCGTATACAAAAAAATAACTCAATAGTAGTTTTACCACGATTCTGTGTCAATGTAAGCATTTTTTTTCTTTGTTTTTTCCCGTTCCATTCCTTCTTTGTTATCTAAATCACTAAAAATGCATTTACGGTCATCCTAAGAAAACTGTAATTTAGAATGACATTTTATCAGTTCACACATTTAAAAATTGAATCTATAGTCATTTTAATCTAATTTCAAGGAAATATAATTGTTTTTTTATGGTTTGAAAACCCATAACATGTTTTAATGATTTTTACCTTTAATAATTGTATACGAAGACATTTTTACCACCCAAAAATTAAATTGATATGTTTTTTTATGTGTATAGATAAAAAAATAACTCAATGATGGTTGTACCATGATTTGATGCTAATGAATCCTAAGATAACAAAGGTTGATTGAAATTTATTATTACGTCACTGATGATATTGGAAATCCTGAAAAGTTTGGTAGTTGGTTAACCAATTTGGAAGGATAACAGATTTTCCATCTAATGTTGTTGATTGTGGGAATATTTTTTATCACGTGTTGTAACCGAACATGACGAGGATTGGTTGGAGTAGAGATCTAGATACCGCATAACCCTACATCTTAGTCTCATCGCTGGTCTTGATTGATTTATTCTAAGATTGTATATAATATCTTTCTCTCAGTTATTGTCTCTATTACTCTCTATTACTGGTGTTTGTTTTTTAGTGTGATAGTAGTGAGATGGAGTTATGTGTATGTTTTTACATGTTTGAATAGGGAAGGAGCAATAAATTTTTTAGAGAATTAAATGATGAAGGACTGATCATAATTTTCTCCTATCAATATTGATGTGAAAAGGTTTTTTAAACCCAGATACTTCACTTGGGAGTTTTTCATTAAAATAATAAAAATAAAAATGAGAGGATAAAAAAAGGGAACACATTATTTTTATGGAAATTCTTGAGGAGGGATGAGATGGATATTCCAGATCTTAGAAGAAAGTGACTTCATGTAAAGTTTGACTTGGACATTATTATAGGTTGAATGTAAAAGATTAATCATAAGGGATTAAACTTTCAATTATAAATAGAATATTCTTTATCTATATTCATTTTTAAATTTTTTTTATTTATTTCTTTTTTCATTATTGTTTAATGAATTGAAAATGTAACAAATTTCAGTTAAAGGAAATAAACTGTTGGTTTTTTTCATACTTCTTCACTTCATTTTTCAATTTATCATATTTTTTTGGTGAGATTGATTATGATTTTTTTTTAATTTCATTTTTTCCTCTAATGAATTTTATTAAAACATTGATGTAAATTGCAGAGAGTAATTGACATGATATTTATTCAATTATTTCTTTCATTGGATGAATCTTGAAAGTGGTGGGATACAATAATAATATTTTCACTCTATTAAACTATTTTTAAGTTAGGATAATCTAGTTATTTATATGGATTTACTATGATAAATTTTTTATGAAAGAATAAATCATTTTAATCCAAATTATAAAGTTCCTCTTGTATTTTCTTATCCATGATCACAATTATTTTAATATTTTCTTTGATTTCTATATTGTTTCATATTATTCTTTTTATCAAATTAATTTTTTTTCTACTAAATAAAAAATAGAAAAATTATAAATTTACCCAATTTACCGCTATTTTTAGTCATTTAATAAAACCTTAGAACATCTTAGCAGCCTTCTCTTGGGTTTTAAGCTACTTTATACTATCTTAGTATGTAACAAAAATTCAAAATTCTAATTTGATGAAAGGAAAAAAGGTTGCAGTACTATTAAATTTTAAATTAAGAAATGGATTGAAATTTTTTTGGAAGATATTGGGTTTTTATTTAGAAATTGGTAACATTATATCACTGTTTCTGTTCAATTTCATATATTTATCCTGAAAAATCAAGTTTGGGAATCCTCTTGAAGGCAACCAACCACTCATCAATCCTTAAATAACAAGTAGATGGGATAAAAATTGAATATCCTCAATATTTTTATAGTGTTCTCGGTATCCTTATTCTATAGTAAAGATAAGATCTTATGTACTATAAAGAAATTAGGTTCATGAATTAATTTATCAAATCAAATGAATTCTCAGATTTATCAAAACCCACCACAAGAAGCCCAATAGAAAATGGATACATCGCTAACTTGGAAATAAATTGCTTTCATACCACTAAATAATTTGGCTATGTTGATGCTAAGTTGAATTGGATTCATGAGAAATTTTTAAAATTGGCTATGTATTACTGTTACGACTACAAAAAAAATCATCAATTTAATAATACATCAAAAATAATGTAAAATCAACTATTATTAGTTAAGAAATATAAAACTAATAATTTAATAAAATGGATTCACATCCCCTATTTATTAGATAATAAATATTTAATAATTTGAGAAAAATCATAAATAAATCACTGATTACACAATTAAAAAAATAAAGAAATGATAAAAATGAAAATAATTTAATTATAATTTAAATGTTTTGAAATATTAAATTATTTCATATATATATATATATTAAAATTTAAACTTAAACTAATTAATTAATATATTAATACAAAAAAGATATAAACATTTAATAAATATATAAAAAAATATAAATACTCAAAGAACCTAAAAAGAACATTATTCAAAATACAATTGAAAGTTTATTTAATAAAAAAATAAAAAAACAATACTTTAAATGAAAAAAATATATTAATAGTAATTATATTAATTTACTAAATATAATATGAATTAAACAGATGGTGATAAATAACCATTAAATGAATAACTTAGACATTAAAATACCTAATTAGTATAAGAAATGACTTGAAAAACATAACAAATAAAGGCTACATTAAATAATATCAAGATTAGATGAAAATATTTAATATAAATATAGATATGGATCATTTTCAAATGATGCATAAAAGTTATATAATTCTTAAGATATAAATTTTAGTGTTTAACCATAATAAAAAACATTAATTTGAAGCTAATAACAACGTTTTGGAATATTTTATTTTTCTCAATGTTGTGAAACATCTGTATTCAGATTTTGCCTTGTGAGATTGTGAATGATTTTTTTTGCGAAGCGTGATATTACACACATATGAACATTTAATGTTTTAAAAAGAATAAGATTCGTGATTCATGGGAACTATCATACTTTTGATTTTCCACTAGGAGAATCGAAGGATAAGATGCACCAATTTTTCATGAAAATCATTATCAGCCATTAGAATCTTAGTGATAATGAAAATGTGAATGAAAAAACATATAGAAAATATTATTAAAATTATTTTAAATAAATGGTAATTGAAAAAGAAAACTATAAATTATTCTAATTATATTATAAATATTTGTATTAATGATTTTATTGGCACTCTTATGAAATATTATGACAAACATTGATGATATGTTGAAAAATAGAAATAAGAACACTTTGATTTCCTTCCATGCTAAGTGATTTAGCTTCCAAAAATAATGTTTCTAAGACTAGTAATTATATTGATAAATATAATAAATATTATTTAGAAAATAATTTTACATATTTTAGTGAAGGTTATCTTTATAAACTTGTAAGCCAAATGATTTTTTAGAGAAGTACCTATAGAAATATCATTTTTATCTTAGAATAAAGAAGTATTATATGAAAAATTATATGAAGTTATATGTTGTGACTGTTAAAAACATGGTCACATTAGACTATATTGTAAAAAAAAGTATGAAAATGGAAATATAATTCGTGGTTATTTATTATAAAATGAAAAACGTGTACAAAGATGAAAATGATACTTAGATAAACAGAAAATATCCAATATATTCCAATGATAGTAGTAATTCAGACAGTGACAATAGATAGAATAATAATATATTTTATTCTAAATCCTCTTAAAATGAAAATTATTTCATGGATAAGGTATTAAGAACGAGTACTAGGAGCCAAAACAAATAGTACATAGATAATGGTTTCTCTTGACATATGAAGGGATATAATTATATCATTTGAAGCCAATAAAAATTGAGGGGTTGTCAATTAACATTTATAGAAAATGTACCTAGAAATTTTATTGGTATTAGGTATTTTTTTGTAAATATTTACTTCCAAATGAATAATATTTTTTAGTAATTAAGGAAACATTTATTACAAAATAAAAATAATGTGATAAGGGTTAGTCCATGAACATTGATAATGATAAATGTTCCATCACAAGTTCAAAAATAGTTCAATTTTTTACATCATGATATGCATGATATTTTCTTAACTTTAAACCCATATGACCTTAGTTTTAAGAATATACCTTTCCCTGTCATCATTGAGGATAAATATTGGCACTCGAAAAGGATGTTAGGACACTAAAATGTTTTAGCCTTAGCTATGGTTTGTAGAAAATTTCTAGTAAAGGATATACTTGAACATATTTTTAATTCTTACAAAGCATGTGATCCTTTACAATACGGTTGGAAACATATTTCAAAATTTAAAGCTAATGGTGAATTCTTAAATTTAATAACATTATAGTTAGCACCTAAGGATCTTTTTGTTCCCAAACAAAATATATGTATCAGAGGAAAGTCCTCTATTTATGTCATAGTTTATTATTACAACAGTAATAATTGAGATTATTTTCCATCTCTTAATTTGAAAACACTCAATAATTTTAAATCCATTTCTAATTTTTCTCCAAATGAGAAAAATTCTATAACAGTCATTATTATGAGTGATTATAATAATGTGTTTATAAATCACACATTTGATAATTTTGGTAATGAACAATGAATTTTCCATAATATATCAAAATCAATAACTCCACAATTGAAAAATATATTTTAAAGAAAGGATATAAACCTTTAATAGATTACATATAATTTTTTTTCAGAATATTTTGTTGCTAAGTATTTTTGGGATGAAATTTTTTTTACAGCTTTTAATACTATAAATTTAGTCATGCATAATACTAGTTTTAATAAAAAAAAATATTAAAAAATGTGAAATCAAATGAATCATAAAAATTATCTTTAATGTTTTTGTAGGAAAAGTATTCATCTTGAATACTAAATATAATTTATATAAATTTGATCCAAAATATTATTAAGGAATATTTCAAATAACTCAACCACTAGTATGGTTTGTTATGTTTTCACCAAATGGACATGTACTGTTGAAGACATGGTAAATTTCTTGTTTGATGGGATGAATCCTATTACCAAGTTAAAGCATAAAACTTATCAACAAAATATATATTTCATTTTTGAAACCCATCCTATTTTATTACCAAAAAATGAATCCCGTTAATTGGATATTAACATATCTAAAGAAATGATAATATAATCTAGACCATGAGAAGTAAGATTATAAATAGTTTATCATTTTACATATAAATAATGAAATTTATTTTTAATTATAAATTAGTCAATCATAAAGATTTATCCTAGTGATAATATAATTAGTGATGTAGATTTACCTATTAGAACTCATTTTCATTAAGAAATGAATGTGATAATAATTCATTGGTATATCAATTTATGATTAAAATGAAAAAAGTTTACACAGGTGATGAGATATGGGTTGTTTCTATACAAGAAGTTCTTAAACAATTTGAATGGAATATGTTATACACCATGGTTGAATTCCATTAGGGTGTTCTAGTTATAATAGTGAAAGGGAATTCTGGAATAATTGTGATGAGAATGGAACTATTGTATGGAATAAGGTGAGACTATTAAGAAAAGGCAATAATATGTAAAAAGGAAAATATTATAAAAAATCTACAGATGAATTTTATATTGAAGGATATTTTGGTTTTAAAAATATAAATTTTTTAGAACATGTATTTTAACATACCAAGTTACTCTAAAAAGTTAAACATTCCCCATGTTCTTAGTATGATTGATCATACTAATTTCTGCTTAAAGTTTTTTTATTGAAAATAAAAGTCAACCAATGTTAATAAAATCATATTTTTCTCAAACCAATAAATTATCATGGAAAATTTCGTAAAATTTATAGAATGTCAATTTGAGATGGGAGAACATAATTAATTTATTATATTCCAAAAATATCAGATACTAAAGGGAACAATATGAAATAAAAATAAGTATATAAAAGATTTACTTAAATTTTTTGATTTTGAAAATGGTTCAAGTATTAATAATTTTGGAGGTACCTATTATAAAACTAACTTTAATGAATCTAGGATACCAGTTCTTCAAATGTTGATTAGAGGGATTATCGGAAGTCTACTTTACATGATGGATTGTTGACTAGAATTTATGCACTCAATATTCTTATCTGTGAGGTTCCATAGAAATAAAAATAAATCCCATATTAAGGAAGGTAAAGTGGTTATTCATTATTTTAAATAGATATTTGTAGTAGGACTCTTTTATACCTCCAAAAAAAATTTATTTTTAATCATTATTCTAAGTATGACTTCGGAAATTGTAGAATATATTGAAAATAACTTTTGAATCTTTTCATTTTTTTAGTGAACCTTTTATATTGTGGCCTAGAAAGAAGAAATATTTAGTTTATTTTTCCATTGATAAATCTAAATATGATGTATTTGGGAGTTTGTATACCCAATTATTATTGGTATATCACACCCTTAAATACTTCAATTTATGTTTCACTCAATCTTAGATTCATTTTGAAGGCACAGAAGTAAAAAACCATTTATAATGACACATTTTTAACATCAGCTATTTTATTACAAATATAAAAAACTAAACACAAATATTTAAAATACTGCTTTTTAGATAAACAATGTCAAAAAAGTATGTTTTTTATATTATTAATTAAATAAACAACATCAACCTACTTTAACATATATTTTTTAAAATTTCATGTCCTATCATTGGGTGTTGTTTCAATCATGGGACTAATATCAGTTTTTATTGAAAATAGATCCCTAAAACCTTTCTTTCTTCAATCCATAATACTCAAATCTATTTTAACTACCCATAACCAGTATAAAAAACTATCATCCACCATAGTTGTCTACCTTCAGGTTCTCTTCATCTACTTATGATTCTTAGTTCCATCATTATCCACCTCCCTAGAATTTTTCTATATTTTATAAAATGTAATAAGTGTGTGGGGGTTGTCAAAATATCATGACCAGTTATTTTGATTATTCTATTTTATTAAAATTTGGAACACTAGTAATTTTTTTGTAAGATCATTCTTTTCATTAAGTTGAAACATTAAAAAATTATTATTGTTTATGTATTAAATTCAAGTATTTTATTTCAATATTTGTTAATATTGGATACATTTTGATATCTTGAACTATTCTCTATTTTTTTAATTTGTATTTATTATATTTTTCTTTTATAATCATTATTTTTCTAACAATTTTTTTTCATTGTAAATATGTTCGATGTACAAATGAAACTAGTTATGATTATACCATAAAATGGCGGGCACTCATTCTTTGTGGAATAATTATTTAAATGAATTTAAATTATCACTTAATTATTTTCATTTATTTAAAATTTAATTATAGGAATTTATTTACTAAAAATATCATGATAATTTTCAATTCATTCTCCAAACAATGTATACATATACTATTTATATTAATTTTGGTAAATCTCTTTTGGAGATTTAAACCAATAATCATAAGAGGTACAATTCAACAATTCCTATTACTTTTCGAATTGTTATTCACTAAGTTTCTGAAGGTGAAGTAAATTTTGTAAGTTCTCTTTACTTAATAAAAATATCTATAATTAACTTAAAATTACCAAGTGATTATTTACTATAATTAACTTTGTTTCATTATGAATAATTATAAATCATTATTAATTTTCTAGTACCATTTAACATTATTATTAATATTTGTTTTGTAATTATCATTCTAATACTAAATTTTATGAAGTTAATGGTTAATCCTAATAATAATTTACTTAAAACATTAAATAAATAGTGATATTTTCTTAAAATATTTTAATATTTTTTTATATTCTATATTAATATCCTTTATATTTAGATATTTTATTCTCTATTTTCTAATCTTTCCATTTTAATTTTCAACAACAATTCTTATAAACAAAATATATATTCTTGGGTAATTATTCATAAATAATTTTAATTATCTAATTATATATGTTTATTTTTTCTTTAAATTTCAATTAAAAAATAATTTATAAGAAATAATATAAAATTTATTGATGGGTGTAATTTTTATTAGTTATATTATTTTTAATTATTAATTTTTGGTTCATTATTTTATATGTTCGATATTATTATTGTTTTGTATTCAGAAAATTATTTTATACTAAGTGTATTTTATTTTTTAAATATTTAATTGAATTATTATATTTTATGTGTGATATATACATATAAATATGTTTATAAAATATTTATTATTTATATATTTTAAATAAAGAATTATAATTTTTTTGGTTTTTACTCTTATATTATAAAAAAAATTAATAAATAAATATTTTATATGTTTTTAAAATAAAAATAAAAAATTATTTTTTATTCATTTGCATAAATAATTATTTAATACTTTTTCAATGAAACTTTTTGATAGATAAAATTTTTAATTTCTTTTTTTAATTAAATAATTTGTTTTTGAAAATATTGATTTTTATAATTCAAAATTCTAATAAAACCAAAAAACTTTTCATTCATTGATTGTATTATTATTTATAAAAGTAATTTTGATATTAACTTTCAAAATATAGTAACCTATATTTCTGAACTGAATGTTTTTATAAGTGATAATGAGTTGTATTTGGATTAGAGCACAACGAACGAGTGATGAACATGAGAAAGGGTTTGATGTTTTTTTAGAATTTTTAAAATGTAATGTTCCAATCAATAAATTTTTTTCTATATATGATTTAAGTGTTTAAATATGAAAAACATGAAAAATAGTGAAATCAAGGATAATATAATTTTTTATGGTTTTAATCCGAGATATTTTCCATGGATTTTGAATTTTGAAATTTGGAATATTTCAAAATCAATTAATGATATATATTTAAAAGATGAAAATCCTGATGAAATTGAAGGAATGATTCATGATAATAATATGTAGGAAAATGAGAAAGTGACAATGATTGAGCGCTAATATGTTGATGATGAGAAATCATAGTATTCAGGTTGTATGAAATTTGTTATTTTATAAATAGTGATACAATTGATTAACTTGAAATTTACAAATTTCTGGAGTGAAAAGTCTTTTATAGAGATTCTATAGTCATAGAACAACATACATCATGAATATAATGATATTCTAGATTCACATAATAATGTGAGGAAAATATTATTCATGATAGGCTTGAGTCGTAACAATATGCACGCCAACCAGAGTGAATGTGAGATATTTGGGAAAGAATACAAAGTATGAAAGAGTGTCATTAATATGGGACATAATGGTATAAGTTAAATGAAAAATAATTGGTTGAATTATCTTTTACCAAAACTCCTACCAAGGTAATTTGGAATCTTCCTATAATTCCTCATGACGAATTTCCATTTAAAAGTTGTAATGATAAAACAAGGATAATATGGAATGAATATGAGAAAAAAATATTCCATTCAACTGATTATCCATAACAAAATAAAAGTGATCTACAATTTTATAAAATTGGAAATGATGTTGAAATATCAGTCATGGGAAATGCATTAATGGAATGGATCCATCCTGAATCCATAAAAAAAACATAGTCCATGTCCAGTTTTGTTGGTAATTTATTACTTGTCTTTTCAATTTTTTCTAAAGTAAAAAAACATCACATTGAGTGTAAATATTTCTGGACAAAAACTATATGGAAATGATATTGATTTTTTTTATCACCATTAATTGATGATTGGAAACACATATTAGAGAAAGGTATCAGTTTATATGATTTTTATAAAAATAAATATTTTCAATTGCATAAAATGTTTATGTATACTATATAATATTCTCTGTATAAGGAAAATTTCTTAAATTCAATGTAAATTAGCACAAAGCTTATCCAATTTTTTAAGAAGGGACATTATTTTTTCAACTAAAACATGAGAGTAAGATAGAGGACATGGGTCATCAAATGTTTTGTTTCAATTCATCACACTCACTAAATATTCAAAATGTAATTAAATGGTTCATAATAATTGTATATATCACCAATTAATTTTCACGTAATCAATATTTTAAGAGATTGAATTAAATTGATGTAATATATAGAATGATAAGAAATCCTATAATGAAATATATATATATATATATATATACTAAAAAAATTAGAAATATTTTGTGATTATCTATATTAGAGATATAAGGAGATAAAATATAACATTGATGTGATCCATGTTGAGAAAAATATCCATGATTGTTTAATTAGAATATAAATAGATATTAAAGACAAGGAGAAAGATGGTTTGAATTAATGTCTGGATTTATAGCCAATGTGAATCATTTTGGAGTTATCTCCTACTCCAATATGAAATTGAAAATACATTCCTCAATCTTGTAATATATTTTTAAATAGGGATAAAATTAGTTTTTTCAATGCGCGTGTGGTATCAAAGTGCCTCAGTATTATTATTAAAAGTTAAAAAGTTTTTTGTCACTAAAATATTTGGATTTAACAGGCCTAAAATGTCATGATTTTATTACTAAGATGTTATAACACTTACCAGTTTCATTGTGCAGAATACTTTCGAGATGTGTTTGAATTATTATCATGAAGGTGTGATAATTTTTAATTCCATTTGTTATAATGTGATGTATTAGGATTCACTAAAACGTTTTCAGAATGATGCATTTTATATATTTTTCCTTGTGGAAATATACTTTCCACCATCTTTTTTTGATATCATAGTTCATTTAATGGTTTATTTAGTGTGAGGAGACATTATTTTTGGTCTCATATATCAATGTTAGACATATCATTTTGAATGGTATATAATACTATTAAAGGGGTATGTTAAGAATCCATATCGACCAAAAGCCTCAATTATTGTGATGAATATTTCTGAAGAGGCTATAGATGTTTGTATAGAATACTTGTTTATAGTGGGTAATGTCTATTTGACTACATCTCATAGTTAATGAGTTAGTTTTGGTATAAAAGGGACTTATGGGATGAAAATAAAAGTGTTGAAAGGTGAACAGATAGATAAAGAACAATTATACAACTTGAATAACATAGATTATGCTTACCCATATATAATACCACATTTTAGTGTGTTAAAAGTGAATTATTTGAAGAATAAAAATTTGTGGCTATTTAATGGCAATAACAAAACATTTTGGTGATAATTTAAATAGAATGTTCATGATAGATCATAGGTGTAAGAAACATTGTGAATTTCTTTGGGTTACATGATTTCAAATATAATAACATGGGTTTGGTATGATATTAATGGATATACACATTATAACCTAGTTTTGGACAACAAAACTCTTCTTCATAATTATAGTGCATAATTATTTTCTGAAGTAACATGTTTTGTAAATGAAAAAGATAAAAATTAAATATCTTTATCAAATGTATATTATGGAGTTATTGATGAAATAAGTGAGATTGATTATATAAAAATTTGAATTCATGTTTTTAACTGAATATGGGTTTTCAGTAAAAACCGTGTTAAATACGAAGAATTTGGTATGAAAATATAAATTTGAATAGATTGAAATTCATAGAAATACACTTTATCATATAAAAATTTTGAAACAAAATTGTCTCTATTATTGTTTAATAAATTATGTGGTAGACTATAGTTTTAGATGAAAATAAAATTATTTTAATGGTGAAAAACTGGTGGATAATGAGGAATTATGTGACATGCCAACTTTCATAGAAATATTATCAGTGGATATTGATGACCATGCTATAAACATGTTGTGTGACATAATAAATGATCCTCAGGATGGAATATTGGAAAATAATAATTTAATTATCTCCTAATATTATTAGAAACATATTTTTTACGTTTTAGCATTCTAAAATGTTAGATATATTATTTATAATTTTACTATTTCTTTAGAAGTCACATATTTTATCAAATATGATACATATTTTTTGTTTAATTTAGTTTAGTTTATTTAATTTTCCAATTTTTAAATTTTATATGTAACCACTGGGTTTGAATAAATTCTTAATTAATATTTTCTTTATTTGGTTAGTATACTTTCAATTTTCATTAATGTTTTTAATTTTTTTGCTTTTTTTAAACTAATCTAGTAGTTCTGATAAGAGTTTTTTTAGTTTTTTTCTTTTGTTTATATAATTATGAAATTATTATTAAAATCTATATATAATGGTCGAATTTTTATAATATTTTACTTGTGTTTTCTTTTTCTATTTGAAACATTTTAGCCATCATAATCATTGTTAGAAGTTTTTTATAAACTTGTAACTACGTTAATAAATATGAATAAAAAGGTTTTTAGTTTAGTTTAGTTTTGGTTGGATTTTTTTTAATTTTTATTAAATTTTATATGTCACAGTAGTATTTATATTTTATTTTATTAAGACATTTTTAACATTATTTTCAGGTTAGTGTTGGATAATTTTTTGGATTTACCATAATCTTATAATGAGTACCCTATACATACTTCAATGATAAAGCCTCCTCATCCTTATGTATAAAAGCATTATACTTCCATAGGTACAAATAAGTATTCTAGTCTTTGTGGGAATAATAGCACATATTTTCCTAGATTATAATATTATCATAGTAAGAACCCAATAATATATATATAATTTTATGATAATGGTAAATCTTGTATTATAAAATTAAATCAATTTAGGATTTTTATAGTAATGATTCTAAAGAAAGAGTTAACATTTTGATTTATTATTAGAGATGCATGAATAAGGTGAAACTAGATTTTTTTGGAGATATGTTTTGTACGATTATTAATTATTATTTTACTTATCATTTCATTTTTTATTAATATATGTTATTTTTTCCTTCACATTGGATGATATATGATATAGCCAACACTAAAGTAGTTAGGAAAAATATTTTTATTTTAATGAAAGGTTTTAGAGGGATTTCAAATTTAGCCGAACTACATAATTAATTTTTTGTGTAAGACCAAATGAAAATATATGTGATGTATATCCTTTTATATAAGAATATTGATATATTAAATTTATTGAAATCATATAGGAAGATTTTCCATTTGTTAGGTTTCTGATGTATTTTGAATAATCACTATAAATGATAATATTAATGATTTCATCGTTCTTAATTTTTATGAACCCATGATATCTCAATAGGATATCCAATTAATTTTTTTTACCCTCATACATTATCTCATGTGGGGTATATGGTATTGGAAGAAGAAATTATGGCTAAAAAATTTAAAAAAAATGAGATTAGAGACTCCATGATTAGTAAAGATTGACCACTCCAAGAAAGACATGAAAAATGGAAGAGGGTGTAAATTTATTTATAGAGAATATATCTTATTGAATACTTATGATATGTTCCTATAAATATTGTATATAATTATTTATGTAATTTTTAAAATCTCTATTTTTTCTAATTCACTAATTAGTCTTTCATATATTTCATACATGAAGACTTTGAGGAGAAGAAAATTTATGGGACCTTTATATGTGAGTTTATGATGTCTATTTTATCTACAACATTAGGAAATCATAAACACTAAATTCATGTATTAGGATACATGGTGTATGTAACAAATAATATTTATTGGTTTCTCTAAAACAACCCTAGGGGTAGACATATATAATGAAAAAATAGGTTATTTAAAAGACAATGATTATTTAATGGGATATAGTATATATGAGATTACTAGATCTTTTTTATAGTAAATATATACTAAAATTTAGAACAAATTTAATGTCACATACCTCACTCCTAAAATTATGGATACATATCCCACTCATATACTCCCAACTTTATATCCCATTCATATACCTCCTCCTCTATGAATTCACATTAGCTACGAGTTATATTTTGAGCATCCATAGAGTCGTATTTTAGTATATGAGTGGATATATTATATTAAAAATACCCTTAATGGTTGGAAAATAGATATAGAATAGTGTACGGTGATGATAAATGATACTATTGATGCATCAGTTAGGGGAACATTACCTAGAGATGGGGCTTCAATAGTTGGACCAAGTGTTTGATATTTTTTTTACTTTGGACATCTAGACATCTTTGAAAACATTCCACTATAGTATTAATATACTATAATATTTATTTTATATTGGTTTAAACTATGTTTTCAAATGATAGTATATATATTAATATATTATAGGAATACATTTAAGGTATGTAAATGTTTTATAAAAAGTAAAAATAGGATGGGGACGCTTCATCTTCAAACAATATTGGTTTTGAAGGATTTTTAAATTACCAAAATATGCATATATATTATTAGATGTTTATGAGATTCTATTAGAAACTTATATTTGTGGATGAAATATGACTGTGATTATCTGTTATATTTATATCATGGAGGTTTTATCTTTAGAAATGTTAGGCTTTATAATGATACAAGTCTTTTCGATGTAAGCTGGTTATCAAATTTATTTCAATTATATTAATTAAATTAATCTAAATTAATAATTATAACCATTTTAATTATGTGTTTTTATAAAAATTTTATTTAGTATGATAGGAAATCAATTTATAGATTCTTATAACCATAATTTATTTCTTAAGTTATTAAGATAATAAAATTTAATGAATGAAAAAAAAATTTATGAAATATTTCACAAAGATAAAATGATGTGTTAGATATATCCTTATCTTGGTTGGTATGAAAAATAAATTTCATAATGTGTTGTTTCTCTTAATTAATTAACCATTAACATTATATTTTTATATTTTAGTGTACATTTTAATATTTTCAGTTTTCTTCCAAAATAAAAAAAATCTTACTGGTTATTCACAATACATGGGGACATGTGAGAATTTTTTTAAGAATTATTGGATATGTAAGTCTAATTATTTTAATAATCATATATTATAAGAAACATTTACTTTTTTAATATGTATAATTTTTTAAAAATGTATGATATTAATATAAAGTATCATTAGGAAAGTGGAAATCAAATATCAAACATGTTTGCACCATAGTGACATTATTTATAAATATTATACTTCAAAAGATATGTGGATTTTTTTAATTGAAAATATCTTTTCAAATAGAAATTTCATCCTGAAGGATTAAAAATTTGTGGATAATAATTTCTAGGATTTATGTTTAAATGATTCATTAGGTAAATTACAAAACCCCACATGGTTAGTTTTTATTATAACCATTTTTATTTATATTATTATTAAGCTCAAAATACATGTTGAATAATTTCTTATTAATTTTATGCTTTTAAAATAATATTTCCCATATATTGGAAAATAGTTAAATCATTTAGAATGAGTATGAGTGGACTATTTTAAAATACTTATTCAAATTTTTTTTTTCTATATTTTTTATAGAGATTTTGAATTTTAAAATTTGAATTGTATACTTTTTTTAAATTGAAAACTATTTGGATGTAAATATTTTTTATAAAATTATAATATTCATAATTTTTCCTTTTGGGTTTCTCCCATTTATAGGTTTGGTGAACTATATTTTGGGAATAATTTTTTTTTTCAAATCAATTTTTTACATCATTTATTTTTTTAACAATAAAAAATTTCACCAGTTTTAAAATTTTAATGGGTTTTATGTTGTTTTTATACTAACAAGCAGGAAAATTATTTTTTAAAATAGTTATAACAACTGATATAAAGAACTTATTTACGTGGAAACTTATGATGATATCCATAATTAACAATTGATAGAAATTAAAATCAACCAATTTGGAAGAACATTGTCTACACTAATGATACAAGTGAATTATTTTATATTTACACTAACAAAATCATTCATGAGCCAAACATATTGACATTTCATTCCACTTTCTTCAATACCACACACAAAATTAAGATATCATTCAGAAGGTTAATAGAACTGAATGTTAACTTAATGAAATTTTCACTGAACCCTTAGATTCTAAAATATTTCAATATATTATATAAAATATTGGTGTGATCAATAATAAATGAACATAAGTTCCATTTTTTTCTATCAATTTCTTCTGACATAGGAAATCTCTTAAAGAATAGAGGAGGACATTATTCGATTAGAAATGTGCTATATTTTCATGCAAGAACTATATATTTTCTGGTAGTTCATTAATTTTGTTATCAAATATACTTTTAGAATATTTCAAAACTATTCCGAACATAATTTAACCTTTTTTTATTTTAAATATATTTACCTTTTCATATGTACTATCTACTTAATGTTTAATTATTATATAAATATCCCATGTTCTATTTCTATGTATTTTTCTATGAAAGATATATATTTTCATATAAATATTAAGCACATGGAAATAATATTCATAAATATTTTACATATTCTTAACGATATGACGGAATAGCATTTATATTTACACATCCAATTGTCAATATTATGTTTTAGTGTGTTTACTTTTTCATTTTCATATTTTACTCTTATAATATTTTGATCCACTCTTATGTTTTTCAAATATAATAATATAATTTTATCAATTTATTATTATGTATAAACAATATTGTCTATTATTCACTAGTATGTATTATTTGTTATTTTTTTATAATTATAATTATATATATATATATATCTTATTAGTCGTTGATATGGGGACAAATTATTTATTTATATTTGAATATTACTCTCTTCTTAGATTCTATGGATGATAATTTAATTCATTTAGTATATTTTTTTAAACCATCATCATCAAGAGGAATATAAACATTAGTAATATGTATTTAATATCCCACATGTTCACTATTTTATTATTATTTTCCAATAATTATTATCACAAATGTTTTCTCTAATCCCAATTGGAGATAAAGTTATTGATTTTTTACTATGTTATTTTAGAAAATATGGAGAAATGAATATTAGGTAGAGAAAACAAAACATATGTGGATAATATATTTTTTATCCCTAAAATAGATGATATGTAAACCATAAGAGGGGGTGTGAATTATAGTCTAAAAATTTAAGGACTCGGATTTTTTTTATTTTGGGATATTATATGGGTTATTTTGGAGACCTAGTGTCGAGAAAACATGGGATTTTGCGGTCTGGTGTGATTGGAATAAATGTTTGAAATATATTTAACATATTAAATATCATGCACACAAAAATTTCCTAAAAAAGTGGAATAAATTAAAAAGAAAGGATAATATTTATAATTCAGTGGCATTGTTGTTTTTAAAATTAGTGTTTTAACCTTGGTGCGACATAATATTTTTCAGCATGGGATATTTGGGAAAATTTTGTTGCAGATGTGAAATTAATAAAACAAATTAATGAAATAATTTGTTTTATTTTTATTTGACCCAATGACTTATTTTCTTATTAAATAAATGGTTGCAACATTTTTCATAGGTTTTTCCTTTAAACCCTGGATACCTAGAGGCCATTCTAGGAGAGTTTTTTTGGTGAATTAAAACAAATTGGGATCATATAATGGAATGTTGCACTAATGAAGTCCATGGATCTCGTCTATTATGACAAGATAATAGTTCTTTATGAAATATTGATCCAAATGCTTGGTAGGATGTTTGGTTTTGTTATTTCTATCCCAATACAAAATATTGGATGAACGCAGATCAATTCAATAAACAAAATTGATACTCACATCTCCAATAGAATTAAATTATTGGAATTTTTATTTTTAGGTTTGATTTATTCTTCTCCATTCATATTCTTTGACAATAATGTATAAAGGGAAAATAAACAATGACTGGGGTTTGTTCTTCATGTTTTTGGATTTTAGTTTTCTCTACTATTTTATTCATTCGATCATTTTTGTACTTCATTGGTCAATGGTTCTACCAATACCTAGTTCTTAATCATTTCACAACCATTTTTTAGTGAAATGGTTCGAAAGTGCATGGTAAGACATGTGATTGTAGTTACAATTCAACAATAGATGGTTGTGAATGATGAATCAAGGGAGAAAGACACCCAATCATGTGTTCTTCGTTCGTCCTAGGAAATTCATAGTGTGTCTTAGGGATATGTGAGAGAATGATTCCTAATAAGATTTAGATCCTAAAATCCTAAGAACCAGTGACTAGAGGTCCAAAATAATTCTGATCTATAGGTTTCAGAATTGGTGAGAGCACTGAAAAAGCACATGAAATCATTGAAGAGATCCCAAAAAATCTTGAAATTACTGAGAAATACGAAAAGTATTTCATGTTTACACTATGTGTGGGCCCCCTGGTTGTGTCTCTAGGGTTCCAAATATTGTTTAAAATCACAAACCATGTGACCTGGCCACATGAAATGTGATCCCCACATGATGGATTGATGTCTACTTAATAAAGTACATGGGAATGAGAAAAATTACAGGGAATGTTTCATCCCATGTACTTCAAAATAGACATGGTCATGTGTACATAAACAAGTACACAAACATGATCACATTACATGGGCATTACCCCGTGACATCAATAGGACGTCGTGTGTATTTTCACAACAATTACTTCTTTTACATGATGTTTTCCTTGTGAGGATTTACTATTCGAGTAGACTTGGGGGTATCTAGAAATATTGTGTACCCAAAGGGGCACATTGTGTCCCCCATTCTAGACAATTTGTAGCTCTTCATTTACTTAGTTGAGACCGTTCCACCTTGAGTGTGTTCCATTAGTCCATTCCCTAAAATGTACAATGTTCCATTACATCCACATCATAGGACTGTGATCCTCTATAGAGGTAGAGCCACATATATTGTTTTGGTTTCCCTTTGTGAAATGAGAGTGTGATCCTCTATCGCCTTTGTTCCCTTTTTTGGGTTTTTGGAGTCAACACGACCTCCCTGTGTAGAGAATTTAACCTCTATCTAGTATGATGTATCAGTGGGGTTTGTGGTATCATTTATATACAACCCCCAGAGAGCGGGTTAATCCAGATTGTGTTCATGGTGTCCCCTAGTGTTATTGGGGGAAACCGCTACCTTAGTATCAAGTTATTCATATAACAACGAGATATCTTTGGTGGGGAAAAGTGAGATATTCCCCTTCATTGAGTGTCTCTTATGATAGCATGTCTCATGGAGTGGATTCTCCTAGAATGAGATTTTCTTCAAGAAAAATCTTATGGATTGATGTTGTTTAGGATATCGAGGTGGAATGGTGTATTTATTGAACATATCTAGGTGTTTTTATTATACATTGATTGTGATACCATGTATTAAGGTGACTATACATGGCGCTTTGTGTTTATTATTTTTAGTGTGTTCTACCATGTATTGTTATATCTCCCATATATGGGTTTTCCCTACAAATATCTTGCATTATATAGATGGAAAACTATTTGATAGTGTCTTAGGTGGGTAGGGAGTGAGTGGACTATATCATGATCTTATTTGACCTAGTTGTCTACCAGGAGATTGAATTTGACATCATGTATTGTCATTGGAGCAGATTTGACTCTTTGCAGTTTTAGGTTGGGCTTCTATTTGGACCCCTCTTCCACTTTCATTACTTTAATGTCATGATCTACTGTGGGATCTTAGTAGTATTGATGCATTGGTTTTAGTGTGTTTATATTTCAACATTGTATTTTCATGGTGATGTGTGCATGTGTACAAGCAATTTAGGATAATGTTGTAACAAATTGAGTTTTTATGGACCTTTTTTTCAAGAATAGATGATATTTTAATTTATGTATTTTAATTCACTATGTTAATCATTCATTTCTCACAGAATAAAATTCCGATATTTTACATGGAACATCAACATGGTTTACATTACAGATAAAAAATACTAGTCATATGTTATGTGGAACTTAATCTTAAAGTACGTTACACTCAACACCGATGTTTCTGCAAAACATCAGATTATTTTAATATGTATTTAAACCAGATAATCATATCCTAGCCGTTAAACATATTTATATGAATACTAATAAATACTTTTAAAATATTTTTATAATTTTTCTATATAAATATAACATATTTATAACAATATATATAATTTATGGTAAAGTCCTTATATGTTTAAAAATATCATTTTCTCGAATGAAATGATTTTAATATCCATCTATGAAAAATAATAAAATTAATATTAGACAAATTTATAAATTCAGTTTTCTAAAATAAAATTCATTTTTTAATTTATAATTTCAAAATTATCTTAGGGAAAATTTTATGTATTTTTTTGAGAAACATTATTTTTGGATGAATAAAAAATACCTAATTTTAATTTAAAACTTTTTTTAATCTTATTTATTGATAAGGATAAATAATATTTTTATTTTTTTTAATTTTTCATTAGATAATATATTTATTATTTAATTAAATTTATGAAATTGGAAAAAAAATCACTTGGAAATTTTATATAAAAACTCAGCAAACTTTTGATCATTTTTACTTTAAAACCTCGCATTGTTGACCTGACACTAGGATAACATTTAAATTAATTTCTATAAATTATGTGATTGGAATTTTAGAAAATGGAATCCATATTTTGAATCATAATAATATATAATTTATAATATGTTAAACTTTTTTTCAGTAAAAAATATCAGTGGATGTTATTAAAATTAATGATAATAATTAGGGTTCCATTCAGCTTAACTAAGGACTAAACCTTAAATTGATGAAAAAAATCAACTTAAAAGATTTCAAAACACATATTTTATAGAAATTATTTGTAGACTAACCTTCCATTCATCAGTTTTTTTGATTTTGTATGACGTTTTTTTTGAAAAAACGTGTGTACAACTAACTTATTTTAAAAAATACCAAGTAAGTCATTTCCCTTCCATATAAAAGTCTACCACCTCTCACTATTCATCACACCTATCAAACCTCATATGTATGACCAAGATGTTCTAATACACTTCTAAAAATCCCTAAAATTTTCATTGAATCAAACCATTTGGTTAGAATGAAACACAAGGAAGCATTCTGGCACAAACCAAAAAGCGTTAGCTGATTAAGTGGGAAATCCTTTTCACAAGATCCTTTATTTTATTTTCATTATCCACACCATACACTCTATTTATTCTATTATGGTATAATAAATTAGTATCCAAAATATAATTGGATTTTTTATTATAATTTTCTATCCTACACTTCCAACCACATCCATCTTATAGTTAACGAACATATCGATTAGGTGTACAAAAAACAATCCCTTCACTAAATGATGATTGTTAAATTTGATTTTACCATCTCTAATTTTTTTCATTATAAAGAAAACTATATTTAATTATTTTGTAAACTAAATTTATTTTCTCTTTAATATTATTCGTTCTTGTTACTACATATATATATTTTTTACATTCCATTCGGTGTAAATTGGATAATTTCATTTGAAGATGTATGGACTACCACCCCCTCAAAGTGATCACACACTACATGTAATTTATTAAGGATGGGTTTAGTTAACTTATATGATATATATAAAATTATAATTATATTATAATTATATTAAATACATATATTCATATATGTCATTTTTTCGGTCTTTGAATATGAAAATTAAAATAGAAACAATGTTTATGCGTACGTACGACTTATCGTCTCAATAAATAGTGGATTTAATTGCATAATTTTATATTCTATAAGTTATTAAATACAAATATAGTGGATATAAATGATATTTATATCATGTTTCTAATTCTATAATCCTAATATAATTATAAGGACCAACAATATAGAAAATTTAGACACATATGAAAAACAAAACGAATATTTTTGGAAGTGAAACCTTAACAAAGGATGGTTAAAAAGTGGGTTATATAAGGTCTCAATCAAACCATATATAGTATTTGATAAATTAATATGTTAATTTAAAGTATTTATTATAAATCTATTTTTATTATTAAAGTTTTTGAATGTGTGTTATGAGAGTCAATATACAAGATAAGGGGATTTCAACTCACTTTTTATTTTCATGAGATTTATGTTTTGTTCACCACCCATTCATTTTATGGGGTGTGTATACTACACATGGATGTATTAAATTATTGGTATAATTAATTCTATTTGTATTTAAATATCCATTTTATGTTTTTTATTTAATAGGTTTTATATATTAAAGGATAACAAATTAGTTATATAGTTTTATATCAATTTTTAATCTTTGAGACTCATGTTTTGTTATAAACCTAAATTATTTTGGAGTTATATATACTTCCAATTTACTTGTTATATAACGACTATCCTTATTTTAATGATATTTTAGGTTTAATTTAATTTTATTTTCTTATATAGAGAGTAAATTTCCACGTAACCAAGTTGTAAGATTTTATTAAAACAATAGAATCTCTTTTTGAGATTGTTAATGATTATGATTATTTGATGAAATATTATGAACCATCTACCATGACCAGTCAATAAATTTCTTCTCCTATGGTTATTCAAGATATCCTCATGTATTATTACCATTTTCCAACTCATTGGTACTTAAGAAAATATTTTGATGTAAAATATGATCGTGTCTCTCTTTGGTCGAAAATCAATTGTATTCAAAAAAATTGCTTTAAAAAATGTGATGAAAATTGTTTTGAAAAGATATTTGACGATAATTTTCATAGAAAATGGATTTCAATTTTTTTATATTTCTCAATGATTCCACTATATGTTTTCAAACAAAATGTTTTCAAAATGTTTTATGGTTTAGAAATAATTGTTCAGAAAAGAAAGGATATATTCCTCAAGAAATGTTTTTAAAAGATATTTTAAATTTTTTCCACATTTATGATTAAATACATTGGTGTTACTCATGACTTTATAGGGAAATAAATCAAAATTTCTATTCATTGTTTTTCTCCAAATGTATTTTATATGGCGTGATATTTATGAAAACCGTTTCTATTTCCAAAGTTATTTTCTTTTTAAACACGCTTCTTTTCACAGGTTATATTTATGATGAAATGATTATGAAACTTTTCCCTTTCCATGTGTTGTGATATGATTACATGTTTATAATGCCCATTTTATTTCATGGGTTAAGCTATGGTTATTTATGATTTTGTGGAACATGTATATAAGATTTTATTATGAGATGGGTGGGACCTATATCTCCCTCCAATGCATTGGGTAAAAATTTATATCTCCGGGGATAGATGTGGATTGGATGATAAATAAACTTCGTTTAGTAGTATATAGAAGGAAATTTAAATGAACGCATTTTAGTATTACAATGTTGTAAGAGGGATTAAACTCAATTATATTATATAGAGATAGAATAGGGTGTGAACTTGGTTCAGTAAAATAATTTTCGCACTAGATGGTCTCGAAAAAATTCCTTTACTACTACTAAAATAATTATATATTCTTATGTGTATTCCACAATTCCATGTTTTATTATTATATTATGATTCTATTTTTTAAGTAATTTTTTTCATTTGATTTGTGTATAATGATCTACCATGATTTATGACATGATTCATGAGTATGTTGTGTATGATATTTTATTTTCATGATCATGTTCTCATACCCATATGCTCATGATTATGATTACATATCTCTTTTCTTTACCCTTACTTAGAATTTGACACCCCCATTTTATCTTTGCATCCCTAGGTTATGAAGATATGTATTATGATTGATTTTTCTAAGAAGGGTTCTAGTCTAGATGAACGTAGTGGGAGATAATATTTCTTACTTATGTTTTAGTATTTATGTTTCCATGTTTCCAAAGGAACTAAACTAGTATGGTCTTTGGGCATCGATTTGTAAATTTATTTGAAGTATTAGAAAAATGTTATGTAAAATCAATCTATCAAAATAGAAGGTTTTTATATTTGGTATTCCAGAAATGGGTTAGTTAACCTTTGGAATCTAGGGTGAGAAAACCATAGTGGGAACCGAAAGGACATGTATAGGGATATGTCTAAGGATAAGTTAAAGTCTAGAAAAATGTGCTGAAATTTTGGTAAAGGATAAAGTGAGTGGTTTCCAAGAAATACACGAATGTATAGATACTACAAGTGGATGTGGCTTTGTAACAGATGTACAAAGGGGTGACAAATTAGGAAACCTATTCCAGTCCAGAATTGGAGTAATCTCATACAAGACAATGGTCCTTACTACACACCCAATTTGACACCCCCAAGGGTTATTATTATGAAATTCTCAAACTCTTCATGATCCATCTTGATGGATTTAAATTGTTTTTTAATATCCTAGGATAAACCTAACGTGACGTAGATTAAGGAAGGTGTTATAATTTAGACATCCTATAAGTGACTTTTCATGATTCTATGGTTCCTTGATATGATAATTGATTCTTACTCCAAGAATTTGGTTTTAGTTAATGTATGGAACCTGATAGAACCATATTAATGGTGATTGCGATGAAAAATGAAATTATTTCCACACATGAGAAACTAAATGCTATAAGATTTGTAATAAAAAACCTTGTTTCTATTATCTAAAAAATTTCCCAAGATATGAATCATGGTATAATTACAAATGAGAAAAGGAGGGAACATCATTCAGTTGAGTATTTTATAATTCAATGTCCACCTTCTTTCAGAGGGTCTTCTAATCCAAATGTTTCTAAACAGTCGAAAAATACTACAAAAAAAATATTCTACGTTCTTCAGTGTTCAAAGAATGAGAAAAATTAGAATATTGGAAAACTCTAATCAAGAATATGCAGCAGTAATATGAGACTGAATCCATGGAATGGTAAGAGTTCATGAAATAATTTATTTAAGTGTATATTCCTTAGATTTTTCATACCAATATGGTGAAAGATTTACTTGAGTTGAATAAAATGGATGATGAATCTATTGGTACATACAAGGAAAAATTAGTGAGACATTCGACGTATGATTTTGAAATTATCATCCAAAACCAAATTAAAGTTGGTAAGTTCTTCAGTGGTTGAAAGTGAAGTCTTAGAAGAGAGACTGGCATAAGAGACATTCATAGCTATAATGATATTCTGTGTTGTGAAATCAAGGTTGAAATTGAGGATATATTCATATATTAATCTCATGTTTTTGACAAGAAGATGAATATTGAGTTTAAAGAAAAATCTAATAACCATGGGGAAATATAATATAAGTATTTTTTTATGGTCAAATGTGGGAAGAAGCATGGAACAAATTTCCTTAAGTGGTATAATTAATGTTTCTTGTTTAAAAGGGAAGAACATTAGAAATTTTATTGCCTTTATTATGGGAAGAAGTTTACTCAAAATTTTAATGGGGAAAAAGAAGCACACAATTCACTTCCCACAATTTAGTGCTACAAGTGAATTGAGAGTGGGAATTATGCTAACCATTTACCTAACCCAAGGGCTGGGGATGATGATCGATGTCAGTAACCTCTTTAACAAAGAGACATGTGGAACTCTCTTGAAATCTCTATTTCAAATGAGGGTGGAAACAATGACATGATGAAAGGGACACTTAACAAACACTATAGAATTTATAATGTCATATTTGATTTTGGATCTACCAACTCTTTAATAAATAATGAATTTTCTAAGGGTGTTATGATTCCCCCAAAAAAATAGTTTTGTAATTAGTAGTTCAATCCCCTAATATTTTGATGATTTAATATCATTTATAAGATTCTTCTCTAGTTGACTTTTGTATGAATGTTCTTCCTACAAATCTTGTTGTTCTACCTTATCATTGGATGGATTTGATTTAACTTCTTAAAACAACATATATTTTCATGGAAGTGATGTTATGTTTGATATTTCAAATGCTCATATGATAATTCTTCAGTATGATGATAACTATGAACTTTATATGGAGATTACATCCAATGTATAAGTCTTAATTCCCATACAAAAGGGTTGTTTATCTCTAATGGTTGGGGATTAAATCAACATTGATAATATGCCTTTTATTTGGTTTTTTTTAGAGGCATTTCTAGATGATTTTTTTAGAAATCCACCAAAATTAAATTTTATGTTTTCAATATAACTCATACCTAGTTCCACGCCAATTTCAAAGTCTCTTTATGGAATGGATTTTATTAAGTTGTAGGAATTGGTGATGAAAATACATGACAACATTGATAAGTGATTAATTCGGCCAAGAGTTCCACCTTCAGATGTACATGGTCTTTTTGTAAAAAGGAAATACCGATTATTGCATCTTATCATTGATAATGAGTTGTTGAACAATATCACAAGAAAAAATATGTATCATCTTCCCCCATATTGTTAACTTGTTTGATCAACTTCAAGGAGATCAATACATTCCTTGGTTGATTGTTGTTATGGATATTATCAATTGAGGGTCAAGAAAGAGGATATACTCAAGAAGATATTCCATAAAATGTATGGACATTATGAATATATAGTGATGCCTTTGGGTCTTAATAATTTCACTTCTATCCTTTGCGATTTAATTAATATAATCTTTATAGATCACCTTAATCAGTTTGTGGTAGTATTTTAAGATGGTATTATTATATATTCAAAGAGTAATGAAGATAATGAAGATAACTTGAGAATTTTATTGAAGAACATAACAGAGGAAGATCAATAAAAAAATTGTCAATGTGTGAAATTCTAGAACAAATGGATTCATTTTTGGGTCACAAAATCTCAAGATATGGAATAATTTTAGATCCAGAAAAGATATATGTTATTGAATGCTATCCTAGACCAACCTTGGGGACTATGATCCATCAGTCTCTTGGGTTAGATGGATATTGTCAATGGTTTGTGGAGATTTTATCAGGACTATCTAATCCTATTACCATGTTAACTCGGAGGGGTTTAATTTTCCATTGGATATATGAATGTGAGGAAAATTTCAACGAACTGAAGAGATGGTTAGTCAGTGAACCTATTCTTACATTACACTATATTAGAGAAGGGTTTTTAATCTATATTGATTCATCCTTGAAGGGATTTGGATGTTTTGTTATGAATAATAATTTTGTTATAGCCTATGTATCATGAAATTTGAAAATTACTAAGCAAAATTACCCAATTCATGATTTGGAGTTAGTAAAGGATTTTTTTCATTAATGATATGGAGACATTATCCTTTTGGATGAAACTGTGAAATATTTTCTGGTCATAAAATCATGAAATATATATTCACACATAAGGATTTTAACATGCATCAGAGAAGATGGTTGGAGATGATAATGGATTATGAAAAATAAATACATTACCTCTCAGGGAAAGCGAACAAGGTGGCTAATGGTTTGAGTCAAAATGACCATTCTAGATTATCCATGACGAGGATCACAAAAGATCCAATATTTTTATATTTTAAAAGGATGGATTTATGAATCTTGAAGGAATGATAAAAATATTATCTTTATCAAATTAATGTTCAAACTGAAGTTTCCCAATCATGATTCAAGTATCACTGAGAGGGGGAGTGGATAAATCAGTGATAACTTATTTCTTTTATGTTTCCTTCATTTTGAAACAACCTTCACCTCTTATTATAGATTTATTTCACTTTTGAGCACTGTCAAAACACACATCCATAGGAACATTACAATTTACATGGATTACTACTCAATAATAGTGTCTATGTCCTTGGTATGGGGGGGATGCAATCCAATACCACACAATACACTAGAAACAATCATTTGATGTGGAATACAGTGATTAGGAGGTGACCTTACACTCGTGTAGAAGTATGAAAACAATTCAAAAGTGTGTTTTCTTATTATATAAAAAAATTATGTAATTCAATATTATGGTGATTCTTGATCCAATTATAAAAATTTTATCTTTAAAAAAAAATTCTTCTCTTTCATACCCAGAAGCAGGTAAAAACCATCTGGACATTGTAAGGATACTTAGTCCAAGTCTTCTGTCTATTTTTCATGATCTATAAAAGTTATGTTTAATTAATCTAGGTATTAGAAAATTCCTTTTGTGAATATCCTTCGTGAATCTCCCTTTAAGAACCTCACAACCTTCATGAAGAAAATTTCCTTCATAAAACATAGTTCCTTTGTGGATTTCTATTAGCCTTTGCAAACATCACTACTCTTTATGATGCTCATAATGTTCAGTTTCCTTATATCCTTAACGAAATTCTTCAAATTCCAACTTTGAAAATCTAGAGCCTTGTTATTTTTATTAAGTCTGGATAATTTTTTGAAGGGGGTAAAGGCCTATTTATAGGAATTTCCACCCATTCTAAAACCATCTGGGCTACGTCATCACCATTTCATGATGATCCTTTATTTCCTTCATGATACCCCCTTATTTCGCAAGGCTGCACCAAAATAGACCATTTGGATTCTATTCATAATCACATATCCTTCTTTCAAAAATGGGACCCCCACGATGCTCCACTCATGATGTAACACCCCGACCCTAGTTACCCAGAGTCGGTGCATTATTACATTACATTGGCATGATCACAAGAAAGATCAAATCTCAAAAGACCAATTGGATTTGTATCCTTGGAAACACTAGATATATTCATAAAATTTTACATTACATCACAAAGTGAAAAACTACTACAACAACATAGTATCCATATTCCACCCTCATGTCCCCTCATTCTATCCCTACAGGTCATTCATAACTTACTTCTTCACATCCTGAGAAAAATAAAACATTGAAAAGGGGTGAGCTCAAATGCCCAGTAAGGATAACAATATAATGGAAACTTTCAAAAATAATCATAAACTTTTAAGGCAATGTATAACTAAAACAAAAGACTTTTAAACTTGAACTTAAACATAGTATGGAAAAAGAAAAATGAAATAATTACATTTACTTATTCACATGGATATTCTACTAATCGAATAATCACATGCAATATCAATAACCACTTTCATAATGATGGAATGCATAATGAAAGACTATCATAACCACATAGCCAAGGCCTCGTGCCAAGACTAAAAATTAGATTTTTTCAAGGCCTTGTGCCAAGACACTAGTTTGTCTCATGAGACCTACCGATGCATCGAGGAGCTATAGCGGGCTCCACCCGTCACATATTAAGTCCAATGCATTCCCATATGAAAAGGTTTAAACATAACATAAACATTCGTATTAAAACTAGCATTCGAAATGTCAATACTTTCATCATAAACTATGAATGGTATAAAAATAGAAAATCCACAGTCAAACATATCACAAAACCTTCAATACAATATATAAGTTTTGTATCTTAATAAATCAACTACAAATAAACATAAAATACATCGAAGGATGTTGACATATATGAAATCAAAACTCTTTTTAGAGAAATATCTCTTTCTATTTTTGAAATCATTTAAGAGTCATGTATTTATAAAATAAAACATTTTCTTTGAAAATATTCTTATAATATTTTAAGGGATGCTTCGACGATTTTATAACGGCGGAAAATAACCACACCCGCCGTATAAGTTAAAAAAAACATTCTTACCTTAATTCTGTTGAAAAGGTTAAAAAGAACCTTGTTTGGAAAATGATGGAAAGATTCCTTTATAAACCTCTTATAAAAAGTAAAACAAGGGTATAAATGACTTTAACCCATATTCTAGTAAATAGTAAAAATGTTTTGAAATTCATGTTTAAGAAACATGGATGTGGATGATAAAGAGATCCCAGTAGATTATTACGTATAAACAACCTCGGATAATGAAGAGATTGCGAAATAACCCTTACCTTGTACTTTTCCTTGGTTAGGGTAGGTTAGCCTCCTATATAATAGTGAAATAATTGTTATTAAATTATACAAGAATCATATACATTTATATGATATCATATATGATCTTTTAACATTGATTTGATAATAATATCTTAGTATTATCGTTGTTTCGGGTGTTAACTTACTTGTTTTCTTTTATATGTTTTGTTACATAAGTCGTGTTTGTTATGGATAGGTTGTATCTTATTCATATCTAGAATGATATAAAGTCCTTAAAAATCATTTTTAAATCATCAAATGATAATTACACTTGAATGGATACGATGGAGAATGAATCTCATCGCTTTCGTGGAGACGGTAGTCCGTACGTACGCACGAGCGACAATATCATTCTTTTGATATTAAAATAATATATAAATCGATGGTATATCATATATACAGAATAATTAACATGTTATATTTATTATTTACATGAGTTACACATCATTATTATACCCATCCAAATAATAATATATTGAATAACAATTACACCACAACGTGGAGACGGTAAGACGTACGTATGCACGTATGGTGACATGTTATTCAAAAGGGTGGATATAATACTGAATATGGTTGTACCATATTTATAATAACATCACAGTATATATATGATACTAGAGTTATTATTTTAAAATGGTAAAAACAACGGAAGAAGAAGTGGAAGAAGTAAGGAACTTGGAAAAGGGTGGTGAAATCATTACCTCCTCTTCGGGTTCTTCCTTTTGATTTGATCAAAAGGGATTCTTAGGTTGGCTTTCTGATCAAACTAAGGCCTCTATGTTTTAGAGAGGTATGTTGGGAGAGTATTTGGGCAGATTTTGGCCGAACCAAAAGTCTTTGAAGGTGTGAAGAAATGATAAGGAAGAGTGCCCTTTTATAAGAGGAGTGAGGGGCACCTTTGGAAAATCTAGAAATATTAGTTTATAATAAATTCATATTAAGTTTCTAATGGCTCCAAAGTTGATTATTCAAAATTTAAGGTGGGTATAGGTCGAAAACATCTCAACTAAAAGAATTTATACAGGTTTGGGTACTAATAGTAACCTTTTCTTTAAGTATTAACTCTAAGTTAATTAGTTTGACATTTACCATGTCACTTTGTATTTTTATATTATATGGTTAATAAACTTACCATATACATCCAAGAGACCCACAATTGGTCCATTAATGATAAAACTATCATGATATAAGTATCTTGGCTGAACCTTAGATTTTTAGGAATTTAATATTAATTAATAATATAATATTTGTTTTTAAAAACTCTTTTATGTCAATTTTGACTCTATTCAATAGTTGACTTTTGTGAAACTCATAACAGAATGATTACTTCGAAATAATTTAATTAAATAAATCCTAACATGTCATATTAACTTATAAAATTATTTTAATTAATTAAAAGTCTCAAATTATATTTATTTGGGTATTTATAATATCAATTATTTTAAATTGTCACTATTATGGGAATTACTGCATCATCATTGTGTTATAAATAAATTAAATTATTTAATGTCTAAAAATTATAAATAAAATATAATTATGTAGGAAATATTTTTATATTTCTAATTAATATTTATAGTCGAAAATCCAACATATATAACCCTATGTAAAAATTGTTTTTCTAAAAGATATATGCTTGTGTCATTTTTGTATTCATTTTAACTTAATTAAAATAAAGTATCCCTATCACCTACAAGTGGCTCCATGGGGTCCCAAAATCGACCCAAAGATGCCTATGGTCGAACATGTATCAACCAATAAGGCTAGGACACGTTTTAGGGTAATTTAGTATTATTTTAATATTATTTTTTAACCCTTATTTACCGGATTTACCCTTAACCATGGTAAATAAAATATTTACCGCAGTAATTATTCAAAATGTCTAAAAATAAAAGTTACCTATTTACACAATTTGAACATCCTGATTCCAAATATGGAATACATTTTTCCAAATTCAAAACACAGAAGTGGCAGAAATTAATTTCAAATTAATTCCCGTTGTTAAAACAAAAAGCGTGTTTTTAAGAGATAATAACTATCAAAAGATTGACACTTGTTTATGTCCGGTTTAATTGTAAAATTATGTCCAATGACCAAAATTATATTAAATGGTAAAAATATATTATAAATATACTTTAATACCACTCAAATTCATAATTTATCACTATTAATTATTTTGATTAAGAAAGATGTTTTTAATTAAAATTTAGTAATTTTCATTATTCATCAAAATATTAAAGTTATCCGAAAAGTACCAAAATTTCACCTTAGGCTAAATTCGATATTACGAATCCAAAAATGAAGTCCATTTTAAAAAATAAAATATATATAATTTCAAAAAGTAGGTATTACTATTCTTAACGGCTAGTTTGATTGGTTATGGTGTGTTAGAATTCGGTGTTGCGTACAACACACGCTATCACATTATTCAAAGAGAAGCGTACCGTAGAAGCTTGGGGTGTTACATTCTCCCCTCCTTCAAATAATTTCGTCCTCGAAATTTCTAGAATAATTATCACATGAAAAGATTCGAGTGTTTCTTCATCATAAGTTCCTCGGGTTCCCACGTTGTCTCTTCCATCTTATGGTTTCTCCACAAAACTTTTACCAGACGCGTCGTCCGGTTTCTCAGTACTTGTTCTCTTGTATCAAGAATCCTGACGGGATCTTCGCAATAAGACAGATCGGGTTCCAGTTCTAATTCCTCATAGGTGAGTACATGCGTTGGGTCAGGCATGTATTTCCTCAACAGATATACGTGGAACACATCGTGAACTTTGGAGAGACTTGGCGGCATTGCCAATCGGTAAGCTAAAGCCCCAATTCGTTCTAGAATTTCGAAAGGTCCGATGTACCTGGGACTCAATTTACCTTTATTATGAAAATTTATGACTCCCTTCCATGGAGATACCTTCAGGAAAACATGATCACTGACTTGAAATTCCAAATCCTTCCTTCGATTATTGACATAGCTCTTCTGCCAACTTTGAGCTGCTTTGATGTGATTTTGGATTACCTTCACCTTTTCCACCATTTCCTCCACCAGTTCTAGGCCTACAAGTTTTCTTTCACCAACGTCATCCCAACAGGTTGGTGTACGACATCTCTTTCCGTATAACGCTTTATATGGTGCCATCTGAATACTCGAATGGAAGCTATTGTTATAGGAAAATTCTACTAGAGGTAAATACTGATCCCACATACCCTGAAAGTCAAGTGAGCAGGATCTCAACATATCTTCTAAGGTTTGAATAGTCTGTTCTGATTGTCCATCTTTCTGAGAGTGGAAAGCAGTGCTCAAATCAAGTTTAGTATCCAGGGATCTCTGAAGACTCTTCCAGAATCTTGAAGTAAAATGGGGATCACGATCAGAAACAATCGATAGGGGTACTCCATGAAGTCTCACAACTTAATTAATATATTGTCTTTCTAGACGTTCCAGTGGTAGATCTTCTCTTATAGCATGAAAATGTGCTGAATTGGTAAGACGATCAACAATAACCCATATTGCATCATTCCTTCTAGGAGTCTTTGGTAGTCCCATGACAAAGTCCATCGTAATATTGTCCCATTTCCACTCCGGTATGGGAAGAGGTTGCATGACTCCTCCAGGCTGTTGCCTTCCATCTTTCACTTGTTGACAAACCATACATCTTGACACAAAATCAGCAATCTCCCTCTTCATATTGTCCCACCAAAAATGTTCCTTCAAATCTCTATACATTTTGGTGCTCCCAGGGTGTATAGAAAAATTGGAACTATGGGCATCATCCAGCAAATACCTTTTTAGATCATGTATATCGGGAACACAAAGTCTCTTCCCGAATTTCAAAATTCCATCTTCATATACAAAGTCTCTCAGTCTCCCATCATTCACAGCTTTAATCTTATTTTGAAATTCTTCATCATCGGTCTGAGAACTCTTAATCCTTTCTAGTAAAGATGGTTTGGAAACCATTTGAAAAAGCATTGATGTTTCACCTTCCCTGGTTATTCCCATGTCCATATTCACTAGATCCATGAAAATTGGATCCCTTTCAATTCTCATATTGTTAAAAACTCCATGGTCTTTTCTTCTCAAAGCATTTTCTACCCTATTTTCCTTCCCTTGGTGGTAGTGTATCGTACAATCATAATCCTTGAGTAATTCAAGCCATCTCATTTGCCTCATGTTGAGTTCTTTTTGTGAGAAAATATACTTCAAACTCTTATGATCAGTATAAATCTCACATTTTTCACCATAGAGGTAGTGCCTCCATATCTTCAAAGTAAAGATCACAGCTGCTAACTCCAGATCATGAGTAGGATAGTTTTGTTCATGAATTTTCAACTGTCGTGATGCGTAGGCAATAACTCTATCATTCTGCATAAGGACACAACCAAGTCCTTTCTTCGATGCATCACTATAAATAACGAACCCATCATTCCCCGATGGTAGAGTCAATATAGGAGCATTGACTAATCTTCTCTTCAGTTCTTTGAAACATTCTTCAAACTCTTTTTTCCAAACAAATTTAACCCCTTTACGTGTGAGCATTGTTAATGGGTTAGCCAATCGGGAAAAATTATGGACGAAACGTCGATAATAACCTTCCAAATGAATAAAACTATGTACCTCAGTTATACTCATAGGTGATGGCCATACTTGGATTGCCTTGGTCATAGAAGGATCAACAAATATTCCATATTTAGAGACAATATGGTCAAGAAAAGAAATCTCATGAATCCAGAATTCACACTTGCTAAACGTTCCATATAATTCATGTCTTCTCAGAGTCTTCATGATAATGCGCAAGTGATTTTCATGATCTTAGTAGCTTTTGGAGTATACCAAGATATCATCAATAAATACCACCACAAATTCATCAAGATACTCCTTGAAAACTCTATTCATCAGATCCATGAATACAGAGGGTGCATTAGTCAATCCAAAAGGCATTATAGTAAACTCATAATGCCCGTACCTGGTTCGAAATGTTGTCTTTGGAATGTGTTCCTTCTTCACACACAACTGATGGTATCCAGATCGAAGTTCAATCTTTGAAAAGTATTGATCTCCATGCAGTTGGTCAAATAAATCATCAATGTGTGGTAGGGGATACTTGTTCTTTATTGTTATAGCATTGATCTCCTTGTAGTCGATACATAACCTCATATATCCGTCTTTATTTTTAACAAAAAGAATAGGGGCACCCCAGGGAGAAACACTAGGGCGAATAAATCCCTTATTACTCAATTCCTCTATTTGTTTCTTTAGTTCAACTAATTCTACAGTGGCCATTCTATAAGGGGTATTTCATATAGGCCTTGATCTAGGAATTAAATCAATGGAAAACTCAACTTCTCGTTCTGGAAGATGTCTAGGTAAATATTCTGGAAATATGTCTACAAATTCATTCACAACAGGTACATACTCTATTTGAACATTCCTTTCCTCACCGACAGTTATTTCATTCTCTTCCTCCCCAATAATTGAATTTAGTTGAGCTACTGGGGGTGGATCTAAATAAGAATTAGGTGGTGACGATTCTGCTCTAAAGATAAGGTGTTCCTTATCGTTATCATGAAGAATAGTAACCTCTTTTTTCTTACAATAAATCTTCGCATCATAGTCCGAAAGCCAGTTCATATCGAGGATTATATCAAACTCAATCATAGGTATGACGATGAGATCAACAGATAAAGAACATTTATGTGCTCTAATGGGGACTGATTCACAAAACTTTGTTGCAATGATACTTCCCTTAGGAGTTTTAACTGACAACTCCCTTGTTAAATCAAATTGGAAATATCTAATTTTCTTAGCAAACTGGGAAGATATGAAACAATGCGATGATTCAGAATCAAATAATGCATTTGCTAAACTTGAGGAAACCATTAAATTACCTACCACCACGTCTTTCGGAGCTTCTACCTCAGCAGTAGTGATAGCATAAGCTTGGCCTTGATCCCTTGGCCTTTTTTGAGGTAAGTTCTCCTAACGCTTAGGAGATTAATTTTCATAATGCCCCATCTCCCTGCAGTTATAGCACTGAACATTGGTAGCTTCCTTCTTCCCTTTGCAATCACGAGCTTGGTGGCCTTTTTCACCACATTTGTAACAGACTCCCATTCCCTTCAAGCAAGTACCAGGGTGTTTCTTCCCACATTTACCACAGGATGGATATTCAAACATTCCTTTCTTCCCCTTATTTCCATTCCCAGATTGATCAGCAGGCCTCTTCTTCTCTTGCTTTGCTTTAAAGTCATAAGACTTAGAGAATTCCTTTTCTGTCTTGATAGCACATGAGACAATGTCTTCGTATGATGAGAAGGATTGTGAGACTAATGCTCGACGGAGAAATGGTTTTAACCCATCAAATAAATGATCAATCTTACTTCTTGGGTTACGTATATAATCACCAGCATACCTTGCTAACCTTGTAAAGTTAGCCTCATACTTTGTGACATTCTCATCCTCCTTCTGTCTCAAACTTAGAAATTGCCTTTCCATATCTGCTCGATGGTCACGAGGAAAGTATTTTTCTAAAAACAGATCTTTGAACTCCCTCCATTCCATATTTGATACTTCATCATCTTCCTTCGTGTTTTGAATCAATGACCACCATTGATCAGCATCTCCAGTGAGGCGGTAAACTGCCATGATAACTTTTTCCCTTTCACTACTCCCCAAAGCCTGAAATATTTTCTCTAGGGAAAATATCCATTGCTCATCTACTAAGGGATTTTTACTCCCATTGAATGTTTGTGGTTGTTTCCTCATGAATCAATCTAACATTAATGCTCCATGCTGCGGATTTGGGTGCTTCATATGGGTAAGGTTATTATTCATAACCGGAGTGAGTTGTCCCAGTATGGTGATTAGCTGATCGGCACCAGTTGTATCACCAGCTCCACTATAATTATCTTGAGCAGGAGGGAAATCCCTACATGGAGTGCATGCATTGATACGGTTTCCATTTCTTCCACTAGGTGCCATTTCTAAACAATGGAATAAACTAGATCATTTTATGAATCAAAATACATAATACCATACTTATAAAACACTTAACATAAATTGAACTATTTATGGATATAATCCATAATCATAAAAATTCTTTCTTTGAGGAAGTATATACTCATAAACTCTTCATAATGATTTGTAAATAAAATGAGAGTTATCCTAAGCATATCCCCCAGGTGTGTCATAACCAAGAGTACAGCAAGGCCCGTTGTCGTTCACCAGTTCCTGTTCGAGTCTAGCTCAAAGCGGTGTTTTCGGGTTTTACCCCTAGGTACATCTGTGCCAGAGCCGCCTCTACCTGCTCGTATCCAGTCAGGGATGTATTTCTCGGAAAACTCACAAAATCTCTATAATACCAAAATTCTAGGAAGTTCTTCTATACTAATCCTCAAAGTTCATCTTAGGTCTACGTGCTCTAATCAGAGTTTATCTAAATCTAGCTTCCAAGGTTTGTACTAAACTTCCTCTGATACCAACTATAACACCCCGACCCTAGTTACCCAGGGTCGGTGCATTATTACATTACATTGGCATGATCACAAGAAAGATCAAATCTTGAAAGACCGATTGGTTTAGTATCCTTGGAAACACTAGATATATTCATAAAGTTTTACATTACATCACAAAGTGAAAAACTAAAACAACAACATAGTCTCCATATTCCACACTCATGTCCCCACATACTATCCTTGTAGGTCATTCATAACTTACTTCTTCACATACTGGGAAAAATAAAACATAGAAAAGGGGTGAGCTCAAATGCCCAGTAAGGATAACAATATAGCGGAAACTTTCAAAAATAAGCATAAACTTTTAAGGCAATGTATAACTAAAACAAAAGACTTTTAAACTTGAACATAAACATAGTATGGCAAAAGAAAAATGAAATAATTCCATTTACTTATTCACATGGATATTCTACTAATCGAATAATCACATACAATATTAATAACCACTTTCATAATGATGTAATGCATAATGCCAGACTATCATAACCACATAGCCAAGGCCTCGTGCCAAGACTATATATAAGATTTTTTCAAATCCTTGTTCCAAGACACTAGTTTGTCTCATGAGACCTACCGATGCATCGAGGAGCTATAGCGGGCTCCACCTGTCACATATTAAGTCCAATGCATTACCATATGAAAAGGTTTAAACATAACATAAACATTCGTATTAAAACTAGCATACGAAATGTCAATAATTTCATCATAAACTATGAATGGTATAAAAATAGCACATCCACAGTCAAACATATCACAAAACCTTCAATACAATATAGAAGTTTTGTATCTTAATAAATCAACTACAAATAAGCATAAAATCCGTCGAAGGATGTTGACATAGATGAAATCAAAACTCTTTTTAGAGAAATATCTCTTTCTATTTTTGAAATCATTTAAGAGTCATATATTTATAAAATAAAACATTTTATTTTAAAATATTCTTATAATCTTGTAAGTGAAGCTTCGACGCTTTTATAATGGCGGAAAATAACCGCACCCGCCGTATAAGTTAAAAAAACATTCTTACCTTAATTCTATCGAAAAGGTTAAAAAGCACCTTGTTTGGAAAACGACGGAAAGATTCCTTTATAAACCTATTATAAAAAGTCAAACAAGGGTATAAATGACTTTAAACCATAATCTAGTAAATAGAAAAAATGTTTTGAAATTCATTTTTAAGAAACATGGATGTGGATGATAAAGAGATCCCAGTAGATTATTACGTATAAACAACCTCGGATAATGAAGATATTGCGAAATAACCCTTACCTTGTACTTTTCCTTGGTTGGGGTAGGTTAACCTCCTATATAATAGTGAAATAATTTTTATTAAATTATACAAGAATCATATACATTAATATGATATCATATATGATCTTTTAACATTGATTTGATAATAATATCGTAGTATTATCGTTGGTTCGGGTGTTAACTTACTTATTTTCTTTTATATGTTTTGTTACATAAGCCATGATTTTTATCGATAGGTTGTATATTATTCATATCCAGAATGATATCAAGTCCTTAAACATCATTTTTAAATCATCAAATGATAATTATACTTGAATGGATACGATGGAGAATGAATCTCATTGTGTTCGTGGAGACGGTAGTCCGTACGTACGCACGAGCGACAATATAATTCTTTTGATATTAAAATAATATATATATGGATGGTATATCATATATAAAGAATAATTAACATGTTATATTTATTATTTACATGAGTTACACATCATTATTATACCCATCCAAATAATAATATATTGAATAACAATTACACCACGACGTGGAGACGGTAAGCCGTACGTACGCACGTATGGTGACATGTTATTCAAACGGGTAGACAGAATACTGAATATGGTTGTTCCATATTTATAATAACATCATAGTATATATATTATAATGGAGTTATTATTTTAGAATGGTAAAAACAACAGAAGAAGAAGTGGAAGAAGAAAGGAACTTGGAAAAGGGTGGTGAAATCATTACATTTTCTTCGGGTTCTTCCTTTTGATTTGATCAAAAGGGGTCCTTAGGTTGGCTTTTGGATCAAACTAAGGCCTCTATGTTGTATTGAGGGATGTTGGGAGAGTTTTTGGGCAGAGTTTTTCCGAACCAAAAGGCTTTGAAGGTGTGAATAAATGAGAAGGAAGAGTGCCCTTTTATAAGAGGGGTGAGGGGCACCTTTGGAAAAGCTAGAAATATTAGTTTATATTAAATTCATATTCTGTTTCTAATGGTTCCAAAGTTTATTATTAAAAGGTTAAGGTGGGGATAGGTAGAAAAAAACTCAACCAATATAATTTAGACAGGTTTGGGTACTTATATTAACCTTATCTTTAAGTATTAACTCTAAGTTAATTAGTTTGACATTTACCATGTCACTTTGTATTTTAATATTATAGAGTTAATCTACATACCATATACATCCAAGAGACTGAAAAGTGGTCCATTAATGATACACCTATCATTATATAAGTATCTTGGCCGAACCTTAGATTTTTAGGAATTTAATATCAATTAATATTATAATATTTGTTTTTAAAAACTCTTTTATGTCAATTTTGACAATATTCAATAGTTGATTTTTGTGAAACTCATAACAGAATGATTGCATAGAAATAATTTAATTAAAGAAATCCTAACATGTAATATTAACTTAGAAAATTATTGTAATTCATAAAAAGTCTCAAATTATATTTATTTGGGTATTTATAATATCAATTATTTTAAATTGTCACTATTATGGGAATTACTTCATCATCATTGTGTCAAAAATAAATTAAATTATTTAATGTCCAAAAATTATAAATAAAATATCATTATGTAGGAAATTGTTTTATCTTTCTAATGAATATTTATAGTTGAAAATCCAACATATATAACTCTATGTAAAAATTGTTTTTTTAAAAGATATATGCTTGTGTCATTTTTGTATTCATTTTAACTTAATTAAAATAAAGTGTCCCTATCACCTACAAGTGGCTCCATGGGGTCCCCAAATCGACCTAAAGATGCCTATGGTCGAACATGTATCAACCAATAAGGCTAGGACACGTTTTAGGTTAATTTAGTATTATTGTAATTTTATTTTTTAACCCTTATTTACCGGATTTACCCTTAACCATGGTAAATAAAATATTTACCGCAGTAATTATTCAAAATATCTAAAAATAAAAGTTACCTATTTACACAATTTGAACATCCTGATTCCAAATATAGAATCCATTTTTCCAAATTCAAAACATATAAGTGGCAGAAATTAATTTAAAATCAATTCCCGTTGTTAAAACAAAAAGCATGTTTTTAAGAGATAATAACTATCAAAAGATTGACACTTGTTTATGTCCGGTTTAATTGTAAAATTATGTCCAATGACCAAAATTTTATTAAATGGTAAAAATATATTCTAAATATACTTTAAAACCACTCAAATTCATAATTTCTCACTATTAATTATTTTTATTAAAAAAGTTGTTTTTAATTAAAATTTAGTAATTTTCACTATTCATCAAAATATTAAAGTTATCCGAAAAGTACCAAAATTTCACCTTAGGCTAAATTCAATATTAAGAATCCAAAAATGAAGTCCATTTTAAAAAATAAAATATATATAATTTCAAAAAGTAGGTATTACTATTCATAACTGCTAGTTTGATTGGTTATGGTGTGTTAGAACTCGGTGTTGCATACAACACACGCTATCACATTATTCAAAGAGAAGCGTACCGTAGAATCTTGGGGTGTTACACATGATGATCCTTACCTTTTTTATTCAGGACTCCCATCACTATCACGAAGCATACCATAAAATCATCACACCCTCGCAAAGCTCAATTTCTCATAATCATTACGATCATTGTCAGTATCTCCATGCCTTCTTGAAACATAATTCACAAAGCCCATTTTATATATATTTATGAATTTTCCATATTTTCTTAACCAATTTGTGGAAATCCACTATTCTCATTGCTATCCAAACTCCAAATTTTGGACCCCAAGACATTTGCAAGCACTGGGAAACCACACCACCTTAAAATATGATTTGAAAACACCAACTATTCTGATTTTCATTCACCCTAAAACATATTTTCTCCCCCTTAAAATCATTATACTTGCATCATATATTCTTTATGTAAATTTTTATATTTTTGAAATAAAATCCAGAAAATATTCTTCAGATTTACCAAGGAAAGTATTGCAACTTCCCTATATTCTAGTAACATCTTTCCTTCAAAATCAAATGGAATTACATATTAATTTTGAATATTAATTCCAGAGTATAAAGATTAGTCTGATCATTGACATATACAATGTGAATTTATTTATTTTCTTCTCAAAATTCCTTGACAATGAAAGACAACACTCAAAAAATAACCACTTTTTACTTCCAAGAAACTTGTCTAGACAACTTGGTCCCAAAAACACCCCCTTTGGATTTTGTTTTCAACCAAGATTCATAAATAATGTAACTTTGTAACCTCAATATATGGATTATATATCAACAATTCAAACCCTATGTGAGGTAAGTCATTGTAGGAAATAATAATTATTTACAGAAAAATCCACGCTGTCCAAAAGTATTAACATTAAAAATTCATAAAATTTCCTCCTTATCCTTCTCCAAAACCTCCTCAAAATTATTTCAATATTTCATCATTATCATTCTTCCTCATCTTTCTCTAATTCATCAAATTTACTAGAATTTTTTTCCCTACAACCACTCTAACAAATAGTTAGAATAGTTCCCACACATACATTCTGGATTCATAGATTTTCCCTAACTCCCCCTTTATGCATGTTTCTGTAAGGATATATTTATGAAATAGTTTCCCCCTTGAAAATACTATATAAAGTTAATATGAGAGAGGGGACAGAAACACATAACTCAACCTTGATGAAAAGGGGGATGGACGCCCATGTTTAACCTCAATTTTTAAAATGGTCCCTTTCGTAATGGTGTTGTGAATTTTTCAACAACTTGTTCTAATGTTGGAACATACTCCAGCTTCAATTAATTCTTTTACATAGGAAATTTGATAATGTCGAACATTATTTCAATAGGTTTTGAATGAGAATGTTATATTTTATTACTTTTATAATTTATTGCACTTTGATTATCACATCCCAAGGGTAAGGGAAAATTTACTTCAGCAAGTAAGTCTTCCAATTAAGTTTTCATCTACATAAGTTGGGTAACATCATGATTGGAAGAAACATAATTTTCATCATCCCTGATAAGAGTTACTAAATTATGTTTAATTGGATTCAAATAGACACGCCTTTCCCCACAAAAGAAAACTCCACCAGATTTGGATCATCTATCATCAAAATTTCCTACCCAATCATCATCAGAATACCCAAAAAATAACTATTTTGTATTCCATAATTACTAATTCAAAATTTTTATGTTCCATTGATATATCAAAGAATCCATTTTATAGTAATTCAAATTGATTCTTTAGGAGCACTCTGAAATCCTTCACATAAGCTAACATCATAACCAATGTCGAGTATTGATGTAGTCAGATATAACAGACTTCCTATCAGGGTTTGAAACACCTTCTGATCTACTTTTTGTCCTTCTACATCTTTAGAAAACTTGGTTCCCACTAAAATTGGTGTGGAAAATGTTTTCTTATATTTTATTCCAATATTCTTCAAAGGTTTCTTATTATAAATTTTTTGAGAAATAAAAATTTTGTTCTTCTTATGTAAAATATGTAACCCTAGAAAGTATTTCATTTCTCCCAACATGGATATATAAAACAACTTCTACATCTCATTAGAAAATCTCTCCCACAATATTCCATCATTTCCAACATATATAATTCCATGAACATAAGCAATAACTATGAGGGAAAACTCTTGACAGTATTTAATGTAATGATTTCAGTCAATTTTTCCATTATTGAAACTCATCTTCCATATGAATGTATCCAGTTTGGGATACCATTCCCTTGGAGCTTGTTTTTTCCCATACAAGTATTTCTTTAGCTTGCAGAAATAACTTTCTTCTTTCATAACAACAAATCCACAATATTTTACATTGTAATCTAATTCATCAAGATTCACATTTATAAATCTAGAATTTACATCCATTCAAAAAATGTTATACCCTCATTCTGTAGAAACAGAAAGAACGATTCTGATTGTTTCTAATATTTAAACTCTATCAAAGGTTTCATCAAATTTTAATACCTTAAATTTCTCATTTACATTTGAAACCCAACCTTGCTTTATTTCTTTTCACATAACATTCTTTATTCAGATTGTACTGAAAAACCTGATTTGTACCAATAATGTTCTTATTATCCAGCTTGGGAATAAGTTCCCAAGTATCATTATTTTTGTAACACCCCGAGATTTTATAAGATATATTCTTTTTAATTTCTTTCATATATTTTGTTTTACGCTACACCAAGATTACCTTGCGCTATACGCAACACTGTATTAGCTTGCAGTATAAACAACACTAATCTTGGATCGTGTTACACACAATTATAAGTTTGTTTGATAGAAGTTATTCTATGCAACATTAAGTGTATATATATATATATTTAATGTATAAATGAAATACAGTTTAATTATATTATAAAAAACAACAAAATAATCTATCACTACATGCAACCCTGACTTGGCTTGCTTTACACGCAATCGCGACCTTCCACGATAACATGTGTTGTACGCAATACTGAGTTTCACTAAACAACGATATGTTATTAAAATATTATATAAACTAGCCATTATGAATAGTAATACACACTTTTTGAAATTTTATTTTTCAAAATGGACCTCATTTTTTGATTCGGAATATTGAAATTAGCCTAGGATGAATTTTTGGTATTTTTCTGAAAACTTTCAATTTTTGATGAATAGTGAAAACACTGGGTTACTATTTAAAAACAGACTTTTTATTTAAATAATTATTTATTTTAATTAAATTTATTTTAGGAAAAAATTGATACATAATACCTATTTAAGTTCAATGTAATTCATTGGAGTCATTTTATAATAGTTTAGATATATAAAAATTTTATTGAACTTTTCACCGTCTTTTACCTACCTCCTAGGAGCTTTTTGCAAAATTACATAAAACATAATTTTACCACTTCTGTGAGTGTAATTTTGAAAATCCGAGAGACACGGTTAATATCAAGGAGTAAAAGGTGGTTCAATAAGATAAAAATAATTTTTGGTGAATAGTAACTTTTTAATTTTATTTACCACGGTTAAAAGTAAATAGGGTAATTAAGGGTAAAAATGATATTATTATTATTCTAACACATGTCCTAATTCTATTGGATAAGTGTAATTCGACCAAAAACAACCTTAGGAATATAATATTATCATTTAGGTCCACTTGGATTAGATTAGGAGATTTACTATTATTTTATTTAAAAAAGAGTTAAAAGAGTTAAAATCAATATTTAATAACTTAAAAAATTTAATATAGGGTTATACATAAGATAAATTCAACTATAAATATTAATTATAAAGATAAAGATATTTAATACCTAATGGTATTTTATTTATAATTTTTAGACATTAAATAATTTAATTTATTTCTGATACAATGGTGATGTAGTAATTACATAAATAATGATATATTAAAATAATTGATATTATAAGTACCCATTTAAATGTACTTTGAGACTTTTTATGAATTTCACTTATTTTATAGGTTAATATGAAATATTATTATTGATTTAATTAAATTTTATCGAACTTAGAATGCTGTTATGAGTTTCACAAAAATCAATTACCAAATAGTGTCAAAATTGACATAAAATTGTTTTTAAAACAAATATTATATTATTAATTGTTATTATATTTATGAAAATATAAGGTTAGGAAAAATGACTTATATAATGTTATATATATTAATAATTAACCACTTGGGGTTCGTTTGCCTTGTTATAGTAAGTTTATTAACCATATAGTGTAAGAAAACAAGAAGACACGATAAAAGTTAAATTATTGAACTTAGAGTTAAATCTAAATGATAAGGTTAAAATAGTAAAATAACTTGTATAAAACATATTGGTTGAGAGTATTTCGACAAATCCCCACTTTAGATTCTAAATAAATCAATTTGGAGCTATTATAACCTAAATATTACTTTATTATAAAATAATATTTTAAGTTTTTCCAAAGGTTCCCCTCTCCTCCCTTATAAAAAGGGCACCCCTTCCCTTTTCTCATCACACCCTTTTGAGCATTGAATCTCGAAAAAACCCTGAAAATTACTCTTCTAAACCTCTCTAGTTACATCATAGAGGTTCGGTTCTTCTCAAAAGACCAACTCTAGTGCCCTAAGAAGAAGTTTAAAGGAGGTGCGTCGAGGAAGAGGTTATCTCTTCTACTGACTCTTTCAATTTTATTTCTTCTTCTACTTCCTCTTATTTAGTTGATTAATTATAATGTAATAAAATTAGTATTAATTAAATACTGATATGTTATTATAAATATGAAACAACCCTATTTCACCTTCTATCCATCCTACGGAAAACAAAATTACCGCGCGTGTGTACGTAGGAATATCGCCTCCACGCCATGGTGTAATCAGTTTTTCCACCACCACCTTACTTGGATGGGTATAATGGAGTAAATAATGACTATATATAATTATTATAACATAATACTGATTCTATGATATTATATCATCCACTCCAATACCATTCAATAAATATGGGAATGATATCATCGCTCGTGTGTACGTACGGATTACCATCTCCATGACCCGATGAGACTCATTTTCCATGTTAACAATTTAAGAATGATTATAAAGTATATATAATAAGTAATCATGAAACATATGACACAATAATGATACTGGATTTATATATTTATTTCATCTACTTAATTCCCCTCAATTCGATAAGGAAATGAAAAATAGCGTTCATGCGTACGTACGGCCTACCGTCTCAATGAATGATGTATTTCTTTCCATTTATCGATCTATTATATATATGTATATTCTGAATATATATTAAATATAAATCATGTTTTATATTCTGGAATTAAGTAATCATGATCTAAGTAATCATATTAATAATTACAAGTCAAAACACGGATGATAAATGAAATGATTTTACCCAAAACACTTCTTTAACATGGAATTGACAAATGAACAAATAATATAAAGTCGTAAGTGAATAATATATGATATCATAAATATTATTATGATTCTATTAAATGTTAATAATATTTTTAAACCCACTATACAGGAGTCTCAGCACATACAGAAGAAATTGGACACAAGGTAAGGGATAACTTTTCCAATCTTGTTTTTATCCGAGATTGTTTATTCGTAAGTATTTACTGGGGTTATATTTATCATATATGTCCCTATTTTCTAAAAATTGTTTCATGTATGTTTAAATTATTTTTACTCATTTTTGACTTTTAATACATGGTATTTAAGTAATCTTTCTTTTGATTCCCATATGAGGTACTTTTTGACTTTTCCAACAAAAGTACGAGAAGAATGTTTTTTTAACTTATACGACGCAAACTAATTTTTACGCTTTCATAATGCCTAATTTTCATAAATAATCCTTTACAATATTTCATGATTTTTATCAAAAAAATGTCATATTCATTTAAAATTACATGGAATTTTGTGAAAAGAAAATGATTTTGAAAAGAAAGGATATTTTCCTCAAGAATTCACTTCAGGTGTTTTATCGAAACCATTTTCCGTCTAAGATGAACTTATTTCATATGTGTATGTTTCAAGTATAATGTCTCTATGATTTACATGGAGTCACTTTTCTTATGATTAAATGATATCCATTTGTTTTATATGGATTATGTGATTATGGGATGATGTTTATGAAACCCATTTTATTATTTGGGCTATGATGAATGATTTATGTATATTTTGTGGCACAAGTAAGAATGATTTCATTATGAGATGGGTGGGACATATATCTCCCTCCAATGCATTGGTTAAAGATTTAAATCTCATGATATAGACATGGTTGGAATGGTAAGTTAATCTGGTTCAGTGATACATGACTGTAACACAGAGTGAACTCGATTCGGAAAGGGACTTTGTCCACTAAGATGGTCTTGGAAGCAATGCCTTGGCTACTATGGAAATTATCTCATGTGCTTAATGGTTTTCTAAAATTACATGTTTTATTACCATGCTATTTTATCGTGATTGATGTTCCATTATGATATATGCCTTACCTCTTCCAAGATTTATGTCTTTGCTCAAGATTTTGATGTTTAGATTTTATGTTAAATTTTTTGCATTCAAATGTTTATGGATTGTTTTATGTTTTCTATGTTTACCCTTACTAAGCATTTGAGCTCAACCTTTTTATGTTTTATTTTCCCCAGGATTTAAAGATTGGTTTTAGGTAAGAAAAAAAGGGGAAGATATTTATTGGAGATGTTGAAGATCTTTCACCACGATTAGAATATTATATTCTGAGTATCCAAATACACTAAACTATTACAGTCCTTGTGTGTCTATTTTTCTTATGTATTAAGTATTCGGTAAAAAGTAATGTAATGTCCATGTACGTAAAGATTTGGTCTCTACAATTAGTATCAAATGAATGGTTTAGTCAACCCTTGGAAACTAGGATGTGATAACTTTAGTGAGACCCCTGGTGATATTTCTAAGGTATGTATAGGTATGTCCCTATGGTTAAGTATAAGTATAGGTTAGAGTCTTAGAATTATGGTAAATATTATAGAATTAAACCTAAGATGTTATTGATTGAATGTAATCCCCCTTGATTATGTTATTTTTCTAGTACGAGTTTTTCCTCTCATACTATTCTTTTTGGATTTTAAAAAATGGCAGGAAACCAGAGGATTCATGTTAATAGAGAATATGATGGACAATGGAATGATATTCTTCATGAGAAACCAAATGAAATGAAATTTGGAAGCCCAAAAATCATTATTATTCCCATGTAGAAATCTCATAATATGATCAATAGTCTCAACTTTGGTAAGTATCCCAACTCAGCTAATAAGATAAAGATGGAGTTTCATGATGATCATAGAGGAAATAAAGTTCAATTTATCTCATTTAATCATGTGGGAAAAGGCATCAAGGGTAATTTTTCAAAGGAACTGGAAGATTCTTTAGGGGCGGAAAAGAAGGACACAAATCCAGTAAGTGCAAAGGAAAATGTTTAGTTAACACCATGGAGAAGGATAATGGTATTGCTACGACATCAACAATGATTAAATGTTTTAAATGTGTAATGTATGGGCATTATGCAAACCAATGCCCAAAGGGAAAATTTCATGAAGAGAATCAGCATGGTCATATGGGTAGAATTTATGTGGATGATGATGAAGATACTACAAATGATATATGAGATGAAATAAATAATGAAGCTCATTCAGTGGTTTAAGAAGGTAGTGGAATGATTTAATGTTTATCAAGAATAATGTATGGTAATATGGAATAAAGAAAAATCTATGGATTGTTACACTATTGTCTTTCCATGAGTTTTTGAAAGTATATGATGAATGGTACCGATAACCATGAAAGGTTACTCAACTATTTTTGGAAGGTAGATGATATATGCATAATTAAAGGATAAGGAGGTAATGAGATGTTTGATAGTATTAATGAGCTCATGACTGATATAAGTACAAAGTGATATCATTGTTTTAGTATATAGAAATTTTTTGATTTTTTTATGTGGAATGAGTTAACTTTTGACAACATTCATGTTTTCTCTAAGGTTATATGGTAATTCATGTTTCAAAAGAATACATGATTATAGTATTCACCTGTTTGGAATATGACCAACAAGATATATCTTATGATATATGGGAGATAAAAGATGGTATTCATGTTCTTGTTATGTGACCTTTCAAGTAATCCTTTTATTTATACTATGATCTTGGACAGAAGTATTTTGGATAATCCTAAAGATTGGAAAGGATTATATTGGACATAAGTTAGTATTGTTTAAGGATAGAACTTTTTTTGATATTATTACATGAATGTTATAATAATTTAGTTTTAGAAAAAGGGACAACCTACAGGATGGGCGACAACCCATCGTGTTGGAAAAGGATGCGGGAATCAAACCCCCAACCGAAGTGAGATAGGCCTTTAGCGCCTTCCACTGGCCTACAGGAAGTCCCTGGTTAGTAGAAACTAGTTTTATTTTATTAAGCGGTATGATAGATGAAGTATCATCCATTTTAGAAACTATATACGATTAATCTCACCATAGATGAACTAATGTATATAAATTTTTCTAACCTTTTGTTTGATACATATGGAATGACCCATCATTCTATCACATAATATGCTAATACTTCACAAATGACAAATTCAACTTCATTTCTTTAAGAGATGAAGTGGAAATTGTTCAAGGCACGAACAACAGTGATATTATACCGAAATAAAGTACGTATTTCTTCTAATTCAAATTCTTAAACTTTTGGGAAATGATCTTGAAAACCAAAAATGTTTTCCTAGTGCCCTTATATTCGATGAATCATATGGTACCTTAGATCATCACAAATTTATGGCTTTGTGATTGTTGGATTTTTCATATCCATGTTCTCTACCACTCTCCATAAGAACTTGACGGTTAGATTTCTCTTCCATATCCATATTTTTACCTATGTTCACATATGTGGAAAACTAGTGATGAGTTAATTTGGGTAACAGATATGTGTCATACTTCACTTTTTAAAATTATTTTTTAGTATTATTTTTTACGATGTGGGTTTCTATGAAAGAAACTTTCAAGTAGTAAACCATTTATAACCCTGACAAATTTCGAGGGCAAAATTCATTTTAAGGGAGGTAGAATGTAAACCCCGGAGATTTTATAAGATATTTTTTTTAATTTCTTTCATATCTTCTGTTTTATGCTACAACAAGATTATCTTGTGCTATACACAACACTGTATTATCTTGCAGTATACACAACACTAATCTTGGATCTTGTTACACACAATTTCAAGTTCGTTTGATAGAAGTTATTCTACACAACATTGAGTGTATATATATATATATATTCAATGTATAAATGAAATATAGTTGGATTCTATTATACAAAACAACAAAGGAATCTTTCACTACACGCAACCATGACTTGGCTTGCTTTACATGCAATCAAGACCTTCCCCAAGAGCGTGTGTTGTACGCAATACCGAGTTTCACTAAACAACGATATGTTATTAAAATATTATATAAACTAGCCATTATGAATACTAATTCCCACTTTTTGAAAATTTATTTTTCAAAATGGACCTAATTTTTGGATTCTGAATATCGAAATTAGCCTAGGGTGAATTTTTGGTTTTTTTTCCGAAAACATTCAATTTTTGATGAATAGTGAAAACACTGGGTTACTATTTAAAAACCGACTTTTTATTTAAATAATTATTTATTTTATTTAAATTTATTTTAGGAAAAAATAGATACATAATACCTATATAAGTTCAATTTAATTCATTGGATTCATTTTATAATAATTTTAAATATATAAAAATTTTATAGAACTTTTCAGTGTCTTTTACCTACCTCCTAGGAGCTTTTTGCAAACTTACATAAAAAATAATTTTACCGCTTATCTGAGTGGAATTTAGAAAATCCAAGAGATACGGTTAATATCAAGGAGTAAAATTTGGTTCAATAAGATAATTATTTTTGGTTAATAGTAACTTTTTATTTTTATTTACCACGGTTAAAAGTAAATAGGGTAATTAAGGGTAAAAATGATATTATTATTACCCTAACACATGTACTAATTCTATTAGATAAGTTTAATTCGACCAAAAACAACCTTAGGAATATAATATTATCATATAGGTCCACTTGGATTAGATTAGGACATTTATTATTATTTTATTTAAAAAAGAGTTAAAATAATTAAAATCAACGTTTAATAACTAAAACATTTTTAATATTGGGTTATACATAATATAAATTCGACTATAAATATTCATTAGAAAGATAAATATATTTCATACCTAATTGTATTTTATTTATAATTTTTAGACATTAAATAATGTAATTTAGTTATGACATAATGGTGATGTAGTAATTACCTAAATAATTAAATATTAACATAATTGATATTGTAAATACCAAAATAAATGTAATTTGAGACTTTTTATGAATTCCAATAATTTTATAGGTTAATAGGACATTCTAGTATTTATTTAATTAACTTTTTTAGAACCAATCATGCTCTTATGATTTTCAGAAAAATCAATTACCAAATAGTGTCAAAATTGACATAAAATAGTTTTTAAATAAAATACTATATTATTAATTGTTATTATTTTCTTAAAAATATATGGTTCGGAAAAATGACTTAGATAAGGTTATATTTATTAATAATTAACCACTTGGGGTACGTTTTTCTTGTTATAGTATGTTTATTAACCATATAGCGCAAGAAAACAAGAAGACATAGCAAAAGTTAGATTATTTAACTTTGAGTTAAATATGAATGATAAGGTTAAAATAGTAACCTAAACTTGTATAAAACCTATTTTTTAGGGGATTTATACCCATACCCACTTTCTTAGAAATAAATCCATTTGGAGGTATTATAAACCAAATATGACTTTATTATAAAATAATATTTTATGTTTTTCTAAAGGTTCCCCTCTCCTCCCTTATAAAAAGGGCACCCCTTCCCTCTTCTCTTCACACCATTTTGAGTGTTTAATCTCTGAAAAACCATCCCAATTCCTCTTATAAGACTCTATAGTTACATTATAGAGGTTCTGGTGTTCTCAAAATACCAAATCTAGTGCCCTAAGAAGAGTTTTAAAGGAGGTTCGTCGAGGAAAAGGTAATATCTTCTACCGACTCTTTCAAGTTTCTTTCTTCTTCTACATCCTCTTCTCTAGTTGATTAATTATAATGTAAAAAATATGTATTAATTATATATTTATATGTTAGTATAAATATTAAAAACTCTATTTCACCTTCTATCCATCCTACAGAAAACGAAATCACTACGCGTGCGTACATACGGAATATCGTCTCCACGTCGTGGTGTAATCAGTTTTTTCACCACCACATTACTTGGATGGGTATAATGGTGTGAAAAATAACTATATATAATTATTATAACATAATACTGATTCTATTATATTATATCATCCACTGTAATACCATTCAACAAATATGGGACTGATATCATCGATCATGCGTACGTACAGATTACCGTCTCCATGGCGCGATGAGATTCATTTTCAATGTTAACAATTAAAGAATGATTATAAAGTATATATAATAATTAATCATAAAATATAATACATAATAATTATACAGGATTTATATATGTATATCATATACTTAATTCCATTCAATTCAATAAGGAAGCGAAAAACAGCGTTCATGTGTACGTACGGCCTACCGTCTCCATGAATGGTGTATTTCTTTCCATTTATAGATATATTATATATATGTATATTCTGAATATATATTATATATAAATCATTTTTTATATTCTGGAATTAAGTAATCATGATCTAAGTAATCATATTAATAATTACAAGTCAAAACACGGATGATAAATGAAATGATTTTACCCAAAACGCTGCTTTAACATGGAATTGGCAAATAAACAGATAATATAATGTCATAAGTGAATCATATATGATATAATAAATATTATTATGGTTTTTTTACAAGTTAATAATACGGTTAAACCCACTATACAAGAGTCTTGGACACATAGAGAAGAAATTGGACATAAGGTAATGGATAACTTTTCCAATCTCATTTTTATCCGAGATTGTTTATTCGTAAGTATTTACTGGGGTTATATTTATCATCCATGTCCATATTTTCTAAAAATGGTTTCATGTATGTTTAACTTCTTTTTACCCATTTTTGACTTTTACTACATGGTATGTAATGAATCATTCTTTTGATTACCATACAAGGTACTTTTTGACTTTTCCGGCAAAAGTACGAGAAGAATGTTTTTTAACATATACGACAGGAACTGATTTTTACAGTTTCATAATGCCAAATTTTTCATAATTATTCCTTTACAATATTTCAGGATTATTTTCAATAAAAGTCATTTTCTTTTAAAATTACATGGCATTTTTTGAAAAGATAATGATTTTGAAAAGAAAGCATATTTTCCGCAAGAATTCATTTCAAGTGTTTTATCAAAACCATTTTCCATCTAAGATGACATTATTTCATATGTGTATGTTTCAAGTATAATGTCTCTATGATTTACATGGTTTCAGTTTTCTTATGATGAAATGATAACAATTTGTTTTATATGGATTATGTGATGATGGGATGATGTTTATGAAACCCATTTTATTCTTTGGGATATGATGAATTATTTATGTATATTTTGTGGCACAAGTAAGAATGATTTCATTATGAGATGGGTGGGACCTATATCTCCCTCTAATGAATTGGGTAAAGATTTATATCTCGTGAGATAGACCTGGCTGGAACGGTAAGTTAATCTAGTTCAGTGATACAGGACTGGAATGAGGAATGAACTCGATTCAGAAATCGACTTTGTCCACTAAGATGGTCTTGGCAGCAATGCCTTCGATACTATTGAAATCATATATTGTGTTTAGTGGTTTTCCAAAATTACATGTTTTATTCCCATTATATTTTATCATGATTGATGTTACATTATGATATATTCCTTATGTACTTCTATGATTTTGGTATTAACTCAGGATTTTGATGTTTAGATTTTATGTTCAAGTTTTTTCATTCAAATGTTTATGGATTGTTTTATGTTCTCTATGTTTACCCTTACTGAGCATTTGAGCTAACCCTTTTTATGTTTTCTTTTCCCCAGGATTTAAAGAAAGGATTTAGATAAGAAAACAAAAGGGGAAGATCATTATGGGAGATGTGGAAGATCTTTCACCATGATTAGAAGATTATATTACGTGTTTCCAAAGACACCAAACTATTACGGTCCTTGTGTGTCTATTTTTTATGTATTAAGTATTCCACAAAACGTAATGTAATTTCCGTGTACGTAAAGACTTGTTTCTCTATAGTTTTTCTATCTGATCAATATCTTAAATAATTTCATGAACCCATTAGGTATAATCAAAATATTTTTTCCAATCATTAGGATCCACTTCTAAATAAAAAAGTGTGGGTAACAGTATTTATTGTTCTTCTTATTTAAACCCTATTTTGTTGATCACCCGTAATGTTATGAGCCTCCACTTTTTCTACATCCTAGGATGATCTATTTGAATTTCTTCCTCTTCACTTGAAATTTCAGAGTCCGATTATTCTTTTTTATTAGGAATACAGGCATTATCAGAATTGTTAGAAAAATATTCCTTATCCTGATCAACTTTTATATCATAAAAAGTCTAATCTTTTATCTCAACATTTTAAATAACATTCACATTAGTATAATAAAAATTCTTCCATTTTCTTTGAGTAAAAATCTTTATCAACTTTTTTCTAGGGAACAACTAAGAAAAATTCCATCATCTTCTCTTCACTAAATATTTAAAGGGTTTCCACCTTTTATCTTTATAATGCATGGACTCCCAACATTTTTTAAGTCTTATGAACATGGTGTTTTTCCAAAAAAATTATTATGGAGTCATATTTGAACTTCATCTATATAAACATCGGTTTTGAATGTACAGAATAGTACTCAGGGAATGCCTTTAACTGTAATGAGAGAGATAATTTTCAAGTAACATAGTTCAACCCATTTCAACATGAATTCTATTCTTTCTTTCATGAGACCCATTTTTTTAGGTGTGTATGGTGAATTGAACTCAATCTGAATTCCATTATTTTCAACATAAATTTCAGAATATTTATTCCTATACTCCCTATCATTATCAGTTACCTACTTCATCACTGAATACTCATATTCCTTATATTATTTCCTCCTAAAAACATAAACATTTTCAGCGTATCTATCTTATGTATCATGTGCATAATAGAATTAATGTGTTTAAATTCATCCATAAATGTGATGAAGTACATATCTCTATTTGTTGATTTTTTTCTCACCAACCCACATATATCATAATGAATAAGTTCCTATGGTGATTCTGAGTGAATGCCAAATTTCTTATGCATAGAATTTCGGATCTTTCCTATTTTACCTATAGTTAATCACAAATATTTTATTAATGATATATTTCGAATATCTTAGTAACATTATTTCATTTATAACTTACTCGTATTTCTTTGGAACATGTGTCGCAACCACTTATTCCACAATTTATTTTCTTTAACCACTCCCAAGAAACAAGAGTATTATATTTCCCTAACTTGCAACATTTATCCTTTTGCGTGTTGGTATTTTGTAATTATCTATCCATAATCTTAAATTTTCACAAAAAACCCATATTTTATAATGATTACTTTTTATCCTCCTCATAAGGTTGTGAAACACTCAACATGTTATTATTTATCCCAGCAACATATAATGTTTTCGTATATTTAATATTTTCTTTCCCAATAATGGTTGATCCAACACCTTTGATCCTTAGAGATTCGTCATTTCCAAATTTCGTTTTTCATTCTTTGAATTCCCTCACATTTTTCAACAAATATATTTCTCTTATCATTTGAGAATAAAACCCACTATTAATAATCCAAGGAAGCTCTCCTTTTATAGCTTTCAATGTGGTTTCAACAACAAGAGATTTTGGTTCTTCCTTTTCTTTCTTCACCACTAGATTTTGATTTTTTTAAGAAAATTTTGTTATCTAGGTAATAGAACAATACAAACCATAGAAATATGTCAAGGTTGTTCACATTTTTCACAAACAGTTTCAATTTTATTGATCTTGTTCTCAACTTTCACACCATTCTTTTTAAATTTTTTAGAAAGTTCCTTCTCAATATTCTTCTTTTGAGTGGATTGAATCCCCCTCAAATCTTGTCTTCCATATCCTATGGAAAATCGGAATGGTTTTTGGTTGAACTGAAACATATTTACAGTATTTAGGAATCCACCATAATACCAACAGTAGCCATAAAAGGAATATTTCACTCTGAAACATCCATACTAACTAGAGTTATAAAATCACTTCTCAGAATCCTTATTATTAGAGTTTTTTTTGACTATTAGACATTCTATTTTAAAATGTTATTATGTTCTTAACCTTTGATTTGTTCCATGACTTATCAAAACCAAAAATAATTTAACATTCTATGTGATCATAATTATGAAAAACTTTTGGTTTTTTGTTATTGATAACTTTGACCACATACAAAACTTTCTCATATTTATTCTTCTCAGAACCAATTACGGATTTCTTATTATCCATTGAAAGCAAATTATATGGATCCTTATTAGGTTCATTCTTATTAAAACATTCAACAGCATCATAGTTATATTTTTTAAAACTTATATTATTTTCTTAAGATCTAGAAATTTTCTGTTGAACAAGTTACAAACCTTCTTATTTTGAATTCAACTTTACTTCTATATGTTAATTACTATTCTTTTCATTCATAGGAGTGTTCTTTAGATCATCAATCTCTTTTACTAGATTTAATTCCACATCAAGAAAATGTTCTTGATTGTTTGATGAGGAACCTTCATTTATCAACATTTGGCTTTCCTTTTCAACTATTTTAACTTTATCAGACATTCATTCAACTCTTCCTTTATATCAACTTCAAGTTCAATTTCTTTTTATTCCTAAATACTACTCCTAAAATATTTATTATTCACTTTCGAAAAAATATATTCTCTCTATATATTTTAGATTTTTTTCAGATTCAGCTTCACTATCTTATTCTTCACCATATTTACACAAATAGCTTCTTATCTTTGATTTGAAGAACTTTTTATCATTTCCATTAGAGAAATGTTTATCTTTGTTAGCATATTTATTCCACAACCTTCTTGCTTAACTTTACTCTTCATCACTATCTTATTCTATCCTTCTATCAGGGAATTTAGCCACAATGTGCCTAACAGCTCCACATTCAAAAAAATTCCAAGGAAATTTCCCCTTGAATTTTTTTAACCTCTTTTCACATTATTAGAAAAAAAGGATAAAATATTATCAATATTTTTACATTCCTCATCTTCAGAATCAAATTCACCATACTCGTCCTCAAAAAGAATAATATTTGACCATTATTTCTTTGAGGCCTTGAAAAAAATTTCTCTATCATCTTTTTTTTTCTTTACATAATTTTATATATTATAATTTCATAAGTGATGAGAGTTATATGTATATCATCATGAGATAATGCTTTAGGATCTCTATATTCTTATGAAGAAACTTTTTCATCAATATTGTCAGGAATAATTCTTAAGATCCTTTAAAAAACTTTACATTCTTCTAACTTTTCACCCTGACATAAGATTATACTCAAAATGTCATTTATCATGGTAAAGAAGTCCCCAATTATTTCAAGATCATCCATTTTCAAAAATTCAAGAATCATCCTTTAGATTTCATGTTTTTCCTTCTTCCCTTTTTTATTTCCTTCAAATATATTTTTTATCTTATCCTAGATACCATTAGTTGTAACAAAACCTTTCAATCCTAAAAACACACTCTTTGAATGTGATGGGTTTAATTCATTTTTATATCTTACATAATTATGAAGATTCATCTTTTTGGTACGTGTAATAGGCACCATGTCATTAAGAGGAGGAAATACACCTATTTTAGCTTCAATAACTTCATACCCAAGAGATATATGTTAAGGAATCATTATATATTTCAATATATGACAATGTTTTCCCTGAAATATAAAAATCCCCTTACTGTTTGTGAAATTTAGATTCTCCATTAAAACATCTCTTAAAAAACTCCACCAAATAATAAATGAAGGGAACCACCCTATGATACCAATTGGATTTTCCCAGTTATGATTCATGTATCATGAATAGGTGGAGGGGCTAATTAGTGATATCCTTTTACTTTTATGTTTCCTTCCTTTTAAAATAAACATTTATATTAATTAATGATTTATTTCACTATGGAAAACCATCAAAACACACATCCACATGAACACAGGAATTTAAAATATTTACTACTCAATAATATTACATACATCCTTGGTATGGTTTGAAATAAATCCAATACCACACAATACAGTAGAAAAAAATTATTTTATGGTGAATACATTGAATAGAATGTTCCCTTACATTCATGTAGCACTATGAAAATAATCCAAAAGTTTGTGTGCATATTCTAGCATAAAATGATGTAATTAAACAATATGGTGATTCTTGATTTCTAAATATTTGATATTTGAAAAAATTTATCCTATTTCCCCCCTAAAAACTGTTAATAACCTCTTAGTCTTTGTAATGATTCCTATTCCAATACATTAGTATGTTTTTGATGCTCTATGAAAGTTTTGTTAACTTAAACTAGGTATTTAAAACTACTTTTCATGAAGCTACTTCATGAAGCTCTCTTCGCATGGCTCACATGAATCATGATACTAAATACTTTTGTTGATCCTACTTCCTTCGTGAATCTCTCTTGGGCTCGGATAACTTCACCAAAATTCATGATTCTCATAATGTTCAGTTGGTCTATAGCCTTTCACCAACCACCATTGTGAACCACCTTCATGAATCCAAAATCATATTTTTTTATTTAAGTATCTCTAATCATCTGAAGGGGTAGATTCCTATTTATAGTTTTTTTTATCAATTTTAGAACCTTCTAGGACATATCTTCACCATTTCATGAAGCTCCTTCACTTACTTCATGATTCTCTCTTTTTCATGATGCTCCGTTAAAATTTCTCATTCGTCATTATTTTCATAATCACAGATACTTCAACCAAAACCTCACACCACTGTGATGATCCATTCACGCGGATCCTCACCTTCACTATTCATGATTCTCATCAATATCTTTAATCTTCTTGAAAAATTATCGTGCTCTCGCAATTCTGCATTTATCATAATCTCAATGATCACTGTCATAATATCCACACCTTCGCAAACGACGATTCACAATGTACATATTCACGAAACTCATGCATAATCATAGTCATCATGAATCATCTTCTCTCCCCCTTAAAATCGTAAGTTTTGAATCAAAAGTTCTAAAAATAACATAGATATTTGTGGGATACAAACCAAAAGAGAATAATCACCTTTACCAAGGAAAGTATTATAACTTTCTTATCTTCTAGTAACATCTTTATATCCAAATCAAATGTAATTTGTTAAGAATTATGAATCTTAATTCCGGAGTATGAATATCAGTCAGATCATCCACTTTTAAAAATTGAAGTGATTTTATTTCTTCTCAAAATTCCATGATAATTAAAGAAATTTTTTTGAAAAAATACACTTATTACATCCAAGAATTATCTATAGCCAAATTTTACCCAAGACTAACCTATATCCAAGTGAAGATTTAGGATGTACGAAACTTAGATGAAGAGTTGAAAAATAAATTCATAAATGGTTATATGTTTAACCATGATCAAGATGGAATGACCTGGTTTGGGGACCTTGTTTGTGTTCCTTCTATACCATATTTGAAAAAGGTACCATTGGAATAAGCTCATAGTTATTCACTCTCTATTTATCATGGAAGTACGTAGATGTACAGGGAAATGATATAATTCTTCTGGTGGGATGGAATGAAGATGGATATCATGGAATTAGTATAACAGTTCATGGTATACAAACATATTAAATATGAAAGAAAAAATTCTAATGGGATGTTGAATCCATTACCAATACTAGAATTGAAATAGAAGAACATCACTACTGATTTTTTTCATTTGACTACCCAAAAATTCAAAAGGGTTTAATGTCATATGGGCGGTAGTTGATTTCCATAATAATTTAGAACACTTCATTACTATTAGTGATGAATTCTCTCTAGATCATCTTTCTGGGATATACATTAAACAAATGGTATGGTTTCTTGGAGTACCACCTTCTACTATAGTAGACTGGGATCATATGTTTATCCCAATTTTCTGGCAATGTCTTAAGAAATAACTTGATAAAGAACCACATATCATCCCCAAAAAGATGATCAATCTAGAATCAAAATTCAAACCGTTTAGGATATGTTGAGATCTTGTTCTAAATATTTCAAAGGTGGTTGGGATAAACACTTCATCAATTTTAATTTTCATACAATAATAAATTTCATTCAAGCATTCATATGGAACCTTATGAATCCCTAAATGGAAATTAATGTAGAGCTCCAACGGGATGGGATGAGGCTAGAGAATGAAATTTTTTGGGACTTGTGACCACTAAATAACGGTCAAGAAGGTTATAACCATTCAATAACATATCAAGGGAACTCAAATTTAGATGAAATGTTATCTTGATAACCACTGACGTGACCTATAATTTGATGTTGGGGAAATGATGTTTCTACTTATATCACCCTAGAATAGAGTAATGAGATTTAAGATGAAAGGGAAGCAATGAACTATATATATTAGTACCATTGATATTCTTGATCATATCAGGATGATAGAATATCACTTGGAACTTCCTCAAAATATATCTCAAGGTCATGATGTGTTCCATAAATCTCTATGAGGTAAGTATATACCTAAACCTTTAGATGTACTAAAATCATAGGTCAACCCTCAAAAGCCGGATCTATCTTATGATGAAGAACCAGTTGAAATTGTAGACTAATCAGATAATGTTTTATGAAACAATACCACTCGCCTATTTATAGTTTTTTAGACAAATCACTAGTTAGAGGAAGCTATGTGGAAAATTGCGGCTATGATTACGTATAAGTATCCTCATTTTTATTTACACAATTTTTTAATTTTGAGGGAACAATTCATTTTATGGTGAGTAGAACATAAAACCTTTTGTTTTTATAGACCATTTTTTTCTCGAATAAATTAAATTTTAATTTATATATTGCAATGCACTGAGTCATTTTTTTCAAACAAAATAGACATGGACTAAATTACATATAACATCAAATTTTCATACATAACATGGAATATTGACTTGGAATAAGTAATAAAGAACACCGACTTGGTATACATGACACGTGGAACATATGATTCTACAAAACATCATTTTATTATTATAACTATTAAAATGAGAAAATTATAAACTAGACATTAAAAATAATATATTATTTGTAATAAATAATTTTAAAATATTTCATATGATTTTTTTTATAATAATGAAACATATAGATAATAGAAGGTATGTTTTTTTTGTGAAGTCTTTATATGTGTAAAAAAATATTTTCTTGAATGAACTACTTTTAATTCCCTTGTATGAGAAATAATAATATTAATTTTAGAAGAATTTAGAAATTTAATTTTTTTTTAAAAAAAATTGGTTTTGAATTTATATTATCAAAATCATCTTAGGGATAAGCATTTGGATTTTTTTTGACACCCTTCATTTTTGGATGAATAGTCTAAAATACAAAATTTTAATTCGAAACTATTTTTGCAACTAATTCATTTAGAACATTAAATTTTATTTTTAATAGACTAAAAGCAATAATTATATTATATATTTCTCAATTAATAAATATTTTAAAATTATTACCAATTTCAAAGTGAAATTGGATATAATTAACATAGAAAACTTTTTAACATTATTAATTTAAAAACTCGCATTGTCAACCCTACTATGGGATTAATTTTAAATTAATTTATACAAATTATGTTATTTTAATTTTTAAAAAAGGAATAAATATTTTCAATCCTCATTATTTATAATTTATAATAAGGTCAATTATGTTTTTGACCAAAAAATTTAGTGAAAGTGAATGTAATTAACTAAAACGATTATGGTTAAATTAAGCATAACTAAGGACTAAACCTTAAATTTAAGACATAAAACGACATAGAAACTTTTCTAAAGTCAATTTTATGGGCATTAGTTTTCCACCAACCTTCCATTATTGAGTTTGGTTTGTTTGGTATGACTTCATTTAGGTAAAAACGTGGGTAAAACAAATTTGTTTTCAAAAATACCAAGTGAGTCCCTTACATTCCTTATAAATGGCCACCACCCCTCTGTCTAATTCACACCACTCAAACAATATATTTTCAGCCAAGATCTACCAAATACTCTTTCCAAAATATCTTCATTCCTTCTAAATGACTCCCATTGGACAAAAAGAAACCCATGGAAGCCTTTTGGAAAAATCCAAAAAGGATTTACTTGATTAAGAGGTAACACCTTCTCTCTAGACCGTTTATTTTATTTTTATTCTCCACCCGTACATTGTCTTTATTTGATGATTATGTAAAAAAAGTATAAAAAATATTCTAGAAATTTTTTACGATAAGGTTTCAACTTATTTCTAAAAATAATTTTTTTTTCGCATTATCAGATGGCCGGTTTATAAGGGTTGCCAGGACCCATATATACAACCAAACATTTCAAAATTCAAAGATCACCCAAACAGAAGGAAACTGCGCAACATCTCGAGCCGTGAACTCATGCACCGACCTCAAAACCCGGGATCACCTGCCACATCATCATCAGCCTCGAGATACGCCCCCAAGGCGACTGACAAACCCACTATCACCGGAACACCGGCAAGGTTCACCGGCTCCCGTCGTCGTCTTCACTGGTGACTTTCGTCGTCTACCGGTGACCGTCCTCGTCTACCGGCGACCGTCGTCGTCTACCGGCGACCGTCTTCATCTACCAACGACCATTGTCATCTTCACTGGCGAGCTTCACTGATAAAAATATTATCTCCATCGGAGAAACATCCCGATACCAGATCACCAACATCATCACCCAAATCACCAAGAGAACAGAGAAAAATCCTAAAACTGTCACCCCCTTCTCACAGAAAGGAATCAATCACAAAACCTCCACGATAAAACAACAAAACCTCTACCCATAAACCATCACAAACAAAAAAATCATAGAGAACAAAAGATATTTCAACAAAAACCAAATCAAACCGCGCAAGAAAAGGCACCACAATATCACCCAGACTCGGAAGATCCCGCCGCCACCCCCTCCAAGCAATGTGATTCATTCACACACTCCATGGAACGTATTAAGGATGGGTTTAGTGAACAAATATTCAATATATAAAATAAAATGATAGTATAATTATATTATTTACATATATATATAGGTCATTTTCTTTCTTTCTTTCACTATGAGAATAAAAACAGAAACAACGTTCATGCGTACATACAATATACCGTCTCCATGAATGGTGTATTCAATTTCGTAATTATAAATTTCATAGAGTATTATAATAAAAATTTAAAAAATATAAATGATATTTATAACATTTTATAAATTATTTCACCCTGATATAAGAATAAGGAGCAATGATATAATAAATTAAGACATATGCAAAGAAAAAAAGAAAATATTATTCGAAGTGAAACCATAATGTATGATAGTTAATAAGAGGGTAATATAAGTTCTTAATAATACCATATATGGTATTAGATATAAAAATATGTTCATTTAAAATATATATAAGAGGCTTATATTTATTACATATATGGTTTAAACAAGTACAAAGAGAGTTAAGATGCAAGGTAAGGGGATTTCATCTCACATGTTGTTTCCGTGAGATACATGTTTTATTCACCACCCATTACTTTTTTGTGGCCTGTATACTTCCCATATAAGTATTAAAATATTATTATACTTATAGTTATAGGTATTCACATATCCATTTTATGATCTTTCATTCATGGGGTCTACGTTTCAAAAGTTACTAAATCAGTAAAATAGTTTTATCTCAATTTCCCATCATTTAGACTCATGTTTTGTTATGAACCAAATTTTTTTTTGACGTTTATATACTTCATTTTAGATTTTATATCATTAATATTCTTATTTTCATTATTTTTTTATGCATCATTGAATTTTATTTTATTTCATGGAGAGTATTATTTTTTGTAACCAAGTGGTACAATTTAATTGAAACAATATCATCACTTTTCAAGACTGTTAATGATTATGAATCTTTGATGAAATATTATGATATATATCTCTAGAACACTCTTGAATTATTTTCTCCTATAGTAAATCATGATATACACATGAATTATTAAAATTTTACCACTCTTTGTTCATTAATATATTTTTTTAATGTAAAATCTGATCATCTATTTCTTCTGTCGTAAATCTATTGTTTTAAAAAAACCATGATTTAAAAAATGGTTTCAAAAATGTATTGAAAAGATATCTGAATCCATTTTGAAGGAATAGTGATCTTTAAAATGGTTTTTGGTTTTCAATACTTCCTTTATAAATTTTCAAATCTGTTTAAAAAAACATTTTCAAAATATTTTATTATTTAAAAATATGTTTTCATAGAAGAAATGATATTTTTCTCAAGAAATGTTTTTAAAAGATTTTACAAAATGATTTTATGATATAAGATAACATTCATTGGGGATAAATGTGACTTTATTGGGATATAATTCAATGTTTCCATTAATATTATTCATAGAATGGATTTTTTTTGGATGGCATGATTTTTATGAAACTTGTTTCTCTTTCATGGGTGATATACTTTTGAAACATGCAACTTTTCAGGTGTTATGTTTTTGATGAAATGATTATTAAACCTGTCCCTTTCCATAAAAAATGATATGATTACATCTTTATAATACACTTTCTTTTCATCATTTATGATTTGATAATTTATGATATTGTTTCACATATATGTATGGTTTCATTATGAGATGGGTGGGACCTATATATCCCACAAATGAAATGGTAAATATTATATATCATGTGATATACATGGATAGAACAAGAAATGAACTTGGTTTGGTATTATAGGGATGGAATGAGAAATGAACTCGGTACATTATTGTAGGGATGGAATGGGTATTGTACTTGGTTCATTAATACATAGACGGAATGGGGTGTGAACCCATTTTGTAATGAACTTTTTCTACTAAGTTGTTCTCGATAGAAATTCCTTTATGACTATGGAAATCATTATATATTCTTTTATGTCTACCACAATTCCATTTTTTATTGCTATGCTAGGATTTCATGGCTTATGTTAATTATTTCCTTTTGATTAATGTCTTATAAGCATCCAAGCATCATTGCATGATTCATGTAAATGTGGGTTATAATATTTTATTTCATTTATCATGCTCTCATACCCTTATGTATTTGTGTTTTTGTTTTCTTGCTTCCAAAGGTATTAGACTAGTTCACTCTTTGAGGATCAATTTGAATAATGTTTTAACTATTAAATAAATGTTTTGTAATATTAATGTATGAAATAGTGGGTAACAATAAATGAATCCCATTTGTGGGATATTCCTTCTCGGCACTGGTATTCATCCCATGGCCTATGGGTGGTGGACTTGGGGTAGTCATCAATTGGACCTTGGTGGGCCAAATAATGATAAAGAGGTATCAATGTTGGTCTGTTCTACCTTTAGACTAAAGTTGGCGAGATTGGTTTGGGGAATTAATGTTTAGTCTTTAAGGCTCGAATTTCATGCCAGGGACTCTAGTGTTGGTCTGGTGTCCTACATATAGATACAATTGGACACTTATCACCTAACTATAGACATAGTACATGTAAAAACTAGTTGTGGGGAATATTTGTGGTACACAAATCATATAAAAATGGTTGTGTTTTCCATGTCTGTTTTAGTCAACACCCCTGATATATTCATTTACAATGATATATCCTATTTTATTTTAGGATTCCTCGACATGAAAAACCAACTAGGATTCTACTGTATGATCACAAGGATGATCCAACTATTGACGATGAATTAGTATAGGGGCCTGCATCAGATGTGAAACCTTAGGGTGGTTCACCAACTATACCACCACATGTTTATCATTAGTTAGAATTGGAAGTACCATATGAGGATGCATACAAGAAGAGTGTGTTTTATGAGTTTCAAAGATAGCGCCCTTATAGGTTTTGGGGTGAGATAGACCCCCATGTGGATGAGGACTAACTAGAGGAAATCACTCACATTTTCTTCCTTGTGAGGATTCTTTTTGATCAAATGACCATTCTCACAATGATTAATATTTATGGAACTATTGGGTGATGGTAGTGCATAGTGACTTAGTGATACGATGAGTCAACTATCTCCATGATAGACATTTAGCTTTTAATCAGGGAGGAGTTCTACCCAAACACATTACAATCGGTATGCATACATGATATTCCATATATATAGTAGGAATATATGACCATGGTGGAATAATGATATTATTTTATTTATATTTTTCATTAATACTTGGATATGGTACGAGAAGATCTCCGGTTAGGACATCAAAGTTTCAATAGTATCCTTTTTCATTCCCACCTATGTTGGGGATCTTGATTGAGAATTGGTATTGGAGATCTTTCTAGAAGAAAAGACACTCGTAATGAGTGCTATTAGTGGGAATACAGTGGCTGAGACCATGATACCAGGAAACCTAATATATTCATAGGGATACAAGTGTGTCAGATGCTTTTGGGAGAAATCCTAGGATATATGGTCATTGGTTCTGGTCACTTAGGGGGGCTTGAATCAGCTAAGGGAGAGGCAATGTTTCTCCTATGATGGTTAGAGAAATATGGATTATAATTTCCCATACCACGATACAATAGATTTTGATATTTTCAAGGGACCACCAAGGTAGAGATAGATGCATATGTAGGGTGGTCAATTAGACTTTATATGTGCAAGAGGGGCCTATCAGGTAATAGGAGATGGATGGAAGTTTGAACTATTACCACCACCACCCTTGGGTGGGACACACTAGGCCTAGGGAGCTAGTGGATAGTGGTGAGGCTAGTTGCAGGGAATGGATTCTTATAACCATGTGTCTCTATAGATGGTACAAGATACAATATTTCTCTTTTCAACATAAAATTTATTTTTGATAGTCCTAGGCGTGAGTCATTCTTTCCTTAACAGTTATTTGGTTTGATACATTGAGATTCCAATGGATCCTTTTGCTCCACCTTTGTGGATAGAGGCTCTAAAAGTTGGGGACTCATAGCTTTAAAACTAATTACAAAAAAATGATCTAGCACATATTGGTGAGATTTTAGTATGTGATATTTTTTTAGTAGCAACGAGACCTTACTCTTTCATCTTTGGTATGCACTAGATATCCACAGTTCATGAAAAAATTGACTTTTTTAGGTGGTATGTGTTGTGTGTCTATAGTTATTGAATAAGGGTTTTTTGTGGGTGAAAAAGAAACATTAATAGAGCTAGATGAAATCAGGAATAGAATAGTACATCCAATTACTTATTCGTTGGATATCACAACTCCTAGAGTATATGATTATTTTGGCTATCAGATTCTCATATTGATGGTGAAGTTTGAGTATGTCATTCTTGAGGGTGTGACAGGTTTAACTCATCACTAAGTGCTAGACTTATCCATTAAATTTCCTCTTGAGAAGATATTAGAAAATTCACCAGCAGATTGGATGGATCTCAAAGAGATTCAAGAGATAGAGTTGTAGTTGGAAGGATTTTAGGAGGAGGTATTTATAAGAACCAGTGTTTCCCCTAGGCTAAAAAATCTTTTTTCTTCAGGAAGGTGGAAAATATCATGAGGTTTTTTGTGGATTACCAAAACATGAATCAAGTGAATGAAAATAATAATTATCCAATAAATATGATAGAAATCCACTTTGATCATTTGAGTGGGGAAAAATTGTTCTTGTAGGTCAATCTCATACCAGGCTATCACCAACTACAAGTACGGGACAAGGATATACCAAAAAAAGAATTCTGATTTTGCTACTGTCACTATGAGTACTTGGGGATTCCATTCGGCATAACTAATGGCCAAACATTTTCTATGGAACATATGAAAAGTATATATTGGAATTTTTGAGACTGGTTCATAGTGATATATATTGATTACATTCATGTGTATTCAATATATGATGAGGAGCACATGAGAGAATTTTGGATGGTCCTGCACACAATCTAGGAGTACCCACATTATGGTAATCTCTCTAAGAATAGTTTAAATATTCTTGAGGTCCACATTCTAGGACACAAAATCTTAGAGGTTGGAGTTTTATTATTACTAAAAAATTTTGAGGAAGTTATTTCTTTGGGGCCACAAATTAGTGTTACTGAGGTGTAGTGTTTCTTTGGGTGGGAAGGGTACCATCAGAGGTTTGTACCAAATTTCTCAAGAGTGACATCACCCTTAATGTATTGATCTAGATGGGGAAGCCTTTTATGTGGAAGAAAAGTTTATGAAAATTTTGTTAGGAGTGGGGGAAGATGTTGACATTCTCTCCCATATAAAAATTTCTTGAGGAGGGTGTTGAGTACATAGAGGTATGTGATGAATCAGGGACCAGAAATGGGTTTTTTTATGATATAGTGTTAGGAAATTATTTAATATGGTTCACATAAACTGATACCACATGTTAAAAACTACATGACTTACAATATATAGCTATCATGAGTGGTCTTATCAGTAAATATGTTGCGACACTACCTGATGAGAGATGGGTTTTTTTTACATTGAACACAAAAGTCTCAAGTATGTCACCTTGTTGAAATATATTAACATGAGATGAAATATATGGATATAGTTCCTCTATTAATATGAATTTTAGTTATTATATACTTCTGGTAAGGGGAATGTGGTGTCAGGTTCTCTAATTAAGAGATATTATAATTAGTTGTCAGCTTTGGTGTCAAAGTAGTTAACGTCATTGAAGTTGTCCATTGTATATAGGGATGGTGTTTCATATCTGAAATTGATGGTTTTTACCCATTTACATTTATAGTGATTCAGGGATACCCAATTTGGATATTTCAACCATATGACCATACGTTCTAACATATCCACTAGACAAGATTCTAATGGGTATTCTTATGGGTGGGAGCAAGCTATCATTTCCAGAGGATTAATGTTGGTACCTTTTACATTTATTGGAGGACATGATGTGGGAGTCTCATACATCCACATTGGTGGTATATCCATGTTTGTAAAATATGTATCATGGCCTCCAATATTATTTTTATTCTCTATTCATGAAGAAGGTAATTGTAGAGTTTGTCTCTCAATGCCTCAATTATCATTAGGTGAATGTAGAGCACCTGGTTCTAACGAGTTCAGATCAAACCATTGAGGTGTCAATGTAGAATTGGTATGGAATTTACATGGAATTTATAATGGGATTTAAAAGAATTTATAGGGGATATAACACCACCTTTGTGATCATAAACTAAATAACCATTTCATCCCACATACTATCTATTCAAGAACAGAGATCAGCAATGATCTTGGGAAGCCTCTATGTATGAGAGTTACTCAAAATACATTGAGTTCCCTTTATGATCATCTCTGACCATTATTCTTTCTTCAAATCTCATTTATAAATAGGATTATTGCAATACTTTGGGAATCATTTATATTTTATCATAGCATTTCACCCTGATACTGATGGCCATATAGAGTGAACCATTCATGTCTTGTTGGATATGTCATGAGATTGTACGTTGGATTTTGGCTATTGTTGGGAGGATCACATAGACTTGGTTTAGATTGTTTTGAAAAACATATACTATTACACCACTAGCATGACACTATTTGAGTATTTTTATGGGAGACCTTGTAGGTCATCATTTTGCTGGACTGAACTAGGTGAGTCAACAATCATGATCCTGGAATTTTTTTGATATACTACAGAGAATGTTTAGATCACCATGGAGTAGATGAGTACGTCAAAGAGCTATCAAAATTATTATGTGGTCAAACTACATAGACCTTTGGATTTGAGGAGGGAGACCATGTGTTCCTGAGAGTATCACCTCAATGTGGATTTAAGAGATTTCACCAACGTGGAATGCTATATTTGAGATTCATTCTTCCATTTCAGATACTGTGTAGAGTTGGAAAAGTCGGCATACCACATAGTTCAACCACTAGAGGCCCTGATGAACACTAATATCTTGTTTTTACAAGGTCTATGGCTCTATAGAAGCATAGGATGGTGCAGAAGGGATCCTAGAGGATTTTTTAATTCCCATGAAACATGGTTTTTATTTAAGGTTTATAAACGGTGTGGGAACCCTTTTTGTAGTTCGAGGGTTTAGGGTGTTGTTAAATATCAAACACCATGTGACTCGGTCACATACCATGTGAGAAATACATGATGGATTCACATGTACATCAAAATATAGACAGGCTTGGGCATAAGTACATGACCACTGTCACGCGGTGTGCATCTACATGAACACATCCATGTGTACTCAAGAAGGTAAAAAAACATGGACACTATACACATACACGACTAGGAAACATGGGAAATATTTATTCTTTCTATACATGATGTGTACTTTTTAAACACACTGTGTACGTGGAGACATATATTATGTGTGAGGATTTTCAACATGGGAAGACTTAGGGATAGAAGGACCCGTTTTATACCCCCAATGCATGCAGTGTACCCCCTTCAGAAAATTTCTCATCTCTTGGTTTCCGTATTTTGGACCTGTAAATGTTATGAATATTCCATTTTACCATTACATTGAGTGTATAATGTGACATTACATCCACATCACATGATTATGATCCTTTATAGAAGCCAAATCTTAGATAGAGTAGTGGTGTCCCTCCATGAGATTGGGGTGCGATCATATATCATATTTGTTATCTAGGTAGGGTTTGTGGAATTACTATGACTTCTCTGATTAGGGTGTTCATCCTCCATCTAGTAGGTCTTATTAGTTGAGTTTCTGATATTATTGACATACGAGCCCCCACACATCAGGTTGATATCTATTAGGTTTGTGGTTTCCCCAACAGTTCTGGGAATAACCCCATATCTGAGTATCATGGTATTATTAGACATGTGAGATTTATTATGTGGGACCCAATGATCTAGATCTCATATTTGTGTGTCTCTGATGGTATCATGAATTGTGGAGTGGATTCTGCTGGAACGAGCATTTCTTTTAGAAGAATCCGGTAGCTGGAAGTTGGTTATGACCACATGGTGGCGTGGTGACTTTACTAAGTATATATGGTTGATTCTATTATAAATTAATTGTGATGTATTGAATCCATTATACTATAATTGGTTATTAGTGTTTATTTTTATTGTTGTATCCTACTTGGTATTGTTATAGTCACCCCTACATGGGATTTGACAGCTCATGTCATGTCTTATGCAGAGGATTTCCCATTTCATGGTGTCCTGGGATGATAGAGAGCTGGTGGAGCATATCATGATCTTGTCAATCTAAGGTGGTTTTGGGGAGGTTTCATTTTATTTACGTCTTCACCCTTGGAGATAGTTGGAGTCTTTTCATTTTTTAATTGGGATTGTATTTGGATGATTTTTCCACTTCTAGTACATAACTATCATGCTCTATTATGGGATCTGACCTGTATGCAAGCAGTAGTTTTAGTGGTGTCAAATCTAATCTTTGTGGTGTATTAGAGGTGTTTGCATGAGTACATTTACTTTAGGCTAATGCATACAATTTTTGGGATATTCCTACATGGTGATAATAGCCATCCCCTACCCTATTCGTAGTGGGTTTGGGGTAGTCATGGGTTAGACCTCGGTCGGTCGATTATGGAAAAAACCTAACAACTTCCCATACCACTCATGTTATTAGTTTATTGGAAGATAAGAATGTCCAAGAGACATACAGACTAAACTAAGAAGAATCTAAGTACAATGATAATTATAAAATCATTAAAACCAATATAAGTTCAGTGGAAGTGAAATTGGTAAATAAAAAAAATAGCATAGTGTAATTAAAACAAAACAAAAAGTATTTGTTAATAAACCAATTATATCTAAAAAGGATATTATTTAAAAGATATAATCCTCAAATCAAGATTGTCATTATTTTACCCAAAAGAAAAATGGGGGACTTAGACCTCATTCAAAGAATCCCCGATTATTCCTACATTGTACTTCATAAAAAACATTAGAAACACATATCTAAGGTATATGGAATATCATTATGATAACACTATTGATAGTAGATTTTAAACCCCATAATGTCAATTTCTATCCCATAGAAAAAACCATCTTCCTATCCCCACAATCCCATGGATTAATATATTAAAAAAATCATACATCTATAGACTAGAATCTCCATGGTCATTATTATTGAATAAGAAAATTATAGGATATTTCTATGATATTTATAAGAATATACATATAATAGATATCATATAATAAACACACAAAAGGAAAATTAAAAGATTAAAAATATCTCAAAACAGAAATCCTTTAATGACCTCAAATGATATAAATATTACAAGGATTTGATCGTACTACATGTTTACTTTAATTCCATTAAGTAGTAAATGTATTTATAGAAGATCATACAACAATAAAATTCAAAAAAAATTATGTTGAGTTATAACATCATTAGAATCATAAAATTCTATATTATGAAGAATTTTATATGGATATGCATATTTTAGTAATGCTAATCTTGGAATTACAATACTCAAACATTGAAAAAAATAAATCTTTTATGAACTCTAAATTCTTTAGATTTTTTGGACATGTTATTATAGACATAAATCCTTAGGATTTATGGTTGTTGTATTTTAATATTTTATATAAGAAAACATAAAAAAAGATCATGGTATATCATATTAAATTATAAGTGTATTTGTATTTTCAAAAGAATGGATATAAAGGAGTCATTGAGTCACCAAGATTCACCTTTAAAAAATATTAGACAGAAAAATAAAATAAATAATATGATGGATTTTTAAGAAAAACATATTTATGATATACAAAGGAATTCATTTATCTTAGTTTAGATTAGAGAATTGAAAATGAAACATCATCCTTCCAAATAAATTTATATTCTAAAAAACTAAATTAATTTAAATTTTACCCTTAAAAAACATAATAAAAATAAAACACATCAATCTCTCTAAAATATAGCTCATATAACAACACAATATTATTTACCAAAACACTCTATTTTTGAAAAAAATTATAAAATATAGGAAAAAATATTTCTCAAAGAAAATATATCTCCTCCAAAAAAATTTAAGAACTTCGTTTTACGAAATCATTTATGAAATAATATTTATTTATCAAATATATTCTCTTTATTGATTTTTTATAGTAAAAAAATAATATATGTAACACCCCGAGATTTTATAAAAAATATTCTTTTTAATTTCATTGATATCTTGTGTTGTATGCTACACCAAAAGGATATTTCACTACATGCATCCCTGAATTGTCTTGCATTATAGGCAATCGCGACCTTCCACGATAGCGTGTGTTGTACACAATACCGAGTTTCGCTAAACAATGATATGTTATATAAACTAGCCATTATGAATAGTAATACCCACTTTTTGAAATTTAATAAATTTTACCATTCAAAATGGACTTCATTTTTGGATTCAGAATATCGAAATTAGCCTAAAGTGAATTTTTGGTATTTTTCTGAAAACTTTCAATTTTTGATGAATAGTTAAAACACTATGATACTATTTAAAAACCGACTTTTTACTTAAATAATAATTTATTTTATTTGAATTTTTTTTATGTCAAAATTGATACATAATACCTATATAAGTTCAATGCAATTCAATGGAGTCATTTTATAATAATTTTAGACATACAAAAATTTTATTGAACTTTTCACAGTCTTTTACCCACCTCCTAGAAGAATTTGAAAATTCACAAAAAACATAATTTTACCACTTCTGTGAGTGGAATTTTGAAAATACGAGAGGAATGGTTAATATCAAAGATTATAATTTGGTTCAATAAGTTCAAAATAATTTTTTGGTGAATAGTAACTTTTTACTTTTATTTACCACGGTTAAAAGTAAATAGGGTAATTTAGGGTACAAATGATATTACTATTACCCTAACACATGTACTAATTCTATTGGATAAGTGTAATTCGACCAAAAACAACCTTAGGAATAAAATATTACTCTTTAGGTCAACTTGGATTGGATTAGGACATTTATTATTATTTTATTAAAAGAAGAGTTAAAATGGTTAAAATCAAAGTTTAATAACTAAAACATTTTCAATATAGGTTTATACAGAAGATAAATTCTACTATAAATATTCATTAGAAATATAACAAGATTTCCTACCTAATGGTATTTTATTTATAATTTTTATATATTAAATAATTTAGTTTATTTAGGACAGAATGATGATGAGTAATTACCTTAATAATGAAATATTAACATAATTGATGTTATAAATACCAAAATAAATGTAATTTTAGACTTTTTATGATTTCCACTAATTTTATAGGTTAATATGACATGTTATTATAGATTTAATTAAATTTTTTATAACTAATCATGCTGTTAAGATTTTCACAAAAATCAAGTACAAAATAGTGTAAAAAGTGACATAACATAGTTTTTAAAACAAATATTATATTATTAATTGATATTTGATTCCTAAAAATATAAGGTTCGTAAAAATTACTTAGATAAGGATATATATATTAATAATGAACCACTTGGGGTTATTTTGGGTTTTTATAGTATGTTTATTAACCATATAGTGTAAGAAAACAAGAAGACATGGTAAAAGTTAAATTATTTAACTTAGAGTTAAATATAAATGATAAGGTTAAAATAGTAACCTAAACTTGTCTAAAACCTATTGGATGAGAGGATTTAGACCCATAACCACTTTATATTTGACATCAATCAATTGGGAGCTATTATAAACCGAATATGACTTTATTATAAAATAATATTTTATGTTTTTTCTAAAGTGCCCCTCTCCTCCCTTATAAAAAGGGAACCCCTTCCCTATTCACTTTAGAACCTTTTGAGCCTTGAAGCTCTAAAAACCCTGAAAATTACACTTCTCAACCTCTCTATTTATATCATATAGGTTCTGGTCTTCTCAAAAGACCAACTCTAGTTCCCTAAGAAGAATTTTAAAAGAGGTGCGTCGAAGAAGAGGTAATCTCTTCTTTCAATTCTTTCAAGTTTCTTTCTTCTTCAACATATTATTAATTATTTGTTTCAGTATAAAGTAATAACATCAGAATAACTAATATACTGATATGTTATTATAAATATTAAACAACTTTATTTCATCTTCTATCCATCCTACGGATAACGAAATCTTCGCGCATGCGTATGTACGAAATACCGTCTCTACGTCGTGGTGTAATCAGTTTTTCCACCACCACCTTACTTGAATGGGTATAATGGTGTAAAGAATAACTATATATGATTATTATAACATCATACTAAATCAATGATATTAAATCATCCACTCCAATTCCATTCAATAATTATTGGAACGATATCATCGCTCGTGCGTACGTACGGATTACCGTCTCCACGACGCGATGAGATTCATTCACCATGTTAACCATTCAATAATGATTATAAAGTATATATAATGAATAATAATGAAATATATGAAATAATTAAGCTAATTAATTTATTTATATATATATATATATCATCTACTTACTTCCATTCAAGTCAATAAGGAAAGGAAAACAATGTTCATGCGTACGTACGGCCTACCGTCTCCATGAACGGTGTATTTAATTTCATTCATCTATCTAATATATATATATAAACTAAATATATATGATATATAAGTCATGATTTACATTCTTTAAGTAACTAAATCATGATATAATTAACAATAATATCAAGAATAACAAGTCCAAACAAGTACGACAAATAAAATGATTTTACTCAAAATGATTCTTTAACATGGAATTTACAATAGAACGGGCAATATAAAGTCATAAGTGAACCATATATGATATAATATCAATAAATATGATTCTTTAATAAGTAAATTACATTTTTTAAATCATTATACAGGAGGTTAGGATACGTACGAATCATATCGGACCTAAGGTAAGGGAACTTCTTAACCCAATTTCCGTTCTTTGGGTTGATCTTCTCTTTCTTGTTTAAGTCATTATTTTATTATGTGAGAAATGAATTTTTATATATTATCATGAATTTATACTTCCTTTATGTGACCTTATAGTGAATACAAATACATGATCTATTTTATTTAAAAAAATATCTTTGTAAGGGATAACTATTCAAATCTCTTTCTTATCCGAGATTGTTATTCGTAAGTATTTACTGGGGTTATAGTTATCATCCATGCCCATGTTTTCTAAAAAAAAATTCATGTATTTTTAAAGTCCTTTTTATCCATTTTTAAAATTTACCACATGTTATGAATGGAATATTACTTTTGTTTACCACCCTGGGAACTTTTTGACTTTTCTGACAAAAGTACGAGAAGAATGTTATTTTTAACTTATACGGCGTGAATAGATTTTTACGGTTTCATAAAGCCTCATTTTCATGAAGCTTACTCTACAAGATTTTATGACTATTTTCAAAATAATTTTCTTTTAAAATTTCCAGGAATTTTGTGAAAATAAAATGATTTTGAAGAAGAAAGGATATTTTCCTCAAGAATTCATTTCAAGTGTTTTATCAAAACCATTTTCCATCTAAGATGAAATTATTTCATATGTGTATGTTTCAAGTATAATGTCTCTATAATTTACATGGTTTAACTTTTCTTATGATGAAATATCCATTTGTTTTATATGGATTATGTGATGATGGGATGATGTTTATGAAACCCATTTTATTTTTTGGGTTATAATGAATGTTTTAAGTTTATTTTTTGGCAAAAAGAAGAATGATTTCATTATGAAATGGGTGGGACCTATATCTCCCTCCAATGCATCGAGTAACAATTTTTATATCATGAGACAGACATGGCTGGAATGTCAAGATAATCCGGTTCAGTGATACATGACTGGAATGAGAAGTGAACTCGATTGAGAAAGGGACTTTTTCCACTAAGATGGTCTTGGCAGCAATGCCTTGGATACTATAGAAATCATAACATGTACTTAACGGTTGCCACAATTACATGTTTTATTCCCATGTTATTTTATCATGATTAGTGTTCCTTTATGATCTATGCCTTACGTACTGCCAGGTTTTATGTCATTGCTCAAGATTTCGATGTTTAAACATTACGTTCATGTTTTTATGTTCAAATGTATGTGGTTTGTTTTATTTTCTCCATGCATACCCTTACCAAGAATTTGATATCACCCTTTATATGTTTTCTTTTCCCAAGGATATAGAGAAAGGTTTTAGGTATGAAAACAAAAGGGGAAGATCTTTATGGAAGATGTTGAAGATCTTTCACCGCGATTATAAGATTATGTTCCGAGTTTCAAAAGACACTAAAGTATTATAGTCCTTTGGTGTTTGTTTTTGTTATGTATTAAGTATTCTGCAAAAGTAATGTGGTGTCCATGTACGTCAAGCTTTGGGTCTCTACAGTTGGTATCAGTGGTTCAGTTTAGTCAACCATTGGAAACTAGGATGCTAGAACTTTAGTGAGATCCCTAGAGATATTTCTAAGGTATGTCTAGGGATTTCGCAAAGGTTAAGTATAAGTATAGGTTATAATCCTAGAATTATGGTAAAGATATAATAATTAAACCTAAGATGTTAGATATTGATGTTACTCCCCCTTTATTTTGATTATGGCCTCTCACACTATTTTTTCGGGTTTTAGAAAATGGCTAGAAACAGGAAGATTCACGATAATGGAGGATATGACGGACAATGGAATGATATTCTTCATGAGAAACCAAATTAAATTGGATCTGGAAGTCCACATATAGTTATTATGGATAATTGGAAATCTCATAATATTATCAATAATATCAACTTTGGTAAGTTTCCCGACTCAGCTAATAAGAGAAAGGTGGAGTTTCATGATGATCATAGAAGAAAGAAAGTTCAATTTCCCAAATGTAAATCATGTGGGAAGCGGCATCAGGGAGAATGTTTCAAAGGAACTGGGAGATGATTTGGGTGTGGAAAAGAAGGACATAAAGCTAGTAATTGTAAAGGAAAATGTTCAGTTAACACCATGGACAAGGATAATGGTATTGCTAAGACATCAACAATGGTTAAGTGTTTTAAATTTGGAATGTATGGGCATTATGAAAACCAATTCCCTATGGGAAAATCTCATAAAGAGAATCAACATGGTCATATGGGTATTATTTATGTGGATGATGATGAAAAGACTACAAATGATATATGAGATGGAAGAAATGATGAAGCTCAGTCAGTTGTTTAAGAAGTTAGTGTAATGATTGTATGTTTATCAAGAATAATGTATGGTACTGTGGAATAAAGAAAAATCTAAAGATTGTTACACTGTTGCCTTTGCTTGAGTTTTGAAAGTATATGTTGAATGATACCGTTAACCATGAATGTTTATTCAGATATTTTTGTAAAACACCTAATATGTGCATAATGAAGGGATAATGAGATAATGAAATGTTTGATATTATTAATGAGCTCATGACTAATATAAGGAAAAAGTGATATCATGGTTTGAGTATATAGAATTTTTGGGATTTTGGTATATGGAAATAGTTACCTTGTGACAACATTCATTTTTTCACTATAGTTCAAGAGAATACATGATTAAGGTATTCACATGTTTGGAATGTGACCAACAAGACATATCGTATGATATATGGTGGATAAATGATGGTATTCACATGCTCGGTTCATGGAATTTCTAGTAATTGTTTTCTTTATACTATGATCTTGGATAGAAGTATTTTGGATAAGCCTAAAGATTTGAATGAATTAAGTTAGACATAAGATTGTATTATTTTAGGCTAGAACTCTTTTTCTATTTTATTATAGGAATGTTATTATAATGTAGTTTTAGAAAAAGGGACAACCTACAGGACGGGCGACACCTCGTCTCGTCTGACAAGGCTATGGGAATCGAACCCCCAACTGAAGTGCGACATGCCTTTAATTCCTACCACTAGCCTACAGGAAGTCCCTGGTTAGTAGAAAATAGTTTTATTAAGCAGTATGATAGATGAAGTATATATCCATTTTTGGAATCATATACGATTAACCTCACCATAGATGGACTTATGTATGTTTGATAACTTTTTATAACCTTTTTTTGAGACATATGGAATGTCCCATCATTATGTCACATGATCTGCTAACACTTCATGAATGGAAAATTCAACTTAATTTCTTTAAGAGATGAAGTTTAAATTGTTCATGGCCCGAACAACGATGAGATTATACCGAAATAAAATAAGTATTTCTTCTAATTCAAATTCTTCAACTTTAGGGAAATGATCTTGAAAACCAAAAATGTTGTCCTAGTTCCCTTATATCCAATGAATCAGATGGTACCTTAGATCATCACAAATTTGTGGCTTTGTGATTGTTGTCTTTTTCGTAGACATGTTCTCTACCACTCTCCATCAGAACTTGATCGTTAGATTTCACTTACATATCCATATTTTTACCTATGTTCTCCTATGTGGAAACCCAATGATTAGTTAATTTGGGTAACTGTTATGTTTCATAATTTGTTTTTTAAAGATAAGTTTTGGTATTCCTTTTTATGATGTGGGTTTCAATTAAAACTTTCGAGTAGTAAACCATTTATAACCCCGACGAATTTCGAGGGTGAAATTAATTTTAAGGGGGGTAGAATGTACCACCCCGAGATTTTATGAAAAATATTATTTTTACTTTCATTGATGTCTTGAGTTGTATGCTACACCAAAATGATCTTGCACTATATGCATCTCTGACTTGGCTTGCATTACACGCAATCACGACCTTCCATGATAGTGAGTGTTGTACGCAATACCGAGTATCTCTAAACAACGATATGTTATATAAACTAGCTGTTATGAATAGTAATACCCGCTTTTTGAAATTTTATAAATTTTATATTTCCAAATGGACTTAATTTTTGGATTCAGAATATTGAAATTATCATTGGGTGATTTTTGGTATTTTTCTATAAACTTTCAATTTTTGATGAATAGTGAAAACACTGGGTTACTATTTAAAAACCGGCTTTTTATTTAAATAATTATTTATTGTATTTAAATTTATTTTAGGTCAAAATTGATACATAATACCTATATAAGTTCAATTTAATTATTTAGAGTCATTTTATAATAATTTTATATATATAAAAATTTTATTGAACTTTTCAACGTCGTTTACCCACCTCCAAGGAGAATTTGAAAATTTACATAAAACAAAATTTTACCACTTCTATGAGTGGAATTTAGAAAGTCCGAGAGACACGGTTAATAACAAGGTGTAAAATGTGGTTCAATAAGATAAAAATAATTTTTGGTGAATAGTAACTTTTTACTTTTATTTACCACGGTTAAAAGTAAATAGGGTAATTAAGGGTACAAATGATATTCCTATTACCCTAACACTTGTACTAATTCTATTGGATAAGTGTAATTCGACCAAAAACAAACTTAGGAATAAAATATTACCCTTTAGGTCCACTTGGATGGGATTAAGACATTTATTATAATTTTATTTAAAAAATAGTTAAAATGGTTAAAATCAAAGTTTAATAACTAAATCATTTTCAATATATGGTTATACATAAGATAAATTATACTATAAATATTAATTAGAAAGATAAAAATATTTCCTACCTAATGGAGTTTTATTTATAATTTTTAGACATTAAATAATTTAATGTATTTATGACAGAATGATGATGCAGTAATTACCATATTAATGAAATATTAGGATAATTGTTGTTATAAATACCCAAATAATTTTAGACATTTTATGAATTACACTAATTTTCTAGGTTAACATGACATGTTAGTATTGATTTAATTAACTTTTTTCGAACTAATCATGCTGTTAAAATTTTCAAAAAAAATCAAGTACCAAATAGTTTCAAAAGTGGCATAAAATAGTTTTTAAAACAAATATTATATTATTAATTGTTATTTTATTCCTAAAAATCTATGGTTCGGCCAAATTAAATAGATAAGGATATATATATATTAATAATTAACCACTTGGGGTTCCTTTCGCTTGTTATATTATGTTTATTAACCATATAGTGTAAGAAATCAAGAAGACACAATAAAAGTTAAATTATTTAACTTAGAGTTAAATCTAAATGATAAGGTTAAAATGCTAACCTAAACTTGTCTAAAACCTATTGGTTGAGAATATTTATACCCATCCCCACTTTAGCTTCGAAATAAATTAATTTGGAGCGATTATAAACCGAAAATGTCTTTATTATAAAATAATATTTTATGTTTTTCCTAAAGTGCCCCTCTCCACCCTTATGAAAAGGGAACCCCTTCCCTCTTCTCTTTACACCATTTTGAGCCTTGAAGCGTGGCCAAACCCTAACAATTCATCTTCTTAACCTATATAGTTATATCATAGAGGTTCTGGTCTTCTCAAAAGATCAACTATAGTGCCCTAAGAAGATGTTTAAAAGAGGTGCGTCGAAGAAGAGGTAATCTCTTATACCAATTCTTTCATGTTTCGTTCTTATTCAAATTATTATTCTTTAGTTGTTTCAGTATAAAGTAATAAAATAAGTATCAATAACATACTGATATGTTATTATAAATATGAAACAACTCTATTTCACCTTCTATCCATCCTACGGAAAACGAAATCACCGCGCGTGCGTACGTACGGAATACCGTCTCCACGTCGTGGTGTAATAAGTTTTTCCACCACCACCTTACTTGGATGGGTATAATGGTGTAAAGAATAACTATATATGATTATTATAACATCATACTGATTCTAAGATATTATATCATCCACTCCAATTCCATTCAATAATTATGGGAACAATATTATCGCTCGTGCGTACGTACGGATTACAGTCTCCACGACGCGATGAGATTCATTCTCCACGTTAACCATTCAAGAATGATTATAAAGTATATATAATGAATAAAAATGAAATATATTACATAATTAATCTACTGAATATATATATATATATATATATGTCATATACTTACTTCAATTCAAGTCAATAAAGAAAGGGAAAACAACGTTCATGCGTATGCACGGCCTACCGTCTCCATGAACGGTGTATTTCATTTCATTCATCTATCTATTATATATATATATACTGAATATATATGATATATAAATCATGATTTAAATTATGTAAGTAAATAAATCATGATATAAGTAATAATAATATCAAGAACAACAAGTCCAGACAAGTACGATAAATAAAATTATTTTACCCAAAATGTTGCTTTAACATGGAATTTACAAAAGAACGGGTAATATAAAGTCATAAGTGAACCATATATGACATAATAACAATTAATATGATTCTTTAATAAGTAAAATAATTTATTTAAATCATTATACAGGAGGTTCAGATACGTAGAAGCATATCAGACCTAAGGTAAGGGAACTTCTTAACCCAATTTTTCATTCTTTGGGTTGATCTTCTCTTTCTTGTTTATTTCATTCTTTGATTACGTGAGAAATGAATTTTTATAACTTATCATGTATTTATAATTTCTTTATGTGACCCTATAGTGAATACACATAAGTGATCTATTTTATTTACAAAAATATCTTTGTAAGGGAAAACTATTCCAATCTCGTTCTTATCCGAGATTGTTATTTGTAACTATTTACTGGGGTTATTGTTATCATCCATGGACATGTTTTATAAAAATGTTTTCATGTATTTTTAATTTTCTTTTTACCCATTTTTGAAATTTACCACATGTTATGAAAGGGATATTACTTTTTTTACCACCCTAGGAAATTTTTGACTATTCCGATAAAAGTATGAGAAGAATGTTATTTTTAACTTATACGGCGTGAACGGATTTTTACAGTTTCATAACGCCTCATTTTCATCAAGATTACTCTACAAAGATTTTATGACTATTTTCAAAATACTTTTCTTATTAAATTGCATGGAATTTTGTGAAAATAAAATAATTTTGAAGAAGAAAGGATATTTTCCTCAAGAATTCATTTCAAGTGTTTTATCAAAACCATTTTCCATCTAAGATGACATTATTTCATATGTGTATGTTTCAAGTATAATGTCTCTATAATTTACATGGTTTCACTTTTCTTATCATGACATATCCATTTTTTTATATGGATTATGTGATCATGGGATGATGTTTATGAAACCCATTTTATTCTTTGGGTTATAATGAATGTTTTAAGTTTATTTTATGGCACAAATAAGAATGATTTCCTTATGGGATGGGTGGGACCTATATCTCCCTCAAATGAATTGGGTAAATATTTATATTTTATGATATAGACATGGATGGAATGAAAAGTTAATATGGTTCAGTGATACAGGACTGGAACAAGGAGTGAACTCGATTCAGAAAGGGACTTTGTCCACTAAGACGGTCTTGGAAGTAATGCCTTGGCGACTATGGAAATTATAACATGTGATTAATGGTTGCCACAATTACATGTTTTATTCCCATGTTATTTTATAATGATTAGTGTTTATTTATGTTCTATTCCTTACGTACTTCCAGGTTTTATGTCATTGCTCAAGATTTCGATGTTTAAACATTATGTTCATGTTTTTATGTTCAAATGTATATGGTTTGTTTTATTTTCTCCATGCTTACCCTTACTGAGAATTTGAGCTCACCCTTTATATGTTTTCTTTTCCCCAGGATATATAGAAAGGTTTTAGGTAAGAAATCAAAAGGGGAAGATCTTTATGGGAGATGTTTAAGATCTTTCACCATGATTAGAAGATTATGTTCCGAGTTTCCAAAGACACTAAACTATTACTATCCTTCAGTGTTTGTTTTTGTTATGTATTAAGTATTCCTCAAAAGTAATATAGTGTCCATGTACATCAAGCTTTGTGTCTCTACAATATAATCTTGAGAAAATAATTTCAATAATCATTAAAACATATAATACATAGATATATATAGATATATATATATACATGTATTAAATGGATAATAAGGTTGTACCTACTGGAAGTTATATTCCAATACTTATTAGTGAACCAATTTTTAAGAAGATTTTTCTAGAGATTTTTCAAATAAAACTCTCATATATTATAAATTATTAAAGTAGAATCTAAGAAAATATACATCAATTATTCTAATTATTTCACCATTGATATTATCTCTACATGTTACTATGACACTATTCATATTTTTTGTGCATTGAAAATTGGACTTCCCTAATATCATATGTTAATAACAAGTGCTATCAATGTACAAATTATTTTGGAAATTGGTACTCAACCATTGTTCTTGAAATCAACAGGACTAGGCTCTTAGTAAATAAAATTTCTGGTCTCCAGTTACATTAGAAAATAAAAAATTCTCAACCCACATACATCCAATTCTTCTTTATTGACCAGATGTTAGATCTTTAAAAATAAAATATTAATGAAATCAAAAATATTTAAATATATTTAATGATAATTTTTTCTAATGGTCTCCTCTTTGACATTTAGCAAAAAAGGTTTACTCTTAGGAAGAAAGTAATTGTAATGAAAATTTTATTTCCTAGAAGTACATTCTCTTATGGATGGTTTCAACTATTAGAATAGTTCATCAAAATTATCCATACTGATGTAAAACAGATAAAATATTTTTTAATCTATTAGTTTCAAAAAAAATTTACCATCCAAATTCTAATAATCATATATTGAACTGGATCTGGATTTTGAATCCAATTCTCATGATTATTTTTGAAATATATTTTTTTTGTTTTGACATACTATTTTTTTGATTTAGAGTTATCTAAATAAGAACAATCATTTTCTCACAACAACTTAGAATTTTAACTTTTAGTGAGATTGATATATCTTGTCATTTCTTCAAATGTTGAAATATCATCCTCATTTTTTGATGTAGTTAATCTGTCAAATTTCATAGATGTAAAACTAGATTCATCATATGAAGAACCAATAATGTTACAATTCATTGTTAAATTATTATATGATTCCATAATTACTTTATCCATAAGATATCTTCCATTCCTAGTAATGGTTTTATAAATTTCAACAATATTTTGAAAAACGTCAATATCTTATAAAGAAATATCTGTAGTAGTGACGTCACTACTTGGATTATAGGTGTCTATAGAATTAATGATATTTTTACGTAAATTTTTATTTTATATCTGGGATTTCCTTGCATTAATTTTAAATTTTATATAGACTACTATATTATTGTTAGGATATGAAGCCTGATTTTTTGGTAACATAATGTTCGTGCACCAAATTTACATTTACTTAAAATATAGATCATGGTTGTATGATAGAATATGGGTGACGGAACTGGCTTTTCGTATATGTAGTAGCTATAGGGTTATCAATAATTTATTCTACCAAGGATATCCATGGGTAGTCAAGGATGTTCAATGAACTCCATTGAATGAATACTATTAAATAATGACTCTAAATGTTTACTGATTCAAGTGGTTAAAGTCAATGGGGTTATAAGAAATTAATAGTAAAACTCCATATAGAGTATCTCAATTAACATGTGAAGATGATGTGACTAATATGTTAAACTAAGTTTACTATAAAAGAATACATGAACTGACCCTGAACAATGCCTCTTGCACATTAATAATGCATTCCAAAAGTGCAGAGTGAATCATTGAATTATAGAATGTATAAGTATTTTTAATATTTCATTTCTGGTGGAATTTTTCATTTAATATAATCTTTTTCACTTGTTATTATATAAAAGTAGAATTGTTTTTCTCTTATACAAGTAGTAAAAATTATCTAAAGCATATAAACCCTTTTTGTTATTTTTATTAAATATTTAATATGGTTTTATGTATTTCTATTTATTAAATTTTTATTGTTTATATGGATTTGAATTCGGGCTAAATTATGTGCAATGATAACATATTGTAGTGGGTATGGTGCATTTGAATCCTACTTATGGTATACTTAGTCAAGTAGGAAAACAATTTTGAAGGATCTATTTTTCTCTATATCGATCTATATGGGTAATTATTATGGATTTATATTATATAATTCTAGTGGTTCTACTAGTAATATAAATGTTAGTTTTTCTATTTTATTCTTCATTTTCCAATGGTTCAATAGTTTACCCCAAAAAACATGACCGATCTTATTTCATTCATAAATACCAATTTCATAAGTTTATTTATTTTCATATATATCATTCTAATCCTTTATATAGTCATATTGGAAGTTATTCTTATAAATAATTTTGTTTAACCTATTAGTATGTTGTAAAATTTTATCCCCATTATCATTATAATTATTATGATCAATGTTAGGATCACCTTTTTTCTTTGAATTAGTAGCCTTCAAAATATTATCTCTAGAATTTATTATATTACAAGTAATATTTATAGATACTGAAGAAAATGATACATTATTATTTCATTTATCTTTTTCTTCATCTCAATTTAACTGATTATAAAATTGCATTACAGTATAAATAAGATCCTCAAGATTTTACTTTATATGGTTCTTATTGTCTTCTATTTCTATTCACTTATATCACCACTCCTCTAAAAGTGTATGAGTAATTTTATACACTGAATGATCATCTGAAAAATATTTCTCACAAAGACTTTTAATTCCATTATAAACTATCATAAATATTTGATGCATTAGTGTTATAGATTAACTAGGTACAAAATAAAAAAAATGAAAATTAACACTTTACATTTCATAGTGATTTCCAAAAATATTAGAAGCCCTGAAATGAGTGATCTTAAAATTCAACCATATTCTATTAGAGATTTCATATGATGAAATATGACTATAGATATTCCATGTCATAAAACATAACATTGTTTGATGAATATAATTCTCTTGATCTTTTAACCTTTCATTATAAGTAATAGTTGATATCTATTTCTCCAAAATCTAGTAATTTCTAATCATCACAAAGAAATGATGAACACCTATATTGATAACAAACATCTTTATCTGATCCTGCTATAATTCAAAGTGCATTCCATAATTTTTTTTGGTTTACTAGGATTTAAATTCTCCATTGTATTGATAATATATCTTAACATACTAAAAAAATTATATTCTTTCAAACAATGAATTAATGTAAAGAATATTTGTAAATTTAAAATAAAATATGGATTGTAATTTGATTGTAATTGTTATCCATAAATAGGTCGATGGTAAACTATAAACTGGGGTGGGGTTAATTGTAGTGTAAAAGAAAACCACAATATTTTAACCCACTCATGTTTTTAGTTTTCTAGATGATGAAAAATTATAATAAACATTTAGATCAAAGTAATAAAAATATAAGAACCAAAGAAAATAAACAATAAAAAATGCATATATGTTCCAATTAAATTAAAAATAAATAAATAAAAAGAATAAGAATAGTGGAAATAAAAAAATTGGGGTAATGGTTAGTAAATAAAATACCCCAAAAAATATATTATTAAAAAGTTAACACCCTCCAATTATATAGGTATTCACTTTTTCCTAAAGTGGAAAGTTAGTATTTAAATTAAATATTGGTATCCACTTTCTTGGCCATAAAAATAATCAGTAAAAAATTTAAAAACAAAAAATATTTAAACATTGAAAGATCCCTTCTACACTACATCCAATGATAGATTTCAACTATTAGAATCATATTATCAATAAGATAGAACAATCCTGACACATTTCCCTAGAATCCTTAATATCATCAAATCAAAAATGAATGATTTTACACACCAGAATATATTAAATAATTATTATCAAATATATATTAATTTAATTATAACTATAAGACCACTAAATGAAAATAAACAATATAGCACATGATCCTCAGCCCAGTTGGTGAGGTATCCTTAAGTGCATCCACAAGACCCAGGTTCAAAACTAGGTAGAGGCATATTTGCAGGTACTATGGTAGTACTAGTGCAGGTACTGTAGTAGAACTATACATTGTGTGAGTACTGTAGCAGAACTGTACATTATACAGGTACTGCAGCAGAACAGTACACAGTGCGTGTATTGTAGCAGGCACTTTATCATGTTCTGTTCAGTACTGTAGCAGCTAGAACTATTCACCTTGGGCCACTGGTTTGTGAATGGAGTCCTTACGGCTTTTGGGCCACCCAAGCCTTCGGGTCAGTAAGGATTTCGGGCCACCTCAAGGCCTTCGGGACACAAGAAGTTACCCCAGACAGTCTACAAAAAAAGAGCTTCCCCAGAAGAGGATTTAGAGCAGGTGCACTCCCCATAGTAGATTCAAATGTATTTCTCAGAATGAGAGGGTATGACTATGCCATAGAGTCTAGTCTGTGCTTGCACGGGAAGCCTATCCAGACGACCATGCAAAGGTGTAGAGATACTATCATAATGTTGATGCTGGGGAGGGGTAGTTCTTTTTATATAGTCTGGTTGAATTCCCTAAGACCTTCGGGTCAAGTAATCTCCTAATCCTCCAGGCCATGTAATATCTGAGCCTACGGGCCTTATAAGGGTTCCCCCTCATCCCTTAAAATTGGGGTTATCAAAAATCAATAAAAATGAAGGCCTTCAAGCCATTCAGGCACACAATATAATGTTATTAGAAAAAAAAATATAAAATTAAACAATCATAAGATCTCAAAACCAGAATATACTATAATCATCAACAAATTTCATAATTTTAAACATATATCATATTATATTTTTAATTTTATTCCATAAAGTAGTCATTATATTTATAGAAGATGCTCCAGTTGGTGAGGTATCGCTTTAGTACTTAAGAATTTGTTAAATGAAATATTATATGAACTCTTAGATCACATTATTTACAAAAACTTTAGCATATACTTAAATGACTTGAATTTTAGGTTACCTAATTTTCAATTATCACAAATGAAAACATAAAAAAAAATCTCAAATGAAATTAGATTATAAAAAAAGTGTATTTTGATTTTCCAAACAAAGGATGAAAAGGAGTAATTCAATTAACAGAGTATACTCATATGATTCATTTCTTATGTCAACAGCAGAATGATTTATAGAAATTATGGATACTTTATCAACTTTTTTTTAATTCTCTTACCTCTTATTATTGATTAATTTTATATGACTTTTTTGTATGTTATTATTTATCACAATTATAAAGGTAGAGAAATTATAGAAAAATTTGATAGGTTTTATTTCTTTTATTAAGGGTAATAAATTTTCACTGATTGGTTATTATTTATTTATTTATTTAAATCTGGAGATATTTTGTTATTAACCCTATGTGTTTTTATTAGAAGATTTTATTCACACATATTTTATATCACATGGGATATTTATCAGATTATACAATTATTTCTCTTGATAATGATCTTGTAAAATGTACACTTCCATTTTATCTATATGATTCTCAAAATGGTGACATTGTTGGGTAAAATGACGCTTAATATATATTTTTTGAAAATCAAAATACCCTTTAATTTATTTTTGATATAACTCAAAAATATGGTTTTGGTTGTGTATTTACATACATAAATTTCATTTCCATGTCCTAATGAATAGATACAAACCATATAAATAACAAAATATGATGATTCACTATGATAAAATAATTATTAATATTATTTTAATTTTTTTTCACTTATGCTAATGATTCCATTATATCCAAACTCGAATTACATAAAATATGACTATTAAAGTTTGTTACATCATAGTCTATTAATTGGTTCATAGATTTATGAAATATAATATTGAGAAAAGATACACTGATCCATTGCATTAGGATCATGGGTATCACCATAGTGATTTTGGGAGCTTTGATTGATTTGTTGAAAATGAATTCCACTAAGAGATTCAATTTGAAAGGTTTTATTGTAAACTATCATAAGATATTTGCTTCTAATTTTTCATTCAGATATTTTTGATCAGTAAGGATCTGAGGAAACAAGTCTATATCTTACAAATGATGGTGATTGATTAATTACATCTGGCATAGATTTACTATAGTTTGATGATATCAAAGAGGTTTCCAAGGATTGATTTATCTACTTCTGACATCTCTCTCAAATAGATTTTGGGTAAAAACCTTACTACAACTATCTAGATTAATTGATGAAGTCCCATTGTTTGTAAATTTTTTAAGCCTTAGATTATATTTACTTGTACACCCAGTGATTAAATTTAAAAGGGAATAATTCTCATTCAGATAATTTTTTGGGAATAATTTACTTTTTAGTGCATTCAGATTTTCATATGTTATTGCACACATTTAAATTTAATTTTACTATTCTATTTTCTACCTGTAATACCCTTATTGGTGTATTTTTATCTTCTGATAGTTTTATTTTCCATTATAGATACCTTTTATTAATTTCATTATTATTTTTTCAATGTTTATAATTTTTTAACATTTGGCATACTCAAGTAGGATAAAATATATTAGTTGGTATTAAATTTACAATTCACCCCATCTTGTATCTTTTAAACCACATACTTTCTAGGAAAATAGGTAATTCAATTTAGAGTTAGGGAATATATTTATCTTTGATGTAAGAAAATTAATTTATTCTACCATTATATCTTCAATACTGTAAGGGAATGATATTTTTATTATTAAGATATCAAAGAAAAGGAAAATATTACCATTCAGGAGAAAGTGATTGTAATGTATTTAAAGAAATTTTTGGAAGTGGTTTATCTTCCAATGGAAGGAGAATCATTTTCTATATCTTACAAACTTCTAGAATTTTTGAGAAATTTCAACAAAGAAAGCGTTTTTTAAGAATTATTTTTGTTAAAATAGAAAATAATTAAGATAGATCATTTAGATTCAAAATCTTGGATTGTGTTACAATGTAACCAATAAATTTTTCTTCTATGTAAAGGAGAAAAGGAAAAGAAAACAATTTAAGATTTGAATTTCCTCAATGTATTTATTAATCTTAGTAGTTTTCTATTCATCTATGTCTATATTAAAGATATATTTTTTTTTGATTTTTGTATGTTTAAATTTTTATCGTATCAATTAATTTTAAATAATTTTTTTTCGATGTGCTCAGAGGAGAAAGGAGTGAAATAATTTGAATCATTTGGTCGAGTTATTAAGAATCAATTAAATAAATATATAATAACTAGAATAAAGATGGTTTATGATTTTAGTCAAAATAAATTTTCCAAGAGAGAGATAATGTTTAATCTTTTGATAGATAAGAGGAACCATGATAATTATACTAATAAAAAATGGAAGGTAACTATGTATATTATAGTTATTGATTATTCAAAATAGAAAAAGAATAAAATTTCAGATACATTAGATGAAAAATAAAAAAAAAATATTTTTGATAATTATTGGGATAAAAAAAACAGTAATGAATTTAGATAAAATATTAAAGATAAATAATATAAGAAATACATAGTCGGTTTAATTAATTTTGGAGATAAGGTTCTTAGTGAAGAAGAAGTAAAATAAAAGAAAACAAATAAGTAGAACATATTTATTCAATGGTGAACAATTTTGTAGAGATTATACCTCTAGTGGCTATCATAGAACTATCTAAAGTAGGGATTAACACATTAAGAAATTTTTAATTTCCTAGAAGATTAATCTAGAAAAGGTATGTCTAAAGTAACTGTTATAGATGCAAAAACTTGATTATATTTCATTTTGTACACCACATATAAGAAATTGTGAGAGTTTGTGTGATCCTGAATGAGCCATTGATGATATTAATTTGATTAAGTCTTCTAATGAATAAACTTTAATTTCACATTTGTTGAATATTAATTCTTTTTATAGTTCATAAATATTATAAAGTTCACTGGATCATGACACATAGAATATTAGATATACTTTTGATAATTTAGAGAAAAGGAAAAAATATTTTTTGGTATAATATCTTATCCAGGTGAAGTTAGTTGAGCTACTAGAGTACAAGAAAATTAAATTTATAGAATTAAGATGCTATAATGAAATTATATTTCAAGAAGAAGTTCTATATGATAATATCATTTATGATTATTTACCTGTGGATAAATTGTGAACTATTGTTAATGAATTTTTTAACTACCATACCTTATTATTATTTATTAACACTCAATTATCATTTTTTCAATTATTTAAAATCACTAATGGGGGGAAATGGAGAGATCATAGAAATATAAATGTTGAATATGTTTTCCTTTTTTTTAAAGGGGGGAGTATTATATAGGCATCTATTTTTATTTAAGTAGATAATATAAATTTTCATATATTATAGTCTTAGAGATTTAGTTATTTTAATGTTAAAAATTGTTTTTTCTTTTAATTTTCCTTAAACATACCATTTCTTATGTGTTTTGAGATTGTTAAAAGGGTGTATATCCTTGAGTCACTTTCTGAATGGATTCTTTTGTATCCTTTGCTTATAAAATTGTATTAAACCTTATTCTAAATTTAATCTACTATGAATGAATTTGTATAAGTTAAATTAAAGAGATCTAAATTGAAAATTAATAAGTTCCAATGATCTGAATTTAATTCATGTAATTACCCGAGTGTTGTGAAACAACAATAAACTACTTTACATTGAGGACAACAAAGATTATTTCTTTGTTATTACTACACCATATAAAATCAAAATATTTATTTACATTGAAACATATAAATTGTGATGAATAATTTTTTTAATGGTAGATGTTTCAATTCCTAAATAAAAAGTTACAATTTAATATAGTTCGTGATAGATTGTGATAATAAGAGTTTTTCAGTGTGGAATTAGTAGTTTGGTGTGTGAGATGATTATTATGAAATATCTATGTTTTTATTTTGTTGTTATTTAATTTGTATCCTTCATTATTGAAGAAATTGTAAGGATAAAAATCTATGTTTTTCCATAGACCAAGTTTGATGAATTATATGTAATGACTTACTATCAATCATTTTTATTAGGAAAGGTACCGGGGATAGAATTGGTTCTACTTATGCTCAATGAAGAAGTCCACTAGTTCAAAACTTGTATTTTTTTATGTGGTTGAAAGAAGAAGTTTTAGTGTTCTATACTTGAATCACATAATTTTTTTTGACTGATCCTATTGATAATTAGGGTAAAATAGAAGAGTACCATAGAGTGGAGACGTTTTTTCTATTATTATTATTGTTTTCATTTACAAATTTTCATTTTGAAATTCATGAATTTTATACTCTCAAATTGTTCTTATTTTTTGATTTTATCACTTGGATTTAGATAATGAGCATCCTACCACTATGGAGTATTAAAGAATAGTTCTTTCAAGTTGACACCAATATATATTTTAATAAAAATTTTAAATTATTTTATATATTATTATCCCAAACTATGTGCATTGTCGTAGTTTTATTTTTCTTATTTTTGATTTGATTGTTTACATTATTTAATTATTAACATATGAGTATTTTGATTTCCACTATGATGTATTTTTGTTTTTTTTACTTTTATATATTAAATGATTATAGTATCCATATCATTTAAATTCATGAGAGGGAGAAAATATTAACATAAATTTAATTCACCCCTCTTAAACCTACTATATATGGGATAAAAAAACAAAACCAATGATTTTCTAATCATTAACATTAAGATAACATGAGTCATTGTCATTGTGGGAATACTATTGGAATGGAAATATCATTAATTAAAATATTCATTAATCTCCATGATTTCCTCTCAAAACTAATTTTCATTTAAAAAATTCTCTAGACATCCATTTTCAATCCTTTGGCATTATGATGATTGTGACTTCCTTTTTATCATTAATAAATTCCTTAATATTTTGAATCCATTTAATATCCATGTACTATTATAAATGAAATTATCCTTTTTATTCATCATTTTAAGGCAAATTCCCCATTTTTAAACATAAAAACCCACCATCATCCTCCTTTGATAATATATCTCTTTTAAATGTCTCCCCTAATAAGGAAATGAAGGCCTATGCATCTCCCTATTTTCAATAAAATAAAAATGAACTTATTTAATTATTACAAGGAATGGATAAAAACTTATCTAATAAAACCGTGAAAGGAAACTCTTTTTTATAGAACCATTTATTGAGTAAATCAAATTTAATTCCAAACATGGAATTGTAATCAAATTAGAGGATAATTAATGAATTAGTAATTTTGTTGTAGGAAGATAAAGGTGACCATTAATATTTTATGTTAAAAACAATGGTGGTATATATTTTAAATTGATTAAAATAATTTTACCATATCATAATAATATATTTGAATTATTTTTTTTTGGTGTTTTAAAAATAAAATATATTTGGAGAGTTAAAAAGAGAAAAAAATAGAATAGGATTGTGGGGTTTCCTCAATGATGATAATTAATCCTTTGATACTGAACTGAACCCTTTAAGCCTCGGATTTGGATGAAATCTAGATGAATTTATAGATACATGGTGTCTTAATATATGGGAATGTTAGGATGGTATGTCTGAGAATGACATACTCTATAATACCAAACATGGGATCAAAATAATAATGAGATTATCAGATACAAGAGGGGGTGAATTGCACCTTTTAAAAATTCCTTTGGAACTTTT